>JAVKLA010000088.1:30881293-30977140 GCA_034782735.1 Sagittarius serpentarius
ACCTTCAGGATTTAAATCTGACCGGTGTGCCTTCTCCCTCCCCCCCCCCCCCCCCAATACTCAAATCTTTAACATTGTTTCAGAAGATACTGCCTATAATGTACCCTCCATATATTAAAATTTGAAGAACTAGTTTTTACATGTATAAAATGCTAGTTAAGCCTTACTCAATTTACTTCTTTCTATTGAGGAATAGGAAAACTGGTTTGGGGCTGTGAACGACCGTGTATAGAATAACGGCTTGGGACGGACGCCTGCCACAGAGCCGACAGGCAGGAGTGGGGGCTCAGGGTCCTACGGCTGTCCTTGCTTTTCCCAGTTTTACTGTGGTGACTGGGGCAGTTTCCTATTTCCGAAAGGCTCTCGCCGTGCTAGCCACATGATTATAGAAAAATCTGCCTCCTTTCTTTTTATAAGAAAGTAACTCTCTGGCCTTTAAAGTTATGGAAAATTCTTGAAAGCAGGAATCCAGAAAGCTGGAAAAAGTCCAAAAAGAAACCCAGAATTTCTTTTTTTTTTTTTTTTTTTTTTTTAATATATCTCGTGATATTAATCGCGTCCTATAGAATTTAAAGGAGCTTTTCCAGTGGCCTGGGTCTTGATACGGAGAGTCTCAGAATGGAAGGGCTCTGAGTGCAAGGTCAGCCCTGCTCTCCTGCATCCGCGTGCAGCTCCGGTCCTGAGTTCATCTGAGATCAGAATCTGGCTCCTGACGGGTATTTCCATGCAGTATTTACCACCCTAGGAGGAGTGATTATATTTAATGGCAGAATTTCAGTTGACTTCTCAATATGTATTGAGTTGACCTTTAAGTTAAACCATGGATTAATTTTTTTTTAGTTGTCTCTTTAAGTACATTTATAGACCTCTCTGTTCTGATTAGCATAACGATAGATAGAGAAAAGTTACCTGGGTCAGATTATTTGTGGAAATCAGAGGAATTGCATGGCTTCTCCAGAAGGCAAATATTTTGGCCCTCTCTAACCACTGCATACATTAGTTTTGTTGCAAAATGATTTGGGTTTACACACAGAGTCACCCAAGTGGGTATCGGTTTGCCTGAAAGCCCGGAGCCTGCCATTGATTTCGTATAAGTAAACCTTCTCGCTGGAAGACGGTGGAAGTCAATGAAGCTTACGCGAGGCTGAGCCGCTCCCCCCCAGGCAGCAGAGCTTGGAGCAAGGCTTCAGCGTGCCGGGTACCGATGGCAGGAACCTTTGCCGCTCTGCTACCTGACATGCTGTGTTTGGCTTAAGTTTTTCAGAGATACATATGGGTTGCTTTCACTCTAAATCATCAAAAAAGTACCCAAACACCCCAGATGGACACTTCGTGTCCCACTGCCCACGGAAGCTTCAATATCTTGGACTTCTACAATTTTATTCAAAATAAAATCCTCAGTGGCACCTGGTCCTCTGTGTACTGACTGCCTCAGAAGTTATTGGAAGGCGATTTTGGTTTTGTTTCCTTTAACGTCTAACGGATTTGCTGCGTATTCATCATGCGCCCTTCGCTGGGTGGCAACGCTTGGGTTTAGGGACGTGGGTAAGAGCTAAAGCCACCCCTCAGCTCTGGGGGTTGATTTTTGCTCTGCGTGCAACACGTACAGCAACCAGCCAGTTCCGTGTGACCCGTAGTGACGCTAAAATTACCACCCTCCCAATTAGCGGCCGGTGGCCTCTCGCTGGCCAGGGGGGCTGCAGCCCGCAGGCGGGTGGTGGCCGGGACGGCGCTGCGGGTGCATCTCTGCAGGTGATGGGCTGGTGGCCCCTCGTGCACCCAGCATCCCCAGGGCACTCTGTCCCGCTCACGCCGGGAGCGAATACCACATAAAAATAAGCGCAGAAATAAATACAAAAGGAGCATGGATTCGAAGTGAAACAATGTAATGTGCCAGCTTTTAGCCCCAGGCAAATTTTCATGTCTCTCTTACGAATCTTTGTAAGTAAGGGTTAGACTACGAGGCCCCAGCTCAGAGACAACTTACGCTCGTGTGTTGTGTAAGCACGTGTGCATTCCCACACAAGTCTGTGGGATGACTTACAGGCTTTATAGTCTGCATAACCTTCAGCAATTTGCTGAATCAGGGCCTAAATACTGAAATATTCTTTAATAGTGCTGGCTCCACAACGAAACTCTAGAAGGCACATTTCCCTGTCAGTGTCTTTCCATAAGACGCATCAATGATAACAGAGTTACATTAGGCACATCTAAAGTTAATTATACAGTTACCTCCCTCTTGGCCCCTGTTTGTCAAAATGAATATCATAAAAAAAAAAAAAATCCTCTGCCTTCTAACATCTATTTTTATTTGAATTTTGATCTGCCCTCTAGACGGAAGAGTAGAGGGCACACTAAGAACACCTTAGGTAGGTGGGTCTGGATATTTGTTAGCTGAGAGCTGGCGTGGGAAATGTTAAGAAAACCTGCAGAAAAAAAGCCTGTGGAAACCAAAGCAAAAGAAACACTTAGGGCAGGTTGTTAATAAATGGTAGCAAAGCTCTTCCTTTTTAAAATGAAGTGGGTGGCTTTTAGGGATGCTGATTTATTTCAGAGTATGGGTTTAGAGGTATGCTTCGATTGGAAAAAGCAAATGCTAGTGTTCACTAAAAACTCCGGAATTTATAATGTAGAGATGAGGTTGAATGAAACAGTGGATCTAGAAATTCTGCAGTGCACTGTATATTAAAAAAAAAAGTAATTTTAATGTTGGTTTCATTGGTTTTTTTTAACATGATCTCGCATTTAAATATGGTGAACCAAAATCCTCTATCCCAAATGCAGGTCTCTGAATGTCCTGATTTTGGTATACGTGCACATTGCCGAGGGATGCCAGGTTTGTCTAGGGATCCAGTAGCTTTGACATACTCCAGTTACCGTACCTGGAGTGTGCTCAGTTGCTAATGCATTTTGCACGCAAGATCACTGTGCTTCAGCATGACAGATAAGAAAAATGTCATTTTATTTTTAATTGGAGCAGGATACAATTCGGGAAAAAAAAAATCTGATTCTTTGTTAGAGATTTGTTCCACAAGAGTCCAGTCAGAAACGTTCTAGTACTTAATAAAGTCAAATTCCTCACTGAGTGTTCCCGTGAGCTCCCGTGGAAGCCAGTGGGAGTTGCGCATGAGTACCGAGGGCAGCATTTTGCCCTTAGGACTGAATTTCCCAACTGACTATTCTTTTAGACTGTCTTTTGATTAACAATCTGTTTGCAGCAGGCTAGGGCCAGAGAGGCAGCGTGTATACCCCACTGTTCAAATCTGTGGCAAAATATTCTATGGAGAGCTACTTAATAAAAATCAACTTGCTGCAATAGTCATTGAGAAATACCTCAACTGTTAGCAATCAATCCAGGGCTGAGTTGGGAAAAAAAAAAATACAAAAGGACATCAAAGAGGTTCTCATTCCCAGTCTATTGCTCTATTTAAGGGTCCTATAATTCGGTGAGGTTGTGTGCTAAATAATTTGTAAGCCTTCAGAACATCCAGGTTATTGTTTGTGGACAGATGGTGCATCACATTTTATTGCTTATTCCTTCTGTGGTTTCTCATATGCAGGACTGATGTGCACTCCGAAGTCTTTGTTTCCTTGCTAAAATCTCTAATCTAAAACAGGCAATCAAGCACACAGACAGTGCTTCAGAAAGCATAATCATAGTTTTAAAGGGGGAAAAAAACATTTCGGCTGCAGTTAGGAAGCAGATGTGTTCCCTGAAAATGCAAAAGGTTATCAGAAGTATTAAAATAGGAAAATAGATAAGGAATTCGGGAGCGCTGGGGAGAGCATGTATTTTATTTCAGTACTGCAGGGTAGGTGTGCCTTTTCCTAGGCTACCTGCTTTGTATCTGGCTCTCTGTGGAGCTGGTGTAGCGAAAGCCTTCAGAGACCGGCTTCTGCTTCCACCTTTCCCCCTGAGATTGGCAGTCTTTGTCTTTTACAGGCAAGGAGCAGCCGTGTTGTGATCCTGGAACCGCTGCTGCCCCGAAGAGTTAAATCATGTTGATATACAGGAAGGAAATGGAATAGACTAACTCTACTCTTTTCTTCCTACGGATTTTTCTTTTTATTCTGAAGATAGAATTACTGTTTGTAAGCATCTGAAAGTCATTAGTGGCTCTGCAGTCTGTCAGGTGCCGACGCAAAAAACTGCTGAAACTGAACGGGTTCCTGTGCGGAGTGCTGGGAATTTGTCATGTGCTGATGAGCAGTTATAATAATATATGAGCAAATCACAAGCATTCTGCAAATTAATCAAATTTTTTTTTTCCCCTTCTCCCTTGTCTCTGGGAGAGTGGCTTTGCCGGCAGACGTAGGTGAAGCAGTTTTACTCACAGATGGTAGCTCTGGCATCAGATGGAATTTATATAACAGTAATTCTGATTTCCTGCCAAAGTAGCACTGAAAACACCAGGGAGATTGTACAAGACAAGTCATGTGGTTTTGCTGAGGTTGTTGTGGGAAGTTTAAGGGGGGAAATCTCAAATTTTCCTCTTCGCATTTATTGTTTTAGCCTGAAGGGCCAGAAATCGTACACCATTCTGCCATAGGCGAAATCCAACACATCTTTTTTTATGAATTGCGCTGAAAGAGTGCTTCCCAGCTGTTGAAACTGCTGGTGGGGAGGGAGCCACATGACTCCTCGTCCTTTCCCTTTCCGTACAAGGATTAAAGGAGGGAGGGTTCAAAAGGTTGCTGCACTACATGTTGGAGTGAGGCAGGGTCTCCCTTCCCAGGAAGCGATGCCATGTTCGCTTAGGTTATACTCCCTCTGGCATAACGAAATGGGGGGGAGGGGAGGGCGGGGGGGGGCTTTCAGGAGCTTCGGTAAACACATCGGCAAAGGCTCTTCCTCCTCATTAAAATGGAGTTTTTTTGAACGAGGTTAGTCGAGTAGATTAAGGTCATTAGTTGCGTCTCCGCTGACATTTCCAGTCTGATCGGTAAAAAGCAGAAACGTGAGGGTTTTTACCTGCTCAGGGTAAGTGCTTGGTGCACCTGGTATACAGCCGAAACATGTACCAGTTTGATGGTGGGTCCAATCCTGACCTTGTCCAGAGCAGCGCAGATCTCTTCAAACCGCGGGCTTGCGACAAGGATGCGAGAACAGAATCAGGCCCTGTGGCTTTTGAATCAGATCGTGCTTTTAAAAACAAAAGCAGCCTTCCCTAGAAAAATATTACGGTGTTTTTATCATAGCAGCGTATTGAGTAATGCATGGGGCATAGCAAGACTGCTGTGACACTAAAAGAAAAAAATAGAGGCGAGCAGAACGGGAGAACTTTCAGGGGCTGTTTTTAATAAAGAGGTGAATTCTTTCTGCAGTAGGAAAAATGATAAAAAGATGGCGTATCAGCTACATTATGCAACAAAGTAATGCTGCTGTGTTTTTATAATGTAAGGCACTGCCCATTTGTTTTGGTTTACGTGACTGCAGTGAAATAAGTGGATTAGACTGAAACTTTAGCATGCTTCATTGCAGCTGGTTGCAGACATCTGTCATTCCTCAGCCATACATTCTGGATCATGCCAAGAAGAAAAAGCAAAGTCTGACACCTTTCATTTTAGAGAGCCTTTTATAGAAAAGAAAAGGAGAAGGGGAGAAAGCATTTCCTTTGTGACTTAATAAAAAAGACACTTTTTCTGCGACAACATCAACAGCACTTTCCAGAGGGAGAGGTCCTGCAAAGTTCATGTTCAATTTATTCTTTGCAGCCTTTTAATTTTTACTGTTTGAGTCCTGATTTGTTGAACGGGATATGAGAAAAATATGTTGGGTGGGTTTTTTTTTTGTTTTTGGTTTTTTTTGTTTTTTTTTTTTTACAGAGACATTAGCTCTGTGCACACCTACGCAGGAAATGCGCCCGGTGAGGGGTGGGTTGCTGTGAGTCCCCACTCAGGCTGCGCTCGTGGTGATTCAGTGCAGTGATGGCACATAATGCTGCAGCACTGCCGATAATGAGTTGTTCTGCAAACTGCGCTCACAAAATCCCCTGAACAGATAATAGTAATGTTTTAGCGGAATGATTAGTGGGGTTGTGAGCTACTTGTGGATAATTTGAAATATTAGCTATTAGTGAGCTGGATATTTATTTACTTTACAGTGGTTTGTTTTTCCTCAGTCTCTTTACTAACATGCCACTGTAGATAGAGAATCATGAGGTACATGACAAGATATAATGTGACAAAATACCGTCTAAATCACCCCAGTTACGTAATAAAGCAACAACTAAAATTAAAGGAGAACATGCTTAGCCTAAGTGACATCATAGACGCAGAAAACAATTATTCCAGCTTAAGGTCCCACTTCAGCAAACGTTAGAGCACGTGGATAATTCCGTCCCTTCCCATTTAGGTGGTTGGTGGACCACGAGACTGATGGGAGGACTCCTGATCCTTACCTGGCTGTGTATAGAGGGGGAGGTCTTCACGTGGCACAGGCTGCGTGGCTGTCCTGTTCGACACCAGCTGAGGGTACGACACACTGAAATGTGTGGAAATGCAGGAAAAATTTAGAAAGCTGAGTATGGGATTTTTTAAATTCCATTCCACCAAATAAAACAAATAAGCTCAAGACAGTTGCCCCGAGTGAAAGAGAAAATGCTATTGTATTTATGAATTGCTAGGCAGAATAAAGGATATTTGGCAGCAAAATATCATCCCTGACAAGGCCTTTCCTATTAGCACCTCTGAGTTGCACGATCTTTTTGCTAAAATCCCAGTGCCACCAGTACAGCATTTATTCTGGGAAATCATAAGTACATTAAATTCAAATAGAGCTTCATTCCAGAAGTCCTAAATGCTCCCTGAAATAATAAATATTTACTGAGACAATTAAAAAATATGACAGAACATTAGACAGAAAACTTGTGAGTCACCTAGTAGGAAAACGAAGATATTTTGCTCAGGGGGGTTAGAATGGGAACGTAATGTTATTAATGTGATTAAAAGAAATAAAGGTGTGAATGGACATAACAATTAATGGAGATATGTAAGTAAAGGCAAAGGTGGGACTCTGAACATGTAATTTTTGATAATCAGAAGAACTCAGGGTTAGTTAATATTAAAGAAAAGCCTGCCACTTACCTTCGAAATACGTTTCCTTAGCTGCAGCCTACTTGGATCCCCAAAGCATAAGAGAAAGAGAAGGCTGTCAGAGGGCTTGTAACCCACTTACTCCCTGGGCTCGGTACCTCTCCCCTCTCGAGCGGAGGGGCCCAGGCTGCAGAGATGAAGGGAGTGCGCCGGCTTTGCTTCCAGGCTTTGGGAGAACAAGAATTGGTACCAGAGTGGGGGACACGGCTGGAGATGAATGCTTACGCTTTTGGCCGAGCTGTTGTGAGTTTAGGATTACGAAGGGGATTATGATTGAGGAATTTATAAATTGCCATAACCATTGCCATTATAAATTTAGTCAGAGGTGGCCTGCTCTTTACAACAGGTACCTAGTGCCCTTGATAAGAACTCTGTCCTCTACTTATGTGTATAAACCAAAGTAAATAAATATGAAAAATTAAATGTAATTAAATTTCCCAAAGCATGGGACAATGATAGTCTGGCATTTCAAGCTCAATCAATGACAGCGTTCCCACTAACCTCATTCGGAGCCCGCTGAGGCACCGGGCTCGTAACTCATGTTGTCATGTCAAAACCCAAACTGGTGTGCCGTCGTGCGCGGGGTGCTGCGCCGCGACGGGCAGATGCACCCGCTGGCAGCAGTCTGAAATACACAGGTCCTTAGAAAGCAAAGTCTGCAGCTGTTTCTCAGAATTTTTGTTTTACAAGGTTCACATAATGTTTAATATTCGTTTAGGAGGACCTTTTCAGGTATTCTGCTGATGCTTTTTCTTTTTTACCAATAATAGATCCATTTCCCTTCTAAATCAAAAGTTCCTGTGTGAAAAGCTTACTCTTCTGAAAAAGAAACAAATTCTGTGCTGAGAGTCTGGAGCTGAGTAATCCTGTTACTTTATCAGCTCCGCAAGAAATGGAGAACATTTATTTTCCCAGGAATTGCAAGTCTCCGTTACACCGTCAGTGACTTCACTAGCCATTTTGTAATTTGCTTGTATTTAGTGTCCTGCAGAGGGCTAGCAAGTTGCTCAGTCGACCTCCAAATAATTATAATTTCCATGCTCTATGTAACAAAGGTAACAAGTGTTAAATTAGTGATGTTTTCCGTAACTTAGTGACAGATTTGTTTAGTAAGTTAAAAGCGCATATATGAAGGACAGTGGTAGAATTTTCCACTTGTTTCTCTTTATCATGGCGTCCAGGCGGCTGTCAGCCTCTCTGTCATACTGATCCACCTTTGGCTGTTTTACACAGAGGGTCTGGTTTGTTGGTGGCTTTTTTTTTCTTCTTTTGCTTTTGAAGGAATATTTAGTGTGTGATAATTAGTGATTGTAACCTTCTGAGACGGGAATTGAACTGTTACTTTAAGTGCAGTTTTTATTTTAGGGGGAATGTGTGAAATTAACTTAATCTTTTAATAGTATGTGTTAAAGACAAAGTGTAGCATCAACTTTTGCTTTTCCCTGTCATCATTAAACCCTTTAGTATACTCATCAGCAAGCTGAAATACCTATTCAGAAACACCAAGCACTGTATAATATACTAAATCAAGAGCAGACTCCACCTTTGATTACATTTCAGAAAAGCCATGTAGGTATCTGAGGGTTTAATTTGATCTGATGAATGGAGATTCTTTTTTAAAGTAAAAATCCTTGAAACAAATTAGTTACAGATTAGGTTTTTTCATTCTCCAGCTCTTCTGCCGTCAATGATGGTTCAGTCTTTTGCCGCCCTGCTATTGCAGGCGCCTATAGACCGAATGTCCGTCTTGGCAAAACTCCAGGGCTGCGGTGCCATGTGGTGGCTTTGGGATGGGTGCTGGCCTCGGGATGGTGCCGTACACCACGTTAATCCCTACAGGGGATTCATTATGGATTGCTAATCTGCCACGGTAGACTTCACAGGTGGATAAATCCTGCTAGTTTTAAGGCAATTTTTCCAAACATCCTTACTGCATTTATTTAGGATCAAGCTGGTGGCCGTGTTTTGCCATGAGCTGGGTCTTTACCCTAAGCTTATCCTTTCTTAATTAAGATCTTTCACGTAACCCACAGCGAGAGAAAGGCTCTTCCAGATAGCAGTTCACGTGTTTGGACCTGAGCTGCCTCTGGAAGTGTCTGTGACGGGGGGATTTAGGTAACTAGCCTGGTGCCTCTTATCATGAACAATTCCTCTGATTACTGTTAGGACTATTTGCAGGATTGAGTGTGGTAATGAAGGTATCCAGTTGAATGGAGGGCAGTCAGGGGGCTGCCATACCTTTAGGTGTGCCATGGGAAACATATAACCCAAAGCCTTAGCTTTAGTAGGTGAAAATGTTCCCAGGCCTTCCTAAAATGCAGATGCTTATGCTTTTTTTTTGTATATACTACTGCAGCAAATCATCAAAAAAGCCTCAGACAAGGCTTTTCGTTTTTATGGTTCTTCCTGGTCAACATGAAATAGAGAGTTTTTAAAATTTAATTTCTTTTTTTTTTTTGTAATCCAATAAACATATAAACTTCACAGAATATTGTAATTTTCCCAGAAGACCATCTTGGTTGGTCCTGGACCTGTGTGTAAATAAATGTATACTTTTCAATTGTTTTATAAAAACTTTTATTACATATATGAACCTGATTGGATGTACTTTAATCTGTCTGGTATTTGGGGAGTTTCATAAAATGCATATTTTGAGACCAATAAAGTGGAATGGCTCAATCAGAGCCATTATTGTCTATTGGACAAATATATTTATTCAGCATTTTCCCATCCATACTGTTCTGCTCCAGATCAGAATGGCTGCTTTAGAGCCATTCTGCTCTCCTGGGTAATGCATACAGTACTTGGGATGTTTGCTGTGGATAGTAAATGTATTTATGAAAATTTATACTTTAAAAAAAGGAAATCGCACTAGCCAAGATTTAAATGAAAATAGTTCTCCCTTTGCAATTCCGTGTTTTGATGCTGTATTAGCGTTACTCTAAAATGGCAGTGTTCACCAAGATGCCTGGGACCTGGAGGCTGTGGTCTGAGAAAGCCGTGAGTTCAGCCCAGTAGTCACTGCCAGAGAACTGGAGACACTCAAGAAGTCTTTCTTCCTACGCAGAAAGCACATGGCCATCATTGCCTGCTGTTACTTCTGAGGCAACAAGCACTTCATCTGTTTAAAGATGATTGTACCTCGAATACAAGCTTGTGTAGGAAGAAAGATTTAAAGGAGCCCTTCCCGGGAGGTCCAGGCTCACTGAAGGTTTGAACGCGGCTTGCTGGCTTTGCAGTGCAGCAGATGTGTGATTACATGGACCGTTCCTCCAGCAACGTTTTGGGACTGAGCATCTCGGTGCAGGAGGCGGTGGCCATCCATCCTAAGCCACTGCAGCTGGTCCTGCAAGAGTGCCTGGCCATGGCTGGAGGTGCTCCTGGCCGTTTGGGATTGCTACAGCAGCCCAGGAGGTCAGGTCCAGACCTCCAGTGTCCAGCATCTCAGATAAAGAGAACTGCCTCCAAGAAATTCAGACCTTTGAGGCTTTTCAAATATTTCTTAGTGTGGGAGTAATTTACTTGTTTTAAAGAGGTAATTGCTGTTATTTTCGATTTTCACTGAAAGGATGTTCTTAAACCAGGCAAAGAAATCTGAAATGAGTTTGCCGTATTGCATCGCAGTAAGTGCTATAGCCATTGGCCATCTAAGGAAAAACATTCTGTCAGATAATCAGGGCCATTTTTGCATTTTAAGGGAACAAATGTCATATCTAAGAAACACATCTTATTCAGGACTTAATTATAATTTATAGTACATTGCACAGCATTTGTTTTCTGTTCATCATTTTATTGCTCTTCTGCCTTTTCCCTAAACTTACGCATTAAATTGTGTGTCTGTGTGTCTGTATGCGTATATCTGTGTGTATATATGTACACATATGCAATATAATAAAAAGTGGTGTAGTGGGGACAACAGACGGCTTGTGTGTGATGTATTATTGGCATTTTTCTTTCAAATTACTGTTTTCTTGCTGCTTTGGGAGAAAGCCATGATTTTGCTGTGATTAGTACACTTTTAGCAATCTGGAATAAATTCCTGATCTTATTCATGTGACTCGTCCAATGCCCATTTTTACGTTTTAGTGCAAACCCCTACATATGTGCCTGTAATACCACAAAAATAAGATGTTTCTTTGTGGAAATTTTTATAGAATTTGGATGCCGATCAAATATTTTTAGAAGTGGAGAATTAATGCGGCTTGACCGTGTAAATGATTTTTTTAATGAAAAAGACTTTAGTATTCATCTCTCTCTCTCTCTCTCTCTCGTTTGTGTATTCCTTTGTGCTAATCTTAAATAATGGATCCATATCAAAGTTAATAAATTAGTAACTATTAGCAGTGTTTGGATTACAGTAAGTAACCCAATGACGCTTTGTTGACATTGACTTTTTATGTGTTCCAATAATACATTTTGAGTTTTAAAGATAAGACAAAGCAAAATAGGTTTGGCAAGTATTTGAATCCTTAACAACTCACGGGCAATGGCGTTGTTTAAATCCAAGGCCCCTGCTTTAAATATACTTTCCTTTAAATGGTCCTAAACCCTAGACTTTGAGATCCACGTCTTTCTCAAAACCTGCATTTTCTGACTCTGTTCAGCTGATGCACCATGTTGGGCTGCATCAGTCATGCCATGTTATGAAACCTAATGCGAAGTGACTGATGCAGGCTGACATGATGTGTCACAAAGCAACATATCAGATCACAAACTTGAAAGAAAAGAAAACAAACTTATTTTTTCTCAAAGGCTAAATTAATGAAGCAGCATATATTTTTAAAAAGGTGGACTAGTTTCAGACGTTGGGAGGTTTTTCTAAATATCGGTCCCACAGAGAGGTTTTCCATCCTGACCAGACAGTACCCATCTACACTCCTTGTTCTCTCCTGGGTACAGTCAAAACTAGAGAAGATGATGAGCTGAGGTCGTCTCAGCGCTGCTGCCATTGCTGGGTCTGATCCCGGGAGGTTCAGATCGCTTTCAGAGGACTAGCTTCAGCAGGTGCCAGAGGTGATCACCCTTCCTGGGGAAATCGGCACCTTCTGAAAGTGTTCTTTGAGTCCAGCTACCATTGTTGTCATTTTAGCTATTTTTTATTATTATTTTCGGCTCTTCCATTTCTTTAGACTGTTAGCTTCCATCCAGAGGATTACAAAGTCTCTTCACACGCTCAGTCACAGAATTCATGGAGGAATGTTCCATGACAAGATTATTTCAGCTGCAAACAATGTATTGTCCTCTATCCTCACTTTTTGGTTGGAGAAGGATGCACCAGAGTTTGCCCCCCTTGTTGGCCTGCCTTTAGTCTAATTCTCCTTACTACAAATGCAATGCGTTACACATTATCTCCTGAACTATCAAGGAGATTTCTTTTTTTTTTTTGAAGGGCTTTCATATAATTTTATTGGAAGATATATAGTGGGTAAAATATATATGAACTGTAGCTTGCTAAGAAAGAACCTACCAACCACTGGTAGATAAAATGTTATAAATTTATTGCCAACTTATCTGGGAAGGGTTATTTTAAGAGCCTGCTGCCCACAACAAGATTTTGAGCTAAAATTAATGGATGGGATACCTAAGAGAAATGGGCATTTTCCTTCACCCCTTAGTTACAAGCAAATTGCAGATATTGTTATCTTTGCAAGTGAGAATAATCTCTAGTTTTTGTACTACTTCTGCTGTAAACAATGTACTGCTTGCTTTCCTATGACCCTCACTCTGTATACATATTTATATATTATTCATACAGGATTAAAAATGAATGTGCTCTTTACCACAGTTGTACTGCATAGTGACAATACAAATTAACTTATTGTGTACTTACTTTTCACAAGGCAGTGATGTGAAATTTTGATGGCCTGAAAAAATAAGTCGTGGGGGAGGCAATGCAGAACTGAATCCTTGCAGGTGCACTTTATATTGTCTGATTTATTAAAGTGCATTTGATTAATAAATGACATTCTTTGTATGGAATTGCACAGGTTTGAACTTGGTTCGGTGGTGGGCAGAAAGAGTTCACTTCTACTGTGGCGCACGTGAGGTGGTTAGTTCCATCTGTGCTTTGTGGATTCCTTGTTGAGAACTTGTTCTTTGCAGGAAAGAATTAAGGTGGTCATTTAACGGTGACTGCTTGTGGGCAAAGCATTGAGAGTTGCTTGGTGAGATCTCACACTGTTGGCTAGTGGTACCAATTCTAGCTAAAACTGTCTGGTGTTTTTCTGTGCTACATGACGCTTGAGGGTTTCAGAGGGTGGCTGATGGGCATGTTGTGCCTGCTCGCTCCTGGAGTCCCATCGCTCTGTCTGTGCTCCCTGCACCCTGCTCTGCGAGCAGTTATTAGGGACATTATATCGTCTACGGTACATCCCGTCACTGGCCATCGCAGCACACGAGGGACCAAGTAAACAGGATATCTTTTTTCTTTTTCCATAGCATCAGTAAAACCAGAGTCAATAAGGCTGGAGGGCAAGTTGTACCATTCATCACAACTTAGCAGGGCATCTTCTGTTCTTAGCCAGGCAACTAGTTGTCAGATGGTCAAATGAAACACTGGAAATACTGGAAGGGTGCTGGTGCTGCTGCTGTAGATAGTCTCACATCTCAGTGGATGTGACAGTGGCAGGCATTTGTCTGTCGAAGAAAGGAAAAATCACTTCAGTTCTTCATGGAGCAAGTGTCCTTCCCCTTTGCCCAACATTTCTCCCACTTTGGCCAAGGCATTTTGGCACCTCCCCAAGCAGAGTACGCAACAGACACCTTAACTCTGCCCGGTCAGAGGCATTACCCAGGAGGGAGAAAAAGGAGAAGGAAAGAAACAGTCCAGAATCCAGGTGTGAATTCTGGTGACTTTATCCATCTCTGACAAACAACAGAGGAGATGTAATGGTTTTCGTAGATTTTTTTATTTTTTTTTTTAGTTTTCAAATATTTCTAGATTTTCTGAAACTCTGAAAATCAGACTTTCTTTGGACCTTCTTCATACTCAGACAGTCTGGAGACTGCTTCCAGTTTTCAAAACTATTATATTCAAAAATTTTCAAGCATATTCAATCTTCTGTATTGATTTTAGAAGTGACTCTAAGAGGCACTGGGGACACCTTCACTCTCTTTGTTGACTATTTCCTCATATCTTCCAGGTAAAATTTTTCTATAAAAGCCCAATCCAATTTCTGTAACATTATCTATGCAGGTTTCTTCCATTGCTATTGCTATGAATTTTTCCACTGAAATTTGACTTTGTAATGATTAGCAGCTTACAGATTTCATTTCTTTTTCCTTATGAAGTTGTTGAGGAAAATGTCTTTCTTTATCTGAGGAGAGAACTAGAAGATCGACCCACACTCCATCCCAAGATATATGCATAAACGTGCATGTTGGAGGTCTTGGCGGGGTGGTCACACTTCTTGCAGTCTTCAACTTATAAAAGCAAAGGGTGGAGGGGAGTTTTCCATCCTTGAGAAAGGCAACACACCTGTAGTGCTGGGGCGCAGGGCTTAGGTAACTGGACTTAACACTTCTTTCCTCTGGGTAGCAAGCAGTATGCCTTGGGGGACTCAGCCTTCAAGTGGCAGTTTTGATGTTACTGTAAAATTGGCAAGTTATTTGAGCAACCCAGAGCAACGATGCTGGCTCAGGTGAATTTACTCTGCTAGGGATGCTCATGCTGGTGTGCCAGCCACAGGGTGAGGTTAAAACCAGCAGTTATCCAGGCTCCCATCTCTGCTGGGAGGACTACGGTGGCATTCCCACTCCAGTACAGGTAATATCGAACTAGCACACAACAAGCGTTTATTTGCTTATTTGTTAAATTCCCACCTAAAATCGAGGAAAGATGGTCCCAGCCCCTTCCCACATAGCAGGAAGCATAGTCCTCCTCTGCTACACCAGCATCTGTTTTATGCCTGCCAGGTAGTACCACGACAGCAAGGAAAACGTGCTCTTTAAATGTGGAGATAGGGTATTGTTTTTCACTTATCCTGGCTTTATGTAGATGGTCTGGCACATTTATTTATTCATTTATTTGAGCAAATTAAAGCAAGCTAAGCGCATTTGACCTCAGATGGTCCTGGTTTAAGTTAATTTGAGAGACAAAGCTCATAAAGTTCCAGTAAAACACATCAACAACTTCCCAGCATAGGTTGAAATGTGATTGCTGAAACATAACCTCCAAAACCAGATACAGCATGGAGATTCAAAGTCACAATGATCTGAAAAATATGGGAGAGTATATCGATAGCCTTACTAAGAAGTGGTATCTTTCATTCATGCCTTCATTTTGCAGTCGGTTGCTGTTTCACCCACAAGAAGTGCATCTACCAGATTTTGTGCATTAACATTCCTTTTCTAATCTAGCGTGGACATTTTATTTTAAAGCTGGTGATAACCTCGGGCCCTGGTCCAGCAAACATTCATGTGCTTGCGTATCTTTACTCACAGGAGTAATCTCACTGGCGTAAATGTTTGCAGGTTTGAGGCCTTGGTTATCTCAATGCATTATTTCTTTCCATTAAAAAGTAATCTGTGCGATTAAAATAAAGCATACAATTCTTTACTCAGAAACCCACCCAAAGACAAAGTGTGTTTATTAGACTCAGGGTCTGCACATTGTCATCCTTGAATTGCACTTCAATAAAAAAGATAATTAACAAATGTAAAAGAAGGCAGTCTCGTACACGATTGCGCTGTATTTACAAGAGTTTAGTTTGGATCACAGGCTGACGGATTTACAGCTGGGTCTGAGGAGGGGGATGAAATAGCTGCACTTCTCCGGAAAATCCGAAGCAGGGAATTTTTAAAACGCAGTTTCTTTAGCTAGGCATCACGCGAATAGCACAGGCTTCTTGCTCTTGCTGAAGACACGCGGCGATGTCCTCCATCCAACAGGAGGGATTTCTGCTGGGGGGGCTCCGGCGCGTTCGGGTTTGTCAGGCTGCGCAACGGGCGGGTTTGCAGGCGCCGCGTACATAAAACAGAAAACTAACCAGACTCTCGTCTGTCACGCAGGTCACAGGCCTTTCCAGTGCAGATACTGCCCGTACAGTGCCTCTCAGAAGGGAAATCTGAAGACCCATGTTCTCTGTGTCCATCGCATGCCTTTTGACAACAGCCAGTATCCCGACCGCAGGTTCAAGCGCTCCAGAGTTGACTCCGAAGCTTCTGGGAATTTGGAGGAACCTGCAGCTGTCAAACCGGGGAGCTCGGCGGAGCTAACGGAGGAGGGCAGCAAGGCCCAGGAGTGATGCAGCTCGGCAGATCTGTCTCCATACTGCAGTAGCCTTTTACACCAGGTTTAGATACGCGTTTGGGTGAGGGTCGGCTAACTGCCTTGCAAGCGAAAGAATGGCGTGCAAATTCCCAGAAGTGTACAGGATGCTGAAAACATTCAAATATATGTATATGTACACGTACACGCACATGCGCGCATATATATATATATATTTACACACACACAGATATATTCAGTCATACACACATTGAATATATATCTACATACACACACACACACACGAAATACACACATTCCATACGTGTGTGTGTGTGTTTAAATACATATATATTACACATGCAAAATACATTTCCAGCCCTTGAAAATGGCTGCTAAACTGTTACCTGGCAACAAGTACTTCCAAACAATGTAGGTGGGATAATAAAGTGATTTAAAAATGTTAGGAGGTCGTTAGTTATTTAAAAAGCAGGGCAATTTCAAACTTTAAAGTGGTCTTTGTCCAAAAATAATGCTCTTAACAGAAAAATGATACCGTCTAAACGATTTAGTGTTGCCTTGAAGATTGAGGGGCTGTGTTTTCATTGTTGAAAACACCTTTATAATATGACACCAGCTGCTGTCATTTGCCTAGCATAGTAATGAGATGTGTTGGTAGACTGCCATGGTGCCAGTCTGACTGGAGCTGTCATTGCAGAGAAAATCAATTCAAGTGGTGTTGCAACTGCAGTATAGGAGAAACCTTAGACGGCCCATAAGCTAGGGTCAGTACTGACCTATATTGAAAAGTATTGTGATATTACATTTTCTTTTTTTTTTTTTTTTAAATATACAGCCAAATAAATGAATCAATGGTTAGAAAAAATCTGCAGCCCGATGTGTGATTGCAGATTTGAAGTGTAATTCCATTTTTTTTGTAATCGTCTTGCAGTATTGAGGGAAATGCTTTTATTCTTTTTTTTTTCCCTTGTTGATGAAGAAGTAAGTTGCTATAAAAGTAGAAATACAATATATAGAAATATTGTTTAGTGAAACTAGTCAGCCTTATCTATAGCAGGTGCTGGTGAGAAACAGAATTTTATTACGTAGAAGGTTGGTAATTTTTTTTTCTCCTTCCGTTCTTTTCTTGTTGTTTTCTTTCAATCTTCCTTTAAATTCTTTTTTTTTTTTTTTTTTCCTCCACACTTGAATGAAGGATTCCCCAGTCATGGTTACTTTTCATGTCTCAGTTTTTGTAAGTGTTACAGACATAGTGCAGAAGTTTCTTCTGGAGCAAGCTCTTATAAAGTAGCTTGACCTAAATTATGAATCCAAACTTCCTGCTCTTTGTCTCTAATGAAGAAAAGTGTTTTAGCTGATATTTCTTTGGTTTTGTAAAACAAATGCGTTCTATATTTTTGCAGATTTTAGCTTTTTTACTGATTGGATGCTCCAAATTTAGTAAGGTCTTTGACACGTAGGAAGCTTTTGAGAGACTATAATGAACCACATACTTAAAAAAAATGTAAGAAAAATAACTAAAGGTTTATTCTGAAATTCTCTGAATGGCATAAAATTTTAGCCTTCTAATGTACTTCCTTTGACAGAAGCAAAATTGGTGCTTTTTATTGTGATGGTAGAGAAGTATTAACTTCTTATAAAACAAAATAATCCACAATTAAAAAAAAAAAAAAAAGTAAAAAAAAAAAAAGTCAATATTTCTTTGCAGGCTGGGAGCACAGAGTAAAACCCCAGGGCCTTAAAACTTCAGCTCTGCCTAAAGCAGTTTACAAAAAATACTAAACTGCAATCAATGTAAATAAAATTCTTAGCGCTACCCTGAGACTGGAAAAAAAATCTCAGGCTAATAAGGAATACGGTTTGCATATGCTGTCGGAAAGGATGTCATCCAACTGAAGTTTCAGTTTAAATGAGGTCACTGTGTAACTTGGACCCATCTGGCACAGAGCAAGCTGCTTTTCTTGTTTTTCTAGTATAGTTCTCACTGCCTTACTTAAATCGAGTTGATAAACTTAATGCAACTGTTTCTATGATCCTAGATAAAGGATTGAAATGTTATTGAAACTTTCTGACTGTAGTAAGCTTTAGGATTTTAACTGCACTACTGTGTTTGGTGACTGTGTCAGTCGCTTGCTTTTGTGTGTTTGCGCCGCCTTCAGTATCTTAGCAAAAAAAGAAAAAAGAGAAAAAAAAAAACCAACCCGAAACCACCCCCCACATTCCATTTCTTGCACTTTTTGAGCTCTTTCAGTATTCTTTTGTGTCTTCTGAGCATTTTCAGATACGACAGGCAATAATTCTGTTTGTGACACTGGAAACATCTCCCGCTCCTTGTGATGTGTGTGTTGATTCCATTTGGTCGGGTGCTACTGTCCCTATCCTCCCCTCTGACATAGCCCTTTTTTCCAGAACATTTGTAACTTGTAATACAAACAAGTGACAGCAGCAGTGATGCATTGTCAGTTTCTGAATATCATCATGCTTCTCATATCTAAACATGTCAAGTTTTTTCTCTGTAACTTCTGTAGTCTGTGATACTGGTCATAATACTGTCTACATTCCTACACAAAGAAAAATTTCTATCTTGGAGGAAATCTGAGATCAATAGAGTAGAGGATTTTGTTGCTATGCTTGTAACAATTAGAAAACTTTGTATTTAAAGTTTATTCTTGGTCATTATTTATTATTATAATACATCAGTTGACAGAACTTTATTCTGGTATAGAAGTATTAAAAGTTGTTTTTTCAGCAATGACTGTTTTCTTTCTGCTGTTAGAATAAAAATGTCTTTGAAGCAGTACAGTTTTATCCAGTGTTTTACGCAATAAAACCTCTACCTCTGAAAAAAAGTTTTCCTACTTGCTTATGTTTATTAGGAACAGTTAAAACATTATTTTCTGCAGCTTTGTCAGATTTAAAAAAAAAAAATAATGTCAGTAAATTCACAGTTGTTAGGCAGTTACTGGAGTGTATTATGCTGGGTGTGTGTGCTCAGTCCACTTATTAATCTGAACAAATCTATATACAGTATATACATATATATATTATATATATTGTGCTTAATTAAAAGACTGTGGAAATCTGTTTTAGCATGTAGTAATAATTGTTTTATATACTACTACTTATGTACTATAGAAAAAGTCTTGGGGTCTATCAAGCTTTGATTTGAAAGTGTTTGAAGTGTGTATCATACACTATGATGTATAAAGTCATGTTTTCACATTAAAAAAAATTGTTTGTATAGATCATATATTTGGCTTTAGAAAATTGTGAGGTTTATTGTTACGGTGCATGTTAAGAAAGCTGCCCACACTTCAAAGAATGTGCAAGTGTGAGAGCGCTCCCATTCTCCTGGATGCATCTTTATTCTTCCTGTTTAAGGTTTTATTTGCACATTTGAAAGCAACTAAATTAAAGCAATTAAATTAAATTAAATTTTCACGTCTTAGAAAAAGTGAAGATGATGAACATCAAAAAAAGATGCACCAAATCTGAGGAACTACGGCAAGTATGGGGAGGAGAGAGGAACAGGGCCTTGCACAAAAAAAAGCTGAGAAGGAAAACCCATTTAGAAAAGGGAAATCTTAACATTAGTTGAAGCCAGTCATACCCACGATAATAGTTATGCTGTAGCTTGAATTCTCCAGCAGAAGGTGGTGCAAAAATTGTCTAGAAGGGTTAAGAATTAAAGCGCAGCATCACGGAAATTCAGTTATTCAGTGGCTGAAAGTTGCAGCGAGGAGCTGACGTTACCCGTGGATCGGTGGAGCGGGTGTGCGGCAGGGTGAATCGCGGAGCTGGTGCCAGATTCACGGGGGTATAGGCAAATGCCACAGGTCTCTTCATCTGCAGAGAATAAAATCTGTAATGCATCAAATTTTAATCAAAATCCAAGAAGTTAATGGACAATTCTTACGATTTGCAAAGTTTAGGTCTTTCACGCCCTCTCTGCGGGGGAAGCCCTCTTAGGCACAGAACTGTAGCACGTGAAAATGTTGCTTGAGCATGGATGAGCTCCCGGCTTAGAGCTGAACTCTGTCTGCCTCACTAGGGCATCGTTGTCCTTTCAGGTAATCGCCGTGCCCTGGAGCTGGGGAAAAAAAAACCTGTTTTGGGTGAGGGGGGGGGGTCTCCCAAAGATTTTCCTGCCTTCTGGTTTCAAGAGGCAATAAACGAAAATGTGAAAGCCCGATTAAGGAGCAATGACCGTCTCATTGCACCTCTGTGGAAATGCTTACAAACACGGTCTCCCTGACGGTCCCGAATTTCTGCTAGGAACTGGGCATTAAACGGCACATATATCCTCTAGGAAACGACCGCCAAGTGGCCTTGTACCACAGAGCATGGCATCACCCACCCAGGCGGTCCACGGGAAAGACGGGCTGAAAGAGAAACGCGGTTGTCTCACCTAAGTCTGTGGAGATTTTTGGTACCTGGCAGCTGATCGGCAGTCTTCCTGATGCAGGTGGTGGGGGGGTCTTGACAAGAGTCTTCCCACCTAAGAGCAGAAGGCTGCTCTCCGCTCTAAGATAAGGTTTCTTGTTGAAACTTTTATAAGGACTATAACCCCTCTGTCTATTGTAATTTGGGAACTGAGTATTTCCCCTATCTGTTTAACATCTGTATTGTAACAGTATATATTATAGAAATCTCACCTTGTGTATTGTAAGCATGAGCCCAGTGAAATTATCCTTAAGTACTGTGGTTTTCATTTCTGGATATCACTGCTTGGCATGATCCACCACAGTGGAAGTATGTTTCTGTGGGGAAGCCCGGGGAGGGGGAGGAGGGAAGGTAAAGCTGTGGCGTAATGTCGTATTAAAAATGTCACCCAGCTGAGTGTTATAGGGGCTGTGAGAAGTTCTGCAGCTCCTCACCTGTTGGTGTTGCTCAGGGTATTGTTTGGGGGCTTTTTGTCGCGGGTTTGGTTTTTTTTTAACCAAAAGGGTCTCAGTGAACAGGGAAATCGCAGGAAAAGAGGAAGAGGAAAATTTAAATGATCCCAGAGTGAACTGTTTTGCTGTTAATACAGAAATACAGAGCAAGACACATTTAATGGGCTCTATTTTTTATTATACTATGCTGAATAATTAAGTTTGAGGCTAAGTGTCACATAGATTTATCTTTTAATTAAAAAAGCATGGTTCACGCATATTTGAGTGGTAGTCCAAATAAATGCAATATAGAAATTTATGTTTGTTTATCTAGGTGTTAATTACCTAGAGATTGTTCTGGATTACTTCTTTTTATAAAGTGTCATAGGCTCATGTCACAAGTAATAAAGCTTAACAGTGGAACCTTATCAATTTGCTAACTATAACGCTAGTGTGACCTGGAGGAAAGGAAAAAAAAAAAAACCAACTTTGGAAAACGTTCTCTGCATGCACCCCATTCAACACATAAAAACCACGCAGTGAACAAAGCAATCATTTTTAAAATGTTCTCGTAAGTAAAAGTACAAATATATCTTTGGTGTTTTACAGCCTTTCATACATGTAATTATTTATATAACACACTGTTATTTATGCCCGTGTACTACATGTTGTGCAAAGACAGACATGGTAAGCAACAAAATGTAGTTTACCTGGTGGGCAGGCTATTCATTTAATGTATGAAGTAACACTTACAAAGACTGAACACTATATTTAAAGCGAGACGTAGTAGATGTAATTTTCTTAATATTTTAAAGGTTTTACAGCATTGCTAGCAACCAAGAAGATGGGAAAAGCAAACTGAAGTCTAAAGATCAAAGATCATGCATTTCAGTGGCGTAAACAGAGGGAAAAATTGTGTACCGACGCAAATTGTTCATCAAATTCTCTGTCAGACTGTTTTTTTCTTTGTTTATGACCAGAATTTATGTTACTGCTCCACCGAGCCCTGTGGAAGGATGCTGAGCACAGGCGGAGAAGGCAAACTTCACAGCACATGCAAGCTGAGGGGCTCTCCACCGCTAGTGTAAATCAAACGCCATCCACCGTATCACCCCGGGGGAGGACCTGCCCCCAGGATTCGAAAGACTGGGAAGTCTTTTTGCTTTTCTCATAGGTGCAACACCCCTCTCTTTGGGGTTAATTGTTTGCGCTTTTTTTAGAGTTCTGACGATTTAAAATAATACTAGGTTTCTATAGCACTGCATTGCGCAGCAGATGTATCTGAGAACCCTCACTTAGTGATATCGCAAAGAAATCAATGAAAATTACTCTCCGTGCTCACAGTCATTAATTCTTACTTCATATACAGATTCTCAAAATGTGAACAAGGCTGGAAACAAGGATTTCTTCTATTTATTACTCATCAATTACCTGTAGAGACATAGATACCGCAAGATGTGCAGACAGTAGTAGTAGGTAAGTTACATCTCAGTAGACGAGGTTGAAGGTAAATTTGATCTTTAAAAAAAGCTGTGGAATGTGGGATCCTTAGGGATAACTGAAATATTTTAAATTTTAAAGGACTGAAATTGATGCGTATGTTTTTATATATATGTAATTAACTGTGTCTGTATACACAAACATATACTTGCTGCAGTTTTTCTTTTAATAGGAACCTGATTTAACCCTTTAACTCCATATTAAGTGTCCTGATGTGTCCAGTTTTCAACACCGTAGGGAAGCCAATAATGGATATTCAGCATTTCTGAGCATCAGCTAGTTACTGAGGAGCATAAATATGGACCGAGGGGGTTGAAAATCTGGGCCACGGGATGTCATGAATCACTGTAGCTCCTGAAATTCCAGCTGCATAAAGTTGAAATAATGTGGTGGTGAATCAGGCCTATTATTAATGAAGCTAGAGAAAAAAAAAAAACAAACATGTCCTTAAGTTGTGCGAGATACTGCAACACAGAATATGTGATTTCTCTTTAGGTTGTGCTACTGTGCTTCCTTATTATTTTTTAGATTTTATTCTTGGGGGATTGTTTTCTCAATTGTTTTCTGTTTGAAAGAAGTTGATGCATGAATGAGTGAAACACAAGGAGTAATAAAGAAAAATGGCGCTATTAATCCCAACAGAGAAAATCTTTCTTTTGTTAAAAATCTCTCACACAATATCTGTGACTGTGGTACATCCGTCTTCACTGGAGAATTACTGCTCCCCGTTTGTGCAGGTCCTTACCGCGCCGCCGGTGGAAGCTTTGGTAGGGGCCTGCTTCTGGGGAAGACAACCGGCGATTTTCTGTGAAGAAGTCTGCTGTGAAGAATGGAGATACCGCCAAAGCTACTTATGCTCCATCAGTATTGGCATGGCTCTTGCCAAAGCAATGCGTGCTTTCCCCACGGAGCAATGTATTTGTACCTATGTGCCAGTTGTCATTTGTGTGTCTCCTCTCAAACCTTACTGGTGGAACTGGCATCGTCAGACCCGGCTTACCTATGCACTGAGGAAAAGGTTCATTTTCAATTAGCTTTGAAAGACTGGAAGGCTAGTTCATTTTTTCGAAAGCCGTTGCCTCCACCTCATGCTTCCACTGAGCTAAGGCCTCCAAACGCTATTGAACCATGGGAGAAACACCTTGTCCTTAGTATTACAAATGTTGATACTTTACCGCCTGCTCCTTCCCTCTCCTTCCACGGGTGTTAATGGCAAAACACTTCTTATGTTCAGAAGGAGCAGAGCCACCATCTGAGTGTCCTGTCGGTGCTCAGCGGTATTTGCTTTAGTGGAAATGCTGTCACCTTCCCGCGACCTCGTGGCTATGTTCATTTTCAGTTCACTGCAGGGAGTTCAGTAATCTCCACCTGAGCAAGAGATAGCTGAGCAGCCTCATGCGTTTGCAATTAAATCATAAATGCTTAAACTAATGCAAAAAAGTGCCTGATGCTGTCTATATTTCTGTTTGACCGAGGTGGGAGAGGAAATTGGAGAGGCTGTGCCATGTTGCGGGCTCCTTTTGGAGAGGATGACACCCAAAGGTGTTTCTTGCCCAGCTGAAACTTCTAAACCCCTACTGCTTGGCTAGGGGCTGAGAGATCCTGATTTACTGTCTGTTACTGGCCAGTGCCACCCCCTGCACTGTAACACAGCGCCTGGCATCCACGATGTGACAGCGATTGCCCAAACACAGCCAGTGTAAGGAAATGTAATATTGTTCGCCTAACCTAAATTGGAGAACAGTGTCTCCACAGAAAACCAAGGCCTCATTTCTTCCAGTTAAGACCATTGCTAATCTTCAGCTAACATCAAAAGCACTAAGGCTGGAGGGCAGTGATTCTCACTCCAGTGAGAATGGAAAAGTGAGCTAATGTGGGACAGTGTTTGGCTCAGAGATGAAAATTAGATCTCATTAAGTCTTTATTTTCAGCTCACACTGAAACTACTGTTTTCCTCCAATGCTTCAGAAACTTTTATTTCAAAGAAGTACTGCACTAAATGAGGGATAACAGAGTAAATGCCACACACAGGCATACGCTTTATTCCTGTACACCGACCATCTCCTCACCGCCCCCCCCCCACTGTCTCAGACCAGGTAGGCATCAGCCAGCTTTTGTCTGCAGCCGAGAAGGACACACAGTTTCCATTTTATCAGACAAAAATGATGCAGAATAGAGCACATATTGGTCTAACTACCTAATGATTTTTCCTATTTGGTCAAATAATTCCTTCCAAACCACACAGGTGGAAATATGATATGAAGAACTGGTGAATGACTCAAGCACCAAAGACCTGGCACCACTCTCAGACAAAGCTTCAGGTCAAAGGAGAGGCGTGTTTTCCTAAGGAGATGGCAGACCACCAGGCTTGGAGAGGGGGATTCAGGATGGGGCTTCTGCAGGTGAGGTGGGGTTTGAAGCTGGCCCCACTGGGACTGCTCGTGGGTCCCTACTTGTCCCCTGGCCCAGCCAGGGCAGCTGCTGAACCATGGCACCATGACCCAGGCAAGGTGCCGAGCTTCCTCCTCCTGCCTCATGCCCCAGAGAGAGCTTGAGCCTCCAACAGTAAACCCAGGCCCCCGCTTGTAGGGCAGGTGTCCCAGGAGGGGGGCAGAAAGACAAGAGAAGAAAAAGGGAGAAAGAAGAGAAAAGGAGCCATCAAGGTCATCTTTCCCTTCCTTCCTGTAGTGATGTAATCCCTAATTTTCACAAAAGAGGAAAAATAGTCGCAGCACCTGTCTAAGTGTTTGAATTTACCACCATGTTTCCTCTGTGCATTAAAAAAAAAGTGAAAAATCCAGCAAATCCAACCCATAGTAAATTCAAATACTGAATTGTAATGTTTGCTTGGTTGCTGTTTCTTAGCAGCATCCAACGTGTTAATCACTGGTATATAATTAGATGTCATTTTGGAGCAATTCAAAATCAAACAAAATCTCAACATGCTCTGAACATGTTGTGAAAGTTTACATTACAATTAATTTATGATTACCCAAATGTGCATCCAGTGATCTTAAGTCTTCCTTCATACATTACAAAGAAAAAAGACAACTTCTGTTTCCACACACCCTAATGCCAGAAGGCCCCCAGAGAAAAGGTTCTCCTTTAAATAAATGTATTCTTTAAATTCTGTTTAAATAGCTGAGCATGAGATGAAGAGATGAGATGAATTTGATAAACTAGTCCCTGTGTATCCTTGGACCTGTCTCGCTTCTTTTCCTTGGTTTTTTTTTGGTTTCTGTAAGCATTTGGTTTTTCTTTGCTGTCACTTCAGCAGATAGAAAATTAAGGGAAACCAGTATTATTTCATTTCACACCAATTCACTAGAGCCACGAGTTAATTTCAGCACATTTTCCTGAAGGTGAAAAGAAGTGCACATCCTGTTGTCCCAACAGTGAGCCAGTGCCACGAACCGCTGAGCGTTCCCAGCCCTGTCAAAATCAAAGGAACAAGGATGGCGAGCGAGTCATGGGAAATACTGGATGAAGTAGTGGATACAGCCAATATGCTGAATTATGGTCGTGTAATAAACATACAAGCTGTTGTATTAGGACACAGCTACCGTAATCATAGTAAGTAAAGTTTTAAAAGCGCTCATGCTCCTATCCTTTGTTGAAAACAAAGATAATGTACATAAAAAGGTTAACAAATGGCTACGCTTTACTCATCTGCATCTAGAACAGAGAAAACCCTGCTACTTCTGTTATAACAAGCTGCCAGCTGATGTCTAGTCTTGCTCTTTATGTATGTATCCTATACATGCAAACGCAGAACAGGGAGGAAGATTATTCTGGGTGTAAAGTGAGAAAGTTGTTTTATGCTTTAATTGCCCATAATGAGTATGGCAAATGCTGAAAGATGCAAGGAAAAGTCTTGTCCAATAATACAGTTCTTTATTACCTTAGGATCCCATCTTGCTAACTATTTCGAGGATGTTGTTAGCAGAGGAAGGCATATTTTTATTTAACATCTTTATTAATGAGCTAAAGAAAGAAAGAAGTAAACACACTAATTACATTTGCAAATGACAGTACATTAGTAGCTATTGCAAACATCGGCGAGGACAGAAATAACAGAGGAAAAAAACGGGCAAGAATAAAAAAATTAACCTGAAGAAACACAAATTCAGGTCTGAAGGCAAAAATATTCCATGTTTAGATAAGCAATAGCAGAAAGACACACAGAAGCAGTAACGGTGAGGGGGGCCAGGGGCAGGCAGGGGCGAGCAGCCGGGCTCCCCAGGGGCGCCGCGGAGAGCCCTCGGACAGGGGCTGGGAAGGGTGTGGGGGTGTTTTGGGGCATCAGCGGGCACCTCCATAGCCCCCACTAGCAGACAGCACGGGAAATGTTATTTTTCCCTTTTCTAAGGAGGAAAACCTGAACTCCGCGCCTGGAATCCAGAAGTGGGCAGAGAGCAGCAGTTAAGGCACGGGCTTCCCCGGGGCGCTGGGCTGCACGGGCAGCTGTGCCCAGCTGGGCACAGCCCTGCCCGCAGCCGGGTGCCGGCCACCGGCCCCAGCCCCGGTGTCGGCAATGGCCCAGCCCCGGTGTCGGCAATGGCCCAGCCCGGGGCTGGAAAGCGGTGAGGCTCCGCAGAGCCGGGCTGCCGGGAGCCGGGTGGGCAGGCCGCGGGGCTGGCCTGCCGGCTTCTGGGGCGACGGCAAGAAAGGGGCTGCTGCCAGTTGCGTCCCCTCGTTGCAGAGCGGGCACTGGTGCAGCAAATAGTTTGCTGGCAACACTGGTAAGTGCCTAAGCACTGAAAATTAAGAGGGAGGAGAGCTACGTGGGGATGGTCTGAAAGAGTCCCGGAGCAATGAGATAAAACCGAGTGAAGGCAAACTTCCCAAGTGTAGCTCTTCTAAACTCTTTAATAAGCTCCCAGGAGAACTGGTGGATGTGCAGTCACTCCAGTGACTTAAAATTAGATGGGATACAACAGGGAGTAATGTGCCCATGCCTGAAGTCAGAGGGGCAGATCCCCCCAGTTACTGGGGGGGGTGGGGGGGGTGTCTGAGCTCCCTCCTGGAGACTTGCTGCTGCCTGGTGTGGGACGCGCTGTGGGGTTGGGGTGCCCCTTGCTTACGTGCCTGCTTGCTTTGTGCCAAACGCGGGTTCCCTGGCTTAGTTGTACAGCTGCTGGTTATTGCTGCTTAATTTCACAAAAGTTACAAACTATAATTAGTTAAGAGCCAGCTAATGAATTGTAATGCAGGAAGCAACCACAGGTGCTTATATACCAGTGAACCACAGTGTTAGGTGTCATCCTTACCCTGTTAATGATTTGAAAAGAAAAAAATAAACCAAACTTCTCTCCCAACCCCCTGGAGCACGAGTAACCTGGTACAGCTCCTTTCCCAGAAACCCTCCTAGAGGCTTTAAAATTGCAGCCTTCCTACTTTAAGTTGTGGTACGTGGAGGTTTTTCAAAGTTTTAGCAGCTGTAAGAGGAGGCAGACTTGCTGTCCTGAAGTACTCCCTTCCACCTCAGACCGGGGACAGCCTGTGCCGCACTAAAGCGTGCTGCTTTGACAGGTTGTGATGGAGCCGCGCGCATCAACTCTCCAGTTGCTCGGCTGCGAAGGCAACGAGGACCATGCACCTCGACGGCCCTGCGTGAGTGATGACAATAACAGTTCAAGCTAATGCCAGTCACAGTGGTGACTTTTGCTATAGTGTTACTTGTGCAGTGGCAATTGAATTGAAGCTGCCACATCAGTTTGCATTAGGCCACTTAGCAGCTGATGTGGTTTCTCACTAGCACAGCAAAAGGGAGGGAGCGTGGCTCTGGCGAAGCCTCTGAGAAGTCAGGTTTCCATCCGGGACTGGGAGCACAACTACGCTCAGCCACGGAAGTTACAAACGGGCTGTCCGGAAAACAATTTCCTTTGACATTTCAAACTTAAAGCTTCCGCCCCCAACCCAACTGAAAAAATGGTAAGGTGGTAGCCTGTGAGCGTTGAGCTGCAGAGCCGTCTTCCCGCGGCTGGAGCAGCTCCGCCGAGCATCCGTGGTGTCCCCAGCACTCCCAGGGCTTTGCCCCTGGGTCACGGGGGCAGCGGAGGTGGGTGCGGATGGGAGCACTGAGCGCTCCCTGCCTGGAGCTTGTTGGGGGCAGGGAGCGGCCATGAGATGGGTATCTGTCCTCAGTCCCGCGCGCCACCTGCGGTGGGTGTGAAGGAGGAGATTTCCCCCGCAGCTCGGGGACGCCGGGGTTGGGGCCGGAGCCCGGTCCGCGTCTGGTGATGACCGTGGTCGCGCGTGCGCTCCCTGCCTGCGTGCGCTCTCACCTTGAGATGGGGGGGATCGATATGTCATTACCTGTGGCCCTGCTGCTCCAGAGCCTCACATTTTGTGGGGTTTAATGTAATATCCCACTCTTTTAAATTGTAATATCTGAAACACTGCTGTGAGCAGCATAAATCCTTTTATTTTTTTTTTTTTTTTAGTGAGGTGAATTAGCTAAACGGCTTTATTTTTTCCAGTTGTAGAATTGTTCTAATGCTTCTTTTGACCAGCTTTGGCTTAAAAAAGACTTCATCTTTAAAAATCCAATTTTACAAACAGTTAGTCTTTAGTGTGGACTGTTGCTTTTTAGTAATTTGGGGGAAAAAATTAATGGCTGATATATTTAATTTTCAGACACAGCTACTGCATGTTTAAAGCATCTTTTTTTATAATTTTATTGTCAACGATATAGGTTGAACACTGCAGAGATATTGCTCTTGCAGGCTTGTAAGATTAAAATCATGGTATTTCTGAAGGGGCTGTTAAAGTGTCTGTGGAGCTATCTGCTACGGCACAGCTCTGAACTAATTCAATGAATTAGATACTTTAAATATCAGTACAACAGCTTGTTTTCCAACTAGACAGAAAGCTCCAAATATAATGTTAGTATTCTTACTGACCTCAAAAGAGGAGCTGAGCATGCTTAGCTTTCATTTTAATTCTTTCTTTAAATATGGCTAAAGAGCAAAGGCTCTGAATCTGCATAGTGTAACTGAAACTAATGGGTAATTAATGTACAGTCAGATCCGCAGTAGCTCCAGGGTATGGGTACCTAGATTTTGCCTTTCTTCCCAGGACCTACTTTCTTTGAATCCTTTACATCTGTATCTCTCACTTACACGGGTTAGTGTGTGTTTAAGCTGTGAATAATGGCTGAATTCACTCCTGCATGGGTAATACAGTATTCCTTTAGAGTAGATCATTATTCTGTATGGAATAAATAGTGTTATCCAGTTGATATGCTTTAAGGCTAATGAACCAAAGTCTACCATCTAAGAAGCCAGATAACAAGACGTGTCTCTCCATTGGTTTCTTCTGTTATATTAATTAATGAAAACCAAGATTCCTCTCTGAGAGGGAAGTACCCTTCTGCAATTCCTGTCTGGTTTCAGGAGTTTTCTTCACTGTTGCTCCGTAACACTTGTTAATGCGCATAGGGGAACAACTCTCCCGGTGATGTGGGTAAGGGAGTGCTTTTGCGCGCTTTGGGGGTGCGTGTGTGAAAGGCAGCCCCTTGAAGCCGTGACGGGGAGCAACCCGGCCCACAGGCAGGGGTGGGCAGGAGTCCGATGATCCCAAACTCCCCTGGCTCTCCGCACTGAAGATCCTTTTGCTGTGTGTTTGTTGTGGCGATGCCCGAGGCCCGTCAGGTGTGGGAGTGCAGTGTTTGTCTGTGCAGGGAGCTGAGGACAGGAGGTGGAAGGCAGAGCAAGGTGCTCCTGGGCCGGTGAGCCCCTTCCTCAGCAGGTGCGTGCGGGGAAGGTGTCCCCATGGCTGTGAGAGGGGACCTGCCAGCACCTGCCGGTCCCTCCAGCAGGTGAGCAGCCCAGGGCTTTACACTTCTGAATCCGGGACCTGATTCTCCCTGGTCTGCGCTTATATCGTGGTTTAGAGTCCTGCCAATTTCAAAAATGAGACACTTGTAAACCCTGCTTAGGAAGCATGAGATTAAGTCAAAACATAGAAAATAACTTTCTTCTAGTTTTTTGATGCTGTAGGGTATATTGGCTGCAAGCTAAAGCTTCCTTGCAACTGTCAGCTGGATGACTATGTCTTCGAAGTAAGAGCAGGTCTCAGACTCGGGCTGTAAGTAGATCAAGGCTGTGGGGACAACTGAACCCCAAGGTGTGGTGGCATTTATTTGGAGGGGGAGCAAAAAGCCATCTGTGGCTTACGAGAATGGAGTATGCTTACAAAAGTATGCTTTGCATGCGTTCTCCAGAATATGTCACAACACAAAATTGCACGGAGGGGAAAGAGTTTCTAGTATCTTTTCTATATGCTTTCCCAGTCTGAGGAGTATTCTGACCCACCTTTCTGTGACAGGCTGCTTCTCCCTTGAAGACTGCCTCAATTCCAGGGGGTCTTCTCACCTGGGGCGCGCTCCAGCAGAAACACCTGAAATACTCTCTGGCATTGCCCTGTAGCGTTCCGCTTTATGTTGTGAGTTATTCCCTTTGGAGTCCAAGTACTGAGAGTTATTACATCTTTAAAGGCCTGCAGAGTTTGAGGAAAAGTAATTGGTTTGTTGCTCCAAACCTCTTGGTGGAATTATGTGAGGAAAAAAGCTTTTCAACTTAATTTTCTATCTATATTTGGAGCCGTTGGCATGAATTCATCCTGTACCATATACCCACAAGCTCTGCAAGTGTGTGCAGCTGAGTATTACTACAACATATCTAGTTGGGATAGCCAGTAGGACTCTTTGCTGGGTGCGAGACTTTCCCACTCCGCGGAATGGATGTTTTATACAGTACATGGCAAGTCTGTTTTTCATCTTTACTAGTTAATTGTTCAATTTCAGTTTTATGTTAATGTAAAAGTTAATTAATGCTGTATGTTAACTATGCATAGTGCTTTCCAAGAACAAAAGGAACCAAAGCCCAAATTATATCTTACTCTCCCGTTCTGACTCGGTGTACTTCCTTTTTTATCAAGCTGCAAAAGCCTGCTTGTTTCATGCTACAAAACTTCCAGGTTCATCAGCTGTAGTTTTGGGAGCCACTGAGACTTCCTGAAGTTTTTCATCTACCTCTAAGGTCAAACGTGCTGTTTGAGTAGATGACAGCCTGAGGCCCTGGTAAGGAAGTCCAAGGGTTTCTTTCTGATAGTTTTACACAGGCTGTCTGCCGCAATGAAGTGCCACCAACGTCCAAAGTCTTCTGGCTCATGCAACAAGTCAAGCAGGTGCTCTGCAGTGACAGGACGGACGGGGTGAACGTCACTGTGGTGTGGCTTTTCTGATGAGTCATTGCAGAGGACTTCCTGGGGACAAACCTGCATGGCCACAAAATATGTAATAACTAATAGGTGAATGGGGTGTGTTATGTTGTCCTTTTTCCCAAAGTTTCGTCACTCCAGTATGAAGCTTTAAAGTATGACGCTGAAGCCAACAGCCTTACTGGTCTCAGCCTAATCCGCTCTGTCTTCTCACTGAGCCAGATGGACTTTGACCCCTTCCCTTGCCTTGACAGTCAGCAGCACCTGACTTGCTCTGTGTGGGGCTTTTAATGGGCATCTTGTGCCTTCCTTGGTGGGCAGGAGGAAAACCATGATGGGTGCCTCAGTCCTGAATTGTCCATAAGTACCGTCTGGGAACAGTGGAGGACAGCCGGACCACCAAATGCTTGTAAAAGCTGCTGCTTGGTCAGAGCGGGGGAAAGCTAAAATCTGCTTTAAACACCCCTTGCAGTTCCAAAATATTACTTCTTTTGTCTAAGTGCCTTCCCAACTGCTTCAGCCCTTTCCTTCTCATGTTTCCCTTCTCACCAACATGAATTTCAGAGGATGGTTTTATGTGATCTATGGCACAGATTCATTTTTCCAAGTTTTTGTGCCAAATGACTTGGCAACTCTGGTCTTTGAATAACTTTCTTGGAAAGGTGGAATTGTATGGATCCCCAAAACCCATCGCTCTTCCTGGAACTTAACACTGAAATAATTCAGTTTGTGGTTTAATCCAGTGAATTATGTCTGCTAAGATGTCTGCTTACAATTCTAGGTAGGGGAGATCAAGCAAGTCCAGGTTAAATATGCACCTTGTTCTGACAGAACCTCTCTGGACCTTCACTAAACTACCACGAAAGCGAAGCTTACTCCTTTGGGGTCTAAACCAACCTGTTTTTCCAGCGAGGCTTATTGATTGAAGCTGGAGTGGGACTGAGCCCTACAGCTGCAAAGCTGATCTTTGCATTTGATGATACTGGAAAAAAATTTTGAATAAATCAAAGACAATGTAGGTACTTTGGTAAAACACGGTTGGCATATTTCCAGACACTTTCCTGGGTTTCATTAGACCTGGGCAGGTGATCCTCAAGAAATGGTGATTTCAAGTTATCCTTCAATGTTCTTCAGCTGTTGAATCTAATGACCTTTTTGAAAATGACAAATATGTTAGGGGCTGGATCTCTTACGACCTAAGAAATCACCGATCCATTAGTTCAGATATTGGAACTGGAAGTAACATGCAACTTTCTGCTTCTGACTTCCATTAAATATGGCCAAATTGTATTAGATCATCATCTATAATTAGGCCAATTTTTCCTAATCTTTGTTGAAATGGGTTCAATCTGGTTTATAAATGAACACTTTTGGTTTTTTTTTTTTCCATGGGCTGCAAGTTTTCCACTGTCCAGCAATACATGAATCAATTCAATACTAAGCTAATGTATTGCACGTGCTTCATATTTAGGTAGTTTTAGCCTTAAATGATTATCTCCAGGCTTTCCCTTCTTCCCTGTGCATAGCATGTGTGTGGTGTAAGTGTTTGTGTGTGGTGTAAGTGTTTGTGTGTGGTAAAGCAGCCATTAGAACTTTTTGATGCCCTTGTGGACCTCTGCAGTAAGGTCCTTAGGTCCTGAGGACTGCTTAATGCACCCATGTTTAGACTAATTATTAGTACTCAACAGAAGCTACCCAGTAACTGTGGCTTTTGTTACCCCATGGCAGCTGAGTAAGCCCCTGACATGTACATTATCAGATTACAAATCTCTACCTAACACTAGCATTTTTCCTACAGTAGATATTCCTTCTCATACCTAAATGTGCTCATACAGAATGCTTGCCAGGTCACTCTAAATGCTGAATCCTTTCAGCAGTGACACAGATCTCTTCTGATACCACTCTTCAATCAGTCTTAATTACTACTCAGAGTCTAATTTCAAGGTCTCCTTAGGTGTTGGTATTAGCTAATATTCAGTAAGTAAGGCAAAAGATAACACTGTCAGTCTTGTTTGCCTTTCAAGTTAGTATCTCTCTTTTTCCCTGCAGAACACAGTAGGGCTAAAACCTCCTTGTTTAGCTTGGGGCAAAACACACCCTGCAAAAGCTGAGAAATAATCTAATTTTTTCAATGAAAGTCAGTGCCAGTCAAAGAAGCTCTTACATACTTACAGTTAGGGTACATCAAAAATGTACAAGTACTGGTAACCCCAGTTTATTGTGTACAAGAATATGAAAGAAAACAAAATTAAGGGAGGATATTCACAAAGTCTTTGAAATAATGAAGGAATGGCAAATGCTGCTTCATTTTAATGTTCTGGAGCCACTGAAAATGAGGAAATTATTGTTGCTTTCATTGGGTGAGTTTCTTAGTTTTTAACACATTAATATTTATGCTGCTCAATTGTCTATGTTATAAATAGCCTCTCAGAAATCTGTGTGGGTCCCTTTTTAGTTTAGATATTTAAAACATAAGTAGCCTGAAAGCAGCTAAATACGAGTTCTACATGCAACTTCATCGAAAGACAGAAAGAAGGTGCTCAAGCACTGGATCTCCTCTTCCTCCCAGGAAAGAGTTAACACAAAGAAATAAAATCAGATATGTGTAGCCTCCAGACGTCCATTAAAGTGCAGAATGCTGTTTTCTATCACAGATTATATGCCAGATGTTCAAACTATCTCTAATCATTGCAGATGTAATGGAGTAGAATGTTGCAGTTTGTGAGTTTACTGGCATTAATTCTGTATACTGCACAAGGGAAAAGATTTTAAATATATAATTATATCTCATTAATACTCAGGTTTTATTTCCTTTCAATGGAACAGGACTTATTAAAGCAACCATTTACCGCATGTTTTCTTTTAGTGTTTGGCCCCAGCATAATCCTGTGTGCATTGTACATGTAAATATGTACTAACCTGAGTATATAGAAACATACACTACTGTATATAATTCCACTGGTACAAACCCCGACTTTTTATATGCATGAGATGTTTTTATAATGTAAATTGACAAGGAAAAAGATCTTACTTAGAACAGTACTGTATAACCACATGCTATCTTACTTTTTATGGGGAAGAACTGTAAAAAATATCTTCTAATGATATTTATCCAGTTACGCTAGAAGAAAATTGTGCAGATATGTGAACTGTGTTAGGCTACTTTAATGCTCTCTGACTGCTACACTCCTGCCCCGGTACCAAGGGCAGATATTACAGCAGTGAGAGCGACTTGCTGAGGATTTTTCTTTGGTATTATTCAGTATGCCAAATGCAGGAGAGCTGGTCCTGCCCTGCCTCCCCCCTTGCCCCCAGATACGCACAGCATGAAGGGACACTTCTGCTTTTTCACATGTCCTTTCTTCTCTCCTCCTTTGTATCCTTTGGGGCCCAGCCCCCATCAAATGGTGTCCACAGGGCACAGTGTTTCCTTTCTCCCCCTTCCCACCCAGTGGAGAGAGTCTCTTTGCATCCTATATTTATTGACATCACTGCAAAAGTGTTCATCGTTCTCAATGGGCTGCGGACTTTGCTGTCCTCTGGAAGACAGTGACAAGGCTGTGAGGATGAACTTTGTGGGCAAGTTCCTACAGCTGCTTTCAGATACAGAATCTCAATTATTATTTCCCCAGGAGCCATCCTTCATTCAGACGGTAATTTTTGCCTTCCAGCTTTAACACGTAACCTCAACCTATACAAAACATACCCCTTGTACCAAATGCGGAGTCCTTTCTGGGAGCTGTTTCTGCTCCGTTGTCGTTGTACCCAGCCGCTCCATAAACACTGGCTTTCCTTTCCCGGTCCCACGGAGAGAGCAGTAGTAATCATAAATGGATTTTCTTGCTGGAGACCAGGCAGCCAGTGAGGCTAAACGTGAGTTTCCCAAGTCCCTGCTGAGGGCTGGTGCGTGGGGTGGGACACCCGAGGGTCGGTGCTGGGGCTGTGGCTCAGGCACCTGCTCACTCCCACCGCTGCTCTGCAGCTGGTGTCTTGCTGAGACATTAAAAATGTTTTGGCTGCACCAAGGCGGTGGTTAAATTAACTTGCTTGCAGTCTTTCCTCTGTGCAGATACATTCTTCACAAAATTTCAGACCAAAGATTTAGTTGCGCAAACTTAGAAGCAGTTGCAAAATACCTTGTGCCTCGACGTGCTGGGGAGGCTCTGTCCTGTGAGGCAATATTTAGGTAAAACAGGGAGTGTTTCAGTGTTCTTTATACCCTGGACGTATGCATAGGGGTCAGGCAACTACTCCTGTGTTTTAAGGCTGTTCAGGCAGACAGTGCTGGGAGGACATGGGCATTTTGGCCAAGAACTGCAAGAAAAATCTTAGACGTGCGTATAATTGTGCCACATCTCAGTTTGAGAAAGCCAACAGAAAGAAACCTACAAATAACTTCCTTTCTCCTGCAACTCGTCTAATTGCCTTGCCTTTTCAAATATGAAATAACAGTAGTCGTTTCTCAACTGTTTGCTTTAGAAGTAAGCAACTATCATAAAGTGTAATTCAGGCTCTGCAGCCAGCTGAGTGCTGCATGGGTGCAGAGGTTTGCTTTTGTGGGGCTTGCTGCTGGGCGATGGCCTCTGCAAATGTGCCTTGTCCTACTGATTGCTTTGACTTTGAAAGGGATATCTTAATCTCCAGAAATGTAGTATCAGGCAAGGGGTACCAGACAAAGTTCAGGTTTATTTGGAGAAACAGACACGTATGCAGGCAGTACAGTTTTGCCGCTGATATTTTAACATGATTTGTGTATGATGTGCTTGATTAAGAAGAAAAACTGGCAATTTGTTCTACATAGTTGCCTATAGGTACTCCTTTTAAACGTAAGCAAGTGTCCAGCTGCACGCAAACTGAACGGGGTTTGGAAAGCCACTGGGCTCCCCCCAGACACACTTCGTCTTGAAACAGGACCTTTTGAAGCACTTGATAAGTTAAGTTATATTAAGTATGTAGATATATACTATATAAAAGAAATAACAGTACATGAACCCCAGTGTAAAATGAAGATTCCTTTCAAGATTATTTATATCTATATTTCATTTTGTATATTTTAGGATGCGTCAATGCAATGCTTTTACACTAAGTCCTGGTTTTATGAATTTTCATGCTATGTGCATCATATCATATGCTGTAGCTAATAAAGTAATTAGCAGATGAAATACCATCAGATCCTATCCCCTGAATTCAGTGAGTTAAATAGTTAAAAGGTAGAAAACGTGACAACTTGAGCTCTGTTCCATATGGTCCAGAGATGCAGAACATCAGCTGAAATCTCTCTTTTTAGTGGTGCACAACAAGGATTAAGTCAACCAGGTAATTTGCTCCAAGAGTCAACAACATTCCTTGTCAAAAAAATAAGCCAACAAAAAACACCAACAGGAAACCAACCTGGCTAGCAATCTCAAGAGCAAGGAGGTCAGGGATGTTCTCTTGGCGAAGACCTGCAATGTCTGATAAGAAGAGAGAGCAATTTTAAAATCAATGCAATATTTACTGGAATACTGAAAATCATTCCTACTTTATTTAAAGGGATGTTTCATGGGTATCTATAAATAAAGGATCCCTTCCTTACCCGCCAGCCTTTCAGAAACAAGGCAAAGATGCGAGACAGCAAAAAAGGTCTGACCATATCAGCACACAGTATGATAGACTGCCCCTCCAAATGACACTTTCATTATCAGTAAATTTATGTTCCTATTTCAGTCTGTAATAATGACCATTCACAGCAAAAGCATGGTGGCTGTTAATGGACAGGAGTGGGGATAAAAATTCATTAATTAATGTGGAATTGAAGCATTTCCTCCACACACTTTGAGCAGCCAAGTATTTCGCAGCAGATCTTGGCACCCGAGTGCAGGTATAATAATTATACACAATTTTCAGTGATTAAAAGGTTGTAAAGTAATTTTAGATACATCTCAAAATTATTTATCTTATAAATGAGGATAGAGTGAATACGAGCTGAATCATAAGTACCGCTGCTCAGAGCTGAGCTGAAGAGCTTGCAGGGGGAGATTCCTGCTCTTCAGCAGCGATGTCTCAGCTGCACCTCCGTGGTGGGGTGATCTACTCATAATTTTCTGCCTTTCATCTTCTGAAAAGGCAGGTGACTCTGAATAGTATGATTTGCAAATATCTGTAACAGCTTTTATGTAACAGTAATTTAGGCAATGATATTCTGGTTCTAATAGTATGTTGCCCACTTTGATAACCAGCACATTAGTATCCACTGTTGTGGTAAGGATGGCAATCCTACACATCACTTTGTCATTCTTCCCATCAGGTTGCATTTTATTCTACAGTGGAATAATTTCCAGCTCATGGGACCACTGCCTCCGACGTAACTGCAGGTTAACTTGTCCAGAAAGCGGTTTTCCTTTTTGCTGCATCACCATGACGTAGGCAGCGAGATGCCACTGTAGATGTCAAGGTGTGGTATAAATGCCTATTTGGAAATAGTCCTTGGGGGGTTTGTTATGGAATTTTTTTTCTTTGTTCTTGATGATGTGGGCTCCAAAATTGTTCCTTAATCTTTAGAGATAGAGAATGCGAATAGGTCTTTCACCGTTCCTGGGCTCTGATCTAAATTATTTCAGCATGGCACCAAAGGCTATGTTAAACACCAAAGGCATAATCGTTTCATTTCAGTGTTAGAGTCTAGGAATTTATGGAAAGAGTGAACGGGCCTCAGTGGTAACCTGAAAGGACGTGATGGTCAAAACTTATTTGGGGGTTGGAGGTGTCCTGTCTGCATCTGGTAGTCCTAACATGTCAGGAACAGACAGGATGTCCAGTCTGCTTTCTCATGTATTTTCACTTAGCTTTCAGGTGGGTGGAGGAAACCAACTGATTCATTAATGAACTCAAGAAGAAAACAGACACTGTTAAGGGGGAAGGGGAAAAGCTTTTCATTTGGGATCAACTATAAAAATAGCCAGTTCTAAAACATACTTTCTAAAACAGGAATATGTAAACCCCTCGTATTTTAATGAAGCAAATGAAGCTGTTACTCTCAACTATTCTACACGTCGAATAAAACCAGCTAGCATTGCCCTTTTTAGATTAGCATGATTATACAAATGAAATCCAGCAAAATATATGATATGGATCAAAATGTAACAAGATACTAGGCATGTTACATTGTTTCTGTATCGCATGTTTTCCACTGAGTGGAAATGTAATGTTTTTTTTGAAATTTCTCCTGATGTGATTGTGCTAGTAGTAGTAAGAAAGTGGTGGGGGCCATAAAGCTGCTGTTCTCTCAGTGAACTAGAGCACTTACTTCTGTCACCTTAGGAGGGTCAGCTCACTTCTGAGCCAAGCCAGCTAGCAGTGGGATGTGTTAAAAATATAAAATGAGGCTTAAGAGAAGGAAGAAAACAATTCTAAAATGCATTGCACTCAGCTGAAAAGTAGCGTTTCTTCACTATGACCTGAAGATCACTCTGAATAGAAAGAGAGGTTGAATTTGGGGGGCATTGCATTGGTGTCTCCAACAATCCACCCATCTTAATGTAAAGCTACAAAAAGAAACCTTAGCCAGACTCTGCAGAAAGTTTCTTGATGTGAAGAGGTATGGAGCTCTTGGCCAGAGCTCACGGGAAGGTTGTGAGGCGTGGATCTAATAGTAGTTTCCACCAAACACACATTTCAGTCTTTTTTCCTATTATTTCTAGAAATTAGAGACTGAATGATGATATTCAATGACTAATACCTCGTTATAACATTAGCTGGCTTTTTAAAAGGGTATTTATCTCCCCAACTTTTTTTTTAGAAAGTCCTCCAGGCTGAGTTCCACTTGCAATAATGACAAAAGCGACAAGAAATGAGATGCAGGATTTACTCACTGGAAAGTGGAAGATATCTGTTCCACACTGCAAAGATACAAATTAAAAGGGCAACTGAGCTCCCCCAAATCATCTGTTCATATCAACAAGGTGAATATTAATGAAAAACAAAATTGAGTTCTTCCTGTGGTTGATTTTCATTGCAGTACCCAGGTATTAAAAATGGCCATAGAAATTGAATCCATCAGTCATTAAAATAACTTTGGCTTCTCCTCTGTAGCAGGCAAGTACCACTGCTGCCTGCAAAGGCATGAGGCTGTTACATGGAGTCTGTCACATGGAGTCTGTCTGGGCACTTTATACCATGTAATGGAAAGGGAGGCAAAACCATCCAACCTCATCTCTCCCCATAACATAATCCAGTGCTGGTGAGGCAATGTGCTTGTTCCAGAAAACGCATTAGCACAGATCTGTCAACCCTGCTCTCCTGGCTGTCTCTGTATTGCATTTCTGCACGGTGGGGTTGTGCCCTAGAAGTAAATTAAACCAATTCATTCCTGAGACTTAAGACCAATACCCACACAAGGACTTACGCATTGACAGAGGATGTAGGCATGTTTGTCAAAAATGGAGCTTTACAAAAGTCCTGTTCAGCTGCTGCCTGTTGGAAAGTGGAATATTGCATATTTGGCCATAATAAGGTTGTCTGGAGAAATAAGAGGTGATGCTTTCAGATTGCTTCAGATGGCTCAGGGAGCTGATCCAAGGTATCCTATGAGTTGCATATGTGTGTTGTGAGGACGCAGCTGTTGAACGAAAGGTAGCGGTGGAGAGGGACTCCCAGTGCGTTTTCAAGAGATGTCCTTCCCTGCTGCTGGCCCTTCTGATGATGAAGTGGAAGCTGCAGGAGAAGATTCTGCCGGGCTGTGGGCAGTGCGGAGCTCGCTGCCCACACCCAGAAGCGGGGTGGGAGTGTCCTTAGCATCGGCCTTACCCATGCTGCGCTGCCCGCTTCCCCCAGTGTCCGAGAAGGACAAGGGGCCTATCTAACTCAAGGCTGAGGATTCACTGTAGGGATGCGGTACTTGAAGGTTATGTGGTTTTGTTCTGAGCATCGTGGGCCCCCTTCCCTTTGGGTATCTTGAGTTGTGAGATGTGTTGATTAGGCGACCTGAGGCAAAACATAGTTGCCTTTAATTGGACTGTCCATGTCGCCAAAAGGCTTCCTAATGCAGGGTTAGGAACTCAGTCCTGTGCAAGTGGGGTGTGGGGATATCACAGTGCTAGGCGGGGGGAGTATAAAATAAATTAATTTGTTAAAACTCTACACTACCTGTGTTTGTAGGTATCATCTGCAGTTGCCTTAACTGACGCACACCAAGCTAAAACTATTGTTTCCCTTTTTTGGCGTATTTACATGTAACAGCATTCTGCTTATACGTAGTGTCACTGCTTTTCCCCTAGTTGTGTCTTGATCATATGACTGCTTAATTAAGCGTGTGCTTAATTTTGTATAACTTACTTATTCAGGAAAGTTTCTCACTTGATTAAAATTAAGCATATGAATGTTGCATATCTGGGCTTCTAATTAGTTTTCTTGGCTGCTCGAGTTTTTTTATAAACCATGAAGGGAGCGAACGAAGACAAAGGAAAACTGTATCTGTAAAGGTAGTTTGGGGCTTAGCAATGGCATCTGACATCGTTTTTACTTCACTGAGAATAAAAAATCAAGTCAACACTTCCTTTTAAACTGCTTAAGGATTTATAAGCTTCAGGGCAGAACGAGGTAACTGCTTCAGACTTTTGCTTTAAGGATTTAGAGCCTGATCCAAATCCCATTGAAGTCAATGGAAATCATTTAACAGATTTCACTGGGCTTTGGATCGGGCCCTCATAGCAAATGAGAGCCTTAACTGTGTTTAAGGAGTTAATGTCCTTAAAGCTGTTCCGGACCAGAAGTGGTTTAAGATCTTGTGGTGTGTTTTCAGGTATTGTGGTGTAATTCAGAGGAGCTGAACTCTTGCATTAAATGTGCTCTTCCGTAGTGGGGGCCCTGGTGGCCCTTGCAGGAGCAAAGCCTTTAGGACATCTGTCAGGGCAGCTCTAACCCGTTCGTTTTTCTAGAGTGGGGTCTGTGCCCAGCAAAGCTTCTCCCCGAGTGTCTGAGCCCCCATCGAGCCGCACAGCTCGCAGCTGGGACAGAGCAACACGCAGGGCACTGCCTGCTTGGGCGGGTGGTGCGGGAGGGTGTCTTGGGCGCGGGTGTGCCTGTGTGAAGATGCCTACACACACGGGCTGGGGGGCAAGGAGCATCAAAAGCCATATTAACAAAAGCCCGTTCAGGTTACTGGCCACCTTCTCTGGCTGTGACAAGCAGCTCCTCTAGAGAGAGAGGGGCTGAGGCTTTATGGGCTGGACACTGTCACCGTTTTCTGCTGTGGTGACTTTTCCCCCTCCAGCTGCCCTCGGGTCCGAACCCTGGTTTTCGGCAGCAGGACCTCAGTGTGGGGAGGCTGATGCTCCCTTTCCTTTGGTACAGACCAGTTCAGGGACAGTGCAGGCAAAATTCATCTCACTGACTCTGCCATCCCGCCGCTGAAATTTTACCATATTCTTCTTATTTAATCCGATATGCCTGAAGCCTACCTCTAGTCACAAATTTAAAGATGTTTTGTGTTCTCCGTGACCAGCACAGAATATAAGAGGACCCTTTTACAGCCTTTGATTACATGCTATTTCTCCCTGCCTGGGTAATTGTTGAAGAGTGAGTCAGAAAGATGTTCTGATTAATTAGATATGGTATTTTAGGATGCTTCAGCCTGGTAAAGTATGGACTAGAATCTAGATTTCCCACTTATCTGCCTTAAATACTCTGACCCAATCCTGAACTTCACACTTGCTGCACGAGTGTTTGTTTATGCTGGAATTTGCTACAGGAGGCCTTATTAGCTAGTGGTCAAGATTTTATTTTTAAATGGATCGTTAACTTGTTACATACTCAAGGAGAGTGTCAATGCATCTTTGCGTAGGAATCCTTTCCTCCCATTCCTGCACCCGTCCTGCGTGCCCATAACATGAACCTTCCTAGAGACCTTATAGATTTCCTTCCATTTGCAAGAAAATAATAATAATAATTAAAAAAAAAAAAAGCAGAGAAAAAAAACAGGGAAGTAGCAGCAGTGGAAGTGGAAACACATTCTTTAATCATGGTAATGGAGCAGATGCTTCAATAGCAACAGCAGCAGGTCCAATAAGTGCTGCATCTTCTTCTTTCATCCCCCTCTAACCAGAGCTGCTAGCAACATGCCATCTTTCCTTCTCAGGATTTTGCTTCCAGTAGCATCTGCTCTGCCTCTTTCTCCTACATGCCGCAGCATATGTAGCTGCATCACGAGAAGCAGCCAAGTCATATACCAAGGTAATTTCTATTAATGATTTGTACTTGCTTAGTGGATGAAATCCCTATCTGTAGGCCTGATTCATCACAGCTGCTTTGTGCGACTAGTGTGTGCAGAGGAAGCTCTAGGAGGACAGGCGGATGATTAGTGGATAGCCCAGGACTGACAGCAGAGCAGGAGTGCTTGGATTAAGGGAGATGATAACTTCAGTGAGGGTAATAAAAAGATCACAACTTTACATTTGTTGTAAGAGATGGTGGCTGCTGGATTTCCATGTGAAATTCTTCTGTGCTCTCACTGGCTTCAGTGACAGAATCAATTATCAGAAATTTCCAATACAATTTCCAGCAGCGTATGTTTGCATATTTTAGATCAGAAAAAAGAAAAGGGTGGGAAGGGAGGAACTCGCATCTGTGGGGGTGTATGCAAACTAAACTGAGTCTCAGAACTGTACTCTTGCATCCATCACAACTTTGCCTCTAGAGTAACCCAAATGTTGGCCGTGGTGGAGCCTATGTTTTGTCATCTCTTGAACAGATATATTTTAGTCTGAAGGCTGAAACCTCAACGTTCACTCTTGTGCTTGTAGAAACCCACGTGTTTTTACCCAGCTTCTGTTCGAAGGATGACAAATGTGGAAACGAAACACAGGCGCAGCGCTCTGCACCTCCTGAGAGCCTCGTGGTGGTGTGCCTTGGTTTCAGGGGCGGCTGGAGGCTCTCGGGGAGCTCACAGGATCAGGCCCACCAAGAATCCAGTGTTTGAGCTAATATGCAAATTCTAGGTAGTGCAAACACCAACACAGTCAGTTACACACAGCAAAAACATACACAACAGCCAGGAAGCCATATGATAGATATCATGTTGTGACTATGTTGTGGGACTTTCATCTTTATTGGCAAACATTTCAGGCAGCAGTTCAGATTTACATAGAATCACATATGTGCTTAAGAAAGCATTTTATCTCCCCCTTCCTTTACTGAGCTGCAGTTACTAATACCCTGCTACCAGTAAGTAATTAAGATATTTCAGTGCTCTTCAGATAATGGCTCAAAATGTCAGTATCTTTTGCAAACCCCATCTAAATTTCTTGAAGTTGTAAACCTGGGATGGAAATTTCAGGCAAAGTGGCAATTCTGCTTCTTTCTAAGCTGAACCTATCTTTTTGTTCTATGATGTTTTGTTGTTCTTGGTTCTTGCAAGAGCCCAAAGGAAAATGTGCAAAAGGAAACCTTACTGTATTGAGAGAAGTCATCCAGAAGCAACCTTTTTATTTGTGAAGGTATTAAAAGCAACAGACTTATTGTCAGTGTGTAGAATTAAAAATAATTTGATTTTTGTCATGTAACAGGTTTGCAACTTAGATCACATTTCTCCAGCCTTTCTTACTTGCTTACGAATAATTCCTTAAAAAAACATTTCAGTAAACTTCCACATAACTCTTCTGAAAAGGGATTTTTCAAAGGGACCAAAGGGGGTTTGGTGGTTATAGAAAATCAGGCTCTGAATGATAGTCCTAAACAGAATCAGTATTATGTAGTCTAATATATAACTTAAAGTCACTAGCAAAAAGAGTAGTATATTTTAAAATATTGCTTATATTGTCTATTCATGATATACCATAAATTCCTAGGATCAGCTGATTTTTCATTTTTTCCTCCATGGTTCAGTTTGGTCTTTTAAAATGAAAACATTTATGAGCACTCTACTCATTAAGATACTCAGCACCTAATGAACTTGGAGAAGGCCGGCAATCCCAGTGTCGTACAGAGATTTTATCAGAAAAGTTTCCCAAAATACCACGTATATCACTTAGAAAATTTCCATAAGACTCTTTCCAAATGAATGGTATTTAAGTATTTTTACAAAGAGCAATCAAAGCATGTAGCACTTGAATTTATGTTACATTAAAGCTCCTTGATTGTGCAATAATAAAAGATGAATGTGGATTTATATTGTATGCAAATTGATTAATCTTTTCATAGCATTGCTCAATAAAAAACACGAGGTAGAATCACAGTGGTTATCTACTAGTACTGAAAGACAAACAACAGAAGAGTTTATATAACATCCACATGCAGGCATAATGTATACAGCAATTTTTCCTCCCAGTTTTAATATAAAATACGTGCAGAATCTGTTGTAGTTGCAAAAAATACTCAAGAATGGCAGTTGCAAGGCACAGGTTAGGACTGTCACTGCAGTACTTCTGAAGGACATGCTCCAAGATGCCTTTTTGCAGAGCCTTTGCAGTAGCAGCTGTTGGGGAATGCAGAAGTGTCAGCTTCTGCTTTGTGGTGGTATGTCTTGGAGGATGATGAGACCATTCCTAGCGTGACATTTGGGGCAAACATGTAAGACATCTTGTCCTAAAGGTTCAAGAGGATATGATCTCTACTGTTGCAACATCTGTAATTGTGGTGAAAACACGTTGCGAATAAAGAAGACAGCCTGGTGGAAGTGTAAGCCTCTTAGGCACAGAAAGGGTTATCATGCCAAAATGTGCATATTTTAATAGCAAGGATCATTAACAGCAAATGTTCTTAGCAAAATGGTTTGTTGCAAATAGAGGGCGCTGGGGCTCCTCAGGTGTCCTCAAATGTGAATTAGATTGTGTTTGCAAACTTTTTCTCTGGTTCATTGTACTGATCAGAGCACGGTGGATCTGGAGAGGAAAGTAGCATTTCTCTATATGATTAAGATGTGGTAGCTGGGAGAGTTAGACTAGGATTAAAACAGAGACATTCACTCAATTAAATGATTTTGGTAAGCCATCTCTCAGTTCAGTAAGTCATTCAACAGTGTGTTGGAATGTTTGTCGGAACAGGGTGCAAGTGTTTATATGCATCGGCCATTGTGTGAATTCAGCCCATGTGTCTCAGACCCAATTTCAGGTATATTACGAATTCCTCCAACAGGAGCTACCACTTTCTAATGTGTTCCCACCTGGCACAGAGGTGGCTTGCTCTGTGCCTGGGCCTCCTGGGTGCTGCTGCAACACAAAGCTGTATAAAAATCCTCTAGCAATCACTGCCTCTGATCATGTAAAATATGCAGGGATAAATGTGGCAAAAGCAGCTGTGTGACATGAGTGTGTGAGATAAGCAATATGGGACTGTCTGAAGAAGGCAGCCTGGCGTTTCCCTCCTAGCCCTCTTTCTCAACACTTTTCTTTCAAAGGTCTTCCTGCTGTCCTGTTCTGCACTGTTAAAAAAGTGTGTACAGATGCAGTTAATTGGCTAAAAGGCAAGGTGCAACCAGCCCTGGCGCTCATTCGAGTCGCAGACATGCCCTGCCTCTCTATTTCTCCGTTTAGAAAAAAGAAATATTGAAGTTCAGACATCTCCAAAGCCTTAGAGATTCTTAATTCTTAACTGGTTTTATTTTGTTTCACATTTCCTGTGAGCAAATTGAAGTTGCAATTAATCTCTAGTTACGAGAATTTTGGGAGCTAACGACTCTGTGCTTTAAACCCTACGGCATCTGTGTCCTTCGGCACGGGGCCGGCTGGACCCCGCTCACCTCCTAACAGCAGTGTGTGTAGGAGTGGTTGGGTTGTTTTATACCGGAGCTGGCTTGCGTCTGACTAGCTCAAAATGTGAATAGTATATATGGGATTGTCTGCGCTTAGCCAAATGAACACCTGACTGTGGAGTTAAGGTGATACCCAAACAGGCCAGGGGAAATAATAGAATAAGCCTGATTTTCCGCACTTAATTGCTAACTGTGGTTGTTTATGCAAAGTATTACAGGAAGGTTGTTTTTTTTTTAATAGTCGTACACTTCTGTTTTCTTACTTATTTAAAAGTAGTAAATTCATATTTGTTCACACAGCACAATGCTTTTTTGTCATAAAATAAATAACTCGGCAAAATATCAGCATTACAAAGTGATATTATTTTTCCTTTGAAGGCTTGCTTTACACAGCATGTCATACTAAAGACAGTGCTGCTCTCAGATGATATTATGATATCTTTTTCTTTCTCCCGCACTTTTCATTCATTTTGGCTAAAGTTAATGGAACTCCATGTTGATACCTCTATTACTGGTCTTTTTGTATTTCCTCTGCAAACCTGTTTACTCTTCCAGTGAGTGACAACAGAAGACACAATAGAGGCATTTACAGTAATGAATAGTCTAGAGGAGGCTACCTGCACACCGCCTTTCACTCTTCTCCAAAACACAAGATCACAGAGACTTGCATGCATTAGCTTGAGCCGGGACTAAATGTTCTGGTCCTTTGGGCATCCCGTGGGCAGCGTTTGGTCATTGGGTCTCACTAGGACCAGGCTCAGCCTGGGCATCTGTCCTGCCTGTAAAATGGTGCAAAGCGGACCCCTCCACAGCAAGGCGCTGGCATGGTTTGCTGTCGTTTATTTTAGAGCTGGGGAGAGCGGGAGCCCTCAGAATGTTAGGGCAGCTCCAACCCATTTAAATTAATCACTTCACAGGAAAATACAGCTTACTGCCACAAGACAAATTCACTTGCTGCAAACCCTTCGTGTTTGACAGGAAAAGTGCGCTTCTCTTTAGGACTCTAAACAATGAGTTGAGAAGCCTTTATAATTAACACTTTATTAAAAGATCCTAGATAAGCAGGAAAGCCATTGTCAGAGTGCATGCCGTGTCCTCAGTAGGCACCCGGCTACATGTACATCATTTCCTAAAAAATCCTGAAGCTAAAAAAAGATCTATTTAACCCATCCTTTCCCTGTATTATGTCCTATGTCCCTTAGTACACCTGCATTGCTTTAATAGCATTGCAAGCAGATCTTTTGTAGTTTGGTCCTAATTCTACAAATAGTTCACCTGTGGGAGAAGTGGGAGCCGCAGCTGTGTCCAGAGTGGAAAGTCATACTAGGGATGTTTGGGCAGTACTGATTTTTGGTAACAACAATCAATTCAAAATAATCTTGGTCTCATGAATGACCTCTAAGTCACTGTTTACAGGAAATGTTTTAAAAATGGAGGTTTTTTTATTTTTCACATAACTTAAAAAACTTATCCCAGGTCAGTTTTGCAGAGAACTGAATAGAACTTATCCAAGTTTCTGAACTTGGGAAAACTATGTACGTAAGGAAACAGGTAGAAAACAACACTGACGTTTGAAGCTCAGTAGTGTTTTGGACAGTGTTGCCCATCTAAGATGTACAAAATACGAGTGGTCACAGAAGGTTCTGCTTCTGGAGAGTCCCCCCATGCTCTCGTATCCCTATGTGAGAGCAATCATAGTCAGTCATCTTAAAGAACTGGCTTCTGTAGCAAATAAACATATTTACATACTGAGAGCTGAAGCCACCACATCAAAGACTCAGCTGAGGTCAGGTGCCTGTTCATTTCAGAAAGGTATACTGGATGCTGTCACTGAGACTGTGAACATTTTACATCTATAAAACATCAGTTATAAAAGCACAGAGTATGAAGCTTGCAATTTAAAGGCTAGTAGCAGATTCTTCACTTTCTGATAACCTCCCTTCCCCACAGGCACGCTCACGCTTATCCCTCTGCAAGTCAATCAACACTTAGCCAAACAAGCAGGGCTTCTGCTCTCATCTCCAGCTCGGCAGACCAAAGCCCTCAGGTGACCAGAGCTGGGTACCTTAGGGTCAAGACTCTAGATTTTCCCTCATCAAAAACAATACCCAAGCCACCCCCCTCCCCTTCAAAGCTGCACCCAGCAGGAATGCAGTAGCCACCTGAAATGATGCCAAGTCAATAACACCGATATGCTGTGAATTTTAGAGAAAGATCAAGAAAAAGCAAATTTTGTGGTTGATTGCTCTAAAGTAAGATTAAATCTAGAAATATCAAAAGGCTGATGACCTCACAGGGATGGGGTAATGCCTAAAAGATATGACATTCCTATGCATTATTGAATACTATGCATGTTTGCTCATCCCTTTAAAAGAGTAAGAGCCATGCAACACAGAACATCTGCCACTAGTTGTAAAATTCCTGGAAATGCGAAGAAAAAAGAGAAAAAGTTTCTCTGTAAATGAAACAAAACATAGGAAGTTGCTTCTTTTTGCTAAGTCACTGCTTTCTGTGCCTTTTTGATCCATTTCTGAAAGGACTGGCAGTTCAGTTGGTAATTAAACAGTCTCTGGAAGAACACAGACCTTTTGGAGTTTTTCGAACAGTCTCTCCTTTTTCACCTCTTCTCAGGTTTTCTTTGAAGAACCAAAGTCAAAGATGTATTTTCAAAACACGTCTCAACTTTGTGAGTTGCAGACAGAAAGATCTAGATGACTTCCGTAGCACAGTGGGTACTTCATGCTATATAGTGCTCAAACATGTGCAAATGTTACTGAATGTCCTTTAGGTTTTGAATTGTTTTGTTGACTCCATTCAACACCTTGAATACTACTTAGACAATACTTTCTAGGTCAGTTTTTTATTCAGTTCTCAACGAAAACCAGGAAAAAGTATACTGCGTTTAGCTGTTGCTGTATAAGCATGTGAAATCCGAACTGTAATTTCAGGACATTGAGTTGTTGATTGCAGTCTACTTCCGAAAAGAAACTTCCTAGTTTGCAACATTCTTTTCAGTTTAACAGGAACAATGTATAACCTTATCTGTTTAAACAAAATTAAATCATTTTTTGCTTGGGGACAATGTAGTTATTTAGGAATGAATTCTCAAAAGGTCTAGGCATTGGCCTGGTGCCGCTCCCTGTGAGCTTTGGGATGAACTCTAACTTCAGTGGTGGCAGAGTTGCAATGGGGCAGCTTTTCAGGGTCTTTCTAACATTTTTGTGCTCTTATATTTGGAATATGAGTGGACTGGTAGAAGTCCAGGGTCCACAGAAAGTAATTCCCCAACTAGGTCAAAAATCTCTGCAGAGTCACTTCACCCAGAAGTGAAATTCCCTTTTGCTCATTCTGCTCTGCTGGGCTGCACAAAGCTCCACAAAGTCCCCATGAGCCCTTTAGGGAAGACCCATGGAGAAGCAAAGGTGGGAAGGTACTGGTCCTTGGCATAAGGGGAATTTCATCAGTAGCTAACTGGGAGTTGTTGTTCCCAAGTTTTTTAAACGTAGCCACAGCTGTGTACAGTCATCTATTCAGCAAGTGGATATAAATGACCTGGAAGCATATCCGTATTTTGCAAAGAATTTTGAGTGTTCTGAAAAGACTCATTAGAAACATTCCCATTTATAAACCTCCATCTATTGCACTATGATTTAATTGTACTTGCAGATTTCATTGTACTTGCAAATAATTAAACAAATCCACAAAATGTTTGTGTTACATTAATTTACTTCACTTGGCCCTGCAATACTAGAACCATAATTACTTACATATTTCCCTTTACTATTTTCTAACCTCTCTTTGTAAATAGTCAGTAAGCATTCTGGAGACAGTTGGATTAAAAAAAATACCGAGTATGTGTCTGATTAATATTTTAAGACCATGAGGATCAAATCTAAAAATGTGGCTTTTTTTTTTTTTTAGCAACTTCAAATTAACTGATAAAGCTGTACAGTGTGTATTCAGAAGCCCATTTTTAATCGTTAAGTGATATGAGGTTTTATACTTCAAAATGCGTCCACCTGTGCAGTAACCAGAAAAGCAGAAGGCAGGTTTCAGTTTGCACTGCTGGGGTGGCCACGGGGCGAGCAGAAGGTGTGTTCAACGCCCCAGCTGTACAATGAGCGGTCACCTCAGGCAGATCTCCTTCATGTGCCGTCATGGGCACCGGCACGGGGGTATGCGGTGGCCTCAGAGCAACTTCCCCCCTAGCCAGGCGGGCAGTGATGGTGGGGGCTGTCAGTGCAGCTCATCCAGCCTCCACTGTCAACAGGGGTGGGGCGGTGTCAAGCTCACCCCCTCCTTCCGCTGCAGCTGCCAAGACAGGCTCTTCTTTCTGATTTACACAATTTCCCGAGTTATTAGGAGGGAAGGAAAAACACAGTGTTGCTTCTGCACTCTCAGGTTCATCATGGCGCCAGGTGCCATGGGGCACTGAGGCTTTGCCCACTCACACAAGGCACCAGCCCTCCTCCAGATCCACTTGCAGGTGCTCCCACGCAGGGCTGCAGGGTCACTCTTCTCCTTCCGCAGGCGTAAACCCCGCTGTGTTAGTAACAGGGCAATTCCCCATGGTAAAAGATCCCTTTCCTCTGAAGGACTAGACATGAATGGTGACATATGGAAACTCCTTAACCCCTCCCTTGAGATTTCTGGTCAGGGCTGGTAACTACATGGGTTGCGGTCCACCCCTCTGCACAGGGACAAGGTGAATTAAATGTCTGAAGCTGCCATGCTTTTTTTCCCTTTCTGTTTCTAAAAAGAGATCTAAGTCCCACTTTCCAGAGAAGCATCTACACTCACGCCCCTGCTGATGCTGATCTGTGGTACTACAGTCTCTTAGCTGAGGAGTATCGGCAAAACTTCCTCCGCTTTCCTCCATTAGGCTTGTGCAATGCCTTCCTGCAGCCATAGGATCCCACAGGAGACGTGGGAAGAACAGACCCATTCAGTGTCCAGCTCCTGAGAAGAACAACTTCATTGCTGTAGGACCAATATTTCACTTGAAGTAACCGGTGGGTTCTTGATTCCCCAAGGCCCTATTCCTCCATGTTATACACCGTTAAGTGGCTGTCATGTTCCACCCCAGAAGAGTGTGCATTTCGGTGATGGGTGAACTAATTCTTATTCTTTCTGCTTCATTGATATAATGGGGTGTCATTAATCTTTGTAAAGTCTTTGGAGGTTGTCATATGGGAGATGGTGTCCATGTGACAAATATTAAATTAATTAGGACCAGTAGCATTCTGTTTAAACAAAAGGGAAAAAAAAGAAAAGGAAAAAACTGAATTGCCTCTGTAGTGGCTATTTATTGGTTTTGTGAGTGGCACTGTAGGATCTGTACAGAGTAGGATCATGCCAGAGAACACAGTGATGATCTGAAAGGTAAAACTATCCTTTGCTGATAAACTTTTACTGCCATCAGTTGAGGAACAGTTCATTCCCTGCACTAAATTCAAAACCATAATCCCTTAGGGAAGAGGCTAGTGCATTAAGGACAGTGCATCCATCAAATGTACCACCCAGTCCCCTCAAGCTTTTTCTTTTTGGAATGGCAAGATTTATGGGATTTCTGCCACTTAGTACCTTACAAGAAAAAAAAAAAACAGTGTTAAAAAAAAGACACGAAGCTGCCAAGTTTGGCATAAACCCTACCAGCTGTCCTGGCTTTTGACACAACCATGAACCTAAGCATCCAGAAAGAGCACTCCTTGCTTTCTCCTGGTTAGGACAATCCTGAAGTCTTTCCCCTGGCAGAACCGACATTGGAGATCAGAGAGGATTTACCTGGGTAAGGACACCAACATTTGCTCAGGGATTTGTAGGAGTATTTGGGAGTATCCTGGTCACATTGCTAATGGAGGGACAGCTAGCAAGGGCAATGGTGCTAGTAAATCTCTGCTTGTCATTGGGTCGGTTAGGCTGCTGCAAATGTCTTGAGACCTGGAGGGCTGACGGGCAACATTAGCTCTGGAGACCTAAGAAGCCTTCAAAACAGATTTAGATGCCACCCACACCAACCCTTCTCATTACAGTGTTATAGGACTTCAGGGAAAGCTACAATTATTGAAAGTATAGAGCTGGATTTTTTCAAAAAAATATCTTCGGACATTTCTCTTGACATTTTTTTTGTGCGGCTCTGAAATTTCATTTCACATATCTTAAGGGAAATCTTTGATTGTCCAATCAGAATAGAAAAATAAAAGCATGCCTTGCATTTAACTTTATTAGCCGGCATAGTATCAGGCAGTAACGCCTTCATTATAGCAAGCTGAGTACTTCCTGAATAATTCAGAAGTGCCAAACAGAAGACTTGTTGCTTGGATGTGCTAATGAAAATATCAAGGGAATTAATTAACAGTCAATTATATCAATTTTAGATTTGGACATTGATTATGACGCTAAAAGCAAAATCTACATTCTTTACTATACATAATTTCTTACTTCTGAGTGCTATAACTCAGCTTAATAATTCCAGTCAAAAGTGTAAAGGAAATACAAATTCAGGTTATTTTTCACTCTTTCTCCCTCCTTTTCAATATGCTCAAGATAAATAAGATAAAAGGCTTGGCAGAAACATATACATACATCTTATAACTGTGTTGATGTACATTTTTCTAGTTTGTGCTTCGTACTAATATGTTTTGGGAAAAAGAGTTTGAATTCAGGGGATAATAAAGATACAATACGGATGCGTATATTTATATTTTCAAGTATATTTCTGAACTGGAAAAAGAATTATTTGGTATTATTTGATATTTTAATGTATCATTTTTTAAAAGGGAAGGTTTGATTTTTTTTTTTTTTTAGCACTCCACAAGCAGCAAAGTTTAGAAGTGTTTTGTTGAACTCCACATGTGCTTTAAAAAAAAGAACATTTTCTGATTTTTGGCGTTAGAGGAAAGCATTTCATTGAGATCAGTTTTTGCATGATTTGGCACGAGTTGTCTAGACTGGTTTATGAAAAATGACAGCTAGTAGGAAAATAATTAAAAATGTATTTTGCTGAAAGCAAAAATATTTTTGGAATCTATAACAACCATCTTTAATTTGCCAACCATTTCCACAATTATTTTATATTAACTGGACGATTTTGTATTCTAGAAAATAGGTATATTGATAGCTGAGCATTGATAGCTTTCTGCTTTGATATTTTCACAAACTTTGCTCTTGTAACAAAATGGCAAGAGCTGAAAAAGTGATCAAATAGTACATTGAAATCTCTGTGGCACCCTTTATGAATTATTACGATTGACAGTAGATGGTGATAGGACTCTCTTCCATGGATGATACGTTCCAGTATTTTGGCTGGAGCTGAAGGAAACATTGCTTTACTTGGAACTGATATATTTTTTTCAGGTTTTAATGTAGTAAAGCAGTGTCCCCAGCTGAAAAAAAAACCAACAATGCAAAAGTCACAAAAGTCTGATAAATGGAAAATTCATAATCTGGAATCAAAGCCATGTGCTATGATATAGGTTCTTCGCAAATAATGAAGGAGCTGAACATGGAAATGTCTGAGCATCACCTAAAACAAGGCCCGCTCCTTAGTATTGTTTTCAAATAAATGTTCACTAATTGCATAGTAAACTTTAGTCTCAAGAGGCCACTATCTACTTTTGCAGGTGACAGCGGGCAAGCGTGGGGCCTCCAGGTGGGCAGGTGAGGCGAGGGTTTCCTGTGCGTTCAGCCAAGCCCCGTCCCTTCCCAGGAATGGCATAAGTAATTCATTTCAATGAGTTTATTACGTTGGTGTAAATTTATCATTCTCAGGTTACATTTCTGATTCAATATTTTAGAGACGAGAAATCAAATCTGAAAGACAGCAGTAAATATGTTATCATTTATTTTAAAGCTGGAGATTAAGTTAAAGTATTAATAACAATGAACTGATGGCTGAAAACATGCTTGATAGTCCATTGATCTGTACCTGTCATTCATTGCTCCCTGGTATTCTTGGTGAATGCTTTATTTATCACACTGTCATTCGCCTATCAGGTATCCATTCCATACTGGATCTGTGGTTAGAAGTCCAGAACCAGCTCTTTTACGAAGAAATTCAAGTGTCGTTTCACCATGATGGGTACCCCTAAAAGCTACAGAATAAGTAACTCTGTATTTTCTAAGCTGTGTTCCAGTTTTGATACTGAAAACTCCCTAAACTTCTATGTTTAGATACAGGGAATTACAGTTAGTTAGTGTACAGCCCTAGGCGAAGCAGGTGCATTAATGTTCTCTTCTTCAGGCGTATGAAATCCTGGTTAGGCTACCTGCAATAAACTCCTGTAAAGTGCTTTGAAATCCTCAGTGAAAAACGTCTCACTGATGGACTGGCCAAGTGCACGATAACTGCCCAGCTGTGCAAGAAGGGTTTCACCTATCAAACAAAGGTTTCACCTATCAAACATTCAGCAGGGATATTGTGGTGTACCACGCTCTTCGTGCAGGGGACTATCGTGAGCCGTCTCTTGGTTTGCGTCAATAAAGTAAGTTGTTGTGCAAAGTTAATTAGGAAAAACCCCAAAACTTTAAAAGTTTAAAACGGTATGTCTACCTCTGACACTTCATACTGAATATTAGAGCTGCTTTTTTTTCTGGCCCCTTGTCAGTTAACTAGCCACCTCTTCTCTGTCGTGCTGCGTCCCACCATGTGCAAGTGTCACAGACCTCTTCAGCCTTCTCTCCTCTGTGATTCTGCCCGTCCTGCCTCGTGGGTTTTCATTGCTGCCGTATCTCAGAGCAAAATTTTCTCCTCAATTATATGCATAGTCAGACATAGCTAATCCATGCTTATCTTATCCATATGTCTAAGTATCCCAGAGATTTAAGAAACACCAATAATCAGTTTTACAAGGGACAGCAGACAACTCCCAAACTTTTTGCAAGGGTTTGGGTCTTGCTCACATAACTAGTAAATGCAGCTCACAATTTATTCCTGTGATGGGACCCCAAACTCTGATGTCAGCGGCCTTGTGTCTGCACAGCCTTGGAGAGAAAGTCCTGAAATCAGTGAAATGATTGCAGGTTTTGCACGCGTATATCTGACAGATTGTGTCCTCAACACTCGCGATCTTTCCTATGGCATTAACTAAATGTGGATAATAATTTATGTTGTCATTTAAATTTAAAAGAGACTTTCTGGGCAGCGGTATTTTGCCTGTTAAATCTTGCGAAGCACACCTTGAACCGCATTTTAATATGAATAGGTAACTAATGCAGATCACAGAAAAACAGACAGCGTGTAATGTGAGAAGAACCAAGCAAAAAAAGTCCTGGGTTTTACATGAGCTGAAGTTTGTGAATGGTTTTGCAATGCAAAGCATGTTGTACTAATCCAGTTTTGTGTGAAATGTTCTTAGGATAAGCTCCTATCAACTGACCCACCGGTTGTGTATGATATATACAGAGAGGATATTAGTTATGGATTACAGGCGTCTTTCTAGAAAGCATTTTAAGTCCTGCCAACTGCAAGACGGCGGCTATTGTTCTATAGTGCCCTCTTTGACTAAGCCTGCCTCTGGATAAGCAAATGCCCCTCTTGGAGTGTCAGCTGTACAGTCTCGTGCCGAAGCGCAGATCGCTGGGCAGGTGTCCCCAGGAGCGGTGGGACGGCGGCTCTCACCAAGGGCAGCAGAAACCAGCCCTACGCACCCGGACCTCTTAGCGCATGGTCTAAAGGCATTTGTCGCGGCTGGGATTTCTACCTAATGCCGGAGGGGGTTGAAGCACAGTCGCTCAGAAGCGGTTGGGTTGGTGTTAATTCTTCCAGTGGGGGTGAAACCAGAGCGTAGGGACCCGTTACGGGGTCGAGAGCCACCCTGCCTTTCAGCCCCGCCGCTGGGGAGCGCGGTTTGGAAACCAGGCCGTCGCGGGGGAGGAGAAGAGGCGTGGGAGAAGAGTGCCACCTTCACCCTCACCTGCCCTTGCGGGCGGGGGACGGGTGCAGAGAGGCAGCGTGCGGGGGGCACTGGGGCTTCTCCTGGGGCTGCAGAGCTGGGGGTAAGAAACAGGTGTCGACAACTGGAGCTCCTCCACCGTCCCCAGCGTTTGCATTTCTTATTTCCCTATTCCAGCTCCTCCCCACCTCCCTCTCCTGCCTTACTGGAGTCATTAATGAGGGTGTAAGCCATCCCCTTACTAGACAGGCATACATTTTGGGCTTGATGACCCTGATCCTCCTCGCGCTCAGCCTATCTCCTTTCAATTGTTTCATCAGCTGCGTGACTGCCGGCTCACACCTGACAAGTGACAAGTCTCAGGCTCCTGCTGACTAGATAATCAAAGTCTTGTCAGAGCTGTCAATACCCTGCAGATAGGAGAGGACAAAGAGAGGAAAGGTTTCTACAGAAACCACTGCCTTCAAAAAATACTGTCGATTCTTCTTACAGAAATCACCTGTTTGTTTCAAAACATTATTTATTACTGAAAAATACGGTCTCTGCAGAGCAAGCGTGTAAGAGGAGTAATGACACCGGGTTTTAATGACATAGCCCTCCAAATCTGCCGGCCCCAACATTTTGCTGGGAATTGTTTTGAATCCCTGACTAAAGGGAAAATATTAATATTCAGCAGTCATTTAACCTTCCTGAAGAATTTAAGGGGGATCATTTCAAGCACAACCATAATTATCGTTTGATAAAAACCACATTTTTTTAAAGCAAAGAATGCACAAATATGTTCTAGTCTAATATTGCAGACCAAGGTTATTTATGATCTCGTCCAATTTTGGAACATTTTCAAATGCAGATTTGATTTAAAATGTTAATTAAAGCACAGGGCCAGTTTTTTCCCTTATTTACAGAACTCTAAATCTGCAATCTACTCAAGTTGATGAATTTCATCTGGGTTTCACTAGCACAAGAGAGTGTCATATCTGACACACAGTTATTTTGATATTCTAACATATTTACAGTCAAAGTATCTGTTAATGTTTTGAGACTTAGGGATGGACAGATGTTCTGAATGTGAAGGATTCAAGAGATTTTTTTAATATTTTGTGTATTAAAAAATAAATGACCTTTGGTTTGAAAGAGAGTAATGTCTGGAGAATAAAATGACATTTCTTCTCACGGCTGAAAGTCCTTTAAAATAATATTGGAGGTGAAGTTTCTGAAGACCTAGTGACTATTTAATGTATACCATTTACTGCAGCACCAGAAACAAAGTCGTGGGTCTGGCCTGCTGCTGAGAGAAAGACGCATGGCATTTCTTGCCTCAGGAAAAAAGAAGTCTTTAAGCAGAGTTTTCATCAGCACTTTTCATGTGCTTGCCTTCAGTGGCACTTCCAGGTAACTCATGGTTTGAAAGAAGCGCCACCGTTCAGTCACTCCCCGAGCCCTGCGTGCAGCACAGTCCTTTTCCCCGCTTTTATGCCTATTTCTTTTTATTAGGAATGGCTTTGTTAGACATAAGCCCTTATCTGTCTGAGCTGCGTTCAGCTGTCAAGCGCCGGCTGCCTTTTGCTGCTCGTACCGGCAGTCAGCGTTAGACAGCAGAAGGTGGCAGGAAGACCTGGAAGTTAAGGCTTGTTAGATCCCCGGTGCGTTGCTACCGGCGCCCGTGGGTATGCGGGTGGGTGACCCACAGCCTGAGGGGGGGCCGGCAGCCGGGGACACCTCGCCAGCAGCTCCCTGGTGGGCTCCGGCGCCACCACGCTTGAATTGCTGCTCTGGGGGATGAGGAAGGCGGGTGCCATGCTGATACCCTGGGAACACCCGCCCCCAGGGGATCGCCAGCCTGCTGACGCTCCAGACTGGTTTGGTTTTCAGGGCAGGGGGCTGCCGAGAGACCCTGAGGATATTGTAGTGTTTGCTCCTGCTCCGCTTGGTGTGGAGACCATGTTTTTGTCTGAACACAAGTGCTGGAGGTAGGAGAGCGCTGGGGATGGTCGTCTTGGGGCCAGCTCTCACCGCTTGGCACGCTGCAGGGGAGGAGAACAGCAGGATCCGTCCCGAAACCTCGGCCGTGGTGGGCACCTCTGGCGTGAGGGAGGGGGATCAGGAGCCGAGAGGCCCTAGGACGCTGTCCCAAGCGCTGCCCAGCCTCGCCGCGTCGCTGTTGGTGCCGCTCGGCAGCGGCCGGCATTGCTCAGAGGAAGTTTTCGGAGAGAAAGGGTTTTTTTTTTCCCATCAGAAAATGCCGATTCGCCAAAAGCAAAACATTTCACAAAAACATCTGGCTTTCAATGAATCTTCCCAGAGAACCTAGCCTGCTAAGCAGATTTTCATTGTAAATCTGTCTGGTTCCCTGCCAGGTCACCTGCGTGGCACCGTGGCTGCCTGCCAGCGCTTGCGGCTCGAAGGTAGCCACACCAGAAAGCCTGCCCCGCATCACAGACTTCGGCTTTCCGGATTTACATCTGTGTAGGAAGATCCTGTCCCCCAACACAAGGAGACTTCCCAGGCAGACCCCCAGGCTTCCAGCAGGCATAGCTCTGGGCAGCTCTGATGGATTTCCATTCTGTGAAAAGTTTAGGGAAAAGAAAAGGGGCGGGGCGGGGCGGGGGGGGGAAGGAAAAAAAAGGAAAAAAAAAAAAAAAGACTGTTCTGAGTCTGAATGGAAACTGATTTCAAAATGCTGACATTTCCTGCAGACCACAAATTCTGAATTTTGGCAGTTCCCAAATGCCAGTAGATAGAAACCAGCTAGCGGGGCTCAGAGGTAAGACGTGAGATGCGGGAAGCCGGCTTGATGCTTCCAGGTTAAACGCATTTATCATATGGAAACAATCCTATTTGTGTGACATACGTATATTTATCCGCAGAGCAAGTATAAGTGATATCACTGGACTTAAGCATTTATTTCATTAAAATATTTTCATTAAATATTTCATTATTTAAAGTAAATAAAAGTTATCGTATGTGCCAGCTTGTGGCAAATACTAATTTTCGGTAGAATTCTTAAACCTCAATAAATACCTTTTAAGTAATGTAATTTTTGTGTTTAGTTAGCATACAATGCATGTCCTGTTAAATCCTGATTAAATACATAATTAGGTGTATTTAAAGTACTTAATGTAAAGTATTAGTGCTTATTTAGACAACAGTCTTCTTATTAAGGGTTAGTTTATTTGTTAATCAAATGTCACTGAAAACGTAGAGTGGGTGGAAAAGAGTAATTGTATGATTTACTTGAAAGAAAGCTGTAGACAAAGTAGGTGGCAGAGAGTAAACAAGAAACTGTTTGAATGAAGAGCACTATTATGTGCGTGTTTCTAATTTTATCCATCTGCCTCGAGCAAAGAAATTGAAGGAAAGGGAGAAGACGGAAGGCTGGAGCCCGTGCTGGGTCAGACAGCTCAGCAGTGCTCGGCTGCGTTGCGGGAATTCCCTTCATTTTTCTGAAAACAAAGGTTTTGCCATGGAACTGGTGGAAATGTTTTGTCAAAGCTATTGCAGCTAGAGATAAGGCAACGCGTTCCCGGTCGGTGAGACGTGGCCACTTCCACCGTGTTTGTCGCTGTGCCCTCCCCAAAGCTAGCTGGAGGGAACACGGTCCAGAGAGCTGGCTTTTAACGCCGCTCAAGTTTGGGCTCCATGGGTGTGTGACAGTTTAGTCACACTGCCTGCTCTTGGACAGGCAGTACTAGGAACACTTACTGGATAGAACAGTTTAAAAAGGTCTTTTTCCGGAGTGTCTGAGGTTTTGCAACTGTCCTTTGTTTCAGGTTTTGCAAATACTCTCATTTTTGTTGTGCTGATTGTTTTCGAGTTTGACCATAAGGTAAAAATACAGCTGCATTAAAAATCGTATCAGAATGGTTACCGAAATTTTGGATTAAATTGTCCGCAACTTTCCTCAGCAAAGGAAAACTCTTGTTTAATGTGGCCTCTCTTTGGCACCTTTGTTTACGGTAGCGTGACAGGCAGCCCTTCCCTTGGCGTGGCATTGCTGCTTTCCCCTTCCTGTCTGCATTTCAGTCGGTGGGAAAAGCCTCGGATGATTCTGGCAGAAGTAAACGCTGATGAAGTCTCAGCTCCTCTGCAAGGTGGGAGCTGCACAGCAGCGAATGGAGCTGCAGTTGTATTCCCCAGCCCCGTGGGCCGGCTCTGCGTGCTGGGGGATGCTCCGCACTCCTCTTGCTTCCCGGTGGGATGCTGAAGCGAAGGGGTGGGTAGGTCTCATGTTGCTTGTTAATTAATCACTCCTCTGCATCGTCTGAGAGATAAACAGCCCCATTTCCAAATCCAGAATTTTCAAATTGCGTTCGCAACATGCTGAGACGTCTCTCTGGCGGCACGCAAGGTCCTGACATCCAGGGGTTTGTGGGACTTCTGAAGCTTCCCCTGTAATTAATTTGTCCTGCATGGAAAAGGCATGGAGTAATGACAGATGCGAGTATGATATGACACGGAAGCAAAGAATTATTCAGAAGCAAAATTTACTAATTTGTTTTTTGTTTAGGATTTCTCTCTGTGGGCTGCTTCATGATTGTGGAACTCACACAAAATCAGAAATATTTGGCTAAGTTTTTGTTTCCTTTTTGGAGAAGGGTAAAACGTTATTGGAATTTGATCTATAACATGTATAATTCCTGCTTGTAGATCTGGTAGTTAGCATGTCAAAAACCTTTTATCATTTCTTTCAAGGTTATACTCAGAGTTGAGTTCTGATAACATTCTGGGGAAGCTTGCATTGAAATCTCTTTCCAAGAAGTATTTGGGCTATCTGCAGGCTGTGTGAAGAGTGCCAGGCACTGCGCAGTGCCAAAACACGGTAACGGACGTGCTCTCAAGGAGGCTGCTGTGGCAAAGGCTTACTGTTTCTTCCTCTGAGGGAAGATGAGCAAACTTAAAGCTCTGTGTTTTAACATGCAGAAGATACGTATTTTTGTGGCAACGTCGTGACAGTTATATACAAAATGTTAATGGTCTATTAAAGTAGACATGGTAACTGTGAGGCTGCGCATATCATCAGTTCTGTCTTGTGTTGAGTAGGTTGTTGCCTTCTCTGGGTTGAGAAAAGTCTGTATCATCTAAATGATACTGCTGAGTGAGTAATTCACAATGAACCGTGTGTCCGGTTGATTTAGACTCTTTTTCCTTTAATTGTGTTCAAAGCTGGCTTTATTGAAGAGGTAAGAAATTCTTTAATAAGTATTTATTTCGCTTTCCCTTGCCAAGAACCTGCCCCGCTGTAGAATCATGGGTAAAGGTACAGTGCGCTCTGGATCTGCTTTTTCTGGACTCCTCATGGTCTCCGACCCTCTCCTCCGTGCCTTGGGGTATTCTGGCCCCTGTGGTCCTCTCCCCTTCCGTTGCAGAATTTCCTCCTGCTGCTTTGAAGTGATTGCCAGGTCCTGTACAGAGACGAAAATTGGGGCAATGCTCACAAAGCTTTTGGCATTGATTGTCTGGTTAGCATTTGTACTGGCAGGTATTTTTCTGAATCTACTCAAAAGTTTCTTAATTGTATGACCCTCATGCCCCTGTGGGACTGCTTGACCTAATACTCTCTAGCAGGCACCAGCTTGCTTTTATTCTGTGTTTCTTTTGACTGTTTTCATAGGATAGTGGGACTAACTTATCCATGAAAAATAAGGATAACTGAGAAATACTATGGCTTCAGTGTCTTGCCAAGGTTTTTTTTAATATTCCACAATAAAAGCTGATTTATTTTTATTATTTTTTTTTTTTAAAAAAACATGAATGGAGAGAGGAAACTCCAAAACAAGGCTTTCTGGCCCATAGGAGAACCAGCTTCAGGTTCTCATCCTGCTGGATTTAGGACCTCCTATTTCATGCACTCTTTGGTACCACTGGGCTCTAGTCGCTCCTTCTTCATCCCATCTCTGAGACACTGTCCCTAAGGATACTGACATGTAGCATGAAATATGTAAATTGTCTTATGTTGCATTTTTCAATGCAGAAATTTCACTGAAGAGTTCTCACTATCAGCTTTTGATTTACACTTCTTTTCCGTCATTCCTTTCCCTATCGCAAAATATTATTTAGACAGGAGTTTGGGTCATGACTCCTTGCAGAATTCGTATTTAATATTTCCTTAATATAGAATCTAAATTATTTTTTGTAATCTATGTAAAGATTATGTATAATACAATTAATTGATATAAGTGGTTTCATTCTCCTTAATATGACAAATCTCTAGTGTGAAATATTCTTAGTTAATGATCAACATAAAATAGATAGAGTTCATTTTTAATGCAAGTACAAGATTTGAATTAATTTGTAGTTAGAGCAGAGTTATTAAACTGTATAATATATACACACATACATTCCTTTCTTTTGTTTTTAAAGCTTTTCACATCCAGCAGATACGATGATATGGTTGGGATCTTTCTATCTAAATTCTTTTTCTTTTCCATACTGAACCACTGACAATTATTTGGGGTTCCTCCACAATACACCAATACTTCTCCGTGCTAATACTCTCATAACTGACCGGCCTTTTGGTCTGCAGTGACTGGTGTTTCCAGTTGATACGGATTGTTAGGTGTGTAGGTATGCCCCGCTGGCCCAATTTCCACCTGCCTTCTGTCTCCGAGGCTCAAACCTGCCCGCTGCAGCGTGGTGTTGCTGAAGGCTGCGCTGGTCCGCATGCAGAGGTAAAACCTCTAGCAGAGTGCAGCGGGCGTGGTAGGTTTGCACAGACTAATCTACCTTGAGCAGAGTATTAATGCAAGCAAAAGAGAGCACACAAGAGTGCTGGTAAGGGATTAGCATAAAACTATGTACATTATCATGGTCTCACTTTCTTAGATTTAATGTGAGTGATGTTCTTTAACATTACTATTAAATTTATGGCAGTGAGATAAGCGTCAAATTTTCCTACAATTGCATTAAAGATGGGCAAAAAATATTGGGAGAAGTGCCAAATGGAATTTGAATGTTGCTTAAAAGACGCGTGGGATGGAAGAAGCAACTTGCAGGGAACATCTGTTTCTGCTGGACCTTGTCACTTTTCTGTCAGTTGTAACACTGAGTTTATCAGATTCCTTTAACTTTAAAAACTGTTGTGTTTAAAATGCAGCACAGATCAAAAATAACTATCCAGTGTGCTGGAGTTTGTACGTGTTATGGAATCACTTTATAAATGAGGACAGAGCTTGGTGTAAATGTATCCGCTTGTATTTTCTCCCAGTACGGTGTATGAGTGAGAGCCGGAGGGATTTAAAGTGGTTTAATCCTCACTGTTCTTCATATTCCCACTGTTTCACAGGTCAGTGAGCTGCAACATTTGTGTTGTGTTTAAAAATACATATTTTAATGTATTGGCTAGATGCCAAAATTTGTCCATTTGAAAGGCTTCTTTAGTCGTAACGGCCTTATTTGGTTTATATAGCCCAAAAAAGTATATCAAAATGAGAGTGTAATGCCATTCTGCGCTACTGCAGGAGCTCTTTGTGTTGAATGAACTGTGCCAGCACTAGAGCCAAACCAGCCCGAGGCTCTAGGCCAGCGTTTCCTACCCTGGGTGTATACTCTGGTTGCTTTCTGGTGGGACAAGTTACTGGAGGATGTACTGGGAGAGAAATGAGAGCCTCTGTCTTCTCTTGAGAGGACCAACGCATGTGCTTTACTATGCGTTTCCCAAAGCTTTTCTGAGAAAAGTATTTTTTTTTTTCTGTCATGGTATATTTTGATTCTTCAATTTCCCAACTTTTTTTTTTTTTTTTAAGGAAAGCAAGTATTTCCTTGAAACATTTTCAACAGATGTGAATTTTTTTGAAAGCATTCTGATGGCTAATGTTTGAGCTGTGCTACCATAAAACCTTTTTTAATATGAAGGGAATCGTGGCAGTTTAAGTTAAGATTTATTTTTTTTTTTTTAGGGCACAAATTCAGTGGGAGATGTAATAAAGAATTAAATAGTACCCTGCATCACTCTTCATATTCTCTCTGCAAATTATTATCTGTGCTTATTATTGTCATCTTCAAAAGTACAATAAAAATGTATGGCATTGTTGATTAAAAGCTTTAGTTAAAATAATCTCTTAAAAAAAACATTTTAGAAGGTACAGAGTCTTCATGCTGTAGTTGCAGTTATGCCAATTAATGCTGTGATGTTGTTAAATCTCACAAGCTGTGAGGCATCATTACTTGAGTAAGGGACCTCTAAAGAGACCCACTGCACTTCGTGTAGTGGTGCTGGTAAATCAGTGGGCAATATTCTCCTCTTTGAGTCAACACAGAACAAATGTCCCAGTATGGTGCTAGGAGAAGACAGTATTGCTGGAAACACCATGCTAAGATGCCTGTAAGTCATAAAATTGAGGTCATGATTATTTGCGGTTCACACACCTCATTGCATTATTTTTGCAAGACAGGGGTGCGAATCCTGGTGTGCTGGCTAAACTCCAGTTTGAGCAATTACATTTTATGCCTGAAATTCCCCTGTAGTTCCAGCTCGATATGTTTCACATCTTGGTTTGTACTGTTGCTGGTTAGTGTTAAGCAGCTGACATTTTTTACTCTCTGAATTGCTACATTTTAGAAGCGAGTCTTGTGTGTGATCGTAGTCCAGCACTTTTAAAAAGACTCAGAGTGAAATCTCTTGTGCAAGAAAAAGTTGCTGCAGAACTACAGAAGTTATGGGAGCAAATGCTGGAGGCTGCCCTCTGCGGCCTCCAGAAGTTTTGTGTAAGCGTTCAGCACCTAAGTTGCGTAGCTCTTTGTCCTTGCGCTCCTCCCCAGCGTCCCAGTTGCATCTGTCACCCTTGTCCAGGAGACATGGAGTGGTGGAGAGGAAAGCATGGGCCATGGGAAACTTGGTGGCAGCTCTTAAGAGGCCCCTTTGGGAAACTCCAGCAGCCCAGGAGCGAGCTGGCAGCGACAAGTGCTGCTGAGGTACCTTGCCATGGCGCCTGGCCATTTCCCCCATTGCGGCGTTTTGCCCAGGATCCCGCACGTCTTCCCGGGAGCCCGCGCAGTGCCAAGCCCCGGGCCCTGGGCCAGGTGCTGAGTCCTCAGGAGTGACCCTGGTGCTCAGCTCCCCACGGCAGCGGCCGTCCGAGCCCATGCCCTTCCCACCACCAGCTGCAGGGAAATCGCTGATGCCCAACCACCACGGCCCAGCCGCCGGGTCTGCGTCGCGACATGCGAAACCCATCTGCACAGAGCTGCTCGGCGAGGAAGAGCGTTCACTGCCGATAAGCCCGTCGCTCCCGTGGAGCAGCGACGGTGGCATACACGGAGCTGTAAATATAATTGTCTAGGACTGATCTCTGTTTTCTTTCTTTTCCTTTCAAAAGAAGAGGCCAAGATCAAAAGCCTTTAGCCCAATCAGTCAGGCTTTAATCTAATGAAGCACTTGAGCACATGCCTTATGTTAAGCACATAAGGATTATTGCTGATTTCAAGGAGATAACCGCATGCTAAAACAGGGACTCATATCTGGTTCACAGCAACCTTGTATCCCCATGTCTGTCTGTAACACACGCTGCCTCACCCTTCCATTTGCTTTAGAGTGAGGTGAGCGTGCCGTCTAAACGCAAATAAGTAGACGAAGGTTTTAAAACACAAAAGAATTGTTGCTTTGAGACAAGTTTTATGCAAAAGGGCAGGTAGAATTTAAGCTAGGAGAGAGGCTCTGTTCGACTTCAGTGGGCTTTGCAATAGGCATCATATCACGGTGTCTAAATAGATCCTTGTCTTCTCAGAACTTCTGTGACGAGTCAGAAGAACTTGGTTTGCCACTCCTCCCATCTCCAAGTGGGAGGCCCATGCAAGGACCGTATGCATAAAGGCCCACAAAGGGCTGACACTGTGTATACAAAGAGCGTACCTACATCCACAGCAATGATTAGTTTACAAATTAAATGTTTTTGAGATCTTCCACTTAGCTGGAGGTTAGCATATATCAGAGTATACAGTGTTTGCATAGTATTTATAGAGTATTCTCTGATCAAAGATTGCTTGCTACATGCGAGACGGCTTCAGCAAACTATCATCTGGTGAAGCCTCGTTTCCACTCCTGAGTTTATGCATTATCTTCATGGTTGTTTCTCTGTCAATGGCACAACGAGATGCTGAATTCTGGTTCCTAAAAGCAGAAATAGTGGGTCTGGGAGAAGTCACAGGGTTAGCATCCTAACTTAGAGGCTTGGTCTGCCTTTAATTGAAGTGGGTGTCCTCAGCAAGTGGCTTCTCCCATTAGAAATTATTTTCTGCCAGAAATCTATATTCTGTCATACCCAATTATGCACCCTACTAATCAACAGAGAACTTGGTAGCACCCCGACATGGAGAAGTCTGCATCTGTTCTAAATCCTGCCCTTCTAAGCAGGATTATTGCCAAGCACTGTGAAGATTGCTTAGCTGGGTACAAAAGATGCTGTACCCAAGCCAAAAGAGGGAAGTAATTCTGATTTTATTTGAATGAGCTTATTTTATTGGATAGAAGGAAGTAATTGAATTACGTGCAATAAAATAAGATTCTGTATTTTTAAGAAAAACATCAGCAAATACCATCTCATAAAATCTCTTGAAACAACAGAAGAATGCAAGGGTCCTTAGCAGCTCAAATATCTCCTGCTTCTCTGAAAGTACGTACCACTAGGTGTATTTTAGACTACAGTAGTAGTCTTCTATCAGCTCATTTATCAAATCTGTCAGTCTTTAAAATGCTTAAGCATATGCTTACTGTTAAGCACATAAGCATTATAACCAATCTCGGTGAGATGACTAAAATTGTTTTGTGGAACTTTTCTTGCTGTTGTCTGGTCCCCACGCCGGTAGCACAGCACAGCAGTACATTGTGGTTGCTTTTTGTTTTCCGGTGCATTCCTCAATATTTCCATGTTTATAGGCCACCAGAGTTCCTTGGAGGGACTAGCTCTATCGTTGAACTAGAGAAGGTGCTGAGGAAGTCCACAAGACACCAAATAGCTGCCTGGGTGATGAAAAATTAAATAGATCAGCATTTTCTGGCTCAGAAAAGAGATGGCTATGAGAAGATGTGACAGAGGAGATGTGCAAAATAGAGGAGAGGTGGGAACAGTTGTTCAAGAGCCAGGAGGTATTGCAAGAAACTATCAGGCAGCAGGTTTAAAAATTTAACTTCCTTGTTAAATCTCAGCACATAGAACACTGTGGAGGCCAGAAGTGTAAGTAATTTGAACGGGAATTCAATCATTTCAAGTAAGAATAGTCCACTGAGTATGACCAGATACGCAACCGCAGATACGACCGCCACAAAGCCGCAGCTTGTGGCAAGCACAAGGACCCCGCTGGTCTGCAGGTATTCCTCATGTGTGTTGTATTCTGTAGCCGTGCCCTGCTGCTGCTTTGCAAATTATATTCTGACATTTTGGAATAACTGCATTGTAGTTTGTTGGGGGGGTTTTGTTGGTTTTTTGTTTTTTGTTTTTTTTTTCCTTTCAACATGTTCGTTATTCCAAATTGTAGGACTTTTTTTCCCATGGTAATGGCAAAGTATGACTTGATTGTCCATCTCTCCTTTGTCATGTGGTCACAGGACAGTGTCTGAGAGGCTGTTACAAAACTGGGTTGATAGAAACAACTTTTAGCAATTCAGGTGAGCTGTTACTGTGCCGGCCAGACCACGGCACTTTTGATGAAGGTGCCAAATGTCTTTCGACTTTGCACCGATGTTTACAGGTCTGCTTTATTTACAGCAGGATGGGAACCTCCTGAGTATTTCTGAAAATGAGATGTGAGCTCCCAAACAGAGATTATATAAGTGTTGCATCTGCCTAATATACCGTTCCTCTCCGTGAAGATGTCACGTCAGTATTTTAGCACTCCCTCTGTTCATGCGCGTTGTGTGTGGAAGTTGAATAATGTGGCTCATTATGGTTTTGGTTAAGTGCTGAGACTACTTATTGAGCTTATAACTCCATTGTGGTTTTACACTATTATTAACGAGTAAGTGGCTCTTTAGGCTGGCAGTGCAGCTGGGAATGGCTTCGCAGGCACGGGGGGATCGGTCTCCAGACAGAGTTCAGCGGGCGATGCTACGTGTGCAGCTGGGCAGCAGACTTTACCTGGGCTACAGCTATTCTAAGGCTCTGTTCTACTTTTCCCTTTGCCATCTTGAAGGATTAAATCCAATGGAGATATTTCACATCTGAGATGTAGTTTCTTATTACTGGAATAATTTGCAAAAAATCTCATTCTTAAGGAAAAAAAAAGAAAAAAGGAAAAAAAGGATCCAAGTTAGAAAAAGTATGCCTGTGCTCGCAACAAAGTCCTCTCAATCTGCATTTAAATAAAGGTATTGACTATGTAAAACACAAGGCTGCCCAAGGCAGAACATAAATAGTGTTTGCCAGGTATAGTGTTTGATGTGGGCTTCCACGTAAAGTATTGAAGGCACACATCGGTAAATCCTGAACCTGCCAACTCTTTCCTGTGCAGTGTCATTCCAGTCTAGTTAGAGTGTATTTAGAAAGTAGCTAAACACACTTTTGTGGAAATCATTAAATAACACAGCAATTCCTGCATTTGTAGGAGACAGCCTCTAATGCACATTATTAACTGAAAATAAAATCTCAGCATTTATCTTATATGCTATTTTATCTTTAAAAAAATCAGATGCCCAGTATGACTGAGAATATAATACCCTAAAGTTTAAGACTGGTTTGTAAACACAGTCCCCAGTGTCTACTATTGATCTTTTGCTATTTTAATGCATTTTTACTGACCGACATGTCCTGTGGTAAAGAATATTGCCTAAATTAGTTATCTGATTGGTTCTTTTGATTAATGACGGGACTGTGCTTCATTACACATGACAACATGATCAGAATAATCACTGCAGCCATAGAAGTTGGGACTGGCATTTTTTATTCCTTCATTTTTAAAGTTCATTTATAAAATTATTTAATGTATACGTCCTAAGTTGTAATTTATTTACATGACACTTTTTTCGATGGGAACTGTTGTACTGTGTCACAAATGGCTAAGAAAACAAGGTAAACTAGATGTACAAATCAATGTCTTCTGGCTCAAGGGGAAAAAAACATAATCAAGATTCAAGAGCTGACCTTGTCCAAAGTCCAACTTGTCACACAACAAACAGTGAGGTGCCCAACAAATCACCGGGATCAGCAGGATGTATTCAAAGGAATGTTTAAATGATACTATTCCTTGCTGAAGTTCTTACCCAAACTTCAGGAATCGTGCGTGTTGGGGAGAAATCAGCCCAGGACCCATGTGCCCTTGGGTCCCTGGGCTGGAGGGCAGGGCAGGCGGGCTGGAGCAGGAGGAATGCCTCCCCAGCACACCCCTGCTGAGCTGCCGGTGGGGCAGTTTGCCTTGGGCAAGCAGCATCCCCATCAGATGCCTTGCAGTGTTTCTGACGGCTCTTCTCGGATGGGGCCCTCCCAGAGCAACTGGCCTGCAGAGCCACACGAGGCTGCAAACAGGTCCCCAGAGGGAAAAGGTTTCTTGATTAAACCCCAGAGCCAATCTGAGCAAATACTGCCAGCTTGCAACCATATACACTTAACGCCTGCAAAATTAAACCACATTTGACCATCTCTGCATAGAGGACCAAGACCAGATGTGTTGCCTAGCGTCATCTTATCCCTGTGCTATCTGCCATAGTTTATAGCACCTGTACATGCTTTGAGGTTCTTGATTGCTTTTTAGTAGGTCATTCTGGGATTGATCTGTTTGAATTTATAAGGACATGCATGCCACCTTATGTCATGTTGATGAATGATTCAAAATTTTAAATGGCAATTCAACATTTAATGTTTTGAAAAATGTTTAAATGGTGTCATGCACAGAATAAATGGCAGCTTTCATTTTCTTTCTTCAAAATTCCCTGCCAGCCTGTTTACATGATGTTGACAGACATTTTAGCGTTTGCCAGAGAAATAATGTGAAGGGTTGGATACTTGCCATAAAATGGTTTCCTCTCTATAGCAAGTGTGGAAACAAATGTGTGCATGCACAGTACATACACACACATATATTTTAAACATATTTCCAAACAAAAACTTGTTTGTTTGCTGTTACAACTACAGAAATATACCTCCAATGGGACTAACTCCAAAAGGGGTAGAAACTCAGAGCTCAGAGGAGCCAGAGTCTGACTGACTCCTGACCAAGTCCAGCTCACGGTGTACAATGTGATGCATTCATTGCAAAGCGCAGAAATAGTCTTGCTGGTCAGCAGTTAAACAACCTTAATTTCACTCCCAAATTATATTAAATTCTTATGCAACAACTAAAGAGTGCATTTGAAAATGGAATACTTCATGTGCCAATACACTCTTCTTATTGTGCCATTTTTATTATGCTCTGTCTCACTTTAAGACTTCATTGTATTGGCTCCGTATAACACATTATCTGCATATAAAAGTAAGTGTCTATACAGATTTAGGGCCCAATCCTTTACGTACATATGCACTTTAAATGGACCTCAGCATTGGTGCGATAGATTTTCCTCCTGGGACTGCAGAAGGAAGGCTGATACTTGTTGTGTGTAGTAAATGTGAAAGTTTAATATGCCAATAATTCCATTTCCATGGAATAACTATGGATGTAGGATGTTGCACTGAGTTAATTTTAGCTTGTGTTTAGGCATTCATTTTGTGACTAACAACATTTGTCTAATTATGGTGGCACACCAAGCCTTTGTTTCCTGGGAAGAGATTGCTATTGTATGAAATATGTTTAATCATCGTTAAACACCCTTTGACTTCTCATGCCATTTCTAGCTATATAAAAGGCTGTTTGGTGTTACCTTCACATGTAGGTGACTGAGGCATTAATAATTCTTTTATGAAAGCAATTCTGAATGATGGATTGATACATTGAGTTTATGATTCTTATATTCCAGGGCTGTTTTGTTACTCGCATATTAGAAAATGTGACTAGTCAATGAAATGTCAGCACTTCAGGGCTTTCCAAAACAGGACCTATCTTAAAAGCAGTTGCAAACTACTGCATGGGTCACTGACTTTTACTATTAGAGGTATATGAAATATTTAAGGACATTGAAGGTTTCACGCTGTACTTAAAAAGTAAATTTTTAATTAGCAGATGTATGAATAGAAGAGAAAATCAATTATTTTTCTCTAGAATTGATGAATATGTTATATGTAGAGCATGCATCTTTACTTCCAAATGAGGAATTGATGCATTTTTCTATTCAAAAGTTGTTTTCTATCAATACAAGCAGATAATTGGTTACGCTAGTTGAATCTCTGTGTGTGTATGTATGTGTTACTTAAAAGCTTACCAATAGATACAGTAGCTTTTGGAGCCTGCTGTATTGCACTGCAACCTTTTATACATTATAGGATTAGAGCATGTAAAATTGATGTTGAATATGCGAGTTATATGTTAATCTGATTAAACGAATGGAGAATTGCCCAATGCAATCAATTGAAATATCAACAACTTTGTGTTGAACTTGAAGGAAATTATCACCTTGAGGCTGCCAAACCCATGATACAGCTTTGCATTTGCAATAATATTTGCCTATTTAGCATTCAAAAACATATATATATATAGTGTTTCTGTAATGAAGTAAGATTAGTCCATCAAGGAGAGGCTTGTTAGAACTGGAAATGCAACAGTCTCCGCTATATAGGAATGTTAAATGTTGGATGAAGGATTTTAGAGTGTTTTTACTCATAATGCATATTTAAAAAAAAAAAAGAAATGTAAAGGCATCTATATTATTTTATCATTTTATTATTTGTTTATTTTCCCTAAAAATAAAATGACTTGATTTAAGTGCATGATGCTATTTACTTGTATTTTAAAGCTTCGCATAATATTATACAGTAGATTGAAATGCATACTTATGTCTTTTTCTTTCATTGGACAGCTATGCTAAAGCAAATAAAATCAAACGCATACATTCCCTTTCAGTGGCTTACAAACTGTAAGTGATGGGAGGAAAAAGCCGCAGCCATTCCACTGAATTCTATTATTGACAACAGCAGAAGTAAAAAAATTAGAAAACAAATCCCTTTTTAAATAAAATGAAGTAAAAGACCTACATTGCTTGGAGGAAATGCTAATTGAAAATACCTTGCTAATGCTAGCTAGTCACAGGAAGGAAACATTAAGTTATTATTTTTAATAATGTTTACAAGTATATCCAGCCATTTCCAGCCAGTGAAAAATGTTAGCCTTGGTAAAATGTGGCAGTGCTACTTTTCACTGGTGATGCTGCTCATCTTCTCTCTGATAGCAATCATTAATTTTATTTTTTAACCCAGTCTTCAAATGAAGACAGATGAGCAGGAGAGTTTTAAATGCAAGCTGCTTATGTTCAGAAAAATGGCTGCTAGATTACAGATCACTGTGCCTGAGCTGAGTCCAGTGACTGTTTGGAAAGGGGGAGAAAAAACCAAACAAGCATTAGGTGAGCGGCAAAGAGGCAGGCCTGCGAGGAGCTGCTGAGGGCGAAGCGTGTGTGTGTGCAGGGGTGTGCGTCCCTGCATGCGTTTTGGGATGCGGAGGGGAGGAAAAGGAGGACGAGGGAAAGGAGTCCTGCCCAACAGTACTGCAATCTGATTCATTTCCTAATTGCTATGGAGACCCACAGATACTAGTATTGTTAATTGCTCTTGATAGTCTTACAATTTTTTTTAATGTTACATTTTAACATTCATTTCTCATTACCACTAAGAGGATTGTTAGAGACCAAAATGTGTAATATATCACATCGCTGATAGCATCTTCCTGCATCCTTTTATTTGTTCCTCTAATGTCATCAGAGTTGTCTTTTTAGTCAAGTGTCAAGGAGCACGATGCAATTTCTACATCTGTTAAGCTATGATTTTTAGTATCTGACAGCTTTACCTTGGTTCTTTCTTGCCGCAGACACACTGGATTTATCCTTATGCTCCTAATGCTCACAAGGCTGAAGTTTCCAAACTTGGTCCTGCCCACAGCGAGCTCGTGACCGATTATTTGGATGCACCCTTTCCTGGGTACTATTTCTGTATTATTTGAAAGGAAGAGGCAGGTCGGGCAGTGCCTTCATAACAACAAGAGGTAGTTAAAAGCCGCCTCCTTTAATGGAGCGGAGAGCTGATCGCTGGCTGACCTGCGGAGCCGGTCCCGCGCTGCCGATGCATTGCCTTGGACAGACCCCCCAAACATCCTCCTTTCTGCATCCCCACCGGTGACCGAACCCCACCAGGTAGGAGCTGGGCTGTCCCTGTGTGTTCCAGTGTTGCTTGTGACAAAAGTCCTCTGTCCCGTTCAAGGGGGATTTTTAAAATAAAAGTCAGGAACTGGTTAGATCGAGTCTGAACTTCACGGTGAAAGGATGGAAGGGCAGGTCGTGGACCTTTAGCTCCACTCAGGTACAGGAGCCTGGTGCCTGCAGTCAGTGAGAGCAGCCCCTGCCGCTCCTCTAATGTGCAATTTTTGATCAGTTCTTGTAAGGAGCTTTGCTGGCTCGGAGTTTGAGCAAAGACAGCATCGAACATGCCTCCTCTATGCTTCGGGGTTTTCTGCCAGCCCAACTGCTCCTGGGGAGTGACCTTGTCTCTAGGAATTAGGCCTTTCGTTACAGTCCCTTGTAAGGAGTTGAGAGAGGATTAATTGAATTGCTCACTGCAGTTTCTGGAAGTATCTCACATTTTTCAGTGGAAGATGACTCTGGAAGTACTTTCCTATGGTGAAACAAATCCCTGCCAAAATAAAATGATGAATCCTGAATATTACTGGCAGCATTTCGTGCCAATTTTTGAACAGTTCATTTCTATCTGCACCTCTGTCGCACACGCTCAGTGAGTTTAATGCCCAGCTGCCAGTGTTTTCCTCCTTAGCTGACCACCAGTACGGGAAGCACAGGTGCAAGTGTCCCACGCTCCCCGGCTCTCGCGTGGGAGACATGAACCGGGCTCGGCAGAAGCCCGCTGCGCCATCGGGGCAGATGCATGTCTGGCATTTGAAACCCTGAGACTGAGGATGGCTCCTGGTAAAAAAATGCTTATAGGGAATGTACAGCAAAGGTGAAAGAAATATTACTTAAGCCTTTTTTCCTCCGCAATCACAGCACCTCTAACTGGGATATCACGAAAAAGTTCTTCGAGTGAAAAGATTTTTTTAAGGTTCACCAGGATAGTCTCATCCTTGTGGTGGAATGTTGTCCCCACCCACACCTGGCAGAGGGTGAGCAGGCACCCTGCTGACCCAGGTGAGGTTTGGCTGCCCTGGTACCCGAGGTGGAAGGTGCTCTGCCCTTGGCAGAGAGGAGGGCAGGGCGGAGCTGGCCAGGGATGTTACTGCCTCTCCTAGGGCCAACAGCAGCTAGAGGAAATTTCTTTGGTGCCTGCCCTTGAAAGGCTACAACACCTGAGAGATGCCTGACAGCTCTCAGCATCTTTATGGGTTAGCTATACGAGTGAATTAAATAACGCATGGATATTTAACTCCTGTTCTAACTCTCTTTCCATGCTTAGCTGAAAGGGGGTTGCTCAGTGCAAAACCAGCCCTTGCAAGGTGAAACCATCTTCCGGACGATGGCAGGTCCTGGATGGCAGCGGCTCACTTGTGTTTCTCAGAAGGTGAGTGCAGAGGTAGAGAGAAAGTTGGAGAGTGGTGGGAGGGGTGCTGGGAGGTAACGAAGGCCTTCAAAGTAAGAGTGATGTTAGAGGGTGTCAAGAGGCAGAAGGTGCCAGCTGCCTGACAAAAGAAATATCATTACTCACTATTAAAGAACACTCCAGATGCTTGATATAGTCATGGGTGTTCTCTTGAAAATTTTTTTAGTAAAGCTCCTAGCCTGCCTACAACGTTGTTTTCTGGTGTCAGGGCCAAAACCCATGAGCTTTTGTTCGAGCAAACAGACCATGAATCTCATGAGTAAGAGGCGGTCTTACTGGCTAATGCTGCAGAGTGGTGGTTGCCTCTTCAAAATACTAAAATCCTCTTCACATTGTCTTATTCCTCCGGGACATCATTACTAACGGGGACAGATTGTGCGGATACTCTCTCAGCAGTCCAGGGTGGGATGAACATTTGCTCTAGGCACTCTCCAGTGTTTCTGCATCATAGATCTCTCTCCATCTCCACTCTCTTCCTTGCCTTTATAACGAGCTAATGGGTGACTGTTACTCATGCCTAGAGATGCATTTGTATCAAGAAAAATGGATGCATGAAATAATGAAAAAGTTAATCTGTTAACTTTCATTGGCAGAAATGTTATGGCGAATTGCACTCAGACTGCAGGACTCTCCCTAGATTTTACAAGTACGGGGTGATTGAAACAGAAAAGCAAAAAAATGGTGTAAAAACAGGACTGCTGAAATTAAACAGGTTGAAAGTTGTCTGGCAGCTCCAAATACAGCAGAGAAGTATAGCCCTGGAGTGCAGCAAATTTAATCTTTGAACAGGTTTATTGTTTTATCAGGTTTTTGTTTAAGAAGGGTTTCATTATATATAACATTGAGATAAATTTTTACATAGCAGATTTATTCAACAGGTTTATTCTTTTAACAACCCTCATTGTATTTCAGCAGTTGGTGTGTGGGGTCTTATACATCAAGCAAGTTTATTACTTTATCAAGTATGAATTTTAAGAAGTTTTCCTAATAATAGAAGATGTGTGGAGATTTATAGGCAGTACATTGTTCTATTCGGTGTTTGAGCCGTTTTACCTAATGTAAGCTACATTGTAACTACATGACACTGCTGCTAGAGATGGTGGTAATTGTGCTGTAACTCATACTATCTTCCCACCACTGTAATAGATCTCACTTTGCTGTCCCAGTGTTTTAAAAACCCTTAAAAGTCCAAGTACAGCTACCCTGACTATAATTGTCTCTGTAAATTAGAAGAACAAAGTGAGGTAAAAAGCGGTATTGACATTAGTAAGTAAATGGACTGTGCTATGTTATTTTGATAAAAATTCAGTACTTCTGGACTAGAGGAATCACAAAATCTCCTAGATGGGATGGAGGACTTGCTTTAGTGTCTCTGATAGGGACCTAGCAGCGTTTGGTGTCACTGCAAATTTTTGATCCAAGAGTTTTCTTCCAAAAATATCCATTACTGATTGTTCAATCCAGAAATCAGTTTTGGAAGTTATATCTTTCAGAGGGAATGGCATGAAAATTCAGGCAGCTGTCCCTGATTTGTGGCTCTTGCTAAGGAAAGTAATTAAAGAATAGTTGGGGTTTATGGCATTTTTAGGATTGTTTTAATCTTTCTGCTTCTGCTTGGAAGGAGAAAAGTAACATTAAAAAAACCTTTGAGATGTAAAGTCGGTTCCTATAAATGTTATTATTTGTACTTTTACAGCCTGCATTTCAAATCAAGCTCAATCTCACTGATTTGTTCTAATGACAAAAGAAAGATCACAAATTTCTTCATGTTGTGAAGTAGCAATTAATTTGTAGAGCTGCTTCAGTGTTTGCTGATGAAATGTTTATCATCAGAAAATGCTAATTCATCAAAACTAGCCTGTTTATAGATAAAAGTTAATTGAAATTTATTTGTCTCAGAAATATTGGAGGAAATCTTCTGAAATCTGGTTGAATGACAACCTGTATGTCTGTAGTTTAGGTTAAAAGGATTTCCTTTAGAAACCTTAACTAATTAAAACAGAATTTAAGTGCTTCAAAATAAATAGTTCATTTGTTTTGTATCAGGTTATTTTTCCTTTCTTTCACACTTTGGTTCATGAATACTTTTGAGAGTTCAGGTTTCCATCTCGGCTCAGGACAAGACATTTCCTGTATCTCAGATTTTTACAGATGAGAGGAGTTTTTCTCCTAGCACTACTGAGGCAAAAGTATAAAAAGCAAGAGCATTCCACAGCAAGATACACAACAGCAGTTTTGTATTATGATGCGTATGATCTGTAACTTTGATCTGTACCTATAACTGTTCCTGTTTTCCTGACATCTTTGCTCACAAGAGTAGTCCTCACCCAAGGAATGGTAAAAGCCATTCATGGTTAAAGGGACAGATGCAGTAAGAAGTGCAAAGCTGAAGCCTTTATTGGCATAGTTATTGTAATATATATTGTCTTGCTACTCTTTTATATTAAAACTTTTCTGAGTAGTGGGATGCTGCCATCTTGAATGTGAAAAGTAATGGATTTGTTTATTTGGGAAGGGAACATTAGCCGTGTCCTAGTGTACAGCTGATATTTAGACTCATAAAACCATTATTGTGAACATATGATTTAATAAAATGGGATAGATATAATAAAACAAGTGTACTTCTATCCACTAATCATATAGCTCTTTTCAGTGGTTCTTGTACAGAAGTTCTTACTTTTTAAAGACTAATTTGATTGACATCTACTTGATATTCTGTGATGACTGACATATAGCCTATCTGGTTGACAGGTGCGTTGGATGTACTCTACAGAGATAGATAGACTTAAAAAATATATTTTCTAAGGGTAATTGTATGGTTTAGATAAAATCTGCAGTTCTTCCCAACATAACTGTTATATCTGGCAGCTCTCAAATGATGAAATATTCCAGCTTAAGACCACTTAAAAAAAAGAGGCTGACACTTTAGATGAAACAGCGGGTCTGATACATTCAGTGAGAGTTTTGTCATTGCCTTTAGTGTGGCCAGGAGCTATGGGAGATCTCCCACTTTGAAGGGACTTCGGTAGACAGGGAATTGACATTTTACCTTGCTCCCGCTTCCCAGACACAGCCAGGCTGTGCCCTGCACTTTCCTCCTTCCTCTCCCGACTGTGTGTAGTTCATCTTTATACCAAATGCTTTTCATTTGATAGTTTGGGTCCCAGTGGGCCAAAACCACCTTTCCTTTATGTTGACTTAATTCCATTAGCTTCAGTGAGGTTATTTCTGCCTTCAAACAGATGAGTTGGCACAATAATTAGGTCAAATTTCTGTAGCATTTTTAGTCTGAGGGTGGGAGGGAGACGTTAAGTATTTCTCTGTGCTTTTAAACAGTGAGGTTCTCGGAGCCAGGAGTTTGCTATTTGTCGTGAATATTTGTTCCACACTTCAGGAAAGGGATTGGTAATTATCGGGGGGGGGGGGGGGTGTCCTGAATCTCATGCTTTTCCTTTAACAGGTAGGTTTGAGAATGGCGAGCTCTGTGCTCCAGTTTGTAAGACTACTACCAACCCAACGCTGTTGAGTTCCAGTATGGCGGTGCCTTTCTGCTTGCATCATTGTTTCTTACTAATTCAGTGTTCTCCCTCTTCCTGAGTCATAATAACTACTGGTGCCTTCCTTAAAGGTATTGATGCATCTAACTTACGTGTGAATCTAGCACGGTAGCTCCGGTACGTAAGGTGTGGTGGTGGTAGCATGTAATGCTACAGCAGCACTGCCACCATCCTGGTACTGCCTCTTCTCCGTTGCTGCATAACCTTCCTTCTCCCACACTTCTAAATTGCTCTATGGAGATGATCCATTAAGAATCACAATAAAGCTTGAACGTTTGAATAACCTTTGAAATTATTGACAAATCGGCCCCAATGGGCTGCCTAAGAGCCTAATGTAGAACAAGAGATCGATGACAATGCTGCAGAGACAGGATCCAGACTGCAGAAGCAAGGGGATATGTCACATGATTCTTGCACGCTGCCCCTGAAGCACAAATATAGCAGGAAAGATGCACTGTTTGCGTGGACCCTGCTTTTCTTCTCATGTTCTTTTGGCAGATTGACTTCACCTGGTGCCTTCTCACGGCGGGCCCTCTGCTCCTCTTGACGTTTGGAGGAACTGACAAGCTGAAGCCACCAGGGGTTATAACTCAGTGAGGACTTGCTTGAAGTTTGTGTTGCCTGAACCTGGAAACTACCACCTTGTCATCTCAGCAAATTCACCCACCACGTAAGGAATTCACTCCAAGTCCTTGTGTGATCCCTGCTGCCATCGCATAGGAGCAGCTATAGTCTAAAACATCCATTCACCACAAACTACCTCACGTTATTTCCATTTCACAACTGGAGAAGAAACAGTTCGTTCAGAATCACAAAAGAAAATCCAAGTCCCCAAGCATTTGAGTCAAGTTCATAAGGTATTTTTCTTCTTTCCATTCTTGTGAGAACCGAGGTCCTTGAGCTTAACCATTTCCAAAGGAGCAGGAGCCCCTGGCCATTGGCAGGGGTAGGCACAAGGGCCATGCTCACTTTTTTCACTCTCTCTGATTTTTCTGGGCCATCCAGGAGGTTGGAAGCCAACAAGCACAGCGTTAAAAGCTGGGTAACAAAGCTAATTTATTAATGGCTGTTACTCCCCATTCTCCAGGAAAGGGGCTATTTAGCAGAGTTTATTAATAAAGCTTAGAAGTTTGGTGGACTAATGCTCCTTCAAGCACCGCTATTTTCTTTTACCAGATAAATGTATCCCACCCAGGTCTGTTTGGCACAACAGTGACCTCTAAAGGCTCGTTAGATTAATGGTATCTCCAGAGACCTATCTGGCTTTAATTCTTATTTAAAGGTAGACGTGTGGCTCTGTATCAGGTATTACCCCCTTCATGCTGAGCACATCTTTAGAAAGGTCAGCTCTTGGAAAGATCTGAAAGCCTGCTCCTTTTCCCTTGTGCTGTATAAAGGCACCTGACCTTTCAGTGATCCTAATTTCTCTTCCTTTCCTCCTCCCTCCACCCTCCCTCCAGCCTATTATTTATTGAATTGGAATGGACCTTTTTTTGTTTCCCGCCCCCCCCCTTTTTTTTTTCAAAATAGTTTCTAAAATAAGTGACCAAAGACAGCGATGACGCAAGTTAAAATCCAGGTTACCTCGATATTACATCAAGAACCTTCTCTTTTCAGAGCAATCCTGCTGTGTAAAATTTGGAGCTGCGTGTACTGTCCTGCTCTGGCTTGCATCGCGAAAAGTCCGCTAAGACGGTTCACTGAGCTCGCTCCCCAGAACCCACCAGCAGCGTACCAACCGCCGCAGCTCATGCCTCCCACAGCGCTGGGATCCAAGGAGGTCCACTAGCACACACAGAAACTCTGCTTTCCTGTAAGAATTGAGATTCGTGTGTAATCCTCACGGATGGACGTAAATCTCCTTGATGCCAGCCGGGATGCAGACTGACTCTGGAGCCTGCTGCAGCAGAGGCTTTGAATTTGCCCGGCCGCCGGTGGGCTGCTAGGATGACGGTGAACCTGGGTTTTCCCCTGCTCAGCAGAGGGGTGAGGGTCTGGTCCTGGCTTCCCAAATCCCTGCAGGAGGCGGGCAATGCCTCCATCGCCATAAGCAAGGTGTTGTGGAGAGCCGCAGCCCACACCTGGTCAAGGAGACGTGGGAAGGGGCAGAGGAGATACGGGTGGGCACGGAGAGAGCGAGTGCGAAACGGCGTTTGATCTCCTGGCTCTGCTCTCAGGACGGAGTCGTGGCTGAGCAGCAGTGCCTCGGTCGCTCCCCATGACCCAGGAACCGATGGGCCTGAGGACTTTAAACAGGTCGGTGTGCTGGCAGCGTGTGGGAACCCGTGGTCATTGGACAGAGATGGAGAGGGCTTGCACACTGCGTTATTTTTAGTAGATCAGTGCACTTAAATGCGAGATACGTATGCTTGGTTTTGGGTGGTTTTTTTTTTTTCCCCCTTAAATTAAAACCTATTTTTCAGGTGCTAATGCCAAGAAACTGGAGTTTGGTTGGGGTGGTTAAAGATGGGAAGAGGAAGGAATAAAGCCCAGAGGAAAGGGTAAGGGAGGATAATGGGTTAGTGGGGGTTGAAATAAAGCAGAGGAAGTGGAGTGTAAATACGAGCAAAGGGGCACAGTGTGAAAGGGGACAGTGAAGACCTGGAGGAAATAGGAAAGCCTCAAGTAATTGCAGGCTTTTAAAAAGAGCTGCAATGGGCAGGAGGCAAAAGTTGAAGCAAAACCTGTGACCCTACCTAGAGACCTTAATTATCACTGCAGCTTCCCAGCCGCAGATTGTACATGTCTCCTGTTCAATTGACTTGCTGTCCCTTTCCCCAAACCACTTTACCTCTGTTTCTAAAGGGGAAGTTTTCTAGTTTATCAGTTGTATTTTTTTTAATTGAAAAGTGACATGGTTTTGGCAAACTTGTTTCTGTCAGTGAGAAGCTGGTTAGCTCTTTGGTTGGTTCCACTTGCCTGGGAATTAGTACTAATTGATTTTTTTTTTTTTCAAATCACTGCACTCCAGGGGCTTGTTTCTTGCTAAAACAAGACTAAACCCAACTGCAGTTGGCGGTGGCATCCCTGCCTGGCCTGTTCAGTTCTTACGCTTTCATCGTGAACATCTTTGCCCTTTTTGTATGGTCCTGATGGCGCTTTTTGCTTGACAGTTTTCTTCCCAAAGAGTCGTTCTCTCCCACTCAGATGAGTGGGGGATTTGCTGCTTGCTTTTTTATGGAGCTGGGTTCAGCTGGGATTAATAAAAAGATCTTTTTATTCAGTTTGGCCAACTCAGCCATAGCAAGACTGAGAGAAGCACATTATAGATAAAATTGTATTTCCAGAATTTTGTTTCGGACCTCACAAGAACACCCTTTTGCCCAGGTTTGGGAGAAGGACTTGACGCAGAACAATGAGATTCTGCTGGAGATTTATCATGTGCCTGGTGACAAGGAGCTGAAGAATTATCTAATATTACTCAAAAAGAGCACACGATGCATGCAAAGCTGTTCAGAAACAATATTAGCCAGAGTCATTATTAAAAACCTTCTAGAATTCAAAGTGTGACTGCAGACAAAAACCTAGCTTGAGAGGATGGGAAGGAAATGAAACACCCTTTGCTTTAAAGTACCCGTACAAAAATGTTGTGAGAGAGACCTAGCTCCAGTTTACAGAAATAAAATCGACAGCTGAGAGATCTGAGGCAGAAGATGCTGTTCAAATCGCTTAGCGAAGCATGTCTGGGTCTGAGGAGTGGGTTCACCCCCCGGCCATCGTACCCGAAGAGAGCCGCAAGCCCCCCGAGCACGCCGAGGGTCCCTCGCTATCACGGCAGCCGTGCGTGTAGCCACACGCGGCCTTGCGAAACGTCAGCCGGCTGTCACGCCAGAAGCTGGCAGAGGACAGCCCGGGACGAAGTTGGTGGGGGTTTTGCCTGCGTAAGGACCTGGGAGGCGAAGGGTTTGCCTCTGCGTGATGAGCACTCCCTGTGACCAGGGGCACTTTGGATGTATCTCGCTGTGTTTATGTTTTTGGTTCTTATAATGAAAATGAGATCCCTGGTGTAGCCCTCTGCCATTTTGCACGTCAAACTGAAAGTATATATGCTCGTTGCGGGTATTAGTGTCTCAGCTTAATGACAGAAGCCTCGGACAAATAAATCCATGTGCCATAGAGGATTTTCCTAATGAAACTGAAGTACAATACTGTTTACATAATGTCCTTTAGACTCTATTCAAAACAGCGAAGGCTGGACGTGGCTGTTATCCACCGACACCAGCTAATATGGGCAGAAACGAAAATGTAATGCAAAGTGGCAGCTCCTTTTAACTTTTCTCGAAGTCGCTGTGTAGGGCCTCTGAGCATCCCTTCTGAACTTTTCCCCTCATGGATGCTGGGGGTTTTTTTCTATTTCTTTAATTTTTTTTAAATATATTGACATTCTAGCCCTTGGAACAAGGTCTTCACTCCTTTTCTCATTTCGAGATCTTGTTTTGGGAGAGCTCTAACACCTGTCCACTGATCGCCTGCCAGTCTGCATCTGTGCCCAGCTGACAGGGCTGTCTGCTTTGACTAATGATGTGATTGATGGACAAAATAAGGAAGAACACACAAAAAAACATTTCTGTCTGGTCTGGTGTGTCAGCAAGCCTTCATCAAGTGGCTGCTGAAGGTATATTTTGCTGCATGCCTCATTACACAGTAATGGCATTCCCAGGCAAAGCTGTTTCTTTTCATGACACAAGACAGCAGGCAGCTTTATGGACTCTGGGCCTATCGAGCCTGGAGGAGAGAAGCACTAAAGAGTGGTCATTTCCAAAAGTGCCTCAAGTTGCTTTTTTGTTGTCATGAATTTAATATGAATCAACACAATATGAAATGAGCGTGAGGAATTTTAGTGACTAGTCATTTTTTAAGACTGCTGTCTAAACAGCCATCAAGAAAAAAAACATTTTCTTCTACCAAACCTGTTGCAAAAAGAAGTCATCTGTCAATTTTATTGCATTAAAAAAGTACACAGAGGCGTATAGTCCAAACAAATGTCTGCTTCAGCATTAAACATGTGGAAAATGCCACATATCTGAAGCAAAAAAAAGTCAAGTAACTGGCAGGCTGAATGCAGTATTTAACAACTAAGATTTAAATGGCTCTTTCTGTAGATCCGTATGAAGAACGCTCTTGTGCAGTTCATGTGTTAGGGGACTGCCTGCTTCCGGAAACACAATAATTACGTGATACCCATTAGGCAATGTGACACGGGGCTGCGAAAGGGCAGCCGTGAAACCCCCAGCACACCTTTCGCTCAGGGCCGCCGGCCAGGGGCAAGCAGGACTAATCCACGGAGAGAGGGATGCCGGTGGAAGGGAGGTTCCTCCCCAGCATGCAGCATCCCACCTCCATTTTCCTCCTCTGCTCAAAGATGTGCCATTCACATCCGTCCTCCATCCTTCCTGCAGCTTGTTTTTCCTTGGTTTCTCCCCTCCTCCAAAGGCTTGTTACTTCCCCTAGAGTTTTTGCATTTTGAAATACTTAATTTCACCCAGGAAAAGCAGCAGAAAAGGAGTTACGCTTCTTCACTAAAAATCTTTGGATTGTTTTCCTATTCCTGATACAAGAGGTCTTTTACCGTGGGTTATTAGGAATAATTTGCGATTTTAATGAGTTGTGATTAGTTAAGAAATCGTTCTTCATGTAATAAATAGTACACAATAAATTAGAAAATATATACGAGTTCTTTATACCCACTTAAAGAGAGAAACACATCGATGTAAATTCTTGTTATGACAAATGTAAAAGATAATCTTTTAAAGTGCATTTAATTTTCTGTAATAGTAAGAACCACTTTATCGATGCCTAAGAGTAGAGAAAAAATGAATACAGGATAATTCAAAGCAAATAAATAGCATGATTAAATTCAGTATGGCACTTACTTACAGACACAATCATGTTACCCTTATGTACAAGTTAAAAGAACAATAATAGAAATACCATTTTTGATTCAAGAATAAAAGACCTCTGCGTAGATGTGAATAACTAAAGACTGTTAACCTGCTTGCTTTAGTCTTGATACTAAATAAGGCTATTCCAGGCTCGAGGGAAGAAGAAATTCTGTTGATTGAAAAGTTTAAACAAAGTAATTATTCTATCAAGTGCAGTAGGGGAGCTAAGCACCACAAAATATCAAACACCTGCAGGTTTGCAAGAAGTTCTCTGCTAAAAACCAGAAGCAGCTGGGTGGAGGAGAGGCCATTTTATCAGTAACCAATGGGTTTCTGTGCTCCACTGACCTTGAAGTCAATACCAGTGCCAAGAGCTCACTGTCTGCTGTTTCTTCTTGCATTATTGGTTTGAGAACCATAAAAATGTCAGAGATTTACTATAAATCACAATTCAGTGGGGTTTTGTTGTCTTGGTTCATTTTTTTTTTGCTTTAGCTGAGCCTGGCCATATTCATTTGTGAATTGTGGGCAAGTAGTTAGCAGAATGTGTCTCATTACCTTTTCCAGGGAGCTTTGCTCTCTCTTTAATGGGGAGCTTTGTGTTTCTGTGCTAATTTTGGTAATGCTGCTGGACAGGGTTGGGGTGGGGGCGGCTGGTAGGAGCGCGCTATGATGCTCCCGCAGTAGGCTGTGCTGTGAGCCCGGAGGGGAAGGATGGCTATTTTCTTATCTCCCTTGCTGCTTTTTTTAATCACTTGGATTCAGTTTCTGCTTTGGTAAGGGAGACATTCCATTTTTTTGGCCTCTTTTCCCTGAAGTTGTTGTGTGTGTCAAATTTGTCATGGTTTAATGGCTTACTGTATTTCCCTGCACTGGAACCACTAAACACATTTTCATTTAAGTTGGGATCTTTAAAGAATGATCATCTTATCCATCTGTTCAGAAAGCACAAAGACACAAATCTGGGTCAGAAAAGAGACTTGGAAAAATCCCCTGTACTCAATCAGTTTCTGGGAAGTGAATTTGTCTCATGACTTCAGGAGCTGGTGGAAAAAGAGAAGATTTAGCTGCAAAAATATTTTTTTTATCAGCTCTTTGCTTGGAGCCATGGCAAACAGGTTTCCAGTTTTGTAGATGGTAGCAGAGGAACTCGGAAGGATATTTAACCTTAGGTTATTTTCTTTAATCTTAGAAGAACCAGCCACCCGTTAACATGCCTATATATATATTTATATATAGGAGCATACAATCTTTTCTTTCCTAATCAGGTTTGTGTATCTCCCTTGATCGATTTTTCTTTTTCCTAAATCTTTAATAATTTTTCTTCATGGTTTCTGCATCCTGTCCAGGCTTTTCTTTCTGTTCCCTGTATGTGATACAGTAGTTAAAGCCTGTGGCTCTAGAAGAAGTCTGCTTATTTCTTCATTGTTTCTGACAGGGGAAAAAAATGCATCTGAAGATCAGATGGCTTAATTATACGTCATTTGGATTGGAGGATGGGGGGGTGTGCACTTGAGGTATTGGAAATATTTTATGAGAATGTATTTTTATAAGGATCATCTGTATAGAAGGAAAAGCAGGTTTTGACCTTGCCTGCCTTTTTGAATCCAGGTCCTAGGACGGGAATCCATAGTCTACTAAAGTCTTTCACGAACCTTTGAACTACAGATTCAAATTTTTCTAGGCCGAGTAATTTTTACTCCACTTTTGTAAAAGTCCCTGTTGACTGAATTGGAAACTAGACACATACAAGACTATCGAATTGTGTGGTGTTGAACTGTGTTGCGGAGGCTCAGTTGTGCTCCTTGTTGCTACTGGAATCACCAGGAACCCAGGAACACACCCCAAAACACCTACCCTCCCTTGGCAAAGCAAGGGGCTTTTGGTTCTGCAAAGTCGGTACTCGTGTTTGCGGTGTCTGTGTCTGTTGAAAGCATCGTGAGGTCCTCTTAGTTGTTATTTATTTATATTGGTTATTATGAATATTATTTATTAATATTAATTAGTGGAAAGGAGCAGGATTGAAAGGACAAAGGCAATAGGCAATGCCCACAGGAGAAGGGAGCGAGATGCTCCTACAAAACCAGGATGGAGTTGTTCTTTGTCGATATTGGATAACTCTGTTTCCCTTGAAGATATGACAGGCAAAGTCCTGGTAAAGCGTCTGGCGCAAGTCACGCTTTCCCCACTCCTTTCTCCCTGCTAACTTTGGATGTGATCCTGTACTTAACCTCTCAGAAATGCAGACTAAAGTCTTCTCTTGAAGCAACAAGGCCCCACATTTGCCTGGCAAACGATGGCAGCAGCAAGGCTGGGATACACAGCAATGGTGAGAATCCTGTTCTGGGAAAAAGCTACGAAAAATATTCAATAAACCATGGGTCACAGCATTAGAATGTTGAACCTTGGAAGCTTTAGTGGAAAATGTTACATACTTGTTGATTATTAGCATGAGGACTTTTTTCCGCTTAAAAAGAAGAAAAACTAATTATTAGTTCTCGAGTGCTCCGTGACCACTGATCTTTATAGAGTGCTATGACCACTAGAGCTGTGTGAATAACTGATGTTTCCATTCCTTGGCAATACTAAATGTGGATAAATAGTTCAGAGGCAAATGAATTTTTTTGTTTCACTTACTTGACTGTTGATTTTTATTTCTTTTTTTAGTTTTCAAAATAGAATGTAAGAAAATGTCAAAGAAAACTTCAGTCTTTGAAATTTTTTTTAAAAATGTTTCAATATTCTCCAATTTTTATTTTTTAGTGTTGATGTCCTTTTACGAATGCAAATTGTGCAGTGAAGTGGAAGTGAATTTGCTAGCTGTTCCCCTGTTTTCACATTTGTGGGATTTTTAACTGGAAAGAAGGCTTTTGGTAGAATAATTCTGCTTAGATCTAGTGACAGTACCTTGCATATGGGAATCATTAAGATGTGAGATTAAGAACCTATCAGCTGAAGGCAATAAAATAAATTTTAAACTTCTGGTGTCCACAAGAGGGGAAAAGTCCTGCCCATTGTTAACTTGTCCCTCGGGTTGTAACAGCGGGATGCTTAACGCTGATACGGAGTTTAAGACCCCAGTATGGTGACCTCTCTCTCAGACCAAGCCATTGAAGGCTGCTGTATGTATTTGTGAGTGGGGAAAGATCCTCAGCCATCAGAGAAGTTTCCTCTCCCTCTCCATTTATGTTGCATTTTTTTGTCCTGAGGTGTTTTGGGTATGGGTCTATACCAGCATCCAAAGCAGAGAGCTCTAGTGCATTTATGACCACACCTCTTCTCCTTAAATATGTCCAGCAGCGAGCACAGTTGAGGAGCTATGTCGTCTATCAGTTCAAAATCTGTTAGTGTAAAATGTATGGTGTATAGACACACTATAGTATTAAACGTTATATGCATATGCAATACATTAAGAGAATGCCGTCTATAATGCAGCCACCATATGTCATATAAAATAAAAATGAAGAGGGTATATGAGCAAATACTGTACAGCATATGGCAATATGAATATTAACCTCAATCTATAAATAGCTTCTGAAATATCTGTTTTAAAATAAGGAAAGATACCTAACATAATAGCAATTGAGTAGCAATTGTGTGTCTTTTAAAGTTCTTGATGTCAAGGAGGCAAAATATCATTCCAATACTTAGATTTAATATGTACTTCACACAAAAATAAATCATGTAATATTTTCATGGCAGGCATAGAATTTTATGATTTTTATGACGATCATGGAATTGGGATTCATATTTTATAGACAGCACTAATAACATAAAGAAAATGCACCAGAAGAAAGATCTTAAGGAAAGAGGAATGGTGTTGAAGTTGCAGGAAGGAATGGAAAACTTAGTGTAATTAAACCTTTTTGATAGGTTTTCGGTTTGTATTCAGAATAGCTATTGGTATATTCACAAGGCAAACACACTGATTTTAAATGTTTAAAATAGAGAGCAATAAATTGCCCTGTTTCCAATTGCAATCACAATAACATTGAACTAATTGCTTTTGGAGGTCATTTAATACGTGTTTGATCTTAAGGCTGTGTTTGTTCATATATGTTGTTTATACATGTTTACTATTAATTGGTGTCTAATTCTATTACCACCAAATCCCCTGTTCAGATCTTCTGAAAGACAGGGATACTGTAACATACTTGGGTCCCTATTGTTTGCTCTTTGCATTCTCTGTCAGTGCATGCACCAAAACCTAATCTCCGATGGAGAGACTGTTGCTAACGATGACTTGACAGCCAGCATTACCCCAAGGAAAACAGTGTTTTCTTCTATGTGGGATGCTTTGAAGGGGGGGCAGAGAGCAGTATGAATTTATGCCCTGAGCAAAATTAAAAGATGAACCTTGATTATCTTGAGCTTCCCTGGCATATGGGGCAGCGCTAGAACAGGAGCAACATCCCAAAAGATGATGTTTTTAGCAAGCAGCTTAATGGGGATATTCTGCCAGGAGGATGTGGGGACTTGGATGTGATGCCCACCTTTGCTTATTAAGGGCCTTTTAACTCGCCTTTCCTGCTCCCCAAGCTATGCGCTGCAGATCTGGTTACACTGGGGAACCAGAAGGGAAATACTCCACATCTTTCCTATGGAAACTGCTCCAGTTGTTACCCAGGCTTAAGTTCCAGCCTGTTTGCCATATCCTGCTTTTTCTGAGAGCAGTGCTGCTGGGTGAATACGAGTCTGGCCAGCTGGTCAGTGCTGTGGGTTTGCAAAGGGTGATTCCAGTCCTCACGGGTTATTTTCAGCTTAATTACTTCTCATTAGAGTAAAGGGTCACGGCTAGATGGAGGAAAAGCAGGTTGTAAGGAGAAGGAAAGCTGCTTGGGGAAGAAAGGGGGACAGTGCAATAGGAAGAGAGGGAAATCCTTTTCTCACACTGGAGATGACACAGGAGGTGCTCAGGAAGGAAGGTCCTAGCTGTGGGAGTTTTCAGCTTCTACCTTGAAGCAGCCAAGCTGAAGTGCCTGCCAAGAAAAAGAAAAAGAATATTTTCTTTTACTGAGAATTAGCCCAGTCCGTGTTTTCATTGCTAAGGGGGCACAGGATAATGCTGCTATCAGCTTTGTTATTTACTTCGTCTCTGGCTCATTCAGCAGCTGCTTCCTTGAATCAACACGTCCCTACCAAATTACGGTAAGGGTTTTTTACTTAATTTCTGAAACAACCCAAAAGTCTTTTAAGACAAGGAATGGATTGCTAGGGCAGTCTGACCTGACTGTTTTAACAGTATTTCACATAGCAGAAACCTTGAGGAGATGACCCTTCGGCCTGGTCTGGATTTTTTACAGACCATGGTGTACGTGAAGGGCTCAGCGTGTTCTGCGGTCACAGGATGCAGCACTGAAAAATACAGCAGCGCTATCGACGTGGTACTTTCTCCTAGAATTCATAAGAATTTCTCCTAGAAGACTTCCCAGGTGTCACCTAACGGGAAAAATGGAAAAAGCCTGTGCTCAGCAGCAGCAGGAGGCAGAGCCTTGCTGGCAGCAGCTCCTTCCCTTCATCTTGACGGCAGGCCATCAAAGGCCGGTACCAGGTACACCGGCAGCAAGGGGGAAACTTCCCACTGTAAGTATTTCAATTTCTCCTGCGTTATCTCACATGTCTGCACTGATGCTTCAGCATTAGGCATGTAAAATGTGCTCTGTGAGGGTGAATTACAGCACCACCTGTACACGTACCATGTTGCAAATGCACAGGTAGGAGTAAGTGCCAAAGTGCAGCTTGTGTTTTACCACGTAGTGCCGTCAAGCCATGAACGTGCTTTCAAGGTGCTTATCAGTCCCTAGGGTTTGTTACCTATATGCTAGGATGCTATGGGCCGGGAAGCAAGCTGGGCTCCTGACCCAGCCCTGGATTTCACTGGGGAAATTTGAACTGTGGTATGTGGAGCACGGGAGGCTGAAGGTAGATGCAAGCGCTGTTCTGGTTAGAGGTTAGTAGCAGCCCTGTACTAACCTGAGCCACTCACTGCCAGGGGACAAGCCTTTAGAGGAGAAACCCTCTTGCTATGGTCCGTGGCAGGATGACACTGCAGCTGGATGCTCACCTGGCAGGAGTTACTCCTATATACCTTGTCATACTCTAGCATTGCTAATTTTCCATATTTAACATATATTATTAGATCTTGATGGTCCCAAAAGGCCATTACAGTCAATAGTGCCTGTATGTGCATATATGTTTTAATTCCCGAAGTGCACGTTTATCTGATTGAGCTGGTAGCAGGCTCTGACAGCGTATCTGTCACGCTTCCGCCCAGCTACTCAGTTCACTGGGCTTTACTGGCTGGCCATTTCACTTTGTGTCCTGTAATACCTGCCCTGTAGTGGAAGGAAAGAAGGACTCCACAACATACCTGGATTTTACCTTTACCTTCTGAATTGCCATGCTTTCTTGGTTCTAAGTGGAATGCTTTGGTCCAGCTATGTTTTGCTTTCCACCAGATTAATAACAGTTAGTTGAAATAATGCCGCAGAGCATACCTCTCATAGCAGTTGTCATTCTTAGCAAGCATAGTAAAGAAAAATAATTGACTAGCACGAGGTTTGATAACTCAGAGTTTTATGTTTCTCAGAAATGACTCATTCCCATATGCATCCTACAAACTGCACTCTGCATGCTGAACTCACTATAACCTGCTCTTAGAGAGGCTCTTGTCTCACATTCCCGTTTTGGCATTGGAAACAATAAAAGTAACAGCAGCTTTGAAGAGTATGTAAATGTATAATGGCTTTCCAAAGCGGATTGATAATTACTTATTGCACTAAATAATCCTAGAAGTGTGTTAGAGGAGGAATGTGAGAAGAACGAATGAACTTACTTAAGTAGAGGAATCTGTGCGTCCCTTCTGCTGTCTGATTCATTTAAACAGTCTTATTACAGTATCAATGTGGAGGGGAGATAATGAAGGTTGGTTTATGCTGTTACATCTTTTTTCCAGTTTGTTTTATTTTAAGAAATGCAATGGTAGCTATGGGTGGAGTTAGCAGCCACCAGTGCCACTAAAATGTTGCATTTAGCTCACCCTGCGTAGCTTGGGGAATATGGCAAACATGTTAAATGCCAAAAGTTAAATTCTTCTGCAGTAAATATTTTGGCTGCTCTAAATTGGAGTTTTGTTGTTTTGAAAAACATTTCCTTTTGTAGAATTTCTTTTGTAAAATAAGCTTTCAGCTGGCACCAACTAAATTCATTTAAGCATTTGAAAGCTAATTTCCAAGAAGTACCTCCTCTTTTATACTAAATTATTTTGTGAATAAAAAAGTGTGACATAGGAGCATAGGAAGCAATTGGGCTTTGCTCATCAATGCCTGTCTCTCGAAATCCATAAGCACAATGGAGCTCGATATTCCTGTTAGAGGACAGGTAGTAACATATTGCTGGCTACTTTTTCCTTTCTTCCTTTTTTCTTTTTTTTACTTTTTTTTTTTTTTTTAATACTCTTTGGAGGTTGACTTTTCAGCAGGTAGCTTTTAATTTAACGGGTAAGAAATCACACTTGTGCTTTATCCATTCACAGTAAATACAGGTTTCATTTTTGTAGCTACGGTATGAAGGACGTATTTTGGTATCTGCTGCAGGGATACTGGGAAGGTGGAATTTTTACAGGTGCAGAAAGACACGTGCAAAAATGCAGCTCGGGTTGCGGTCCAGCTGAAATTCAAGTCTTTGATCTGACGCAGCTGCAAACCTCCATTTAAACTTTTAACTGAGTTGTGTGTCATTTGAAACTAATTGTTACTTGAGACGTACACAGAGCGGGAATACGAATGTGTGTGTCCTTTCCTCCCCTTCTGTCTGCTAGACGGGAGCTGAATCTCCGTGGACTCTGCCCTGCGGTGCATTGCCACCCGGCGCTGCTGGCCGCAGCCGGCGGTGGGGGCCCTGAGGGGTTGAGCAGCAGCTATTTTTGAAGCAGCACTGCAGTGGAGAACAAGACCTGGGTATTTCAGAGGGGGCAAGTGCATGTCTCTTTCTCAATGTAATTTATTTTTATTTCTATCTATGATCACAATTTTTGCCCTCGGTGAAGTCTTGGGACCGGGAACCTTATCCCCTGTGTAGGTGAAAGATGATGCAATGCTGACACGGTTTCTGCTGCCTGGTGTTGCCGGTGTCCCACCTTCAACTCTGACGGAGGGGTTACTGTACCGGGCATGTGCAGGGAATGGTCACTTCATTTAACCGGTTAAGGGAGCAGTTATTTTCTTAGCCGATTTTTTAAAATCTTACGTATCCAGCGCTTCTCAGTGAGGAGGGTTAAAAGAACTACTTACTTGTCTTTGAATCCATGGCAAATTCATTGGTGTTTAATACATTTCAGTTAGCAAAATTAACTGAAAACTTTTAACATTAATTGGCCAGTGCTTTTTTTGAATGCCTACCTCTCCCTTCTGGAAAAAAAAATGTTAGTTTGCTTGTTTTCTTAATAAAAAGCCTGTGGAAAATATTTGCAAAGATCTTATTTTTAGGGCTAAAATCCTTGGAAGAAATCAGCTAGAACTACACCTTCTCTGTGAAATAGCAGCAATTAGGACAGACGCCCTCCTCTAACTCTAAGCCAGGCAGCCTGGGTGACAAATATGTCAAATTAATACATCACCAGGTATGAAAGCGCAGTTAGAATTTGACTGAGGTACTTCCAGCCTGAGAAAGGGAACGATTTATCAATGCAAACTTAATAACATCTATTTGAATCTAACTAAAAATCAATATTTCATTACCAAATTGTTAGTGAGAATGAAGAAAAATTGCGGAAGTCGGGCAGTTTGGTGGAAGAGAAGCATCAGGAGTTCAATGTGAAGACGGGATGATTCATGAGGCCAAGCCGGTGGAAGGGTGAAGGAGGACGAATGCAGAAAACTTGGAGGGCCCTCTCTCTGGTGACCTTGGCAGCGAAAGGAAAAAAAATACCAGAAAATGAAAGTGACTGTCAACTCCCAACAGGGATGGATCACACCATAAATCAAGCATAGCCCTGAGAGAGAAGAGAGGGGCTTAGGGTGGGGGGTGAGCGCGGTGGAGGAAACTGTTGGGTAATTTAACTCTTTGAACCTTGGATGCCTTTTATTCGTACTTTAGCGGAGTTGGTAAAACATATGTGAATCCCTTCCCTTTGCAACGGTTTACATAAAAATGTGTCAGGGGCAGATAAATGGTGAAACATTGCTTTCCATTGGCTGGGATTTAAAGTACAGTACCAATAAGCATTTCCTTCAGCCCAGGAAAAGAGAAAAATGAGAGACTGAGGCTCCTGTGACACATAACTAAATCAGTTGGTTGCGAGGCCTAATCTGGGAGAGACTTTTTGGCGATTTGCAGGGAAAAATATATAGATTTAAGGACATTAGTATTTATATTACTGAAATAATCTATTGATCCGAACAGCAAGCAAAAAATCATTCCTTTAAACCTAAAATACAAATGAAACTGAAGGGCTCTTGGATTTTTTTTAACCTTCGATGTTTGTTTAGTTCTTAAAATCTGTTCTCTGGCAGAGGTAAAGTGAAGGAGGTGACTGCCTCAGAGGGTTTCGTAACTGTCCTCTGACAAGGCCTGAAGGGGATTCGCAGGAAATGTGAATATTGCCTCTCTCAACCAGAATTAGAATATAGTCTGAGCACTTTATTTTCTAAAGAGAGACACAAAGTATTCCCCCCTTTTTGTTTTCCAGAGACTATTTTTCACCCTTTGTCCTGATAGACTTTTCTTTTTTTTTCTCTCTTATCCATCGAAAGAAGGGACCTGTGTTTTCCTTTGTGGGCCAAATGGACGGCATCCATACCATCCATGAAAAGTAGGCACCTTTCATTTCCAGTTGTAAAAAAGACTTGCAACAGAGCATTTGTAATCCTGAGCAGACATCACAATAGCTACTGTGGTGGGAGGCAAACCCCACGTGCATCCGCAGGTTTGCATAAAGGAGCAATGAAGTGTGTTCTGATCCATACTGCCAGGAAAGGTAACTACAGTTACGGTGTTTGACTTCTGCCTTTCTCTCTGAACATTGAAAGGTGGCAGAAATACTAATGCTAGACTTACCAGAAATGCACCTTGGGAGCATGTCGGAGCGCTCTGGTGCTGGGGTTCCTGCTACGGTCCAGCCGGCTGTGCCGCATTTTTGGAAGCAGTGGCAGGGGGTTGTTGTTGCACTTCCACACCCCTTATAATGGCCTTCATCGTGTGTGTGCTGGGTACAGCACAGTTTTCCGTCCCCTGGGGAGAAGGCAAAGGAGGGAGGGGGCTCCCAAGCTCTTAAGGCTGGCGTAAATACCTTTGGCTTGACGGTGGTGGGAAGGTGCAATGAAATGTGAACTAGCGGGTTGAGGGAGAGGGACTCTGCTAAAAAGCTCCCACTTCAGAAGAGGGGGAAAGCCCAGGAACTGTGGCGTTGTTCACTTCATTAAGCCAGTGAAAGTTAGGTTTTTCTTATACCTGGGGCATCCTTTGGACCACCTTTGTGTGGCCGCGGAGTGAGCCTGAAAATTAACGTTTGCTCTTTCTTGATTTGGTTTTCAGCTAAACCAGTTTGCTAGTCTGTCTTGAGGCATTTGCCTTCATGGTGCTTCCCACAAGAGAGTACAATGCCTGCTGCGTCTGGCACCGTGCAGTTACGGGGGACCGACCACGGGCTGTCACCTCTGCCAGTGCTCCCAAGGCAAGGGCTCGAGGCTCCACAGGCGACCCTCACAGGCCCTGGATTTGGGGAGTAGCCTTACGCGTTGGCTCTGAAGTAGTAGGTAAGAAACTGCTTGCCCAACACAGCCGTCCTGCCGACAAGGTGCTGTGGTATATGGGGAGATGCTTCCAGGGGTGCGAGCAGCTCCTGGGCAGCAGAGACCTCCCAAAACAGCTCAGAGGGCTCCGGGGCTTTTGTTTTGTAGGTTGCGTCCAAAAGGCGATGTGGTAAATCAGCTACCGGCAGGAAGGGCAAATAAGGGGCAATGGTGTGGTTCAGAAAATGTGGCAAAGTACGTATGGATCCCTGCATGCTCGGCAGTTCGCTTGTGGTACTGCTTTTTTTATCTAAATATAGGACTCATCTCAAAGCCTCACATGAGAAGTTGCAGATCTAATCAAGGTCAGAAGAACATTAAAAAAAATTGGAACAGGAAAAGGCCATCAGGACCAATGTTTCTGTTCCTTTTTTCCTCCTGTCTTAGCTCTGGATCTTGGCTCTAATTGCCATTTATTTTTTATTGCTCTCACTATATTTCTCATATAATGTTTATATTAATGGACGCG
>JAVKLA010000088.1:30977150-31005550 GCA_034782735.1 Sagittarius serpentarius
AGTCTCAAGGACTCTGATAGATACCAAATTTGACGGGGGGGCGGGGGAAGTGAAGAAACACCAGGAAATGGAGTGCAATTGGAGTATGTGAGATGTGGCTTTTGTCTCCTTTATCACTGTTTTCTTGTAGTACTTCCAGCTCAGATATTAATTTATCATTGAGAGTGCTGCAGAAGTGTGGTCCCTTGTATTTTATTGAAGGCTTGATCTAAATTCCAGATGGTCACCATGTGATCAAACCAGCCATGGGCAAATAGGATATTTCTTTGTGTCTATATTTGATTTTCTTTGCCAAATTCTTACACCTATCTAATCTTCTGCCATGAGCCTGCAGTCATTCATTCTTTAAAGAACTGTGCAACAGCTCCACCTCCTCATGGGCTAGAGACAATGAGGGTGATTGCAAACATTCACCACCTAAATGCGGTTAAAATGTGATGCTGTTGCATAAAATAATAGCTCTCCATGTCACAAAACCGTCTATCTAAAGTTTACAGAAGAAAAAATGATTCCTCTCCTGAAGGAATGAAAGGTTGTCAGAGAATATGTGATGGGGGACATGGGTGTATTGACACAACGCTGCTTCAAGTAAGTGCTTTGATTTTGGGGGTGCAAAGAACTCTGAAATATTACTCAATAAAATCCACAGAGCCCTTCTGCTTGTGGAGTCCCTGCTTTAGTGCAGAAGTTTAATGGATGTGAATGAGAGGCCATCTATACCAAGTAGGTGGTTCTTTCTTTAAAAAAGAAAAGGCAAATTTCAGATTATAACAAAATTCTATATACTTCAGAACATAGAAGTAACAATGTAAAAACCTTCTTAATCATGACATGATTAAAGGATTTTTTTAAAAGCTGCCTTATAGTCACATTTCCATTTCCTGATAAATTCTGTGCTTTCTTTCAAATCACTTCTCATCATAATAATACGAATTGTAAAAAATCTTTCCATTTCAGCAACGTGCTATGAAAAAAATGGGGCTGGAAAGGAGAGAATTAAGAAGGCTCCAAGTTTTATCATTCTGTTCATAAAGCAGCACAGCGACCATAACTGCAGCACAGAAAAGAAACAGATACTGTACTGTCTGAGGTATTCTGTGCCATAAACTCCCATAATAGAAACAGATGGCAAAAACGCCTTGGAAGTAAGGGAAGCACTGTACATGCAGCTCTACTCTAACATATGAAGAGATTCAGGCCTGACACATAAAGGAATACGTCTGGAGCTCTGCCAGCGCTACTGTGTAGTGCAGCAGTTGGTGCTGGAGATGAGAGAACCTGCGATTTTGGGTTTGGGGCTCCGGAGCGGCTTGGCAGCAGGACCTCTTCCCGCGCTTTAGCGGGTGTGTTGCTCTGGCTGGGATAGCAGAGGTAGATGGAAAACCTTGCAGGCTGTCGTCGGGAGCTTCCCCCAAAGCCCCTTGGCATCGTAGCGGCTCGGGCATGCCGCAAAGCGCTGTGCCTCGTGTGCCAGGGTGGGCTCTGCCTTGTCTTTCTCTCCCTGCCTCTGCTAAGCAGAGATCTTAGTATCTAACGTGAGCTAAGCAAAGTTATGTGGCGAGTATTGTGTATGCAGTGAAAATGGCAAAACTATTTTATTCATCTCTGGTATCTAGCTAAGGAAATGTCACTTATTTCATCCAGCGTTGTTTCACTGGTCCTGCTATGAGTGAAAGGAAATATAATGTGTGCATTGCACTAGAGGGGGAGCTGAAGGTCAGGAGTGAAATATGGCTTTCTGCTGCACTTGGTCTCAGTCTGAATGTTACCTACATTATCATCAGAGCTTGCTGTCGTAATGGGGAGACCTTGTCACAGGAGAGAGGTCACCTAGAAACAGGAAGAAAAATTGGGGGAAAAATACTAAATAAGATAAACTAAAAAGAAGACCAGTAGGTTCCCCAAACTTCCTCTGTGTATGTTTGAGAGCAGTAAATTACCTGCAAAAGACATGCTTGTCCTACAGCACCTGAAATCCCACTGTTGTCTTGGGCCTGGGGTGCCGCTCTCCTAACTTCTCGTAATTTTGTTACCAGCATCTTTCCACCAGCGTGTCTAGCTTTGACCTCTGCGCTTTTGTGATGGCTTGGCTTTATAAACTCCAATTACATTTCGGGGCAGTAGCCTTCCAGATGTTCTTGGGAGAAGGGGATATATCAGATTGTTTTCATTAGAAAACAGATCATGACAAAGAAACTTCACTATCCCCTCTGCCTCCGAGACTCCGCGTCGGACCCCTGAAACGTGGTTATCCTGCCAGCGCAGCGCTGCGGGAGGACCTGGCAGTGCGGCTGGTGTGTGTTGGCATGAGCTCTTCCCCACCACCACGGGTAAACTTTGCTTCAAAGCTTTTGGAGGTCAGACTTGTCTTCCCACTGTGTGGCTGAAACTTCTGCCTAATCGCAGGGCAGAAGAGATTTTAAATATTAGCGTGAAGAACTAAGTATTGCACTGGGTCTGCACTGTTTGCATACCCTCCAGCCACCCAATTAACAGCCTAATATTTGTGCATAGCCTCTTTCATCTAAAGATGTCAAAGAGCTTTGCAAACATTAATTCATATTAATGTGTTGCTAAAAACAAATAAACAAACAAATGTTTCCTTAGTGCTTCCAGGCCTCTCCTCCCCCTGGCAGGAATTCACACCAACGATCTCCGAGGTGGTGCTGGGCACCCATTCCGGTAAGGGGGCCACCGCCTTGGCATGTCGGCGTTGAAGGTCTGCTCTCTTCCAAGACCACCAGCAAACGTCCTGGCTGCAGCTCAGCAAGGCACAGAGGTCACCTTCCCCTTGATGTGCCATGGGAAATGCTTACATCGTTTCTCCCTGGTCCTGTCAAAATAATCTAGATTAGCAGCTGCTGTTACTAACAGCGTAGGAGTTAATCCAGACTGCGTCACCGGTGCAAAGGTAGGAGGGGTTACGCGTGCAGGGCTGCAGCGGCTGTGGAGGGTGCGAGAGGTGCTGAGCTGCTGGGCATCCACGTTTGAGGCTCAGCTGTGGCTCAAGGGGATGTTGGGCTCTGGGCCACATCCACCTTGAGACCCCCCAGCTGCGTGGACAGCTGTCTGTCTGCTGCAAACACAATTAGGTAGGGCTACAAAGGTATTGCAGTGAATACCTGGAAATTCAAATCACTGATCATGTGACATCTCTCTGGTTTGCAGTAAATCCTCTGGAGACTGACCAGAATTCAAGGTTTAACAGCTAACGCTTAGGGGTAAAGATTTTACTTTTCATTCTACTGGAAGAACGTCTAGCTCAAAGAAGTCATTTCACATGAAATAAGCCTAATTTTGCGTTTGTCTAATAAAAAAAACCAAAAACCAAACCCCCAAAACCCACAATCAGGACAAATTAAGTTTCAGGTTTTATAGTGACAGCTTGTACAACTCTAAACCATTCTGATGTTTTTTATTCTTGTGTCATATGTTGTGGGATCGCTAGCAGGTATTTGGAGACGGGAGAGCAGCTGCCTTAGCACAGTCACCGGGAGCCGGCTGAAGGGGATCTTTGCAGATCTTTCCTTTGGAAGGGCTGTATTCAGCCACTGGAATACAAAGCCAGGTACCAATATGAGCATTAGCTCACATAAAATGCACCCCTTCACCTCAGTTTAGTTGTTACAGTTCAAGATTCTCAAATACTGTATCTCTTTTCAATGAAGAAATGGCACACTCACATACAGAAATCACGTCTTTACAACACAGAACACCTATTGATATATTTTGGTCATTTTAACTGAATTTGGAAGTCTTCATAAAGTGAGAAATACAACACTTCATTACACAATTACAGCTAATTATTTTAGAAATACAGTTTAAATGCAAGTTATCTTAAATTTATTGCTTATCTGACTGGAAAGATCTAAGCAAAACCTGAAAATCATAAAGCCTTCCAGAACATTATATTTTATGCAGTCCAAAATGTGACACATGGGGTCTTTAATAATTCACTGCTTGTTAACATTAAACAACTGTTAACATGCTCAAATAATTAGTTATGCTTGCTTGACATGTTTGCATCTTTAATAATTGATGCATTTATCTTAATTACTAACAGTATTATGGTCGTAATATGCATCTTTTTTCTATCTTAAAATTTTAACAAAAACTGACTTTTTGCCAAAAATGATTATCCTCTAAGTTTTAATTACTCATTGTAATTAAATTGCAAGCTGCAGTATTTTATTAAAAATATCTTTCACAAAAAATATTTAATGGAAAAGAGGTGATTTGTTGTTTATGCATCACACTTAGTAAATATTTCATAAGTTTCATATTACCCTTTCAGAGCGGATATAAAAAACATAACATTCTTAATATAAGAGTCAATTTAAAAGCTGCTATACTAGTCTTCATTTCTGCTCCCAAAGGTTTGCAGAAGTCAGTGGATAAAGGAAGACAAAAAAAAACCAAACAAAAAAATGTGGTGGTGATTGTAGATCGGATGCCCACACTGACAGGAACCAACATTGTAGACCTTGTGCTGGTGAGTATATAACGCATTCTCCAGTGGAATTAGTCTGACCTGAAATAGAGATGAACATTAGAAGTTTTTTCACTCTTCAGTGTTCTTCTGATTCAACTCTTGCTTGTAGGCTGCTAATAACAATAGCGGCAGTACTTTGACTGTAATCATTTATTTATTGCAATGCTGATAGAGATAGGGGTGAGCTTTGTGTCAGCCAATTTAAAAAGACTGTTTTCAAGGCCTTCCCACTGGTAAGACATTCTGGTTTTAGATTAACATGGCTGTTTCTGGTCCTGAAACGTTGCGGAAGCAATTACTAATCCTGTGGAATGACAAAACTCGTTAATGGCGTCAAAGGCCTGGTGCATGGTTGTGTTCCTTCCCAAGTGACCCACGAAGATGCTTGAAAAGGTATCAGCGTATTATTGGCAGGAAAAAGTCCATTTGAGAGATGAAAATGTTGTCCAAAGATTTAGAAATAAAACCCAAAAGCTGTGAGACGCTGTCTCACAGTGCTACAGACTGAAAGTCAGGACTTCGTTTAGCAAGTGACTAGTGACAAGTCAGCTTGTCTTTGAGGTCGGTGGCTTTCAAGGAGCTAATACTTGAGCTATGAGCCAAAGTCAGCCAAAACACTGCATTTTTAATGACAAAATGTGCCTAGGAATAGATCTAGTATAACACCTTAGGATGAGTCAGTAGACCTAAGGTGTAGAAATGTCCCATGTGCCAGAGGGAGCACGCAGGGAGATCATGACCAGATCCCAGAGTGTCTCCTGCAAGCCCTCAGCTTAGAAGTCTTCTTTCAGAAGGATTTACCCCAGATACGACCTTTTTCCAGAAAAACAGCTTGAGGTCAGGTGGGGAAGAATGCTGAACTCTGGCATTGAGCTCTATGCAGAGTATACTGCCTGCTTTCTCAAATATTTGGGGGCTTTCCTGCCTGCAGTAAATGCAACTCGCATATTTAGTCCTGAGTGGCTGGCAGAGCCTCTGGTCCTTCAGCTTCTGCAACAGCAGCAATGCTGCAGTGACGATTTGAACCTATTGAGAGAACTAGATATAGAGCAGAAGAAATGTGGCGTTTAGTCCCTAGGAATCGTTTAAACCAAAGCGCGAGAGTGGCTCGCGGGCAGGGCTGCGGTCCTGCCTGCCGTGGTGTCCGGCACTGGGTGGCACATGTCCACCATGAGCGGGTAGGAATGGCATAAACGCAGCAATGGCCACCCTTCCAACTGCTGCTTCCAGGTTAGCTGTGTGCTTTTCATCTGCCCTGCCTTTTCTGACAGATTTAGAAGAGTCTCACTGTTACGAGGTCCTCATGTCCTTGACATGGTGTTCTTCAAAAAAGTGATTTCTAGTGTGATTTTAGAGTTAAACAAAAATTTACACATCACAGATCTATTAATCATTTTTTCCCTTCTGTGGGTGTATCTTCAGATTTCAGTGACTGATTTATGTGGCCAGATGGGTGCATTTGTTTCCTGCTGTCTTTCAGTCCAGCAGAATCCATGCACGCTGTGCAGTACTGTGGGCTTGAACTTTCACTTAAAATGCACTATTGTACATAAATTCTGAATATTATTCCTTCTTTGGAATGAATGGGATTCAGATGTGAATCCTTTGGATGTGGTACAAGTTGAGTTTTTTCCTCTCAGTTAGTAGAGAAGCCATTCCTTTCAGCTTTGGTAGGAAAACTTCAGTATCGCAGAAGGAGGTCCTCTTCACGTCCTCCAGGTTTTTGCTCCAAATGCCTTTGCTTTTCCTGTCACCACATAATGTGTAGAAGCTCATTAGCTGAAGCCAGAAATAAAGGGTTGACACAGAAGTTTGCTGTGGGGAAAGAAATCTGTAGTCTACACATGCATTTACATTGACATATGCTAACATTGTAAAAAATATTTGCATACAGTATTGTAGGGTCAATGTTCCTGGATCCAGGAACTGTGAGAAGAAAGACCGTGAAGACCTGAGAGGGGTCCTGTGGAAAGAGCTAGAACTGGAATAGCGTGGACTCAAATTAGAATAGTTTGATTCTCAGCAATATTGCATGAAGGGCACTCGTAGGTATACGACATCTTCCTGGTCTCCAACAGCTGAAAGTAAATCTTTATCCAGATGCGATGCGACCACTTGTGATGACAAGTCCATTTCCGACAGGGGAGTGGAAGTTTCAGAAGCAGCAGGTTCCCAAAGGCCATGTGAAGGTAAGCGGGTGGTAGGAGGGGGAAATACAAACGAATCCCCCTACTGAGGGACCAGCTTCAGAGAATCCACGTGGGAGAGAGGTCTCCCAACAGCCCAGGCAGGAGCTCACACTTCATTAGGCACTGGGAAGTCTCACCACGACATGCAAAGTCACAAGAAATTAGCTTCAGAAGTTTGCCTAGTGAGGGAGTGAGTTATTTTGCATGTAAGGTGTGTGTATTTCTGTATGAAATTGAATTTTTTCTTCTTTCTGCAAGTAAAAAATAACCTTTTGTGGTTTATAATTCATGGCCGCTTTTCAAGCCCTGGTGGTGCATTAGGGGGAGGCCTATAGCATACAGCATTGCACCAGTGAAAAGACTGTGGCCAAGAAATAGCAGATGTTTGGGTGAGAGTATTGCTGCAGTGTGATGGTGTTTTACACTTCTGATGAAAGAAGATGCAATGCAGAAACGGCGTTTTGCGGGGTCTGTCTTGCTTCTGCCATCCATTTCTGTTGGGCTTATGTCTTCATGGGGTGTTAAATTCTTTCTCAATTTTTAAGTCTTGACACGGGCTGCAACTCTAACCTAGATTTGCTAAAAGCACAAGACAAGGCTGTCCTGAGTGCTGCCATCAAAGCAGGAGTCACACTTGCCGAGTGCCGTTCTCTGGCACTCTGCTTCGGAGCAGAAATCTCCGTCAGAAATCAATGAGCAGTGCCGTGAGCTAACCTCTGCCACGGGGACTCCTCAGCCCTTCTGAGCTGGCACGTTTTGCACTTCACTTCCTAATTTTTTTTAATCTGAATATTAGGAAAAGAGTTTGTCTACAGCCGTAACAAACCTGATAGTATGTTTTATTCGGTACCCTTAGGACTGGCTTCCCATAACGTGCAAGAGCTGGCTGGGGACACGCTGACCCTCCCATGAGCCCCCCCCAGAGCACATGTCCCACCCACGCTGCTCGCAATCGGAAATGGTTTGGCCAAAATTCCTGCTGATGCCTGTGTTCACTGATGCCAGCGAGGAAGGGAATGAGCTCCTTATGAGTTTCACATAGACGTCCAAAAGCGTGAGAGCAGAGAACAGGAGGTGGAGGAGTGTCTGGCAATGATGGCGAGCACCGATGTGCATATAGATGAATTTCCAGAAGGGGGCTTAGCTTTCAAAAAATTCTGCCTACAGAAATATGGATACTTCCCTATGAACTCTATGATTTGCAAAATATACATATGAGTTTCACAGTATTTTCAATATGAACATGTTCATGTTTATGACCCAGAATATTTCAACTGTGAGCTAAATTCTTTCTAGCTCACTCAGGGTTTTGACATTTGTAAGTCTTTGCTCGATCTAGGAGTATCTTTAATGGCTTATATTAATTCAAGGTGTCCCTTTATGCACTTAAAATAAAAAAAAAAACTTCCTTTTAATGACATTTCCATTTATTCAGAATTATTATTTAAAATCCTAAATTAGCATTCTGCACTTCAGTTCTGACAGAGCCATTACATTTTATACTAAAAGAGTTTAGTTAATTTTAAATTATTAAATCCCATTGGCTGCATGAAGTGAGCAACTTTAAGCAAGTTTCTGTAGTTCAGGTGCATTCCAATTGACTACAACTGCACACTCAATTCAAAATGTTTTGCCTATGTTGCTTTTTATCCTTATATATGGCAGTCATCGTTCTGGGTTTAACTCTCTGGTCTGAGAAGTCAAATAGCAGCTGAGCACACTAACAGCAGTATAGAGAGCAATCTGTCCTGGGAAACACAGCTTTTCAAACTGAAGACAGAGAGAATCACAGAAATATAGTAAGTCTTTTTTGTCTGAAAGAAAAATTAAAAAGTCCATGACACAAACTTGGTTATACAGGAAACGAATTTCTTCTGTCAACAATATGTATTTACTTTGCATTTTTTCAAGTTTTATCTTAATTTTCCACAGTATAAAATAATTTTGTTTTGATTTTCAAAGACGTTTGCTTCCTTTGAGTTGTTACCTGGAATGTCTTAGGTAAAATTCTAACTTTTGCATGAATTAGTGATGATAATTTCTTCAGGCATTTAACTGGAGAAACAATTGCAAAGCTACTTACCTTAGAGAGCAACATCTAGTAGGTGAGAAGGTCTCTGTATAGGTGAGGTCTAATACACAGTCCTAAGGAAACAGTTAAGACGACTTTTTGACTGCAGCGGAAAACTGAAGTTACACTTCAAGGGCAGTCTGGATATCTAGCAATAAGCAGTATCTTAAACCACTTCAGTTGCTGTGACTTCAGGTGAAAATTGCTGCAAGCTGAAGATCTGCTTTAATTATTTTTTGAATCTGCAAACTATGATCATTTACATGCATTGCTAATTCACTTGTCTCCTGAAACTTGAGCTGTGCAGTTTGGGTTTTACAGATTTATCAAGTGAAACAATTGGGCTAATATCACATTAATTTAATTAACTTTAATTTTAAATGACTTGCTAGAGCACCTAACAAATGTAACATCTCCAAGACATTTTAGCAGATAGCTGCGGCTTTGTTGTACGCTCTTGTCTTCATAGTGAGAAAACATCTTGTTAGCATGAAAGGCCCCTTACTACTTTAAAAGGGAGTATCTTGTTTATACACTAACGTTTGCCTTGATTGCCTGGCTGTCATTTCAGAGGTGAAAGAAAACAGCAGAAGTGCTGATCGAGGGGCTGATATAATTTTAACATCTGCACTGTTTTGCAAAGATCTCATTCAAGCACAAGTGGCCTTGATAGTTTATCGTACGTTTGGGATATCCACGGGGAATTGCCCGCAGCCCGGGACTGTGAGTGCGTGCCTAGCTCCTGGCCAGCAGCGGCTTCGGGAGAGCTGGTGCACGGTAGGGACCCGCACTACTGGTAAAATAAGCACTAGGCTGGTATGCGGGGCTGGTTGCAGAAAGGAGGGCAAATGTGGCACTTACTCTTCCATCATAATTTTTTTAAAAAGATAAAAATAGTATAAGGAAAATTCTGACTATCCAGAATCAGTCATCAGGTGTTCAGATGTCCCGTTATTGGTTCAAATTTTAATGGCAACTACTTAACATAGAGTAAAATTTATATATATATATATATATAATATATATATACACATATATGTGTTCATATATATCGAATATTTAAAGAAGTACGTTGTCCTGTCTGACAGAAAGGTAGGTGCACTAAATGTTTTAAAGAATATAGTCTGTTCCAGACATCGTTCAGTTTACAGAGGCAAGCTGGAAAAAGCACCAGAGATAAGGCCATAGTCCACGGGTGGACACAGTCAGGAAGATAAAGGCAGGAAGGTTGTCTGAGAACAGCAGTTTATTCACATTCACTTTGCATCATACGTATATATTAAATATTAATAGCACTCTATGAATATTCATCTGTGTTTAATATTCATTTATACACGGAAGTTTACAGCCGATCTCTTTAACTTTTTGTGCCAAAACCAGTGTTCAAAGGGTTATGCTGCCATTGTTTCTGCAAAACGTTTACATTTATCTGCTGTAAAATAGGCTGAATGGCACCAAAGAGTGTCGTGTTTAGTTTTAAAATGCCACAAATAACAGATTTATAGATTTTTCTAAATACATTATTTTAGCTTGACAGCATTAATCATTCATGCTTCCTTCTTTCATTTTTCTACCTGCAATGGATTATTGAAACAGAAAATAACAACGGGAAAGGCTACAAGCAGTATCAAAATGTCAAGTTTGTACTTACAGTTGTATGTGCGTAGACAGGGTCAAGAGCCTCAATTATTTGTATATGTACACAGTGGTACTACATGAAAGGTTATGTCACCTGCAGCTATTTTCTTGCAGATTTAAATAGGACTGATATTCAACTCCACAGTCAGCCACTGACATGGAACATAGAATTGTAAAATACTATGAACTCTTATGTCAGGACCTAAAATATGAACTGGGTGATTGCAAGGTGTAGCTGTGGGCAATCCTATGTATGGCAGTGTAAGTCCTTCAATTACTTTGTGTTATCCCTGACCCGTTCTTTTCATTTAAGCATAAGCCAGAAACAACATGGAAGTACTTTCCAGGGAGAAGAAAACCCCTTGATATTGCCTATTTTTGCAGTAGCAATTGCTTGGGTTTTGAGGAGTTTTGGGGTTTTGTTTTTGTTTTTGTTTTAAATGCTTCATATTTCTGTGAATCCACCCAGGTATGATAATTTAAAAAAATTCAACAGCACGGCTTGCATGTTAATGAAGTGCAAGTCTTATATCAAAACTGACAGCAGCGTTATTTGGAGTAGGACGTGTGGTGGAGCTAATCAGTATATTTTCACAGTGGAGGGAGGAGGAGAGGAGCTAATCAGTAGATTTTTGCTGGTGATTTTCTTATTTAAGTTATAGTTTAAAAAAAGAAAAAAGAAGAAAAAGCATTAGCATGGCATTTTCTTGACCAAGCTCCTTATGGGTAATAGTCACTCTTTTTTGAAAGGTCAGCACAAGACCTACAGCTCAGAAAGTCTTATTTTTGAAGAAGTGATTTATATAAAGGTACTCTGTATCTTTAAAGCAACCTACTAAACCAGCAGTAATAATAACATATATTGATAAATTTGTATATCACTAAGGTACGACAGCATGACGGACACAGTTAAGGTTCTAAATTCAGCTTTGGTTTACATTTATGAATTCTTGAGAGTAACTTACTAATTCCATATCTTTTAGACTTTAATGACAGAAAAAATTGCGTTATTGAAGGCCCAGTAGTACAACTTTTATGTACTGTTAGTCTTGCTTTAATTTAAATGATTTATAGGTAATGATATAATTAGTGCTGGGAAATAACTATCTTATCAGACAAGAACAATTCAAAGAATAAATAAATAAATGGTCAGACATTAATATCAACCTCTCTATCTCTAGTCAGGTAGCACAAACCACATATATATGCTGAATTAATAAAATTATCATTGCAAACTTATTTTGAGACATGCCATTCACTTAGCAGTCATGCTAATGCATCTTGCCAATTTTTACAGTTCTGTCACTAGAAAATTCTGTTCATTTTAGCTTTTTATCAAATTTTAAAATACAGATTTCACTGTCTCAAAGTACACTGAAAGTAAATTAAGGCATTAAGTATTGCTGAATGAATATGTTTTTCAGAACTTATTACTAAATGCTGTTACACATCCAAAAGTTTGATCCCTGCTTTCCCAGAGGAAAAACATGGTCATTATTGCCTCTGGAGCAGGGCATTGCCATTACATAACACACTCTCCTCTCTACAGTTTTCATTTTTGCATTTTAGGGTTTTTTTCCCCCTGTTATTTAATCTCTAGAGTTATCTCATTCAATTATAAGAGATAATTGATTTTAATAAGTGCTAATTGTTCTGCAGAAATTCTCTATATGCATACACATCCTTATATCCACACACAGAGGCATTCATGATACAGAATTTAATATCAGTTCCAGGGAAATAACTTTGAGCTGCTTAACTGAAATAGCAATACGAAAATTCTAAGGGTTCCTGCTTACAAATATAGCGGTGGAAATAACGTGTATAAGTCAAGATGACTAATATACAGGTGGAGTTTTAAAGTGTCAAGACCACAGTTAGGTACACCTGGTGAGTAAAATAGCCAGGGAAGGAGAATAGATGGTCAGAGGGAGGACTGAGAGACGGAGCGGTGGCTGATCGCAGTCTGTCTTCCCGAGAGAGATGCCTTCAAAATGTGAAGTGCCTCTAGCAAAGCTGCCTCCCAGGGAAGGGTTCCTCCTTGGTGCGCTGGAGCCAGCCCTGGGACGCAGCGGCACGGGGGGCCGGGAGGGCCAGGGCTGGGCAGCGCTCCTGCATGGCACTCGCCCCGTTTGGACGGGTCCTGCAGCCAGTGCTCTCTGGTGGGTAATTTGGCTCCACGCTGATACTCTGGAGGGAGGTTATCGTGGGATTTTTTTCCCCCGTGATTTCTTTCCTTTTCTTCCACTTTTTCTGCAAGAGCAGGTTCCGTGAGTCACATTAAAAATATTTTAATACCAGGGCAATATTGATTGACCATGAAGAAACCTACTTGTGATAGTCACTATACTCCAAGTAATAATATAAGTGAATAACGTTTTACAGCCACTTTGCACCAGTCTCTTTTTCCAGGTCCAATCCATCTGTATCCAGTTAGAAAAGACTCCTCCAAGGCAAGTTATTCATGGGTTCATCCCAATTCCCCACTTTGGATCCTGTAAACAAATCCAATCACTGGCAGTTTAACATTTTTATTACATAAATTCCAACATGCATTAGAACGTTAGTGGGTACTGCTAATAACAGTGTGCACTTCAGATATATTCTCTTTTTGTCACAAACCCCCTTAAACCACCTTCTAATAATTGTGTATAACATATACTTGGTAAAGAAGCATCCCATTCAACAACCAGGAGGAATATCTCTGTAGTGCTTTTTGTTACTCCTCTTTTCATCTAAAGTAACCACCAGACATTTCAGTTCCTTCAAGGAAAAACAACCCATGTCTCCTGTGATAACCCAAACATGCAGACACGCTGATAAATAAGATACATTTACAATTCTTTTATTGCTGTATTCTATGACAAGATAAAATAAACAGTATTTTGTGGAATATTACCACTTATAACAAAGCTAAGCTACTGTCCAAAGATGCTGAAAAATTCCAGTATAAATACACTTTATTTTCAGCTGGCTCATGGATGATTAGGGCATCCCAACACTTTGACAATTTTCATATAATACTATGAAGAATTTCACGATTTCCCTTCATCTTACTGCTGCTGCCAGCTCAATACATCTTTTTCTAGTAAAAATTATACAAATCTATGGTTTTTACTCTTCTCATACACCATAAATCCTCGAGATAGTTTCATACACGTTAACTACAATCTTTCTTCCCCCCACCACCGCTCCCTGGAGTTCAACCAGCAAAACCTCAAATATATTGCACAGAAGAGGAGCAGAACATAAGGAAACATCACTTTGGTGAGATTTGAGTAATTTCTATTTATAAATATCTACCTGTATTTCTTTTACATAAACAATAGTGAAAGACCAGGAAAAGGTTGGGTCATCAACTGGCATCTGTTTCTCTGCATGAGATGTCCCAAGAGAATAATATTTACTGAGCAAACATGAGTTACATGATGGACCATAATGTAGAGTTTTCAAATTGTCTTGGCAGCTGTTCACCTGTTGGATAGCTCTGTGACTTTTTGAGGAATTCTTTGCTTGATCCTGTCAAGGCAAAAGAAAGAATTTTGATATATACAAAAAGCCATCTATGCTTTTCTCTTTAATAATCTCCCTTCACAATATACTCATTTATGAAGCCTGACTTTACTGATGAGAAGGGACAGGCAGATCTTTGGCCTTAAGAGTTTCTCTCTGCCTTTGTTTTAGAGGATTTTCTTTGGGTTAGGTCTCTGATTTTTCCTGCTCTGCTTATCCTCAAGATATTCCCGTTGCTCCCTGGGCCTCCCGGCAGCCCGGCTGCCGGGAGTTTGTTGATCCTCATCTTAGAAGGGAGGCACAAGAAGCAACACCCAAAACCCACGTGCTGTCTCCATCCCTCCCCGTGGTGTGTCCATGACCACCATTGACCAGCTCTCTGGGACTCATCGCTGGGGGCCTGCCCATGGGGGCTCACCCCCAGCCTCCATCCAAATTGGTGGTGGTGGGAGGGCATGCTGGGGTCTCTGCCTGGCCCTTTAGGGCACTGGGGAGGAAAATCCAAATACAGCTTAAATGTCCTGAAAAGCTGGAAATCCCACCAAAGCTCATTTCCTTGGTGTTCTTTTCTGCTGTGCTTCTTTCTAATTTTACCACCTGTAGTGTAAATTTTTATGAGGAAAGGCTAGCAAAAGAAGTAAATACATATTTTAGTGTGCCACTGCCTGCCGTTCCCTCTGTTTTGCTATTACGCATAGGAGTTTATTCTCATTTAAAAATTCTATTTACTGCCCCTTATGCTTCCTTTATCTCTGAATTTACTTTTTATGCACTCTGATTATTTGGGCAATAAAGCTTTCTCCATATGGGTCAGAGGTTTCCGGCATAAAGAGAAGAAATGTAGTTCCTTGTAGTCTATCCCAGTAAGAAGTTTTTGCATGCAAGGAGTAGTTACTATGGTTTGAAAAACAAACAAACAAACAAATGAAAAAAAAAACCCCACAGTTAAAGAGCACAATCCCTCAACAAGAGTGCTTGTTCCAGGGTTAAGGGCTGGCTATGTTATGCACTCAACTTACCATAACTTCAAAAGGCATCCAGAACGCAAAATATATTTTACTGTTTTGCGTTTTGAAAATTAAATCCAGATTAAATCCAGAAGATTGAAGCAAAGCTCCCACTGGAGAGAGATTTGCGCTTTTAATCCGTAGTCTTGAAGCTGAGCTGTGTAAAGTCCTCAGAGATGATAGTAAGAGTCTACAAAGCTTATAGATGTCATTTTGCAGGACCGTCACCCTGAGACTGAGACCGAGATGCTGCAAAGAACTTTTTGAAATGCACCAAAAGGCCTTTCTTCTGTCCCTAAATTGTGTTGTGGATCCAGACTGGTTCATAAATTAGGTACGCACGTCTGATGACTTAAAACATGCAATCTGCAGATGGAAGAGTCTAAAAAATTTTATTTATAATTTTGACAAATAGTTATGTTTTGTTCTCTCTGCCATGAGTTAGGGCATACTATCGTTCTTTGTTTCAAGCAAGTAACTGAAGTATTAGTAAGATTTTCTCTCCATTTTCTTAGAACTCCCCAAGGTCTATAGTTTTCTTTGCGGAAACGGTTGCTATTAAATATGCTGTATGTCAATGCAGCAGTGAGGTGGTTAATTTTGACTGAATATTATGCTATATAACCACTTGGCATTTAACTTGAAAAATGACTTTCTGCTTCACCTGTCAGCAGCCCAGTTCTCATCAAATAAGTGAGTGAGAAAAATTTTTAAATTTCAATTTCCTGATGCTATTAGACACTACTTCTTCCATACTTAAACAGTTTAGCAGTGCATGTACATGTTTTGGTATTCATGCCATGCATCACACTACATGCTATTACAATAGCTTTTTTGTTTAAAGGGTAAAGAGATGCATGGATCTTTATCTTGGGGTTAGGAAAATGTATTGCAGGAACATGGCCAATCAGGTTTCTGAATAACTTTGTAACATAGTACCATAACCCTGATGCAGTGTGAGGAATTTAAAACACTAGGTGCCTACGACTCCACGGAAAGAAAGCATTCTAGATGGAGGCAGCACGCACGGTAATCTTGGACTGTACTTCCTCAGAAAACTGGTGCCTCACGGAGTATTTGTCTATTTTATCCTTTCAGCTGCCAGACGCATAATTCTGATAAATCATGCAAAATATTTTTTTCTATTGTCAGTATATTTTAGAGATTAAAACCGTTGTCATTTTGCATTAATGGTAAGTTTCCTTTGTTTCTGTTTCAAATATAAGATCACTTTTCACTAATAGCTAATATATCCCCAAACAGCAAGAAAACTTCGCTGGTAGAGGGAAGGCACAAATGAGATTTCCCCATTTCATTTTCATTTCTTATGCTGCTTTACACAGTTTTCACTTTACCACTAGTAAGTGTGGAGACATTTTACTTGGGTGGAAAAATGCATCATCTCTGCTGTATTTCCCTTTATTCGTTGACATTAGTTTTTATTGCACATTACAATATGTATAAATCCATAGTTGTATAGTAGCAAACATCAAACATCATTTGAAATAATAGTTCCGTGGAAATATGAGCTGGTATCACTAAGGTCATTATTATTTGTTCATTTATTCGATTAGTCTTGACAATTGACTCAGTACTGTGAGTTACAGAACAGTATGGACAGTTTCAGTCTGCAGCATTTACTGTCTTAAAAATAGACCTACAGAAGACAGGTGGCACTTAGGGAGCCAGGGGTGAAAATTACATGCTGGTTTTTTAAGTCATGATTATAGTAAAAAAAAAAAAAAAAAGAAAAGAAGAAACGTGGGTGTAAATTCTACTACTTTTAAGAAAGCACCGAGTTACGGATTGGATTAATCTGTCTAGTATTTCCATTTTACTGTAGTGTAACTTTGCTAAAATGAAGAAAGTTTCATCAGCTTGAATGAGGCGTAAACTCCAACCACAAATCAGGCCCAACATTCAAAAAGCTGTGGCCGCAGATCTTCCGGGTGTTTTTAAGTGTCTCTATTCCTGGTAACGCTCTTCAGGGGTTTTAGCGTTCCCAAGAACGCGTTTCCCCAGCCGGCAGCGAGGTCTCCCGAAGCTGTGGAGGAGAGCAGCCCCGGCACATGCCTCTGCTTGGAGCACCACGGGGCCCTTCTGCCTTGGCGCACGTTTGTAGGTGCAAAGCTGCGTCTGGGAGGGAGCAGAGTCTCCTGAATTTTTGTTATCCATTTGGAAGAAGGCACGGTTGTATGTGAGTGAGAAAACGAAACATACCTTGTACCGTGCGGGAATAAGTACGGTGGTTTAGTGACAGTGACAACAGAAACACCATGCCCTTAGGGTTGATTACAGTTATGCTCTCGAATTTACAAGAATTACTATTTAATGAAACAGCAGTAGACACTTCTAACCTGTGGGTAAATTAGTATACTGCTTGCATAATGTTGGGTAGTTATTAACTTGATGGCATTGTCCTGGATTTACTCTGTGGTCATTGAGCGGGCTTTGCCCTTCTCCACCCCTGACGGCGTGGAGGTGGCGTGCAGGACATCCCCTTTGATGGCCTTATATTCCCCACAGAAATGTCTGCTCTGCTTTCCTAGGCTGAGAAATGTGGAAACTCATCGGTAGCTGCGTCATTCTGTGTGCAAAGAGTATGTTTTCTTATGCTGGTAGAAATGAGATTTTTTTTTTTTTCTCTTCCATGTATAAATATACACACATTTAGGATTATATTTTATAGTGTCTGCACGTGAGCACAGTGTGGGACTTGCAGGAGGGCTCCATGTCCTACGGGCAGTTACCTCTGCTGCTGGCTGTGATCGGCTGTCATATCCATGTGGTGGTTTGTGCTCCTAAATCCTCAAGGGAGGACTTCAAGCTCCACAACCAGTCCCTTCAGAAGATCATCTGCCATAGAACAGTGAATGGGTTGAAAATTGTGTCTGCCAATGTCAGCTGGATGCTACAGGGTTGACAGGTGTATTAGGTCTGTGAAGCTGTTGGATGGTGGCTTGTGGAGTCCCTGTTCAGCCTGTGCATAGCTGCGCGTCTGCGAGTTGTGGATGCTGCTCATTTCCCAAGAGCTTATAGGAGTCCGTTTGGCAGTGACTGCTGGGGAGAGCGAAAGCAATGAGGACAGATGTATAGGTTGTCTTCAGATCAGCCCCGGGGTCAGGGCGGAATAGGACTGTTTTAGGCAGAACAGCGAGAGCAAGAAGTTACAGGAGCAAGGTGAAAAAATCATTGAGCTATCCCAGGAGAAATCTTCGGCCACGGAGAAGTGTCAGTGTGGTGTTGCACCCATGCCAAGCAGCTCTTCTGGGAGACCACTGCGTTAGCACCGGCTTTGCACTGTCCAAGGCACGGCCGGGCGTGAGCCTGGGTGCTGCTGCCTTGCGTGGACGTTGCCTTTCCTTCCTGGGGGCTGTGCGGCTCACCGAAATAACGTTGCCTGTGCAAACATGTCCTGCAGAGGCCTGTGGAGGGATGTTAATGTCTGTAAGACTTGTCAAAGTCTAATTAGTTGCTCACAGAAGAGAGATTTCAATTTTTTGGCCAAATTTTTGCTTGGAAAGATCCCAAACCCCTGCTTCCTGGGAGCCTGTTTTAGCTGTTAAAACCGCAAAGGGCTGCTCCATGGGATGACAGATTTTATTTTTAATTTTTTTAAATAATATTCTGCGTTACAATGGGATTTTGTTTCGAGGTTAAATAAATGATAATTAGAGTTGTGGATGTTCTAACCCAATTGGTCGTATGGGATGTTTCCTTGCTGACCTCCCCCCTGGCAGCACCAAGGGGAGTGAGTTCATATATCACTGCAGAAAGCTTACGAGTCCCCTTGAAGTGTTAGGAAAATTGCTGTGCCCAGCTGTTTTGTTTCTGAAAGACAAATGCTGTGCACAAGGTAAGAGACAACAGGTGAGGGGTTTGCTGCCCAGACGCGGTGCCGTCGTGGCAGAGCAGGTCTGTACGCTGGGACCTGTACGCTTGGTGAGGATATCAGGTGAGCGTCAGCCCGTCCTGTCTCCTCCTGCCCTGCAGCCACAGAGAAAGATATTTAGATAAAGAAGTGCACAAATAGCCTTATGCAAAATCCCAGGCGCTACGGGCCGGCATTGAGATTCATTGGTCCCACATGCTTTTATTCTTTGAAACCACAAGTCTAGCACTTCTGAGATCTCCACCCCAATGCCTGTTGATGGCTGAAGTCCCAGAGACTCAGCGGGTGAACGAGACCCACCTCGGGGTCGAGCCCCCCAGACCTGCTGTGCCTGGAGTCAGCTCGTGCGGGAACCTGGGACAAGTCTGCCCTGCGGGGTTTGTGATCAAAAGCTAGGTGGTCTGGCCTCACATGCTTTCAGCTGGAAGGAAAATGGTTACAACTGCTCTGATTGCCTCTCAGTACAATAAAATGAGGAGAAAGACCGTATCTCCTAATTCTGTTGTCATTCATTAACATCCCATCCTTCACACATTTCTTTAATCATTGGAGGGTTTTTGCAAATATTTAAAAATGCTTTCTCTTCCTTCAGGAATTTTTATATTGGGTTTTATAGAAGGTTTATAATAGAGCAAATAACAGTTTGGATGAAATTCTGGGAATTCTTCTGTAGTGCGCTTCTGCATGATAATCATTATGAGATTGCTTCCCCACTGCTTGCTTAATGCAGCTGTCCAAGTTTTGTGTTTACTGGGAATCCAATTTGTTTTAAGAAATTAACAAAACAAATACTTAAGTACTGTGCTGAACCTATCGTAAAGTTTTTATTCATTTTGGTGGGAAGGAAAAAAGCATTATAGTGCTCATGGAACAGCCTTTGAAGCCACATTTATGAAATTGAATCCCTACCAAAATAATTTGCTCATGTTAATACAGATGCCGTATGGCATCGCAACAATTATTCTGTCGTTTTCGTCTCCAAACCGTGTCAAACTTTGCTGTGGCAGTGGTCTAATATCTGCTCAGAGATGCAAGCTGACTGCTTGATTATAGCAATGATGCCCCTGATCCACTGAGATGCTGATGGGAACCGTGTGGGCCTCAGATACGGTCGCGACATTTATGCTCCTCGAAGGAAGGAGGTCCCTGGCACTCGCAGACGGAGCTGCCGGCTCCTCCCGTCCTTTTCTGTAGCCCGGCGCGTGAGGTAATTTCTGTGCTGTTCAGGGTAGGCACTGTTATCCCCTGTGATCCCAGTCACTATGGCATTGCTCTTCTGACTGTCCTTTGCTTAAAAGCACAGGGGAAAAAAACAGGTCTTTTGCGTGTCTGCTCACAGGAGCACTGCGCATCTCGTACCGGGCTTTCCAGCTCATTTCTCCCTCAGTGCGGCCTCTGGAAAACTACTTTCCTCCAGCTTTGTTGTGACTTCTAACTCTGCAGCAGGTCCCGGCGACTTGCTGTGTTGGGAGCCATTGCAATCCCCTCCTTCAGCCCCAGGACCTGCTGTGTCAGGTACTGTCTCTGTTCTCTACCTCCCTTCTCTCAAAATGGTGGAGATTTGGGTCTTTTGCTTATGTGTCCTTGTAGGATCAGTTCCCCCCCCAGAACACGCTGTCCTTTTCCACCAAATTCTGAGCTCTTTCTGCAAAATAACTGATATGGTCATCTACCGCTATTTTTCCCAGATATCTGCTAGCATTTTTAAAAATTGCGCCTGTAATTGTGCTCCTGCCAGCATGAGTAACGGACACTAACCGTGAAATACAGGTGCATCTATGAAGTTTGTTGATTGTTGCTGTTTGGGTTTTCCTTGGAGAACAAAAACTTGCTAACTGTAAAAATTAAGAGTTGAAAGGTACCACCTCATACCAACTCTTGCCAAGTTTTGTCCCCGATCTCGCAGCCCTCCGCTCTGCTGGATGACCCTGCCGAACTTGCCGGTGCCAAGCTCATACCCAGCAGGTGTTACAATTTTCTGTGCTTGGCAGCCCATGTTTTTATTTCACTTTTCAAAGTCTTTGTTTTAAAAAGAAACCTTACCAAACCTCAAGATTTTGCCTGACACATGATCTTAAATTGTGTATCCTTGCTTCATTACAGGTATCCCTGCGCTTGGCCAGGCAACCAGAGTAGTAATACCTTACCTGTACGTTGGACTCCATTTTTAAGAGTGTAAGCAATAACCTGTGGGGCAGGAATGAGCAAAGAGCGTTTCTGGAGAGTCCTTTAGTTCTCCCTAAATTCCTCCCAGAGAGTAGCTAGGCTGTGGCTTCAGAATATGAACCCTGTGCCAGGGAAATTAGTAGGGCATGTCCGTAGAGCCCTTATCGCACCCCACGGTAGGCACAGGCAGGTGGGGGGCTCACAGGGGGAGGTCGCTAAAGCACAAAGCGTTGGGCACCGGTTGTTTAAATCTGTGGTGGCAACGGGTGACATTTTCTTATGGGAAATGACAGGGCCAAATGAAGGACCTGCGACTGTTGACCTGGCTTTGCCTTTTGGGGAGGAGGGGATTTTGGGGGGCTTCTTTTTTGCTTCTCGTTGTGCAGGGCAGGGGACCACGTCCTGGCCCCTGGGGGCAGCTGTCCCCCCTGGACCTCCCCAGCAATGTGGCGGGTCTGCATTTCTGGCAGGATTTTTTTTTTCCTTTTTTTTTTTTTTTTTTTTTTTCTTTTTTCCCCTGCAGTGATGCAAACTGCATTAGGCTTTCCAGCTGCTTGGTTTTTTACAGCTAGAAAGCCTTCAATGGGCAGGGAAAGGACAAAAAAGGTGTTTTGGCAATGAGACGTCTAGCTGGTTTCCTGAAAATGGGGCTTCAAAATCTTTCTTAATTTGGTGGATGAGGGTCTGATTCAGAATAGGTGAATTTCAGATCATTTCCCTGCCTGTCGATTAACCACTCAGAGTGAAAGAGCTAAACCCACTTTGCTTTAAAACTAAGCCACAGCGCAACTTGCCGTACTTCAAACTGATTTCAGGGATGCGGACTATAGCTGTAGCATTGCTGGGTCTACAAAAACCTGACTTCAAGTTCAATCACATTGTTTATATGTTTGTTTACATTGAATTGCTTATATATGTCAGCCATGTAAGTTTTTGCAGAGTTTGCTCCGTCTCCTTGGAGAAACTCTCAGTACAAAAGTTTCCTCCCTGTAACGCTGACAGAGATGCAATCCTCTCCTTGACAGACCTGCTGAATAACTGTGTTGTTACATTGTGTGTTGGATACTAATAGCAGGAAGGATTATTTTAAAAAATTTAAATTAGCAGATTTTATTTATTACACTAGCATTCTCACGAGGCATCTCACTTCCATCTAAAAGAGTTTTAAATTATCAGCTTTTATTTATCACAATGGTATGCTCCTGATTTATCACACTTTCCTGTATGTTATTTACTCAGACCAATATGGCACAAAAATAGCTGTGTAATATAGAGAACTCGGAAACACTCGTGTGAATTCTCCAAAAGCAGGGGGAAAATTGAAAACCACTGAAAATATCAAAGAAATGTTAACTGGTATAACTTGAGTCTACTTTTGACTGTATTTGCTATTGTAAGTAATCGGGACGAGGATCTAATTTAACAGCTTTGCCAGTGCTTAGGAAAGCAGGTTTTGAATTAACTTCTAAAATTTAAGGCTACTGCAGCTGTCTTTAAGTCTCTAAGTTAAAGCTATACCAGTTGCAAGACAAACTGGTAGGAGCTTTTGGGCTTTCTGTCATTCAGTAGGCTGTTGTCTAGTTTCACATGTCATTTCAGTTAAATCCCTGTGTAAAAAAAACATTTAAGAGTATCCCATTTTAGTTTTTTCATCTCTGTAGCTGCTTTGCTTTTTTCTACTTACAGAAACATCAAAAGGAATTCAGGCTCACTTGGTCATAGTCTGGACATCACATTTTTATAGGAACAAAGAAAGATGTGGTATGCCCTTCACACATGCTCATATTAAAAATTTATTAAGGTAAGTTTCAACATCTTCAATTAATAGGCAGATTTTAAGGCTCTTGTAAGTAGTACAGTAGTAGCAAATGCCAGCTGATATTTTACAGAAATATTCCAAATAAAAATACCGTTTAATTGCAAGGGAGAGCAGAACCTCCAGGAACATATCTTCATTTTTGGTAGTTTAGTCCACAGTAACAAAAACCACATTGTACCAATCAGATATTTAATGAGCCTCTAACTCCATTTCTACCTTATCCCAAAGGTATAGCAAATAGTGCTGCTTTTTTAAAATATCAAGAAAACATCATTTGCTCTAAAATGTCCCTAAAAGCAGGTCTAAATTGCCAATAAAGGCTAGGTAATTGTATCAGCATGGATCAGAAAGCATTTCTCAGAACTGATGAAATAGTTTGCAGTATTGCAGAACCTGAATGATGCTCTCTGTACATTACACTGGAAATATCAGAGACTGGTCTCGGTTTAATTTGCTCACTACTGTGTATTTTGGATTCTCAGGAAATATTTCTCACTAATGTCATTCTGTTTTTCTTTAAATGTAATTTGTTTGGGGAAAGTCAGACGATTTCTGCAATCTAGGGTTCACTTAGAAGAACTTTTTGTTTGTTTGTCAATTATAGAATACTATTTTTCCAAGAAAATTTCATGTTTGAAAATTCTCAAGTCCTGTGTTCCTTATTGTATTTAAAATTTTAAACATTTCAAATTTGAAAAATAATAATTTGCAAGATTGTTGCCCAGCTTATCAGTTCTGCCTCAGTAGTTATACAATCATTTGACAACCAAACACACATACAGTATAAATATTTAAGAAAAAGTAAATTCCATTAAGCTGCAGTGTGATAGATGCAGTAGTAGGTACTTATCTTTGAAATATTAAACTCTAGACATTTATATCCATACAAAAAAGAGTTTCCTGCCATTTGATGAGAATTATGTGCCTGGCACTAATAAAATATTAAACTCCAATTTAAAAGATAAGTATCTTACCCACTTTTTTCATAATAAAACATTTTACAGTGCATATGAGAGCTAATATGCATCAGAATTTCCATACAATACTGTATTTACAAACTTTTATGAAAGTTTTGTGTCTGCATTTATTAGTTGCTGCCTCTATTTAAGCACTTATTATTTCATATAATGACATTGTGTGTTTCAATAATGCATGATAGAAGGTGTACAAACAGGCTTTATTTTTTGTAGCGGAGTTTTCTTTTGTTACAGGCGACTGCTGCTAGTTAATTAAATGTAGATAGCCCCTGAAAATTGCATTATCCTTTTCTGTCCCTATTATATAAATTAACATCAAACTGATGCAATGTTTCATGTTTAAAATAATAGATACATGTGTTAAAAATTATAGCCTGCAGTTTTCTTATTTGACAATGCATTATTTTCAACTGGAAATGTCAGTTTCTAACCTTCTGCCAAGAATATTTTGTAAAGGGCAGTAAGTAATAAGTGTTAGTTATCAAATACTGTCTTTTGAAATTTGAACAATACTATATGCAGAGGAAAAGTCATAATATATAGCGTTTCTATTTCAAAAATAACCTCAGAAAATGAAATGATCAACAGATTGTTACCACTAAAAGGAAAAGAAGTTCCTTTGAATGAAGAAAAGTCACCTTTTCCAGCAGATGAATTTCAGAGCGTCGCCCGCTCTGTTTTCAGCAAGTGGCTCATTTTGCCTTTTGTTTTCCAAGTCTTTTTATAAAAGGGCGAGTGTTTTTTAAAAAAAAAAAAAAAAGGAATTTAGATTATCTCAGGTAACATCCCATGAAGTCAGCTGAAAGCTGCAAAAGCATTAATATGTTTGTCAATGTCCTGTCAAACTCCACCATCTCTCAGCTTTGCTTTACTATCTTAATTGAATGATACCATATTGATTTCATCAAAAGGAGCTATACAGTTAGGGGTTATTTTCCTGTCCCCATAATTGTCCTTTTTTACAATTTACAAAAATATTTCATTAGACTCTTTCTACTACGGCTTTTTGTATTGTGATCAATGCCAGTAGACAACTCTGCCTTTTTTAATTACTGAACTGGGTGATTAGAGTTAATAAGCTATGAGATGTAAATACTGCCATTTCAAATAAACAAGAAAGCACTTAGAAAGCAAAACAAAGCCTTTCACTGAACCCAGGCACAGCATACTCTGAGAGATATGCGGTACAAGTGATTTAGTGTATTACTTGCTGTAAAGAAGGATGCACCTTGTTACTTTAAACAGCAAGATACAGCAGAAGGTTTGGGGGGTTTGAGATATTCTTTTAAAAGGTGCAGCTTAAAAACTGCCGTATTTTTAGGTCACAAAGGTCTTGTATTTATTTTTTCCACTTTCCAACTGAAGAGACAGTTGTGCCCTCATAAAAATACTTTATAAACAGACAGCTGTGCTTTTCACTTTTCTTCCGTAAAGGATACTCTCCCTGCTCTCAAAGGCAGCAGGTTTACACAAAGCCATCAGCTGCTTCTAAAAATGGTGTTACAAAGCCGAAAGCCTTTCTTTGTATATGTAGTCTATAACATTTAAGATACGTAATATAAACTTGGGGCTTGAGTTAAGAACTAAGAAATACTGGTTTTTAGAACAGCAGGTACATAATGGTATAACAAGGAAATTTCCTTCCACCTTATGGATCCTTATACTTCTACCTGCAAGCTCTGTCCATGCGGATGGCAAGGTGCGTACACATGTGCACTTGTGCATCGGTAATAACTGTACTGGTTTGTTTTAAATTGGTTATGTATTTTATTTTGAGTAGGAGTTAGTTACTTGTGAGAGGGGTGTATTTTTATGATTTCTGATTAACTTTTCATTAATGTCCTTACATGTCTATTTTTACTCTTTTCAGAAGGTGTCTATTAAGGTTACGGTGTTTTCGTAAACTCTTTAAAATAATAATAACCCCCCCCGCTATGATCACAAAGCTAGGAAAGTGGTGCCTAATTATGGCCAGGATAAACTGCACTTAATATCTATCTGTTGTCAACAAAGCAATTTGCCAGATATCTTTAAATCCTTTCCTTGAATAGTTTTTTGTCAAAATTATTGTAAACGGTTATATTGAAGAGTCCATTCAAAAGCCCTGATGAGCTTGCCTTCAAAAAAATAAAAAATTTAAAAACCCCCCCATCGGTTAGAGAGCTAAATCCGTGTTACCAGGATCAGGATTTATTTGGTTTCTTTTTCACGGAGGTCTCCACGATCACTTTTCCTACAGTCCCTAGCAGCACAATATTTTGAGAGCAGCGTGTGCTGGTCGTCGGCATGATTTTATTAGTGCGGCTGCCCAGCGCTCTTACAAGGTTACGCGGCTGCTACCCCCAGGCCCTTCTCGCGTCCGCAGTGCGGTGGGGCGAGGGCCTTCTCCCTCCCCGCGGCCCCGGGGTAGCCGAGAGCGGGGGACCTCAGCAGCTGGGGCCAGCACCGCTGCTCCCCGGCGCTGTGCGTGGCTGCGGAGCGGTGCTGCCCTAGGTGGGAGGGGGCCGGGGGGGCACCCTGGCTTTCCGGGGGTCCCCACACGGATTGCCTACTTCAGATCTCAAGGGCTGCTGCTTCAGTCTTGCCACTGGGAAATTTTCATCTCTACCCTTCTTAAATCTTTTTGCAGTGAGAGATTTCAAGTCAAATGTGTTTCCGCACACTTTTCCTGAGAAGGCAGATTTACATATGCATTAGGTTCATTTTATCAGAACACACACACAGCAATGACACATCTCATTGACAATGTGCCGTCTGATGGATAACTCCGTACAAAACACATATTTGAAAGGAAAATAGGAGGAGGAATAGGATTAAGAGTCTGTACGTAAGTGACATCATGTTTTGTGAAGATGAACTGCGGGAGTGTCTTGCCCTACTTCGTATTTTTGGATTATTCAAAGATCCACAAGCGTTTTGCAAGTGTGAGAAATTCATTGCTGTACAGCATCATCATACAGAAACTACCAGGAGCAAGTTTGTACGCACCCGAAATCATTATGAGCTTTATTTAATAACGAAAAGACAAAGAAAAGTGTCCTGGATTTTGCCCACTCCTGCAAACTTTGGACCTCCACATCGGATTAATTCCATGACCAGTCAGTGCAGTGTTGTGTTTTTGTCATTCAAAGGTGAGCAGCAGTGTTTAAATATTGTGGGTTTAATTGCGTCCTGAGACACGGGGGAACAACTGCATTGCGTTTCCATCTGGGAGGGCTGCCATGGTCTGTCTGCACGTCGCTCCTGCCAGGCTGACGTCGGGCACTTTGCTTGGCTGGAGGGAAGCGGGAGGGGAGCCGGCACAGCTTTGGTCACGGTGGCCACTCATCAGCTTTACAGGATGTCAGTGACTAAGAGGTGTGGAAGATTGTAGATGTTGAAGTGTATGTGCTAACATTCCTGCGAGAGGACTGTATGTATACTGACGGCCATCCTTCTTACCGCACTGCACAGGATTCTTCCTGCTTTCCTTCTTTTCTTCCTTTCTGTTTCCTGACTGCAAGGATTGTTAATAATGCGAGATATACATGGCTCTGACCCGAGTGGCATAGTTCCTTTTGTAGGTCCATGGAAAAAAGAATATTTAATTAAAAAGGAAAAGTATAAATATGATGCAGTGGTGTTTCTAGGAGAAGACGCATTGCTTCTGGGATTTACCACCGTCACCAGGGATGGATGGGGCAGCAACACCCCCAAAGCAAAGAGCTGCAACCCTGGAAAGCTGTGGCATCAAGCTCAGTTACCTTTTCGGGTTTTTCCCTATGTCTGAGCAGGGTGACATTCATAATGGTCTGTTGTTTATTTTTTTTTGCTGAAGGGAGAAGCTACTCATCCTGTGCCAAGTCTACAAAATGGAAATTTCTCATCAGTTTCATGTAGACCCCGGATCTCTGCTTTGTGGTAACAATGTTTTCTCTGGAGATAATATTGGTCGCATTCAGGTCTGTGACTTCTCCCGCTGCAGATGACCTGAGTTTTGCCTTCCCTGCTCATTCCCGCTGGCCGTAAGTGAAAGCTTGCACAGAAATGGTCCCCAGTGCAATTTTACCTTGGGAGTGAAAAATGCTTGGTGTCTTTCTTGGCTTGTTCATTTCATTAATGACTTGGTGAGATAGTACATATCTTCAAATTCCTACCTCAGGTTTCCCTTCTATAAAATGGGACAATAATACTGTCTTTGTGCCTTTCAAGGCGAGTCTTCTAAGGATCTGTTAATAAATGTCAGTGATGTACTTTAGAGACCCTCTAAGGAGCACCCTGTGGAAGGATGCTATGAGTTATTGACTCTCTTCCTGGCCCACTCTCTAACATACATCCACACCCCTGAAAGCCCTTAGAAATAAGGTGATGGCACCATAGTTTTAAATTACACTGGCACTGTTTATGCAAATCTAACCACTTAGGCACCCGGCTACCTATATATACATATATACAGGTATACCTATATATATAAGGGGTAACCTGGCTTTCATGGGCAAGTTGGCTAGTTGTATACTAAGCAGGCAGATTTTGGCAATTATAAGCCCAGCTTTTACAGATGGGCAGAAATAGGGACGTGGCCCCCTGTCGTGGTTTAACCCCAGCCAGCAACACAGCACCACGCAGCCGCTCACTCGCTTCCCCCCCACCCAGTGGG
>JAVKLA010000088.1:31012730-31029638 GCA_034782735.1 Sagittarius serpentarius
ATCCCACTGGGTGGGGGGGGAGCGAGTGAGCGGCTGCGTGGTGCTGAGTTGCTGGCTGGGGTTAAACCACGACAATAAGGTAAGGTACCTTTGTTTCTAAAACATATCCTTTAAGACCGAGCTTCTGCTGGGTGTGTTATTGGTCATACTGGGGGGGGTGGGGGGTGGCGTTGCCACGTCTACTGCTATTGGCTCTGTTGTTGACGTGAATGTACCCTTTGTGGCTGAAACTGAAAAATATGCAGTATGCAAATAACTGTACATATGTGGCAGCTTTTCACCCTGGAATGCATTTAAGGTAATGGTTCAGACCAAGCAATAAAGGGTAAGAAGAAAAGAACAGGTACCTCATGCAAATATCCTGCCATTTACTGGTAACAGAAAGTGAGATCTGTTTTCCCCTTACAGCTTTTGGTCAAGCTACTTAAGGGTAACGTACCCAGTGCTGCTGGAATTGCTATTAGTAACTACCCACGAAACGTGATACAAGCTATATAAAGCAATGACGTTCAGAAAGGTGTATATCGCAGTATACCACCAGGTCTCTGCTGTGTCCAGTACCACGGCTGCAGACTCTGGTGCCACGTTATGCACTCACAAGTGATGGCAAGTGTGGGCTGACAGATAAAGCATGGAATTTAGCACAAAGAGAAATCTATGTTTGAATCTTATTGCAGCGTGTTATCTGACTCCATTGACTGCAGCATGTGACTGAATTAAAGTGAATGATGAAATTATGTACAGTCATTTTCATAAGCAGAAGTCAGTTACAAAGTGCTTCCAGATGTATGTTTAATGTATTTCTGTTTTATTATGGTGTCTATTTGATGTACGTGGTACTGACTAAATGGTTAAAAACACGCCAATGTGTACAGAAGTATATTGTACTCAATTTTTTCCAAAAGTGTCAGTGTTGATAACTAAAAACTGAAATACTGCAATCTAATCAACAGTGCTTTTATGGGCCTATGAGCATAGGCTTTTAACATTTGGGTAACTCTACTGTTTGTAGACATAAAAATAAATGGCCCTAAAATTATTTTAGGATTGTAGGTTTAATATAGGGAACTAGATAAAGCTACAAAAATAAATCAGAGTAGAATTATTTCTGGCATCACATCTGCCAGGCCCATCAAGAAACAGATATTTTACATGCCTGCTTCATGGGATTCAGGAAACCAGCACTCTACTCAGCTGGATTGGTCAGGTGGACTCACAAAATTTATCTCCTTGGCTCTCTATTTTCTGTTATCTTATTTTATGGCCTACAGCCATACCATTCTGGTTTAAGATCCTATCAGATGTCACAAACCACACTGTATCCAGAACAGCCAATACTTAAACCCTTCAACTCCAAGCGTAGGAAATATTGTTAGAGAATAGGCGGGTATCACTCTTCTTTCAGAGTTTGTAACTGGCAAAGGGTCCATCACGCTGTTATCAGACACTGTTGTAGGCACTTGGTTATGGTTAATATGCAAAACTGGCATTTTGACTCTGAAAGATACATGACCAGTTTTATAAAGGAAGAATTTTAATCTAAAAATCTCAGCTTCATCTGAATTGCAGTGTTGGGTTTTATTTTTTTCCTACCTAACATTTCTACATTTAATGCAGTTGCATATGGTGCATTTTCTGTGTTCAACACTGTAATATAGGGTCGTGCTGAAAGTTGCTTGGCTTGATGTCACAGTCCTCTTGAGTCCACAGTAGTGGACTCTGTCTGTGATTGATTGCCAGGGGACCCAAATTTACCATCTCCAGAGAGCCGGATTCTGCTAACAGTGGCTGACCATGGTCCAGGCATTACACTCAGTACCCACAGCAGTACTCCTACAGGTGACAGTGGGAAGTTTTCAAAAAGATCAAAGCTCGAAGCATATGGGTTTAGGCAGTGACTAAACTTCTGTTCATTAACACTATTTATTCCTGGAGTGCATGATCATTACATTTCTTATGACTCTGTGGGATAATATTGCATATTGTTTGTCTTTTGTTTTCTTCTTTAACTATCTTTCCTTTTTCTTCTGGTGCCTTTTCATTTTTCTTTACTTTTTCCCTTCTACTTTTCCCTCGGGGAGAAAATTCTGATTCCTCTCGGGAGAACCAACTTTTCACTTCTTCTTATCCGCTAAGATTATTAGCAATTAAGTAGGTAATGTTAACACGTACAGAGTGATAATTGACCCTAATTAGATGAAAGAGGCTACAGCAAGGGTGAAAAATTCAGTTTCTCACAGGTGGTGGTGTAAGAATTTGGTTTTGCAGTCAAAAAAGCCCAACAAATAACTGTTTATAGCAAGATGATATATAGAGATTTCTCTGCCACATGGGTGAGAATTTAGACTTTTTAAAATAAAAATTCAATTTCTAAAGAGTCTGAAATGTGAATATGTTGGATAGGCCTACTTTGGTCCAATACCATAATGCCTTAGCTTGAGGCTGTGTATAGATTAGGGTGTATTTAAAATGCATCTGTTTTAAATTACCCATGCAAATAACAATTTCTGAGCTCAGGAGTGGTCACCAAGAAAAGGACAATTGGGCTATTTACTCTGCTGTAATAACCCTTGTAGTGAATGGTGCCTAATTCTTCAGTTTGTAAAAGATCCCAAAGTTTGCAATGCTGTATGAAGCTGTATGTAGTAGCATGTTTGAGGAGCACACACAGTGTGCACATTGATCCCTTTTCTCACACTGAATAAGCCCCGTGATTCTCATCTTTTTTTTTCTCTTTTGTTTTTTTTTTCCTTTTTCCTCAGAGGAGCTCACAAGTTCAGTGTCTGTTAATTTGCTTGGGAAATTTAGTTCATTTTCACCAGAACGTTACTCTTAGTACATTAGCTTCCCCTCTACTGTGCAATTCACCAGATGTATTCCGTTGTATTTATTTTTTTATGCTGACTGAAGATGGGGAGGAGGGAAAGAGGTTTTGCTGGAGGCGATAATTCCCTCAGGTAACTCACAGCTGGAGATGGGACACCAGAGCAATGGATGGAGCCTCTGAGCTGGGAAGGACAATCTGCTTTCGGAGAGCCCTGTTTGGTCCTTAAACCCCCCCAAAGCTGACCTCTGTCCCAGGGGAGACCAGTTGGTTCACTGGGGTTTGGTTCATTGAGCCTTCATGATGCAGAAAGGCTGCAGGAGTACCGGGGTGAGTTGGGCTGGGATGAATGAGGAGGTCAGCCTGTGAGATTTGTGGCCCTAAACCCTGTGACACTGTGTATTGTAGATCCATCTATTGAACCTCTCCGACTTGCCAGAGCCTTTTCTTCTTTACTTGAGAGGGCCAAAGCTTGCTCCCCTTGAGTTCAGTGGATTACTGGGATGAGCAAAGTGAATCAATACACAATGCAGTATGAATTTAATATATGTAACCCGCACTGCATTTTTAATCAGCTATATATTTATTGTAGTGAAGAGTAACAAATTACAGTACCACTAGCACACAAAAGCTTATGGCATTCCATTATTCTTAATTAATAGGTAAGTGCAAGCCTTTTTTATTTATACTGGAGAAGATCTTGTTACTAATTTGGTTGCAAATGTATCTGTAAAAAGGGAAAAAATGTATATCTATTTATTTTGCTAGTTTAATAATAGAGCACTCATTCTTTCCTTTTAGTTTTTTTATTGTTACTTGGTTTGCAATCAAATATTAGCATGCTGGTTTTGCAAATATTTCAAAGACGTCCACTCTTTAATAAGGAAAACAAACCTGTTTGTAACATACAAACAAACAAAAACTAATAAAAAGCATCTGGAATCTAAAATGAACACTGGAAGCGATAATGTAAGCACAGGTTCCCTGGGTCATTTTACCTGGAATCTGGTTCACAAATCTATCACAAGAACGATCGGTAGATCATTATGAGAAAAGCATACATGCAGATGACATATATTGTTGACCCATTCAGTGGTCTTCCTTTCCTTCCATGTAGGTAAGCAGACAGACATAGGTCTCAACAAAACCTGCGAGCCTTCATTTGGAGTTTCATTGTTCATTCTGGGGAGGTGAAACCAACTGTGTCACATAATTTTTATCCTTTAACAGAATTTAACTATTCCATAATTAGCAATTATGGTCTTCGCATACTTTCCATATTAAGATCACAAAGCTCTTGGGAAAACTTAAACAGAGTCTTAAAAACCAGAAATTTATATTTAATATCCTGAATTTTGGTTTAGCTTCCTAAACAGAAAAAGCGATTCCCATGTGGTATCAGTTGGAACTGGGGAAATTGACCTCTGACTATTAACCTGCTTCAGTAGATGTTATATGATTTGGAAGATGGTCTTCAAGATGCTATTAAAAAAAAAAGAAATAAATATGAAACATTTAAGATATTTAAATAAATAAGAAATAAATAGAAATCTCTTAATATTTAGTTTTATTTGTTACAGGTAGTTTGACAGATTTTGATGAATACGATGAGGGTATGCTCTTAACGTAGCCATTGTGGAGACCTAATGTTCTAACAGGGAACGGCAGGAGATATGGGATCTTCTGAAGGTAAGCAGTGGAATTATTTTAACTCTCAGAGCAACCAAATAAGAAGTTTTTTTCAGAGGAAATTGTGTGTACAGTTTTTCTGAATCACTTTTATGAATCTCTTTTTAAATGGGTATGCAAGTATGGAGGTGGGTGACTAACTTAGGTTAGCAAATTTGGGCCAGAATTTGTGCTGCTTATGTGTCTTGAAAATTATATATTAATATCAATGACCACAACTTAGATCTAGATCTTAAAACCCTTATAGTCTCCATCTTTGAAACGTCTGAATATTTATGTACTGAGCTATAATGATTTTCTATAGGATGCTGTTGTTGGAGGGTTGTGTTGCAGTAGCTACCTGAAATTGCCCATTTCCTTCTCATTGTTCTCAAAACCTGATGTGTGCTTTTTAATGCTTTCTGGGCTGCTTTTTTTGTACAGAAGCTCACTGCTTGAGAGAAAGGGTGTACTGGCAGAGATGCTCAGAGAAGGTGATTTGTTTACGGATAAGGATGTGTGGGGACCTTACTAATTTCAAAAGCAATCCTTAGATATCTTAATCTGTCTCCCGTCCTCTGCGAGGAATAGATGGCTAAAGGATTACAGTCCCAACAGGGCAGAGCACCACTGTTTAGTTAGAAGAGGCTTGTTAAGCCATTTTGTCTGAGTGGTGATGGTGAAACTTTGCTTAAAGTAACATCACATACAACAAACAAAATACGCAGCCCTCTCCCGCTGAGCTTTTCCGGACTTTACTGCTTGGAGTAAACATTAAAAAAAACCTGCAAAACTTGATCAAGAACTGGTAATTGAAAAGATGACACGACCTAATTTGAGAAGGGTTATATCTTCACATGCCCCACACTTGTGTAGTTCAAAATAGTACACATCTTGTCCCTTTAACTTCAGGTGTATGTGTCTTGTCTCGTTCCTGGAAGTGACTGTGTACAGGCAGAGCATAATTGGCAGCCTGTGACATCCCTGTCTGCAAGTGTCTCTCTAAACGCAGCGTATTTCAGCCTTTATCTAGTGATGGCTGTTACCTGAGAGAAGCCCAGGGCCATCTCAAAGGGCTTGTAGCGGCTAATTGTGCCTGTTAGGACTAGCAATTAGCTGGGGATCTCTCCACTAGGCAGCTCCAACACCCACTAGCTTTCAGCTCTTTTCACTCCCTTTCAGCTAACTAGCGGTGCCGAGCAGAGGAGACGGGGAGAGGTAGGCAAGTGGGCCGCCGTGCTCGGGAAGGAAGAGGAGGGACGCACGCAGGACCGCTGGGGAGAAAATAGGCACCGGGTTATAATAATACACCAAAACATGACCTGATTATTACAGAAACAAAGCAGCAAGCAACCTGTCCCTCATTTATAGGTATCAGAAGCTATGGCTGGACTGCTTGCACAGGCTACACTTCAGCTTTAAGAAAACAATAAAATCTAATTACGTATAGGTCATAAAAAAGATCACGTACATATGGTGGTTGCTGGTTACCATGGTGCAAACAATGGTTTCAATGGAAACATGAAGCAGAACATCGGAGAATTAAGATAATAAATCAGTTTCATTGAATAATAAAGCTTTGCACTTACCCATTAATTAAGGATAATCGTATGCCATAAGCTTTTGTGTGCTAGAAGTAACGTGTTACTCTTTACCATAAATATATAGATGATTAAAAATTCAATACACCTTACAGGTAGCAAATTCATACCATCCTCTGTATATATTACAAAAGAAAGATGTAAGCCTTCTTTTTATGCTTATTATTTTTTGGATTGGGATAGAGCGTTTCAATTATCCAACAGAATCTGAGGTTTTGATAGCAATTGGAAGACCTGAGAAAATCTACTTCTTGAAATCTCTCTGAAGATCTTTAAACATTGATGACATAATTCAAAGATATCTACAAATGTTCAAAAAATAGGCTGGGCTTGTCTGCCACATCTGGTTTCCAATAGTGAATTGAGACATACCACGTAACGCAACACACCATAACACAATACACCCTGATCTTGTATTGACCCTTCCACTTGATACATCTTTAGGTGGTTTATAATCCCTAACAAATGCACCTTAAAATCCTATTGAACTGCGTAGGCAATTGAGAACAAATGTCTTCAGACCAGAAATAGCCTCTGATTCTCAGACCAAACAAGAGAGACCATGCCAGATCCGCAGGGTGTGCAGACTAAAGGACATGAAGGCTTCTGCCTGTTCCTGTGAATCAAGGGCAGAGAAAATCTTGGGAGCCAGCGCAGGGCATCAGACCTGTGGGGTTTATTCCCTTTCTCAAACGAACAGAAATGAAACATATGAAACATTTTAAAAATGACATCATTAAAACTCTACCTCTCTCAGGACTTTTTTTCCCCCTTTATCTCTAAAGTGGCATTTGCAGGATCAGTTTTCAGATAGGGAAAATAGAGTCTCAGGCTGAAGGGGTGGCGGGTGCAGGCTCCATGGACCCCAAATCCTGCTCTCTGGGCTCTTGCCCAGTGCTCTGTGGAGCAGCCCAGTTCCTTGGCACAGAAATAAATGTTCAGTTACATGCACAGACCATTTTTCTTAATGTTAGAAAGGAAATAATGAAGGTCTTGGTTTCTCGTGCCACCCCATGTAAAAAGTTATGTATTTGCCTTGAATTCCCTGCCTGTCTCTCTCAAATTATGCCTCACCATCTCTTGAGTGCACCCTTTCAGCTGACAAATACACATTTTGTAAAATTATATTTTTGGGGAAATACTGAATAAATGGAGGCCCACAATACATCAGTGGTCAAACCATCTCAGGCTGCCTACTGTAAAATGCACAAAGCCAGCAAACAGATGGGCTGACCAGCTCACCGGCATTTCAGCTCTGGGATCACAGTTTGGGTCCAGCTCGAAGCAATAAGAAAAATGAATTTCGTGATCCGAGTTCAGCTCCTCTTGCACAAAACCATCATACATAATTCAGTAGAATTTTGACTATTTACTCCAGCAGCCTCTGCTTAGAAGAAGCGTGGCTTCGTTTACGTGCAGCTTGAATATTCTTGTAGACCTGATGAAGGGAATTCCTGTACGCTGCAGACTGATCATACAGTGAGGGCAGTGTGCGGTGAGCTTGTGCTGCTAACAGCACGTCGGACCTCGCCAGAAGGCATGGAAACAGCAATGCTTTAATGCTTATCAATACATGAATGGATATTTCCCAGAGTATTAACCCGAATTACAGAGATGTACGCTAAAGTGTGTAAAACATGCACAATGCAAAGAACGAGTGAAAGCCTTTTGTCAATTTTCAGAGGAGAGCTGGGGAAAAAAAAATTTGAAGAGAAACAAATCCAAATCCTTCCAAACTGAACTTAAGTGTTAAACATGACCTTTGGATTTAACAACCACAAATTTTCACAGGAAGTTGAAAACACACTGGATGGGGGAACTAAAGAACAGCAGGAACAGATGCCATTATTTGGCACACAGTGGGGAGAGAAGCGCAGAAAAGGCAGTCTCTGCAGAAGACGTTTTCCTTTAACTCTTTTTGTTTTCTCTTGGGGAGATAAGGGTAGGCACTGCATGAAATTTTCTCCTTACATCAAAAGGCTTGGGGGGGTGGGGGGAAGGGGAAGTTTAAAAATATTTTAAGAACCTGGTCGTAAAAATTTTCGGTTATCTGTTTTACAAGGCAAGATGGTTTGGTTTGTGAAGAGGGAGAAACACTGAGCAGAGAGCCTAGGAGGAATTTCTTTAGATTAACTGCAACAGCCACTTGCTATCAGGGAAGGAAAGACCTGGGAAAGGGAACAAATAGTTTGCAGTCTTTTTTAATTAGAGCTGTATATTCACGAAGAAAGTGCAGGTAGAAGTCACTGCATCACCAGCTTATCGGGCAGGGGGACGAGCCAGGTTCCCGGTGAGCGAGCTCGCCCTGTCCGTGGCTGCTGGGGCTGCGGGGAACCGCTGCGCAGGGGAGACAGACACAAACGTCATTTTCTCGCCCGCCTGGGATGCCATCTTGAACACATATAGATGAATCACCCACTGTAGTTTCATTCAGCTTCTGAATTGTTAGGAGCATGAGACAAAACCAAAACCCACACCTTGCACTTTCCTGGGACTGTTGTATCCATTGAATCATGCAGGTGTGTCCTGAAGTGCCATTTGGACCACTGGGAATGGAGCAAAGCACGTTGCACCACCATGTGCCCACTGAATCCGAAGAAGGTTTGTTGATTGATTTTTATTTCTGTTTCTGAACTAGCAGAGAATTGTGGACTTGACACTAAACATAATAAATGGTAGAGAATGGGCACCCAAGATGGGTAGAGCAACCATTCAAAGAAATTATTTGAAGAAATCACTGCGCACAGTATTTTGTAAAACCTAGTCCACTATGTGACACTTGGTTTACATGTAAGAGGTTGAATACTTCTGCCACAGGCCTGATGACCTTTCTTGTAGTAGTCTGTTCAGAGACAGTGGGATCAAAGAATCGCTAATTAGTCGTATCTCTTTGAGAAGAAAGAGGGAGAGATTATTACTGTGCCTTGACTTCTGAAGATAACACTTACGGATGGTGGTAGCATATCTTTGCCAACACTTTCAGTATACAAATTAAAGTTTTAATAACCCTATAAGAATTCCTAGCTCAAAACAAAGCACTAGGAAGCAAAGATAAGTTGCAGGGGATAGGAGCAAGAAAAATAATTTGAAAAAAGAATTATTGTGAAAGTCACCAAAGCATCAATCAGACTGTATATCAGATCATTATTAAGACTCCTTACTTCGTAAATTCCTGAAGCTTCAGAGGTGAGACCAGTGGCCTTACTGACAAGGACTCAGATGTTTAACATTGGAGTCCCTGTTTTTGTTGTACTCACAAGTTACAAATTGGCTCAGGGTGTTCTGAATGGCCTGGTGAAATCAAGTAATCAGACAAATCTATTCCATAGCGAAGAATCAGGCAAACTTCATTAGAAAGGAACAAGCAAAGAGCTGCATCATTTTTTGAGTGCATTTCCTTTATCATATTTGTTTGAGGTAATACTCTTTACTGAAATTGCATTTTTTATTTTCCTAAATTTTGCTCTGAACAAAACTGTCTTCCATGGGTGCAGGTGCAAAGATGTAAGTCGCAGACAAGCCTGCCAAAGGTACACATACAAAACAGCTTTGAGTATGTAAATCAGGTAAACACATGTTTCTCTATCCCTTTATGGAGCTAACTGGCAAATGCAAGTATATGATTCATGCTTTGAAGCTGTAAAACACTTAAGTGCTTATATTTAGGCATGCGCAGCTCTATTTAAATTTATGGTGTCACTTACTTGCTTAAAGTTTTAAAATGTCACTAAAGTGATCTGGAGAACCTGGGATGCAAAGAAACTGTACGTAGTCTTTGTGCAGTCTGCCTCACAGCACTTATTTCCTTCCTCATAAGCTGTTATATCCTATAAATATTTATTCATACATAGCTGGTTTTTACATGACATTTCAAATGCAGCTCACTTTTTACCACCTATTTAGTGGGTTTTAAGGCTTCTAACTTAGGAAGAGGTCACTTGTGGTAGCAGCCCAAGTGGTATGTATCTCTAGGGAGCAATGCCTATATGAGATGCCTAAGGTTAGGTAAAATGAATATAATCCCTGTTGAAAGCTTTTACATGTCCTCTTACTTTAAGTATATGCATAGTCCATTGGGTGTGATTTGCATGACGGTCTTTTTACGTCTTTGGCAGTGTGAAGAAGTGCTAATATGTGCTTTAATGTCACAGACCAGGCAGTTTAAAGTTGTTTAAAATATAAATAAGAATTAGTCCTTTAAAATTCATTGGTACAGTGATATATAACATAGAGATAAGCAAAAATGTAGAGTAGAAGGACTCGTATGCCTAGCAATTAGCAGAAGGGGACCTTGAGTGAGCATGTTTCTCTTTTGTAGGCAAAACTTATTCCGCAATTGAAAATGTTAAGTGAAACAAGTTAAGCTGTTTTGTTCCATGTAAAAATATTGTTTTGGCAGAAGTTCGTAATTTCCTAGATTTGCTCCAAGTCAAAACTGTTTGAGAAAAGTTGGAGGCTTCCTGTGTTTAATATGGACTGATGCCTTTTGTCATTTGAGGAAAAAAAAAAACGAAATGGCAAAGGAAGCTATTTTGCTCATGTTTTTATCTGTTCTGTGACTGACATCAATAATACATAACAGTTCCATTGACATTGCATCCTGTCCAATGGACCCACTGACCTGATTCAATGTCAGCTGAAATGCCTCGTACATCATAAACATACATGAATTTTCGCAGATCCATTATCCTCCTGCCCGGTCCGGGAGTGCCAGGGATCCAATACTAAGCCAACAGGAGTTTGAATTCTTTTTCTTCAGTTTATATTTTCTTTCACACTAAGAAGGAGCAACTCCATACTTTGTAGAATGTAACTGGGAGACCCCTACATGTTTTATGAATACATGAATGATAATGATGTCAATAGTCGTTCAGATACTAGGCTGATAAGAGTGTAGTATAAAAACCCAGATAAATACCTCATACCTTGTCAGGAAAGCCTGCAAACCTGATATGTCATTCTGTCTTATTGTGCAAGAATATATGAATCATAATATTCCTATTAACATTGTACAAAGTCTGCAGTAGTTGCAGACTGCACCCAATGACAGTACAACTTTTATAAAAATATGAATATTTAGCATGTGTCCCTACTGTGATTTCATTGCCACTAAAAGCAAAAGGAATGTGAATGAAAAGTATTCCAAGGTTTTCAGTAGGTCCCCTTGAACAGTGCACTGCGACAGTATATATTTGTTTTACTACTGAGCCTGTTTAGCAGTCAAACTGTAGGAAATTGAATATACACTTACTGTATAAAAATGATATGCTTGGTTAGTGATACTTTAGAAGAAATAAGTGCATCAATCATAGAATAGCAGGTTGTCAAGGCTTTATATGTAGGAAAAACACGGAACAAAGAATGTAATGCATGTTGGGCAGCTTTTTACAGAAGTTTCATGCCAAAGTTGATTTACAATAAACTGTTCCCTCCCTCTCTCCTCCCAAATTCTTCTAAAGAAACATTCAAAGATATCCGAGCAAACTATCATGCTCTCTGTTCTGACGTGTGTGTAATTACAAAATCATACTCATTGTGAATTTTCTGTTTGGTTGATTTAAGAAAAAAAAAAGGTGCATACTCTTAATGCTGTTCTGCCATTCAAACTCAGAAGGGTAATTTTCCTCACAAGTTAACGGGAAGAAGATGACTAAATAATTAGCCTGGATTAGACAGGGCCAGATCCTTGACAAGGAGCAGTGCCTGCACCCAGAGCTTGCTTTGGAGGCTGAGCAGTTCTCACGGCAAGCCTGTCTGCAAGAGTTTCATTAGAAGAAGTAATCTACCCCAAAAGGAGGGCTCTGAGATGTGCACTGCAGCTATCCCGGGCACCATTTTTGTCCAGTGGTTCTCCTGGGCATGTTGGTCATGCTCAATTTCCCATCAGAGCCCGCTGAGATGTGCAGACCTGACACAATCTGTACAATGCACAAGCTTTCCTGACAGCTTGTGAAAACCCACAGATTAAAACTGCCACGAAGTAGCCTATTGCTATGGACTGTTGCATCACTCTGCCTGATCCAGACCCAAAAGCATGACACCGAGCCTGCTTCGGCCCAAATGTGAACTCAAATTCTCTATTATGAAACAGCATAATACTTCAGCTGGTAAAAAGATTCCTGGATTTCCAGCTCAGCAGCGATTCTCTCACTCTCCGTTTCCTCTTCAGGGCATCCATTCACCCTCCCATATACGTGGCTCCCTTCATTATATGGATTTATGCCACAGACGTATGGCTCTAGTTAATCTGACAATAGCTCTTGCTCCCTTCTAAGAGATCTGTTACAGAGAGGTAACCATACATTGTAATGAAATATAACACGGAGGCAGGAAAGACCCTTTTATTTCAGCAACAGACAAAGACATCTTTTGAAGTTCACCTTAAATATCCTTGGTACCAATACAACCATCCTAAATATCAAAACAATTGCAGTTCATTTCTGTTATTGGCCAATATAAAGTCACAATTCTTCAAACTTCCATGTCTAAATCCTTATTTAAGTGTTTCTTTGGCCTGCCCATGTAACCTGTGCTCGCTACTAGGGACAACCAAAGCAAATAAGCATTGATTATGTTATCTCAAAACTACTGAAATGCATAAGTGGCCACTAATGCCTCATCACCCCTCTAGTTGCCATGTGTAAAAATCCCTGTTTGGATTGCCGTTTGTCAGTAGTGGCGTAAGAGCTAGAAAAATTCAATGTTTCTTTCCCTTTCCAAGAGTAGAATGAGGAAAGGGGTAGGCTCGACCAATTTCTTCTACTAGGAAAAGAACAAAACCCTGTAAATTTTATCCACAGGTTTCCTGAACAGAGAGGGCAATCTGGAATGTGACTGCAAACACCCCTGAAATCCCTGGGATCCATGAGCAAGGACCAGGCATGGAGAAGCAATAGTCCATTTATCATCCCAATGCCGTTTCAACTTTTGGTACTTCTCACTTATGACTTTCTTCAACCAGAGCTATTCCTGGGGAAGTGCCAAGACAATGCTTCAAGGACAACTGTCTCCAAACCCCTCATTTCTGAGGAGACTCATGTGTGAGTCACAGTGATGACATCCTCATAGCATGTTTTTATTCCCTCCCCTTAATCCATCTGGCTACATTTGTAGAATGGAGTGAAGGCACAGTAAAAGTGCTTTATCGGTGTGACTTCCTAGCATTAAGAAGTTTAGTAGCATGAAGGTTTACAAAGTCTGTGTTATTTAATATATCATTGCCTGGAAAAAATAATTTTCTTAACTGAAACATATGGACAACTTTGTGTGTGTTTTGGCATAGTAATTTCAGACTGGTTTCCACATTAATCTCATTTTTGTTGATTTCATTTTTTTTAGAGCTCCTTAATTTCCCTTTAAATTAAACAAACAAAACCCCAACATTATTTTTTTCCAGGACCAAACAGGTACGTATACAGGTATAGACAAGCTCATGCTGCACAAGAACATAATGATATTAGTAAAAGCAGAAAGCATCAGCTCTATGTGCAACTGGGAACTGAACTCTGTATCTGGAAGTATTCCTTTGTCTCGAAGTTCAGGGTGCAAGTAAGTGGAACTGAGATGTCTTCTACAGCATAACTTTTAAGTGGAGTTTTCATGTAGTCTCAAAATGAATTTATTCAACGGTTTACCCACTGGCTATCCTCTCCCCCTTACCTCCTAGAAGGTATATGCTTTTGTGGTTTTAGTATCAATTTCTTGGCCCTGCTATGGATTTCCTTTAGGGTCATTGCATAACAAATGATCCAGAACACCTGTGCAAAGTGATGCAGACAGGGTGGGGGTGGGGGGGTGGGAGGGTGTATGTATATATATGTATGTATTAAAAAAAATATTATTCTAGCCCTTTAACACTACCTTGGATTCTAATCCAGTTGAGGACTTCTGTGACCCAAACCCAGCATTTCCATCCATTGTGAAAGGGAATTACAACTTTACAACTCTGCTAAAGCTATATCTAGATGAAGACCTTCACATTTCTACAGTGAGGTTAATATTGCTGCTAAATTTTCTAATACCATGCAGCCTACTTACAGCCTGGTGTGATCTCCCAGTGAGTGTTTTGTTATGTTGTAAACTGATTTTGCAAAGCTGCACAACTTGTGTAGTCAAAAATTTCTGGACACTCTCAGTAATCCTCACTGAGGCACCATGAGCTGAAGACTTTGGAGCTTGTTAGCCTTTTCTGGAAATCTTGATAGCCTGGGAAATAAGTCTATGTACAGCTGATGACTTTGTTCTGATGTTGTAGGTGTTACGAATACACATCACGGATGTATCTACTATTAAACCTCGTTGGATGGCTGCACCGGAGGGCAGCCCTGGACAAAGGATGCCAGTGCCAAGTTGCTATACAAGCAACACAGTGATCACTTCTTGAGGCTCACCAGCACAGTCTAGAAGGTAAGACCTCTGGACATTTCCGTCATAGAGGACCATGCTCTGTCCAAACACAGGAGGATTGTATGAGCAATTGCCTAAGGAGGGTGAGTTTGGCTACATATCTGCATGGAAATCAGACTTTTTAAGTGTGCTGTGAAGCATGTTCTGGATTTAAATCAGTCTCTGGAAGATTTGATTCTATTTATTTTGACTATCTCTTTTTCACAGATAGTGTTCCAACCTCAGTGTCTGGGAGAAGTTCTGCAATACCTTAGAGCCTCAAACCCCAGTTCTGGGGTTTCAGAAAACCTCACTAGGAAGTACCAGCTGTAGAAAGGAGCTCAGAGAGAAAGTCTATACTCAGCAAATGCCCCAGTGGGACTGCAATGAAGCCTAATCATATGAGGGGAATCTTAGAGGTGTATGTATCTGGGGATGGATCCCAACACTGCATCCTGATGGATGCTGAGCAAGGGGGAGCACAGCCAAGCTGTGAGAACTTGCTCTCAGCTCGCTCTCCTGCTCCTTGGTGAGCAATCCCCTGGATGAACAATGCTGGTACTGATGAGCCTGAGACCAGGGAAAAGTAGAGGTGCCAGAGGGGAAGTTAAATGGATAAATACTCAAAAAGTTGCTAAAAATATGAAGTGCTAACAGCAAGTCAGATAATATACAGCACTTTTCATTCTGGGACAACAGGGGATGATTCAGAAGTGGTATTGAAGCCAGTCTGCAGTCCAGGCACTTGTCAGGTGGCAAGCAGCATTTTTCATGTTAATGGAAGAAGCATACTGTGTTCAAACACTTCAGATTCAACCCTGTTGTTATAAAAAGTACCCTGGGATTCCTAGTGAACACGAGGAGAAAATAAGGCTCCAGTCACTGAGAACTCCATCAAAGATATCCAAACAGGACAACTCAGCTTATCTGCCTAAAAAGTTTGAAAGGTTCAGGTAACTTTGCCTAGATCCAGACATGTTATTTCCCCAGGTCTTCTACCTATTTCTGATGTGACCTGCTACATTTTGTTCATTGCTTGTCTTTCTGTAGAGATAGGTTGCTATTCAGATACATTTTTTTTCCCTTTGTTATCAGGGATGATGTGATAAAAACAGGAGAGAAACAAGGAGATACAGGAGGAATATCCAGAAAGCATTTCCACACTGCAAAAGGTTGGCGTAGAAGAATAAAAGACAGGGCGAGTACTGGATCTCTGCTAAGGACTGGTATAAGGTATTATCCATCAAATACTTCAGACTAACTGATCCAGTCTTTCTTGTCATGAGTTTATTGGCTGCAGTACTACTTCTGAGTCAGCCCAGGTACTGAACTATGCCGTAGAGTTAGTCAAAGGCATACAAGAATAGTGTAAAAGTTGCAGGAGGTGAATGCAATTGCTGGAAATGCTATTGATGGCATTACTTATTTATTTAGTAGACAGAATTTAGAATGGGAATAAGGATTTGTCTGTCACCATCACATCAGCCATCAGTTCAGTGCTGCCCTAGGCAATGAGTATGCTGTTACTAATTTTAGTTTGGTTTGTTGTCATTCAGTCCAGATAATTTTTGAGGTTCATTTAGTTGCTGTTAATAAAAAAGAAAGACAGAAATACTGTGTACTGGCAAGGGAGGGTACTCAGGAATCCACTTCTCAAATCACAGTCCCTTCAGTTTTTGCTAGTGACATGACAGCAAGTTAGTTATTTCCTTCAGAGACAGGAGCAACAACTTGACTTCTCTTCATGTCTTGGTGCTTTCTCTTTGGGGACCAATGTCACAGCCACATCCTGCAGACTGCATCACATTTGCGCTGCCTTCAGAAAGAGCACTTCCGATGCTGAGCAAGGGAGGGTTTGTACTTAAGAGGAAAAGATTGAGAAAAAAATGCACTAGAGGTACTCAAAATAATGATTGAAGATAAGTGACTTGCTGTTCTGCACGTAATCTCTAAATGCCATCATTAGAGCTAACTAGGTCATGGACTGGTAAAAGGAGGTGTTGCCTTTGCTCAAGTTGTGACTAAACTGCGCAATGCACTTCCATGGGAAGCGAGTCAGAATTTTCTGAAATTTAAAAACACTCTCCCTGTCATTTCTTTATTTATTCGCATGGTATTTAGAGCCCAGTGGACAGAGATTGCTAAGCTAACACAAGAGGTCACTTCTAGCTCACAATGGCTTTGGGGCACAAATTATTCACCTGCCAAAGTAATACTTTGTTCTTTCCTAGCACCATTCCTGTATTGTCACCACTTTACAGTTATTAAGTGTCTCTAAACCCCTCTGCTGCCCCGCATGTTGCCTTTGATGTAAGTGAGAACACATATATCCATTTTACAAATGTGTGGTGGGTTGACCCTGGCTGGATGCCAGGTGCCCACCAAAGCTGCTCTATCACTCCCCTCCTCAGCTGGACAGGGGAGAGAAAA
>JAVKLA010000088.1:31038037-31067621 GCA_034782735.1 Sagittarius serpentarius
CCCCCCCCCCCCCCCCCCCCCCCCCCCCCCCCCCCCCCCCCCCCCCCCCCCGCCCCCCCCCCCCCCCCCCCCCCAAGGAAAGTGAAAGCAATCATTGTGAAACCATTTTCTTTTTTTCTAAATGGGCAACAAAGACAGCTGGGAAGTGGTCCTTTCCTGCTGGATTTTACAGGGAGGATTCACATTTCTCACAGCTATTTTTGCAAAGAAATGACGAAACTTTGCAAGACCTTTAGAAATAAAGAACAAGCTATTTGCTATCTCAGCAGTAAGTTCCCAATTTTTAGACTCCATTTAGATTTCTCCGAGCATAATATTTGATTATTGGCAATATGTTTCCAGTTAAATATTTCATATAGTGCATAAAGGCCTCTTCTACTCTCGAGCATTCTGTAAGTATTAATGAAAGCAGTGAATTTGTAGATTTATCTGGTGCCTGAATACCTTTTGCTGCGAATTGTTTCAGAGCTAGATTGCAGCTTCACACGCTCATTTAATGTTGCCTCTGTATTCATGAAATCGGAATTATGTATCTAAATGCAGGTAGATTGTCAGCAAATATTCTTTTGGAGAGATGGTGCCAGGCCTCACAGATATGACCCAAATCCAAATACTCTCCAAGTTCACAAAAAAACATGTGGACTTCCTTCTCTACTTTAAATGCAAGGCTTCATTGACTTTGGTGAAGCTCTGCATAGACCCCAGGGGACTTCCAGCAGGACCTGATTATGCAGCGGTGCATTAGGTGAGTGGGAAGGTTGGGCCGTGCGCTGCCATTTTTGCTTTGGTGCTGTTCTTTAATGAGCAGTAGTGCCGTGCGTGGGACTCGTGCAGGAGCGGGAGAGGCGCGCACGGGCCGAAAGGTCAGCTGAAAGGGTTTTAGCAGTAGCATTTGCAGGACAAAATAAAGTATGCAGCTATAACCTGACACTTGCGTTCCCCAAGATTTAGACATCCGAGGCAAGTACTTAACCTGCAATTTGGAGATTGCATTTACCTGCCTGCTCTTTGGTCTGCTGCCGCCTGAGGCTGAAGGCTCCTTGGAAAGACAACAGCCTGTAATGGATTGCAAGCGTTATTCTCGCTTGAGCTATTCTAGGAACACCTCAAACCCATGCAGAGTGAGAAGCAAGCAGCAAAGGTGTGCGGATCGGGTATAAGGTGATCTTGGCAGCATTGATGTGCAAGGTGGAATCACTGGGTCTGCTTGCCAGTCACGTGCACGGTCCCTGGCGTGGTGTGACGGCATCACAGAGCTGCCGTCTGTAAAAATGAACAATTGGAAAGGGAACTTGGCAGAACAATGTTGGTTTTAAGGTTGCTTATCATCAGAAAATTTGCTTAAATATACCCATCACCAGCACTTATCTTGCCTTGCTAGTTTAGAAAGGACCTCATTTCTTCAGACCTTTTTGTCCTGTCCAGACGATTAGCTCTAACCTACTTGTCCTTTCTGAGTCTGGGCAAAACATACGCATCACGCTGGTGGGGCTTGGACATAGCACACGGCAGGTAATTGCTTGGGGTTTGGTTACTGGAGCTTTTATACGTGCACTCTGTATTTCTGCTTGCTTTCTATTAGTCCAGCTACTAAACTGAAACAACACACTCACGTAGTTCATTAATCTTCTATGCATCTATGTCATTAATATTCTAGTAACCTGATCATTGTATCCTTAAATTAATAGAAGTCAGCATTCCTAAAAAGATTATACACTTTTGCATCAGCCATGTGAATAATGGTTACACAGATACTCACTCTTCCTCATGCTGGGTACAGAGGTAATGTAAGTATGGCTACGAGCTCACTTTAATCCTTAGGAGGTCTCTTAATTCCCTAGGTACCATTGCAAAGGCTGAGAAATCATGTTTTTCAGCAGACATTGTAATCCGTGCACCATTGCGAGACTCTAGCAGCTGAACGGTGATATCAGCAATGGGGAAGGTAAACAACTCTGAGCAAACTGTGCTGTGTTGTGGGAACTTCTCCGTGAGCTAAGAAAAAAAAATGCTTAAAGAAAACATCCAGCTCTTCATGTTCCTATGATACGTGCATTTTTGTGGGCAGACAACCCTAAGTAAAAAAAACCACCACCCAAACAACTCCTTCAATTTGTTCTTAGTATTCAGCAGCCTGTAGCTGTGTCTAGGAAGGCCATTTGGATACCTTCATTAAAGCAATTTGTGTATTTTGTGTAGTAAGGTCAGCCCTCGCAGAAATGGAGCTCACTGAACAAAGCCAAGAGAGGTTCAACAGCTTTCGTTTGTGCTTCCAGTTCAGTAATATGAGACACAGCAACCAGGCAGGTTTCCGTCATAAGCTCCTGCACTGAGCAGTGTGCAGAAGGGACCCTGGTCCCAAAACCAGAAAAAAAATGTAAAGTTTAGGATCCTACTGGTGCAGCTCTACTATTTCTAATTTAGTGCTGTCTGGTATTTTCTGGTCTAGCGGATTTGTCTCTGGCACAGCAACACGGCAGCAGAGCTCAAGGCACAGACACCCTTCGACAGTGAGGAACAGGTCTGGACACCAAGTCACCTCTTACGTATTTCTCTCTGCCAGCTATAACTTGGGTATGTTTTTCATTTTCCTAGCTATAAAATGGGTATAACTACACCTCCCAGACTCTCTGAAAGTTATTCCAAGACTGGTGAAGAAGTTGAGAAAAGCGCTCTTTTTTATTATTCGTTGACACTTTTGGGGAATGTTTTGAATTGCTCTGGGATTATCCAGGGCAAAATGTAGTTAATGGCTGCAGACCCACACGGGATATTCATGAGATACGAGTTTCTTTCTCTGGATCCTGAGATTGGGTGTGCTTTTGTTGCAGATTTTCTCTCACTGTTTCCATATCCTAGTTGATCACTACAAAATGACTAAAACTTGAGAGATGGATTTATTTTTTAACTAATGCAAATAATCATGTTGGTTATAATTGTTATTAGGGCTCCTCTGGGAATCTGTTGTTACAAGCACTCAGCTCTTTTGTCTCTCCTTTGGGTCTCCAGGCTATGTTGCAATTTATAAAGATACCAGACCTTAGGCTAAATCAGTGTCCTTAGGGTTATGAGATGTTGCTAAATATCAAAACAAAATCCCAGTGTTCCAGTTCTTTAACTTCACTATGTTTAATTAGCCATTCCAATTAACCTTCCCTTTGTGTTCCCTCATGTTTAAAGGGTTATATTAAAAGTACTGTAGAATTAAAGCCATTCAAAATATGCTGAGTATATTTCAAGGCATTCAGGAAACCTCTTACATGAAGCTGTCCTCATTTCAGTTTCGCTAATGACTGGTCACTGGGGGCGTATTTTGAAACCTCTGCACCTAGGTTGCAAAAATTGTAACAATATACCTACATGTGCATCCAGGTCACAGCATGTTCAAACGAGAAACCGCTTCTGCAGATCTTTTACCGCTTTGCTATATATGCCTGTGGATGCAAAGGACGTGTAAGTGAAGACATGCATTCTTGCTGTGAGAATTTAGACATCGCCAAGCATTTAGACAATGTTTTTTTTGCTCAGAGGCCTGACAGAAAGACAAACAGTGGATCAGTATTGCTGAATTCTGGTTTCTGAGGTACTCCAGATAATTCCCAGACTTAGAAAAAAACGGCAGTGTGGGAAGCATGGGGAAAGCATGGGGAAATGCTTAGCTTCTCATCCCAGCTAGCTCATAAGATATGACCCCCTGCGTTCTTATAGACGGATGAATAGTACCGAGTAAAAACCCGTTCAAACAGTACGTTGCAAGAGCAATAAATTAGCGGAGCTTTCCCTGGCCTATGTCCCCCCCCCCCCGCCCGCCTCGTGCCAGGGACAGGCAATGTCAGGGTCTGTTCAGGATGATGTGATAGGAGGGTCTCCAAAACTGTTTCTGTAGTCTTTATGAACCTATGCATTTGTAAATGTATGCTGATAGCACTCTGTGAGGTAGGAGAATACTATTATGCCCATTTTATTATGCCCAAGGGTGACTACGTTTTTTAGATTTATGTTATATTAGGCAGCTTTTCACTTATTATTCTCTGTGCCTAACTCTCTGGACGCATTTTATAAGCCATCAGGATTTAAGTCATGGCTATGGATTTTGTTATGGGAGAGCAGGTACCTAAAAATTCCCTGACTTGCCCAGTGCCGTTCTGGATGTCTGTGGCAGAACTAGGAACGGAAACCAGTCTATATATTTAATCCCTTCCATAGGTAACTTTCTCCAGCAGTTGTACTGAAAGATCATTTTAATTCATAGTTTTGTTTGTTGGAGGATATGAATTTCTCAGGGTTGAAGTATGATGACAAAAGAGCATTTATTTTTCTATTTTCCGTATTTGGAAGGAGCTGAGATAATTCTAAAACCAGGCTACGGTATTATTTTAGTTAAACTTGTTCCATCAGGGAGTCTGTCTTTAGACCTTCCTTTGGTCTTTATAAAGGATAGCGAGGAAAAACAAAAGAGATGTTTATTTTATTGAAGCTGTGATATTAGAGGCTTTCACTTAAGAAATCTGTTGGAGTCTGTCTTTGTTTTCTAAGACAAGGACAGTTAAAAATATATCATGTTTTGTGTTAAATAGTTTGATGGCATAAATTCAATAAAGACACTGGTGTCCTCACTCTGTGAGTCGTATGAGTTACAAAGGACGCAAAGAAAAGCAAAGATCCATTTCCCTTTCCTTCTCCCTCTCCTCCGCTTTTCGTTGGCAACAGTAAAGTTCAACTGCAAGGCATGTGATTGTAATATAATCAAATAACCTGCTGGTGTCTCATAAAGAAGTACTGGTTGTTTAAACCACTATTCATAACAGACCTAGATGTTTCATAGCTGGTGATGGTTTAAGAATCAGATAACATCAAATCAGTTAGAGTATGAACTTAAGCTCCTTTGAAAATATACAAAGAACAAAGCCAACAGCATTACTGATGACTGACTAGTTGGGGGAGGCGAGAACAACAAATATAGTTAGGATTTTTGTCAAGCCTGCCGAGGAATCTCAATGGCAGCAGCTATATAGGCATGTGATAAGCATCACAGGAACTAGAGATACTGAAAGCTGAAGAATATGGGACATTTAGTACGTCTAGCTCCATTTTCACACCAGCCAGTCTCTAGTAAAATAGATTATACAGAAAAGAGAGAAGGCTAAATATAAATCATTCTCTAGCAGTTCTTCAGGGTGCGTTGTTGGGAAACACTCGCTAACAATATGATCAGGTTTTTTCGTGTATTGACTTTGAAGCCAGCGCAGGGAAAGAGCGAGCTGTGACTCTGCCTCTGTGCTGAAACTCCACCAGCCCCACCCCGAGCAGGGAAGACCCGACCTTGTGCCTTTTGCCTAGCCCTTCCTTAAGGGTACTTCCATAGCAGATGCCTCTGCTTAAGCTTGCTCCAGAAGTAACTCTTCTGTAGCGAGACATTCCTACAGTAGCGCAGCTCTGCAGGGAAGCTCATGTTAGGGAACAAAAGCACTCTATGACAACTTCGTTCCAGAGAAGTAATTTTAAGATTCATTACTGTATTGCTGATCTCCTGTTGAGCCAACCTTAAGTTCGATGGGGACAGTGTTTGTGAACCTGGTACTTAAAAGAGCAGTTTTTTTGGGGAAAAAAAAAAACTATATGTAACATTGATCTTTGAAGATGCATCGTTTTGTCTTATCAGCAAAGGTGCATTCGAAAATCAGACAGTTGCCACTGAGAGTGAGAAATAAAACAACAAAAAAAAAATCCCTCCCTTTGCTTCAGGCTTTTGGATGCACTGGATTAAGTTCATTGCTAATTAGACACAATTGTGAAGCACAATTATTTATGAACCTTCAATGGGCCGAATTCATGAAAGGAATAACGAGTATATATTTTCCTTTTGTAGAATTTTAATGAAGAAATGGCATTACTATTCATTATTTATCCACTTTCAAATTGTAATGAATAGTTCTACTGGCAAACACCAAATTTCTGTATTTACAGAAAGGCAGAACATGTGTAGATAATAACACAGCTCAGTATGTATGAAATTCTGTATTTCTATAAATATAGAAATAAAGAAATTATCACCAGGACTATTCATTAAATTTTGAAAGTAGTAAATAATAAATAGGAATAACATTTATTCATTAAAATCCTCCAAACAGAAAATATTGAGTCTTTCTTTCTCAAATAAATCCAGTGCAATATTTCTCCAAGAAAGCTGGCTTTTATGATGATTTTGATTTTTTTTTTTCCTTTTGACATTGTTTCATATGCAGCCTTTATCCTAAATGCATTTTAAATAACATTAACCCGTGTGTTTTCATTAATAGTTGAAGTAATACATGCTGTGTGAAACAAAGATGATTTAGAGAGCCTGTCTTCCCTGGCTGAATAAACTCTCTTTAGCACCGTTCCGACCATGGATATCTGCCTCCTAAAGAAAAGGTGCTTACGCCCACCTCTCTGAATGGTATCACAGGGGCATTCACACTACCTGGCCTAGGTGTGCGAAGATGAGGGTGCAAATGGGGCGTTTGGATCGCTTAGTTCCCCAAACAGCTCCATTCAAATTGCAGAGCCTACAGGACCCGACTCCTCTGTGGCTTTTACAGTCAGACGGCTCAAGGAGTGGAAACCAAACCTCCTCACCACGAGCAACGGCAGGACCCGGCACGTGAAACCCTGAAGTGCTCAGTAGCACAAGCAAGACTGCGTGGCTTGCCTCTGGTGGTCTTTAAGCTAATAAGCCCCAATGGATGAAAGAAAATTCAAACAAAGATTTTCCCCTAATTTAGTTTCATATGACTGGAAAGTGAGACTGACGTATCTCTCCGTGTCACTCCCGTCCTCCAGCCATTGCTCTCCCGGTTTCTCCTGCGGAGGCTTGCTGTCCTCTGTCCACAGGGCCACAAGGTCAGTGCTGAAGGTTGAATTCATGTAACATAAGCAATGTCGTCCCTTAAAAATACACCTAAGGTTTAATCATGTATTGTCATAATTAGTCTTTAGAAAGCTAAAACTTCAATACTGTTTTAATTCCTTATACAGTAATTAAAATCTTTGAACCTAATAAGAACATAGAGACTGACTTTTTAAACTCCAGTGGAATACAGGATATTAGAAAAAGCCTTGCAGATGAATTAATTGTGAAATGTCAGGTAAAGGGTGATGCCAACTTTGACAGACAACACTTAACATTTTGGCCCAGTGTAGGCCAGCCTTAGGGCCTGACCAGGTGGCTCAAATTCCTTGCAGTTTGGGGCATCTCTCACACCACTGAACAACAATTGATCCGTTATATAAAGTTTATCCCGTAGTAAAGGGACTTTTTTCTCTTTATAGCTAAGAATCTGAGGTCCTGATAAATCTCACCAAGTTTAAGATTAATACAAAAGATATTTAATTTTAGTCATGACTTCTAATATCCTGCAGTTTGATTTAGACCATGAAGTGGAGAGAACACACAGTTTTCCAGTTAAAAGGAAAAAAACCACCTGGCTTTGGAAGCTGAAAACTGTGGTCTTCCCAGAAGTTTCTGGGCACACACATCAAAATTTCGCAGGACAGTTGTGTGGAAGGATGGATGCATGGATCCATGGATAGTAAACAGACCACAAGCCATAGCAGGACTCACTGCCATTCTCAACAACCCATCAGATCAGCCACATCTTTTATTTTTTCCTTTGCAACACATTGCAGTCGGCCCTCCATGGGCTCTGCAGCATCCTGTTGCAACGTGACATGTGAATGGCGCTGGTTACCTGCAAAGGAACTGACACGGTAATTTCTGAACAACATTCTTCTGCAGGATCATTAAATTATGGTGAGTACCTTCATGTGATAGTTCACCTCTCATTCATGTGGCAATGTATTTTACTGGCATAGGTTGTCACCATTTAGACGTGGTAACTAATTGTTCAGTTTGGCACCTAAGATTTTTGAAGAAAAAAATTCTTAACAAAATCAAAAAGATTTACTCATGTTTTTCTTATATGCCGTAAGATCTCAACCATTTTGATACTGCTTATATGCCCTTAATACCTCTGCTTTCTGGTTAGCCAGCGTTGCCTTTGGTGATCCATCTTGTCAAAAAGTTACGGTAGCTGTAGTGCTCTTTTGTGATGGTTATGTGAATGAGAGATTATGAGTCTTTAAAAACAACAGGTGAACTTCCAGGTCTTACAGAAAAGACCTCGTAAAGAAAGAGAAAGGGATTCAGCTGACCTGCAAGGGACCAGTTACCTGTACAGGGATGTTGCTGCAAGGAATCAAGACCTGTTTACGTGGTGAGATGTTCCTTTGATTCAGTGACACCATGACTAACTTTCAGAGTTCAATGCACATACATCTACGTGAGTGTAGCCCATCCCAGTCTCTTCCAAGAATGAAAGCAGAAAAAAAAGTCCAGAAAAATACAGAACTGGTCACAGGATGTTTCTTTTTTAATGCTGTAGCTCTAGAACTTGGTTTATTTTGAAGGAAGAAATTTAGTAAGCAAATATAGTGCTTTTACACACTTTTCACTGGGATTAAGCTTAGTGCTCGACTCCTTTGAGACACTAAGAGGCATGACCATTATTTTAAAGGAAACCCTTTCCCTTTTCAGGAAGTTATGTCCTGTTATATACTGAGTGCAGTGTGGGCTGAAAAACCTCTTCTGGAAAGCTGCAGGAGGAGCTTGTGCTTGCCTGGAATCACGGCGGCGTTCCCCACGGTCAGGGGCATGGCAGCACCACAGTCCTCTCCCGGGGGAACGCCGCAGAGCAAGGGCCGGCACTGCAAAAACCAGCAGGGCTCTTCCATGACTGCACCCAAATACTTTCTATTTTGAGTCCTGCTTCCGTGCAGCATGGCGAGGGCGCGCCGAAGGCTGCTGGGCCGGGCAGGAGGCTGCGTGGCATACCGTGCTGCAGCGACCACCGCCTTTCAGCTGCTCTTGCCTCTGAGCAGTCTAAACCGGGCCTTCTCGCTGGGTGGAAACTGCGTCTGCCAACAGGCCCCTTTCCATTTTACACACAGCATTTCAAGGGCTTCCACGTGGTTCTCAATAGCCAAACCAGGGCTTATAACGCCACAGTAATCTTGGCCTCCCTCCTTGAGGGCTCGGTCCTAGATGATGGCATGTTGTCCTTACGACAGTCAGATCGGCTTAAAAACATCTGTTTGGCTTTGGTGTTTTGAATCTTTCTGCAGCAAGCCGCTTTTCAAGTTTGCTTTCCTGTATGCAACATTTCCATCACGATCTAAAAACAATTTTACACATAATAAAGTTTAACTATTTGGTATTTTTCATTTCAAAACTAAATAACAGACATTTAAGAGAATATTCTTTCTTTTAATGACACACATGATAGTATTTTTAAACACCAAGTGACATCCACAGTAACCTTTTTGGTCTTTCTCCAGAAAATACTCTATCAGTAAAGTTTGCCCATATTTACGATTTTTTTTTTAAGATGTTTTACTGCATTTGGTAGAACTAACATCTGCTTCTCCAGGGACTCTCCTATTTATGACAATTGGAGATGTTTTTGAAAACTATTTGAATTAAACTTAGCCTGCTCAGAAGTGTTTCCACAGGAGCTGACTGTACATATACAGCTTTCGTTGATGACATTTGACAGAGCTGTTAAACCCTCTTGACTCTGATGTATGATACCACATTACAGGAGCTGGAGCAACCCAGTGATACCCGCACATGCAAAATAACATTTACCGATTAGTTACCGTTTGTTCCGTTCAAAAACAAAATCCCTGAAACCAGCTGTTTCATCAGCAAAGAAGGAAGGCGGCGACGTTCCCTATTAACGTCCCTCCTCACCCCTTGAGGCGATGCTTTTCCTCCTAGACTCCGGGAAATCCCCACCGCTATGTCCGGTGCCCGGCAGCCGCTTGGCCGCGGTGGCGGAGAAGGACCCTCGGGAGCCACGTGAGCTGTGAAGGGCATAGCTCCAGGAGGAGAAGGTGCCCACGAAGCCGGTGGCAGTCCTGGCACTTCTCCCCTGCCCCACAGGTTGCGAGGAGAGCTGCAAGGCAGGCAAGAAAGCCGGGAGCACAGCTGCCTTTCAGAAGTGCAATGCCTCCGGTATTGCTATGGCACCTTCTCCCGGCATTGCTATGGCACCTTCTCCCGGCACAGGGCGGCGGTCGGTGACCTGACGGCAGGTCCCTCTGCGCTGCGCCTGTCCAGCACGGCCCCTCCAGCAGCAGCCCCTTTCTTCTGCCGTTTGGTCGCAGAAGTTTTGCTAAGGCTTTTGTTTCGGACTTCCGCAGAAGGAAGTCCCAAAGGAGTACCTGTGAAAAGAAAAACGTTCTTGCCAATTGAGTCTCAGTTATCACACCAGCAGCCATATTCTTGTGTGTAAACTGTCTTTTTTTTAGAAACACTCCAAAGTGCAAGAATTCTTTTGGGATTGTTACTGATGAAATCTCTTATTTTCTCTAAAGAGTGATGGTCCTTAGGGAATTGCCATGAGTTGTAAGAAAAGCAAGGTGTTGCAATGTAATGTAACATTACGATTTAAATGTGATACTGTCTGATTATCATTTCTCTTAAGTGCTGAATTTGCAGTATCTTTTTCTGCACACTCTTAAGAAACCTAACGCAAGGGGGGGGGGGGGGAAATCTCCAAAAGATAGAAATGATGCTTCTGCATTAAATTGATACCTTTGGTCTTCATAAATTTGATTGCAAATATAATTCTAAGCATGACGCTATTTAGGTTGGAAATATAAACATTTTCAGTTGTTTTCAAGTCTCTAAATCAAAGTACTAAATGGAGTCTTCCCCAGTAGCCTTTCTGGTCTTTTTGCTCATGGCTGAATCTTTGCTTTTTGGTCAGAATGAATTATCTGTGGCAACATGAAAAAAAAAAAAAAAAAAAGAATTTTTCTTCTTTTGATGAAGTAAAACCATTTATGGATGATATGAATCAACGTGGAGAATAAGAGACTTTGACTAAAGAAAAATGTATTGATTCCTGACTTTCCTGTCTTTGACATTGTCTGGAAGGGCGTTTCCTTGGTCAAGAAGACCAGGTCCTTTCACTGATTACATATTATCCCTTCTACTCTTCCATACGTCTAATTATTCCTACAATTAAAATAGATCGCATGATCTTTCATCTAAATCTTTTGCTTTAAGAAAAAGAGAATTTAAGCCTTAATTTATGAACTCTGATCTTATTAACCTTTCATTCGATTTGCTTCTGTGCCTTGATCTTGTAAGCAGGCTATTATACTTTCTGCAATTTTATTCAGTATGTGCTATTTCAAGACACTCCAAAAACTAAAGCTCACCTGCACAACATAAACTAAACATCTTCTCTCTTCTGCATCCTTGTTTAGTGTTCTGAGTCCCATAATTTGCTTCAAACCTTAGAAAAAAAATAATCATTAAACAGTCTGCCTTAATAAACAGGAACTTTGTTGTCTTTTGCCAGTGGTTTCTCAAGCAATCCCTTTCTGTCAAGAGCACACAGCTATTCTCTCTTTTGTCTCCTCCCGAAGGAATTTGTGCTCTCCATTCCTGCTGCTGTTTCTTCAGACATGCTTTGTGTTCTTTGTCTCTGCTATTTCCATCAGCCCAGATTGTCTTTATTTCCTTTTTTCCCCCACTGTCTTTATTCCTTTCCTCCTCCTATAGGCAGCAGGACCTTAGCTTTTAAAAACCAGGCATGCTGCTCCTTTTCCTCTCTAGTTTTTACCATCTTATTTGTTCATCTCGGTTTACGAGTGCTCTGTCCTCCATTCTTCATTCCTTCTGTTGCTCTCTTGCTTCTTCTTCCTTCCCTTTCATTTTCTAGGATTCTACCTTGTTCTCTATCTCAGGTCTTATTATTGCCCTGGATTCGCCTTCGTCTGAAATGCCACCTCTGCCTTTGGCTGCTGACGGGCACTTCTACTTTCATTCTCCTGCCTGTACTCAAGGCGAGGGAAGATATTTCCCAAGGATGCATAGCTACTTCTCTCAGGAGCGAGAGCTGCATGCAATTTTTTAGATTTTTTTTTTTCCCTTCTCATTGAACACATCCTACCCATGAATTTTCAGAAGAGGCCAGTTCCTTCCTCTGTGAGTTAGAGACCTGCCGCCTGTGCAGAGTTTGGTGTTGGGAGGCAGCACCACGTAATTTCCCATTGCTGTCCTGAGGTTTGCTGAGCTGTGTGCTCGCTTAAGCTCAGACGACTGTTGGGCCTGTCCTAGCTGACGCTCAGTGGGCACCCTACATTGACGGCTATTTACCACCTTTTTTTGAACTTGTTTTTGTTCCTTAGGAGTCTGGAGACTAGTTCCAGCTGCTGGGAGAAAGTACGTAGCATTACTGGTGTCACCGCGGAGTTTGCTGAAGGCTGTGGGATTTTGTAGAGGTCAAAGAGTGGAAGCCCACAAGTACTGTCCATGGCGGGACAGGGAGCTGGGTATCTCCAAAAGAAGTTCCGGACTATGCAAAGATAGAAAATGTTCTGTATTGTAAGGCGGGATTTTTGTAATTTCTCTGCTTACAAAGCTTGTTTTGTATAACTTAGTTATCTTATGCAAAGGAAAAGTGGAGAAGAGATGGTTGGTTTGTTGCATTTTTAATATTTATTTTTAAATAAATTCCAGAAGATGATAGGTGCAAATAAAATCAGAGGTTTGACTGCAGGACTAATAAGACGGCAAAGAAAAAAGGGGTTTTTTTGCAAACAGAAGAAACAACCAACAGTCCAAACTATAGGTGCCTTCAATAATATGAGAGCTCCAGGGGAAGGCACCATCAAGGGCACAGCCAAGAGAATTAGTCTACTTTGACTGTATGATTACTGAATTCGCCATTAGTAGTTCAGACTTTACTCTGGTCTTAGTCTCGCCCACCTATGAGAATAAAAGGCCCATGCTCCACCATGAGCAGGGGGCTGGAAGGACGGAGAGAAGCGCTGTGATTTCTCTCTGTGCAATACCGTAAGGCTGGAGTTCTGCAGGCTATGTTAAAAAGACTGAACTGAAAAACCAAAATCAAATACATATGTAGGAGACATAGCTGTGGTGGATTGGAGGATTTTTCAACTGTTGATTCATTTAAAACATGTCACGAAAAAAGTCATTAATACAATGAAGAAACATGGGGTTTTTTTCTCTCTGCTTGCTATTTTCTTTGTTTCTTTGTCTTCTTTCTTACTTCAGTTCTGTTATTTTCTTTCTATAGTTGCTAGGTGCAGATTATTTCTTACCAATGCCTGGGTACAAAGCAAACCAACCTGCCCAAACAGGCCTGGTTTGGGGATCAACACTGATCTTTCATGAATCATCATTGCATTAGTATGCTGTAAATCTTAGTACTTCGTTTTCTCTTTTATTTCCAATGGCTGCGTACAGACTTTTTGTGCAGTTTTGGCTGCACCAGTGAAAATCCAGGATAACCAGTTTATTAAAGAGCAACCTGACACACACCCACACACATACACAAAAATGTATATGTATATAACTTTTTACAGGAAGCAAAGCCAGCCATATTTCTTGTACAGAGGGAACAGAAGTTAATTTGTAGGTTGGTAAGAGAGAGCTTGTGACACTGCACTCCATTTCACATCAAGAGACATTAACTTGAAATTACTGTTTCCAAGGGAAACACTTATGACTCAAAGCATTAATTTGCATTAGCCCACGATAAGGCTAGCCTGTAAATTGAGTTATTGAAAATAACTCGCAACCATAGCACCAAGGAAGGAATTAACTAGGAATGTTTTCCTATAAACATAAGCTGGTATTTTTTTTTCCAGGTAGTTAAAATAGTAAAAGTGTGCAAAATGTAATCAATTTAGTTTTCTAGTAAAGTCATTATTTAACAAATTGTCAGTATGGAAGTAATCAGTTTGGATAAATTTGCGTTGGCTGGGTTTTATCGCCTCGCTTCTTAGTTTCATGTGAACAGCCTATTAAAACCCATGGTTTGGGACAAGCTCTGCATTTTTCTCTTACAGCTGTGAGGACAATGGTCATTCTTTACAAATTTAGTTCAAGGTAATGTGATGTTCTACCCAATCTGGCAGAAAGATTTATAACTTAGCAACTGGGGGCTAAATTTCTGTGTTGTAAGCAAGTCTGGTCTCAGGGAAATTTCACCTCTTTTGAACACCATAAAGATTATTTAGGAAAAAAAAAAAAACTCCATAAAATACGCTCTTTACCCTTCATGTGCTCCTATGATAACCACTCAAAGCGAGTTAACAATCGGCGGTATTAATAACTGAAATCTACACCAGTGAAATTATTCTAAATTGTTACTGATTACCAGCTGCACATGTACCACCACTGTTTTAACTACCGGGTGAGCCGACATTCCCCCAGGTAAATACAGTCAAGCAGGTCCAATTTTTTCAGTTCTCACTCAGGTTTCCATCCTCACTCTGCATCATAGCTTTGGTGCAAGAACGGAAATGCTGAAAAATTTCTTGTCCCTATAAAAGCTTGTCTTTCTTTTCAGGAGCTACCCAGACTGGTAGGTACCCCAGAGGGGAAATGCAACGCGGACGCCCCTGCCCCCCACGTAGGCATGTCCCACCTCTGCGTATATGGCTATGCAAAAGGCACACACCCACCCGATTGCCTTTTGGCCCTCTCCAAACACCCTTCCAGTTTATTAATTAGATCGAAAGTTACTCTGGAAGAGGACAGAGGAGAAGAGTGAGGACTCATTTTCCAGACTAAGCAGCTTTAAACCCAGATGCTCTCTCCTCGTATTACATTCCCATCTGCACCTACGCTTGTACTGTAGCAGCAATCCCTTTGTTTTCCTTCCTTCCTTTTTAATTCAAACGGAGCAACAAACTTTCTAATCCAGCAGCGCAGACGTAGTACGGTGGGGCAGGAAAGCGCCTATGAGGTTGGCCAAAAGGCATAGCCTGGAAGGAGACTTATATACCAGTGTATGAAATCATTTCCTCTTCCCTGTGGTAGCGCGGTGCCTGGGTAAGGGAAAGTTCGCTCCTTGGGCTGGGGAGGGGGAGGCTAACCTGCTGAGGGAGGTCAGCTCTCTGAATTACAGGCACGGCTTTTCTAGATTAGACGCAGGACGTCTGGTTTTCTACTTGCACACCCATATGGTGAATAATACAACATACGTAAAAGGCCGGTGACAATGTTACGCGTGTAGGTGAAGAGCATCAGCAAAGAAGCGGGCGTGAGTCTTGTCGCTTCCCCGACGTACTGTGTATTTTTCATGGAGGGGAGCATTGCGCTGCGGCGCCTTACCCCTGCCCTCTTACATCCCGTATTCTATCTGCCTGCCATGCCCGACAGGGCACCCCGCCGTGTATCTCTCAATTGCTTCTCATGAGTAAGGACATTATTTTTGATCCAAACTAATATGTAATTATCTATTTCAGAATGTTTTATTAGGAATTAGGACCCTTTTTATATTTTAACCAAACATATTCATTTCACAGCATGTTAAAAATCATTTTCTCTCTCCTAACTGTGTTTATCCTTTCTCCGTAATATTTCACAGCTGAAGTCCTTTTCTAAGAGAGCTTGAAAAATATTGTCTGGTTTTATTTTTTTTAAATTGTGCATATATGGACAAAATCTGTCCTCTCCTTTCTTCTCCTTAGCATTCTAAAATGTACCTGTGTTCAAATATTAAGAAATAAAACAAATATAAATTATGCATTTTCCAAGTTAATTTAAAATGCATTATGCACTGCTTTGTTCTCTGGAATTAGTATTATTAAGGGGACAGATCTGTATGGATTAATTTTGAGTCAGTTTATTCACTTCTTTGTAATTCAGTGGCAAAGATTTCTGTCCCCAGGCATCAAATTAAAATTTTTACTGTAAGTAACACATACACAATATGGACCTTTTTGTATTGTTTCTTTATTTTTCTATCAGACAGCGTATTTACATATTGTATTATTTCACAAAACCACCTCTTTCAAAGTAAACAAAACTTTCCCCCCACCCCCTTCTTGAAAATTATTTTAATGTTCCCATTGTTACTGTACCCAACTGGCACCTAGTTCTAGTTTCAAGGGTTTGGGTTTGGGTTTTTTTTTTCCCTTTCCACCAATAATCACATCATATTTAGCTGTGTCTTCCCCGAGTTCTATCACAAGCTGAATAACCGTCCAACCTCTCTTTCCTTCCAAATATTTTTGGTGGTGTTTGAGCTGCTTCTTCATGATTATTTTTTTAAAAAACAAGCATTCCATAATAATTTTAAAATATTGTTTTATTATAATAATTCTTTGCACTTACATGTTTTAAATCTTTATTTTTCCCTAAACTGAGCAAGAAAATAGAGTCTGCTTTCTTAATTAGTCTTCTTTAAACAAAATATCCTTTCATATGCACTAATAAAGACTAAGGATCATTTCTCTCTTGTTTAAATAACTGCTTGCTGTAGTATAAAATTGTAAGAGACATGATGCAGATCAAGATGCTGGGTTGAAGTGGAGAAGAGGAACAAGCAGTGCAATAATAAGCAGATTTTAATGATTTACTATAAATCAGCATTTTTGCCCTGTCAGTGAGATTGAAGAGGCAGACAGCTCCTCACATGTCTGCCTAGCAAATGTCTTCCTGATGAATCATGTGCTCTGAATCACTGATCACAACATTCAAACAGCACATCCAAATAATGAGGAAAACATATACACAGCATTCTTACGGCTGGTCTAAAACTGCAGGAATATGTGTTTTTAGTGGTGTGGTAGTTAAACCCCTACATTGATACTGTGTCTGTTCAGCAGAGGGTAATATAAGGTTAACTATTGATGCCCTAGCTTTGCTTCCACTCGTTAAACCGACGGTGAAAATCTAATCTTTAGGTACTCTGCAGGAAAAAAGAAGGCAAAACTGGAAAACAACCTATATTTTTAAATATTTTCCAACAGAGAAATGCATCAGCTACTTATTGAGAGAAACATTATAGCCATTAATTAGAAGACTACCAAGGCTAGTGTTTTATATGCAGGGTAGTCCCGATGACCATTGTTAATAATTTCAGTTGATCACTAAGATAATAGTGGTTATAAACTATTGTGCATTGCATGCCGTAATATACACTGACCCTCCTCACAATCCTGCCAGCGGTTTCAGGCAACCAAATAATTGTCATCAGTCTCCTGCGGCCGTGGGGTGTCACTGACTCAAGTTCTCCATAGCAAAACTCACAGGTTTTTGAGGATGACTTGGATACAGTGAAGCCTCTGTGGGGGTGAACGGAATGAGGTGCAGCCCCAAAAGCTCTGGGAGAATTAAGGAATGAAGGAATTAAGGCATGAGGTCTAGTCTCGGCCTTCACAGGCAACACTCCCATTAGCAGGAGCAGGACGTAAAGGCGTTAGACAAAACTCCCTGAGTAAATATGGGAGCTGACCCACCTCTGCCCCTTGGGTTAAAGAAGGCTGGTAATTTGCCCACCAGTAATAACTGTGATAATTGTGGTCCCCTCTTGCAGGAGATGCTCTGGTGAGGCTTTCACACCGCTGCAGCTGAGTGAGGGTAAGCCCATTTGCAGGTCAGCTCGGAGGACCTCATCCTGCAGCTCGCTAACTTGGCTGTTCGTGGATAAAAGGAGGACTTTGGCTTCCAGCAGTCTCTGTCCTTTAACCTTTTATTAACACCATCACTTATGCAGCAAACAGTTATGGAAGAAATAATTTTGTATTAGTAGGAACCTTGGATTTAGAGACTTTAAAAAAAAAATGATTATTCTAAGTTTGGTTGCGGTGATCTTTTGAAAGATAGTAACCTGTAATTCTTAGTTTTGTAGACTGTGACTATTGCGTTTACTACTAATTTTCTGCACTGCTCTAAACGTACTCTGTGCATTTAGCTTAAAATGCGTTAGTACCATTTACGTACCTAGTATTTGCAGTTCAAGTCATCCTTATGCAGACTTAGGAAAAGGTTTTTCCTGGAGATCCTGCAGGTGAGCTGGCACTAGAAATCCACTGATGGTTTTTCCTCCATGTCCCTGTACCCTGTTACCCATTTGATGCAGAATCACAGTATGTGTTTTTGCAAGAAGCTGCTGTCCATTGTTTGAAGACATGAAATTCACAGTCCTCATCTTTTCTGGTTTGCACTCAAGGGAAAAAACAATAATGGGCTCTTAAAACAATAAAACGTCAATGTGTTTTAAACATGACCATGTCGGGCTCAAAAATGTTTTCCAAAAGCATATCCATTTGTTTAATTTGAATAAGAACATACTTAATTTCATGGTCATTTGGTTAAAGCAGTTATTTTTATTAATGTGTTATTGAGCTAGAAGCTGAGGGCACTGGTCAGTTTGCTACTGTATAACTCACTCGCTTGGAGAATGAAGTCTCGCAGTACAAAGGGGAAAACTCGTATGTGCTATTTAGGCATCACAATGGTATATTTGATCTGTGTTCTTATTTTATTCAAAGTAAGGAGGGGAAAAAAACAAAACGCTCAGACTGCTGATTTCTGCAGAAAAAATCTGCAAATGAACTGTTCTATTAGCACAAATGTACAAAAGTCTTTAGAACCTCTCTCTTCAAAAGCATAATTAGGTATTTATTTCAGACATACTAACATCTTTGCAGTAGCTAATAAGATGCAGCCCATTTGAATATTAATATAATAAATGATTAAATTAAACAGCAAGATTCAGACTCAGAAATAGCCTTTATAGGTCCCAGGGGGTCACTAAAACTGTATTCCATTTCTTCCTACAGTTAACATAGTACAAGGGACATGAATGCGTAAAGCAATATTTGTCTTATGAAACATGGAGTTTTATATTGTGCTATTCAGTTTTATTACTCCACAGTTTGAAGCTGAGGCCTGTGATGAAGTCACCATGCTGGGACCCAACAGCAACTCTTCCTGTTTCAGTGCTTTTTGGCATCAAAGTGACGCATCGTTGCTTTGGCAGAGGCAAACCTAGTGGCAGGCTACATATAAATAGGTTAACAACGTTGGCATGTGATAAACTAATAACACCACACACACAAAAAAGTTGTTGTAAAGTAAACGGCTGAGGAATTTTTCATCTGTACATTATTATGTATTTATTATTAATAACATGTACCCAATAATGTGCAGAATTAATATCAACAGCATGAGGATGATCGGTTGGGCTTATTTTTTTCCTCTGTACGCCAGATAAAAGAGAAATAGGCAAAGTAGGCAATTATAATTGGCCATTATTCCAATAAAGGTGTTTCCCTTCTCAAATTAGTCCATGAAAACTGCACGCTATCCAAATCCCATGAACCTGAGAGGTGTTAATAAACATCTGGTCATGGTTTTTGCTTAATTAGCAATCCTTAGTTTGGACTGAAGTCTGTTTATGTAAAACAAAACACACGTACACACGCACGCACGCGTACACACACACACACACAAACACTCTCTTCCCCTCCCCGCTCCCCCCCCCCCCAACAACAACAACAACAACAACAAAAGAGAGGTTTTTGTTTTGTGAGCCACAGCCCTTCAGCAGTCCAAACCAGCTTCTTGTAAGTGCTTGGTGGGAGAATTGGATTTTTAAGTCTTATCATTTGTCAACACAGCAGAATAAAATGAAAGCTATTTGGATTTGTCTGTTTCTGTTCATTTTACCAGACTAATGTCACCTCAATCAGACCTAAAAAATCCCTGTATTTTATTGGAAAGAAAATTACCATTTTTAAATGCAAAAAGGAATTGCACACTTACTGCAGGTTACTGAAAAATGCCATTTTATTATTCTTAGCATCCAAAACCTTACAGCACCATCTCTCTAAGGAGCAGCTTTGGCAGGGAGGTAATGGATAAACATGCAACTGGGCTTGCAAGACTATACTGTCTAAATTAGATAAAAGAAAAGTAGGAAGAAAACTCCAAGATAAGTGGTACAAAGTAAATCAAAACAAATCATCTCACCAAACTTTATTCGCATCTGATACCATTTTTAGAAATTAAGGTCAGTTTTGTGGAACTAATAGGGAGTTACACCTATATATCTTGGGCACCATGACAATGCTTGAGAGGAAGATTTATACACTATGGTTGCAGATGCAGAAGAAAGATATGAGAGATCAAATGGAAGTGCATGATAACAAATGAAAAATGGTCCCCACAGCCCATAAATTAATTGAGAAAAGAAGGTTGTCATTATTTGAACATGCTTTAAAATAAGGTATGGGGTCCAGATGGCAGAGAATAGATAGGCCAACAAAGTTTGAGTAATTGATGACTTAAAAATAAAACAAGATCTTAAAGAAATGAATCACGTTGGGAGAGTTAGAGGAGGAATATTAGATGAAAAAGCACAAAACCTCCTCGAAACTTCAGAGCAGAAATCAAAGTATAGGAAAACAGACACATTTTTTCGTGAAGGATCTAAATAAATGTAAGTAATAAATATTTCAGGCAGCAATTGTATCCCCATTAAGGACACTTTTCTATTGTCATTTCATTAACCTATTCAGCTTTGTTTTCACGATTTTATTTCTGGGTTTTGTGGTCTAAGATTTTTTAGGAATGAACTGAAAGAAATTAGCAGCCACTATACTATAAAAATCACAATTACCATTTCTGCTCCCATCACTGTTGTTCGCTCATAAGGTCACTGCAAAGGGCCCTTTGGTAAACAGCGACATGCTTTCCAGAGCTTATTGTCTGCATTTACAGTACCCGATATCCGGCAACACAGCTGGTTGTGCTGGTTAAACCCAAACCCCTCCTTGCCTCATTTTCAGCTTAGCAGGGTCAGGCAGGGCAGGGAGGAAGTGACAACACTTGCACGGGTTTTGTTCCGTGGGGTTCCCCCCCCGCCCCCCTTGTTTTTCTTCCCCTTTGTCTATCCCTTTAAACAGTACTTCGGTGTTACGCAATGCCAGGTAATAAATAAATAAACTATGTATAATTTTATTATTTTTGCTTTCAAAATTTTACCCATCTGACCATAGAGGAGGTACGGGGGAGGGGGAGGGTGTCTGCAAGGGGGGGTGTGTGTGTGTGTGTGTGTGTATGTGTTTGCATATGTATCTGCACTTTGTGTGTGTGTGTGTGTGTGCGTATGCATGTGTGCATTTTCCATATTTATCGCTTTTCAGTACATTAGAGCATTTAGTACTTTGGAAGGCACTCATCCAAACAGAGCTCCATGTAAATGCACTGTGTACAAGCCAAGAAAGAACGGCTCCAGGCTGATAGAAACCTCAGAAGTATGTTAAATCATAGTACTCAACTGTTCCTCATTAGAACACTCCTCATTTCTTTCTTTTTTTCCTTCCACTTAAAAAAAAAATAATTTTTCCTCAAAGCCACTTACTTCGATGCTGCACTCTAGGAGCATATTATGAATATTCAGATTGAAAATAGAGCACCATCTAATAACGTGGAACACAAAGGAGCCCTGAAATGTATTCAGCCTCTTATTTACATTGTTATGAGAGATATTGCATTATCAAACAATGGCTCTGTTCCACACTGTATCCGTTACCCCTCGCATTAGGCTCCTTGGGAACTTATTATTGATGACAAAAATGCATCTAATGAGAGACTGCAGACTCGCTAAATGTATAGGTAAGCTATATTGCCTATAAGAAAGATAGCCCTAAAGGAAAAAACATCAAAGCCTGAGAGCTGATTTGTTCAGAAGTGCAACTGAGATGGGAAGAAAAGCAAACTTGGGGACCTTCCCATCATCGCACACAATGATGTCATTAAGGTACATTAATCTCAAAAAAGATACATACACAGAAAGTAAAACGTGACCCTCAGTGCGGAAGGCAAGCAAAAAGGCTTGAAAATGTTCAGAAGGCAGAAATATACAGGCAACAAACATTTCAAGGGAAAGGTAGTTGCCAGCAGGATTGATTTGAATACTCAAACTGGTGATTTATTTTTCATGCTCCTCGTAAAAAGAAGAGATCCTTTTTTTCCCCTCCTCTCCCCCTCGCTCTTGCTCGCTCGTTCCCAGACGGTAGGAAGGATGGGCTGAGGCTCACCGTGCCCACGGAGCAACGGCTGCCCTTTCACAGGCACCACAAATGAATGCAGGATGTTGGATAGACCAATTCAAACACTTCAGCAGGAGTGTATCAAAAAATGGGATAATCCACGTTCTTTGCATTTGTAACAGAAGAAAGGGAAAAAGGACAATTTCATTAAAAGTCTGGCCTCTGTAAAGAGAATGTTAAAGAGTTTCATACCCCAAACCCAAACTGCTTTGAATGCAAGTCTTGCTTTGCCCTTAACTGAAATGAAATTTCACAAATCCAGCTGTACATAGAGAAAGAAAATGAAAGACAAAATATTTACTCATGGACTCAATAGTCTCCTTTTTAAAAGGGAGGGGGTTAACTATTGATTTTTTAACAATATAAATTTAGCATATTTCACATGATCCATTACATTCCTTAGCACCATTAAGATGCAGTTTACATGATTTATTCAGAATAAGGTCCACTTTTAGCTATATTTAAGTCTCCTATTTGTTATTTAACATGTGTTTAATGTTTTCTGTCCCTGCTGTGCACAGCTGCAAGCTGCTATTTTTTGGCAATTTTTGTGACTGTGAAGTGATTTGTGTCTTTGAATCTCACCTTTCTATTCTATGGCCTGCTGGTTTGATTTTTTCCTAAACTTTAAGAAATAAGTTGCACTGTGTTATGACCTTTACTTCACTTCATGGAAGTAAACAAGAAGTCTAAAAGGACCATAAAAAAATCATGGCAGGTATCCTTATGGGGTAGATACAAGGACACATATGTAATTGATTTAGCATTTTGTGACACTGTAATTCAAAGCAGTTTAAGAAAAACACCCTAAAACTCCCGTAATGACATAGGAACTACTAATTGAGTGCTGGCAAACACTTCACTCACCGCTGACAGTCTAGGCCTATAAAACCTCCATGGCAGGGAATCCTCCATATTGTACAACTTCATTCAAATTATTTCAGCTGATCTCAATTACAGGAAATCTGACTGGAAAAGAAGTTATTATTGTACAATATATTTAAAATATCCTATTTATTTTTACAGTCATAAAGCGAACGGAGCTTGATGTTGAAGTGCAACAGATAGATACAAACACTTGTGGGGAATTTTGTAGCAAAAGAATGGTCACGGAATAAGGATCCTGCTATTTCAGTTGGCTTCCCGGATACAAAACTTTTGAAAGACAATAATAATGAACGACGGCAAAGCATGACAGCTATAGCAGCGTAATTGGCTTTTTTTTTTTTTTTTTGCTATTAAATGGGACTTTCCAAAACATGGCTATGAGCACTTGTGAAAGTTTGCTGAAACGCAATGAGCGCATCTCCAGTCACACTGTCGCTGTGCCACGGCTACTGACCCCACACCCTGCTCCAGCCGCCCAGGAGCTCCCGGTGCCGGCCCTGCCTGAAGCCCATGCCCGTTCGGTGTGCCTTACCGCGTAGGGCAGTCCCAGGCACGCTGCTGGACCCGATCCCCAGCCAGCCCCGACCCCGAGCAGACCCAAGCCCCGCCAGACGCGGTCACCTGCGCCGTCCCCCACGGAGCAGAAGCAGCTGCTCGTGGTGTGAGCCCCAGCGGCCGTGTATCAGCGTGGCAGTGAGAGGCACTGCAAAAGGACGTAACCACCCAATATTCATCCCTACGTCCCAGACTCCTTCAGACCGAAGAGGCACTCCTACAGGCACGTGAACACCCGCTACCGAGCCCACTTAGGGCTTTTCATACTGAGGTCGGCAGCCACGCTGCCCTACCTGCGCGCAGCCTGCAGCGGTCGGCGCAGCCTCCCCGGCGTCCCTCGCCTTTTCATCGGCTGCTTTTCCTTTGGCCACCTCTTGATTTCGAGGAAATGAATCGGTATCTCTCTTGCAAATTAGAATCTACGTATAATTCATGGGCAATGAATGTGCAACGTTCATATAATGATCTAAAAAGGCAGTTAGCAGTGCATAATGCATATGCTGGCACATATTCCTTTTTTATGTGGAGTAAAACGGGAGTGCTTTGTGGTGTGCTGAAATCGCAGAGATGCATGCCGGTGAGTCACTCTCTTTTTTGGAACGTTCATATTCCACATCACCAGTAAATATCAGAGAAGTGAAACACTGTTGGGTGTTTTGGGCGTATTTGTTGTCACTCTTTATGATATCTTTGGATAATTTCAGTGTCTATCAAACTGCTCCTTTAGTTAATAGGAGAGCATTTCCCCTTAACAATTTTAGGCAAATATAGTAGGTAAAAATGTCTGCGTCAATTTGAATACATTTACCTGTAAGTGGCAAACTTAGTAACTTCATTTGTCTGATTTTAATGAAAATGGAAAATGCACTGCTATATGACTTTAAAAAAAAATATATATATACCAGTTATTACCGTTTGATATATGTTCCCCATCCTTTTATAGGATCTATAAGAGAAAGCCATGTTGAAACAGTTTAATGCAATGCCTTTAACTTATCTAAACCACATTCAACTGACTGCACTGGGAAAATTGAATCTTTTCCTCACAGTCTTAGTGACATGAAAAATATATAATACAGTAAATGATTAATGCAGTTATAAACTATACCTGAGATAAGATTTAAGTATTCATATTTCTATCATGTTAATACAACACGATAAACCCATGAAGCAAACTTGACCACAGCATTTGTTATTCTGTCCAGTGTTCAATTATTCTTTGTCCAAATACAATTTAGGAGCTTGCTAGAATACATTCTCCGGGTACGAAGCATTATGTGCTACAGTGAGATAATCAAAGCAGTGGTCAGCAACTGTAGACCTCGATCTGGTATACGCAGAGCTGCAAAATAAAAGGGAGCCGAGAATATAACCACATGCAGGTTTTTTTTATTTTGGTTGTCCCGCATATGTCATTTACATGTGAAAGCATTATTTTTCCTTGCTTCTCTAGCATTTCACTTGAAGCTTTATATTTTCAGGTAGACCTAAATTGACATAATCACAGATGTGCTTAGCAACTACCAAAGCCATTTCAAACCACGTTGCTTTAATAACCAGCCTCTTCTTCTAATTTGTGCAGTAAGGGTCAAATTCTGCCCGTGGGAAACACATGTATACCACTCTAATGCTACCAAGAGAAAAAATGAGCCCACACTGATGACCACTTTGATGCTTTGATGGGCATTTTATTACAAGGATCTTGTGCCTCCATGTAAATAATAACCAATTGTACTGTAGACAGGCAGCGTGCCTAGCAGGGAAAGCACAAAGCTGGGAGACAGTATGGGAAATCTGTGGATCTGTCTCAGCCAAGTAGCTTTGCAGTGAGTTACAACTTGCCCATTTGCAAAATGAGTATAAAACTTCATTTTCAAAGGTGCATTTATACCCTTGAATGAAAGGTGAGAGAATTTTGAAACTAGCTCAGATAATAAAGACAGTGATGAAGGTATTTTACAAGTTTAACCTAGCTTTGAGCAAGGGCTTGGAGTAGATGACATCCAGAGGACCCATCCAGCCTAAATTACTCTGTGATTCAATGACTACAGCCCTTGGCAGCATTGGTTTTAAAATACCTGCCCCTCCCAGCCCTTGTCCCACAACTCCAGCCGCTGACACTGTCCATGTACATGGACACCCCAGAGGTATCTCCTGCTGTGGTGACCCACTTTAACCAGCCATGTGTAGACTGGAGTCTCCTCAGGGCCAGCTGAAAATTCCCTTGAGCTCTCTGAAAGGTTGGTGGTTTCCAAGGTGGAATCAGTGGTAAAAGCCAGAGCTTCCTTTACGAGTTACTCGGTAAATAATGCTGAAGATGAGCAGGATTTAATAATGAAAAAAATTTTTTTTTTGTCAAAGCTTTCGTTGAAAAATTAAATTGCCAAGAGTTTTTCTGTTTTATTTGCCCCCCCAACTCAGCTGTCAGCTGAAGAGCTTTTGATGAAAATGTATTTTTGAAACGAGTATAGAAGCCAGCTGGGATGGCCAGGCAAGGCCCTTTGCTAAGCTAATCTGTCTCTGACTAAGGTTTGGATGGGCAAGCATTCAGGATGATCTGAGGTTAGCCTCGCTTTCAGAACGGTAGGTAAGCTTAACAGCCATATTTTAAGTAATATTGCTAAACTACATCACATTGCAAATATGCCCTGTAATCAAAAGGGAAAAAAAAGTAAGGAGCTGACAGAATTAGAATAGAATAAAATACACGTCTCTGGGTGGAGTTATTTTATTTTCCCAAAAGAAGCCACAAGCTCTTCTTTGGTTAAACAGGCCTTAAGAACAGAAACAGCATCAAAAATGATAAGCAGAAATTAAATACTTCCCACCACTTGTTTAAAATTTGAGTACGCTGTAATAATTCTTTATTTCCATGAGACTAATTTTATGGGCTCATTCACTTTCTATTTGATCAGAACTTCTGCATGTAATAGTTACCAGCATTTCAAGCGAGAAATCATGTATGATTGTATATATACCAGGATACTCACTGTTGTAGTGGTAATACTAGTAACGGGGCATTTTTACTTAAGAATAAAAAAGCTGACACAACTGGGCAGCCCTAGCAGACAGACACCATTATTGCTCTGATAAAATGCAGTGCCATATGCAGCTGTTTAATTAGGTATTGACATAAGCATTTGCCTCTATAGGCACTGATAGTAACTCCATTTCCATTTTTGTGTATGTACTTTCATGTATATATGTAAATCTGACCTGCAATAAATATTTAATTTCTTTCAAGCTTTCCTGATTTACTTTCATGCCTGTTGCAAAACTTCTACAAACACAAATAGTTTCCTTTGATGAGCAACATACATCAAGTGTCTTCCCTTTTGTAACACATTTACATTTCTCAGGTTTTCTAGCTCGGTTTGTGCTACTCTTAGTGATGCAAACTCTTGAATAGAGACTTAACGTCCTCGCAGCAATCTTGCAACAATTTCAAAACATGCCTATGGTAATCCTATTATCACACAAGCTTGCAATGATAAAATGATCTCAGTGCAAGTCTGCAGTGACCCTCTGGAAGGCAATACCATTATAATGTGAGATTATACAGGTAAAATGAATTCAGTGAAAACACACACTGTGTTTGAATTTCAGTGTGGAGCCCTGATGAAATGATAAAATCAAGTTCACCTTTATGCTACATTATGCTTATGTTAAATGCAAGGATAAGATGGGAGGAGCTGCGCTCAAAAAATGTGTAGCGAGAGTGGTGTAAAATACAAAGGAGTGCAGGTCGGTCCAGAATGAAAGTCCAACCAGTCTGCAGAAAAGATCTCAACAGATTTGTTCAAGTGTGGTCAGCCCAGGAGGGCTGCAATGGTAATCCTGGTAAGCCAGAAACTGCCCAGCAGGCCAGGTGCCGGTCCAGTGATGGAGCCCAACACCTCTGCTCTGCTACCTAGCCGTGTCACCTCCCGGTCTACGGCCACCCAAGGCATCTTCTTCAGCACCTGTGAAGAGCCCTTACCCAAAGCCATTTTAAGCCTTCCAACAAATACTTTAATGGCTACTGTTTATCATGCCTTCCAACACTCAAAAGGGCAATGCAAAATCAGCACTGAATTCGTTAATTTATTAATTAAAAGAGAGGAAAGGAACACCTTAGCAGCCTCCAGAAATGGTCATACGGAAGCGTACTCTCCATAAAACTCTTTGGCCCTCACGTCCTCCTGCATGAGCAGAGCAGACCCAAAGGTTGGGGTGACTTTGGTCAAGGATGCGGGGATCTTTCCTCAGGGAAACAGAGATGCTTCCCTACCCCTGAGTTAGATTTTTATCCAGCTTACCACAGTTATCATTACACCACCAGCAGACAGTAAATGAACAGGGGCACCCGGGCACTGCCGAGGCAAACGGAGATTTTGGGTGAGGCGAGCCTCCATGCCGGTGGCGTAGCCTTGGCAGTGCCGGTGCCCCTGGGGAGCCACCTCGGCTTCTGGGGGCTCTTTGTCAGGTGCGTAGGAAACACAAGTACACGGTGCAGTATTTTGGCCAGTGATGGGTGGAATCAATCTCACCCAGCATTAAATATGTAAAGTTAGGTATCTAGCCTGCACTAGTCGCTAAGCTACATCTTTTTTTTATAATTGGTGGAGACTATAAATCCAATTCATTTGACCAATGCTAAGACTCTGTCTTAGCACAAACTGCCCTGTTTAACTTCACTGACTTTAAAGGGTAACTAGCTCAGACTTAATTGTCTAACTTTTAGACATCAAAGTCAAGGAAGATGAATATTATCTACCTAATATTCCACGGATGTCAAACTGAAATGAGCAAAAAAGTAAGGAGAGACTAGTCAGACAATTTCCCCTTTTGATAATTAGAAACCGTAAGATGTTTACTTACAGAATATGCCTTTCAGAAATAACTTAAACAAATCTGTGAAGCTGTCAACTATTGCAGATGTTTTGTATCTACATCTGCAGGGATTTCATAACACTTACTAAAAACCTTCAACATCTAGCTTGGGAAAGCCCTTCTGGATGAAAAGGTGGTTCCCAGGGATAGCCTCTTTGCTTCAAGCTTTTCTAATGCTTTTTGGGTCGGAAAGTATGATTTTTCTGCTTTGAACCTGGGCTGTCTATGTAGTCTTGAAGTAAACAGAGAGGGAGAGTCCATAAACCTTAATGGTATAATTGAGGATAATCTGGCATCAGTGGTGTCATATCTGGGATGAGCTATCGCAAGTCCCCCACAACCTGTCTTAGAGGCAACAGTTGCTTGAGAGACTCGAGCAGAGTTCCCTGTGTGTCACTAGCCCCCTCCGAAGGGAAGATGAATAGGAGGTATTTAAGCAGAGTGGCTCGAGACTTGACAGATCTGAGTTTGTAAGGAACAGGCCAAACAAAGTCCCAGTTCCTCACATCCCAACGATTTTCCCAGCCAACCAACACAGAACAGTAAGAGGAAAATCAAGGAAAGCTTCCCTATGTTACTGCTTTTACAAGTGTCTCAAAGTGATTGACAGCATTCATATTCTTATTATGGCATCTGCAGATAATGAGGTATCTAGGCACAGGAATATCCACTGCTTGAGCATGCCAGGAATATTATCACTGACGTCTGAGCAAAAACATTGCAATTCCACACAATACCTCTACATCTTAGAAACGTCAAAACACAGCCAGATGCTGGAGCCATGGCTGCTGAAATCACACGGGTTAGCTGCTATCTCTTGAAAGAATTATTATAGAGGTAAGGTATCTATTTAGCCAGTCAGGATTGTGGGGTTTAATTCTGCAGAAAAGAGCAGGCTCCTCCCCCCCAAATTTAAAGACCCTCATCCCTTCCTCCTTTTGAAATCTTCATAATTTTTGATAAACAAGGCTCAAAAACTGTCTCAGGTGCTGTGAGGAAGAACTTTCCAAGTCAAGGAAGGAGTCTTATGTTTCTAAGCTAAATGGCAGCTAAAACAACTCGCTCCAAAGGAAGGCTGCAGATAACATGCAATCTCAGACAGCTGATATGGTCCTGCAACCAATGGCCCAGGGCTAACTCTGCCACCAACCTACTGAGTGTGACCTTTGGCATGTTACTTTGCCACAGCAATGCTCTCCTGCCACTGGTGCACATCATCCAGTTAGCTGTTAGCCTCTGAGCCGAGCGTCCTTCACCCTGAGTCTGAGAGGGAAGGGAAGGGAAGGGAAGGGAAGGGAAGGGAAGGGAAGGGAAGGGAAGGGAAGGGCAGGGCAGG
>JAVKLA010000088.1:31067721-31079146 GCA_034782735.1 Sagittarius serpentarius
GCGAGGCGAGGCGAGGCGAGGCGAGGCGAGGCGAGGCGAGGCGAGGCGAGGCGAGGCGAGGCGAGGCGAGGCGAGGCGAGGCAAGGACAGGCAGATACTAACCACCCACAATGTGTGTACGTCTGTGGCTGAACTGCAGGAGGTGTCTACAGGTTCGGTTTCCAAACACAGTAAGATGAAGAACAATGTTTGAAATCTGGAAATTAGCCACAGAAACTCCTTTCAAATTCTGTTCCCAGGAGGCGTGGAGGTTCACATCTGCCAGCATCAACAGGGCTGCTCCGGCTGTGCCAGGCAGTGGGCTGCCTGCTGGGAACACCCATTGGGTCGCAGGCACAGGGGCACTGAGTGAGCAAGCTGCTCTACCCTGCTGCAGTGAAAATGCTCTGAAGACGTAAGAGGTTTACACCAAATATGAGTGGAGCAATGCTGGAAATGCACGTCGTCTTCTCTCCCTTCCTCCCTCCCTCTGCAGCTGACTGTAGAGATGGAGCGGGCACTGCCAACACCACCTCCTCCCTTACCCTTGAGTTGTGTGACATGCTGATCCTGGGACACGTGCCTTAACCAACTACATCTTCCCCATTGCCACTGAGTGTTTTTATTGCCGTGGCAAGATCCCCGTGCCTTTTTCTTGTCTTTGAACGCAGGTCTGGCATAGGTGGCCTTAGGATAGGAAGGACGCACTGAGTCTCCTTAGGAGGAACAGTTGTTCTTAGCCTGAAAGAAAGGAAGCAGGCCTTCACACATAAAACAGAAAGAAGGATGTCTCTACACGTCTTTGTAATGTCTTTGGACATTACAGCTCCTTTTTTCCCTCACCATGCTTCTGCTGTTTGACCCTTGGCCCAGCTAAAAGCACAAAACATGTTAGGTGCAAACTAATATTCTCACACCTGCTGCTGCAATACCCAGTGATCCACAACAGCCTTGCAGTCATACAGCCTGCGCGGGGACGCCTGCGAGCAAACACAGGGAGATTTGCAGGCCTTCATTCAAAACTAGACAGAGTACGCGTAGGGTCAATATAGAGCATTCATTGTTACGCCTTCCTCCTAAAGAAATTGTTTCTGCAGCTGGATATCAAAACTTCAGTCAAATGCCCTGTAGGGATGAAGTGCTTAAAAACAGTCACCGTGGCTAAAGAGAAGTTAGTAAAAGAGCTCAGACTGATCTCTATTCCTTGGCTTCACCCATAAGCTAAACTGCAGCAGGTGTACTGAAAAGCAAACGTACACCAGTACATTAGATTAGGGTTTGTACTCATTTAAAAGATTCCTTACCAAAAAAGTCCATATTAAAAACTCCAAACCTCTCCTAGATAACAAGCCAAAAGAATCTCACAGCGATAGGTTATTAAATCCACATAACATTGCATGCCAATATTTCTAAGTTATTTTTGTGCCAAAAACCTGAAAAAAATCACAAAGTGTCCTAGATGAAAACTACAGAAGGATTTGTAATGTTCAGGAAATAAAAGCAATGTGCTCCAACAGGTCAGGCAATAGCCTGAGTTGTAGTATTTTGCTAAATAGCAAATAAGCCTTCTTTAATTATGACAAGAGGAAGGTCTGACAGTTAGGACACCCTGCGAAATGTGAGAAGTTTCAGTTCAGTGTGTTGCTCCACCACAACCTCTGAGTCTGACTTTGGTCATACCATTTACCCTCCGTTTCCCATCTGCAAACTGGAAACGTGACTCCCTTCGCGCTCTCTTGGCCCAGCTGCTCTAACGAGGCAGCGGCTGTGCTCCTTCTGCATGTAGCTCGGCAGATCCTGATGCTGGTGAGGTCTCCGTGTCTGGCTGTAACGCAGAAAATAACTAATAAAATGAGGGAGTTATTTTTTCAGAATTACAGGAGAACTCAGTCAAACAAATACCAGAAGCATTAATCAATTAAATTTCTAGCACCAGCCTGGAAATGTACCATAGTTCTGTTAGAATTGGTCTACCTTATGAAAATAATAAATCCTACATTTTCATGAGGGTTTTTTTTTTCCCTCCTTGCACTTACAGATTCCTTATTATGCTTTGCCACCAAGCGCCGCACTAAATGTTGAGCCCTTTCTTCAGGTTGTGTCTAAAAGGGAAGAAAATAATGATGTCTCATAATGACAGCTGTCAGAGGGATTTGTGGGAATCAAAAAGCTTTCTGGAAAACGCGATGTACAAAACACTTGACCCAGTTGTCATTACTTCTGCCTGGCCCAGCCGCTACCTCGCACACCAGGAGCCTCCTCCTGCGCTGGCTGATGCAGAGGCAGCGTGGGACAGGCGGTGAGAGACAGAGCAGGGCAGCTGCAAATGAAAATCACCCTGGGGAGGGTTACAACTAGATAAAGTTTTCGACAATAAGATTCCAGAGACTGCTGACTGGAGAAAAGCTCAATATTTTAGTCTCAGTACAAATTTGCTTCAATCTTATACAACTCCCATGCAGCAGCATCCACAGCTGCATGCTGTAAACAACAAACAAATCTATTTCCATCAGCCCTGCTGATGCTATGAGAAAAGTGCCTGAGCATAAGACATGCACAGATGTAGAGTCTCACCTGAGCCTAGTGCTGCCCTCCATTTGGCCCCTCTAACTTAATATCGTTGTTACAAAGCTATTGGTCTCCTGGTAGTGAGCTGGCTCAACGCAGAGCCTCTTCTTCCAGCTAATCTGACAACTCCGATCCAAGAAGCATCAAGGGCCCAATTAAGAAGACACATCTTATCAAGGAGCTTATTTTGCATAACAGAATACAAATGACGAATAAAAATTTAATGTTTAATAACTTAGTACAAAGAGGGCTGTTGATATAGAATGCCTGGAATTTTTATGGCGGCTGTCAGACTTGTGATAAAACTGTTATATAGGAACACTTGGCAAAAAACAGCGTAGAATTTTTCAGTAATGGTGTGTGCATGATATTGCATTAATTCTTGATAGGGAAGTAACTGTAAGCCTGGGAATCAGCCAGTTTGAATTTCACTGTAAGATGATTTTTTTTTTTTTTTGAAGGACATCTAAATACATTTTAATGAAGAGTTAGCTGAAAGGATAGTTGGTACTTCATAAATGCATTTGTGTGTTTGCTGAAGTCCAGAAATTACAGGCAAATCATCATAATCCCTCTGGGTTCAGAATAACTTTGTCAGATTCAGTGATGTGGCTGCAGTTCACTGGTAACCATCGCTAATGGATGGTAGGGAGTAAGCTTAAAGAGGAAGGAGAGGTTGTCTGTGAGGCTTTGCCCTTGCTGGATAGGGCATTTCTTCGATTTACTTACACCGTATGGAACAGTCGAACACGGATGTAGCTCTTCTCTGACTCTGAAGATCATAATCTGGAGGAAAGCTTGACTTGCCTTTGTTCTTACAATGGCAATTTATACATCAGAAGTCCTTCATGCTAATATAAAAAATATTTTTGTGCTTTACGTTCCAATACAAAATCAGTTCTTCAAAAAGCAGGTATGCATTGTATTACGAAAGAATTATTGCGACCTCTGTAACTAACATGTTCTGTAAATATGTCCGTACCAATCAGCAGAAAAAAGATGTCCAGATTTTCTTGTAACCAGTTTCATAAAGCTGATGCTCTTACACAGGTTTCAAACGCTTGCATCATATTCTGATGAACTTGCCATATATCTTAAGCCTTTTTGTAAAAAAAAAAAAAAAAAGAAAAAATCTAAATATCTAAGTGCAGAAATTAAGTCGTCTTTACCAGTACGCTTAAAATAAAGTGTCCATTAAATAATGCTAAACTAATGCTGAATTAGAGTGGAACTCTTTTAGAAGTACATATCACATCTATATGAATACTAAATGAATTTCTTATTCATTCGATTCTATTGTATTAGTGTTATTGCAATGAATACTAAATGAATTCCTAATGATTGGATACTTAAAATAAAGTGTTACCCCTTTACAATAGTCATCAAACTTTAAGGACAAATTGAGATTAAAAAAAATTATGTACTGTTGGGAAAAAAAACGGTTGAACTGAATAGTTCAGAATATCGAAAGGTATAATTTATCTGATGATGCTAATATTCAGATGCAGTCTTATATTAGAAATAATACTACAGGAGTGGACCCTTATACAGAGGATTTGTTGCAGAAATAAAATCTATCAGTAACAGTTTCATTGTTCCATCATTATGAACTCATTTGGTATTCACCGTAATAGCACTGATCGTAATGAATTTGTTTGATATTCATGTGGCTCTCACATGCATTAACATAGGCTTTCTGTTGTAATTCAACATCCAACAAGCATTAGTTAATGCAGACTTTGGATTAGGCATAGGCCAGTATTCTGCAACTGGAGTTTCCTTTCAGTTTATAAGCAGTTAAGGGACATTTTTATCTGTCTCATTCCTGGCTCTTTTTTTCTCTGATACATTCTTTTTAAGCTGGCAAGCCTCCTAGAAGATCCCACACTGCCTTTTCATATGAACATAGGTGTGTGCCATCTTATATCTCAGGCGACAAGCCAGAAAGCCAGAATTTTATCACCCAGGCACATTTCCTCATTATCCCCTTGGCAATAGTGGCTCTGGCACAGCCTGGAGCTGGCAGGGCAGTAAGGGAGTAAGAAATCCTGACTCCCGGTATTAAATGGATTTTGTTGCTTTAGGTTCAGAAATGCCAATACTTCCCTAGTATTAGATAATATTTATTTGGCAAAATGAACTCCTGCCCTTGCAGTATCTTCCTCAGAGGAAATAACTCTGTGGCAAAAAGCAGGCTAAATCTTTGGAAAGTTTTCATAAAGAAGGGAACTCAGCCAGGTTTTCAGCAGGTTTGACTTACATGAAATTTTTTGGGCATTCCTCAGTCAAAGCTTGACTAATGCAGGCTCTGGTGTGATTCAACCTCAGTCAGGGTGTTAGACTCAATTTCCCCATTGTGTCTCATGATAATTATTCCTATTATATCTTCAAGAGATTATAGATGAGCGATAGATGAACTGCAATGACTATTACCAAGAATTATAGCACTCTTTATGCGCAAGTGTTCAAAACACCAGGGGCCACACGCTCAGGTAATACACATGGATTTAGATCGTGTAATCAATTTGATTGCAGCAACTGGTAACATGAAATTATGGAGTCAGGTGATCTGCTGCTGAACCCAAAGTGTTTTCAAAATACTGTCCCCATTTCATGTCAGTGTCTCACAAAAGAGGTTTTCCTTTGGTTTTCCTGATTGCTTTACACAAAGAATTTCTTCCTCCCACACAACCCCACTTTCTCCCACCCTTCTCCCCACGACAGCCTCCAACTGAAAGGCTGGGTTTCAGTCCTCCTCAGTGCACGGGGCGCTCCTCTTCCTCTCCTTGGGGGGCTGGAGGTGTGAGGAGGCCAGGAGGGCTCCAGCATAGATCCGCTGGATCCCAGAAACCTGGCAGGAGAGCTACACACCCTTCTCAGAAATAACCTGTAAAGCTGATCTTGGCACTTGGGGAAGGTCGGGTCCCCAGCTGCTCCTTTCGGAAGCAGAGGTGGGTCTGCAGCAGGCTCCTCGCCCCGCTCTCCTTTTTGGCAGGACATTGTCAGAGCCTGCTGCTGTCCAACCCAGAGATGGAGCAGCTGTTTGGGATGGCTGTACCAGATCCTCAAAACAGGCAGGCTCAGTAGAACCAAAACTGAGAGCGCAATTAGGAAAACACATGCGTTAAGTAGAGCGGGGGATGGGTTTGGATGCTCGGTGGAAGCAGGACACAGCCCTCTCCTGCTGGGGAACCCCTGTGCGAGGGGGAGGCGGCACCGAAGCTGACCCCAGGAGGAGATCAGGATGGGTCACAGGCAGAGAGGAAGAGCAGCCCTCCAGTGGGTGGGAAAGACTGGAAAATAAGGAAGACTTTCTCTGGGTGAGTTGGTAAGAGTTTCCAGCGCTGTTACTTAGACTCATAGAACCATAGAACAGTTTGGGTTGGAAGGGACCTTAAAGATCACGAGTTCCAACGCCCCTGCCGTGGGCAGGGACACCTTCCCCTAGACCAGCTTGCTCAGAGCCCCGTCCAGCCTGGCCTTGAACACTTCCAGGGAGGGGGCATCCGTAACTTCCCTGGGCAACCTGTTCCAGTGTCTCACCACCCTCACGGTGGAGAATTTCTTCCAAATATTTAGCCTAAATCCACCCTCTTCCACTTTAAAGCCATTACCCCTCGTTCTATTACCACCCACCCTTCTAAAAAGTCCCTCCCCAGCTTTTTGTAGGCCCCCTTCAGGTACTACTTCAAAAAGGCGAGGTCTAGTTCAACCACGCAGCAGTGCCCACGACGACGGACGGCTCTGACCAGGAATGGCTGCGAGGGGGCCTCTCTCCTTACCACTTCGCTTCCCTTTTGACTTGCAGGCAGGGTAAGATTTGTCAGAGCTCTTGGAGGCCCCGATAGATGTAAGCACTGTTTAATTAATTTGATTTATGATATAATTGCACCACTGTGCTTGAGGGTTTAAGGGAATTCCTTTTCCTCTGTTTCTTCCTAAAAGGGATTTCAGGTAAAACTTTGTCAGGGGAGGTAGTGTTGCCCCGGCCAGTGCAAGAGATGTGTCTGCAAACGATACGCCAGCCTGCATGTCACCCGTCTAACTGTACACTTATTCGCCATTTGAGCAAAGATATTCAGGTGCATAATTCTTCCTCTTTTACCTACAAATGTTGTTTTACCCAGACAAATCTGAGGCTCGGCTGCACTAGAAAATGCACCTGTTGGGGTTTTTTTTTGTACCAAGGTTGTGTTTAGGACAGAGAACTGTCTCACAGGGCTATGGAAAACATGTGTTTTTCTATCCTTTCTTTTTATTTGCCTCACTGAAAAATCACCTGGTTTAGTTCTTTCTGAACTAAGACTAAGGAAGATCATTTTTTACGGAGCTTCTAAGGAAAACATATTTTCTATTTTTTTAGTATAAAGTATGCTTATAATTAGCTGGTATATGTGAATTAGTGTCTTGTGGTATAGAAGCACAGAGAAAGGATTTAAGCAACCAGCTACTTTATACCATGTTTTGTGACCAAGCACAAAGTTTGGCTGCATTTAATGGAAAAACTGGTGGCGAGTGTTGCCTGGCCACTGCAGGATACCTGTGATAATGTACTTGCATCACTTCACAGTTAAACTAAAGCAAACGTATGTCATTGCTGTGTGTGCCGTAACACCTGGGCACAATAGAATGAATTCATGGACTGTGCACCCATAAATCTTCATTTCCTAGTTTTGTGGGTTTGTCAGGCCTTTAAAGTTATTTAACACGCTTTTTGCAGTGATAGATAGGTACTGAGAGTGTTATAAATACTAACTTGTGTCTGAAAGTTAGGCTGTGAAGCTATCACCCAGGCTTATGGTGTCTGTGATTTTATATCCAGCTAACAAGTCACTTTCATGGGTCGGGACATCATCTGGAGTCTATGAATGTGTAAGAAGCAACAGCTACTGTATATATGTTAGGTGCTGTTTGATTCATATATACAACATTTCTTTTAGAAAAAAGCACAGTAAGAGTGTTCTTCGCTTTAGTTTTAAAAATAAAGACCGTAGACCTTACTAGTGTCTGGCCTATCAGGAATTCATAATGAAAACGAATGTTCATTTTTTCTTTAAAAGTGTATCAAGCTAAATGATACTGACGCTTTCAATTTTTTACATCATAATCAATAAAGGCTGCTTATGCACACTTTGCAAAACCATCAGTTTAGAAGTTTGAAAAAAAAATCTGCATATGGCTGCAGCTTGCTGACTGCAAAGCTCTAGCACTAAATCTTCTGAGTTAAAGTTTTACTGGTGTGTTATGAGTAAAAATGCCTTGTCAGCCATCTGCCAGTTTTTCTCCTAACATCCATATTTTCAACCCTTGCTAAACATTGGGAGCATTTGGCCACAAGAGGCCAGCTCTACAATTAAACAGCCGAGTTCTGCAGCAGAAGCAAGGGCATGTCAAAATAGAACTGTCTGTTATTAATTTTAAAAGTCCATAAAGGAAAGCTATGACCCTGTCAGGGTGATGGACTGGTAGTTGAATGTATTATAAACTGTTAACTCTCAGAGACACAAAAGAAAAGGAAAAGAAAAACAATGCAGCAGTGTCAAAAGCTTCAATAAATGCTAATCATGGCAGATTAATCAGCCTCTAATTCCACTGATCCAAAAAGGTTAGAGAGTCAATTGTGTAAAATTAGCTCTTTCTCATGTGTCCCTTTGCATTTGGAGAATCTGTCTGTTCATTTGCATCTTTTGCCAATGTTTACGAAGAATTCAGTTCATTAGCTCTTAAACATAAAATCAGACACTGGAAGGGGGATTCATTGCCTTTTCCTGCTTAAAGTAGTACTTAAAGCAAACAGCATTGCTACAGTGTACATTTATAGATTCTACCAAGCAGCATTAATTACTGTATGTCTCATATCCAGAAACCTTCTTTTCATAGGAAAGTTTTCATGTGAAGTGTTCTATTCAGTGTGGTAAGGAGGGCTTTTTGGATGGGTTAAGATAAAATGTTTAATCATTAGATTGAAATGAGACAAATGGCAAACTGGAGCTGCTAGACCTTAGTAGAGTACACGCTACAAAGAACTCCCAGAAGTATGTACACTATCTGCTTTGGGAAATACCTGCTTTAACCTGCATTTGAAAATCCTGCAACTTGCCAAAGAGAATGGCAGTTCAAATGAATGACTATGCAGAGCACAAGAAAGCCTGAGGAAGGATTCTTTAATGGCAAATAAAGCAGGAGATGAGAAGACACATCAGCTGGTGCTGTTCGAAGTGTTCGTAACTGAACTCAGGACCAGACAGGACTCACCTGCTTTCCTTACAAAGCTGGCGTTCAGACAGGATTCATTCATCATCTGATGATGTTTGACTGCTGGACTGAGTTTTGAGGACTCACACTGCTATGACTCAGGTTACTTGGGGAGCGCCTCTGAGCTAAGAAATGCAAGGATGGAGACCCTAATTTCATAACATACCTGCAAGGTTTACCAGCCGTGGCTTCCCCTTTTAGGGAAATGTGCGTGGTCAGCTGAGGGGAACCTCAAAGGAATACATCTATACGCACGCTCTCCTAATGCTTCGTTTGCTTGGACTGCCTCCACTGGGATGAAATTTGTGACTGATTTCTCATTCTCCTGGAGAAAATAATGATGTTTCTTCCCCACACCAAAGAGATCATGTGATTTAACAGAAATCTAGGAACTTCCCACCCGTTTGCTCCCTCACGCTTCTGGGAAGCACACTGACACTGAGCTCTCTGCCAGAACTCTACCTGAAAGCCATTTTCCCTGACACAGACAGGAGGATGGAGGAGATCTGTTCATCTCCCAGCTGCCCTCCTTTTTGGGCTGACCTCCCTGGGCACGTCAGGGCTTTCTCCTCAGGGGAGCACCCAAGGGAAGGTCTCCATGCCACCTGCACAACGAGGAGAAGCAGCAAAGGGCCATACCTACCACCTTTCCACGGAGACCGGTCCCTGACTGTGAAATCCCACAGCAACTGAGGACTGACACCAATCTCTCTGCAGTAAGTGCAAGGCACTGCCTCTGCCTTGGCCCTCTCCAACATAAACACATAGCAATGTACTTATATATTATTAAGAAGTTTCAAAGCAAAATACTCCCTCCGCAGATGCATTGAGGGAGAGGATAAGAGAACGAACAGGAGCCAGATGTTTTCCCCGTTCCTTCATGAGCTACTGAAGGGGGCTGAGCTGCACAGGATAAGAGTCTCTGCAGAAACTGGAGCTACACGAGGTTCCCTGGGGCATCAGTGCCCGATCCTGTCACAGGGGCATGTGCCTATCAAGCACCTCTCTCGCCTTGAGTGGCACTGCTTTGTCTAGTCTCACAAAAGACTTGGCTGGGTTTTCAGGGCTTAGCCTATTCTCTGGATTGTGACAAGTCTTGGGGCGTTTATTCTGTAGAGAAAAAGGGTAAAATACCTGTATGAAGAATCAAGTCACCATGGGCAGGAGGGGACTGCTTCCATTAAACAGTGTAGTTTTTTAAAGGGTAATTTGGATATCTGTTTACCATGTTTCAGTACACAATGTAAGTGTACTTTTTGGTCAAAGGCTCTTTACTGGGGCTTCAAACGTTTGCTCCCTGTTGGCTCCAAGTTGAAATCCCACATTTTCTCAAGAAATACTCTTGATTTGATGTAAGTTTTACTTCTAGATACACTCAGTCCAAAAACTGAAATTAAAACTTAGTGAAAGACACCTTTACCAGAGGAGAAAATATAGTTAGATACATTCTCTAAAAGAAGAAGAGCACTGCATGGCTTTAATTTAAAAAAATTACCCATGAGGAATCTAGCTTAAAATATGAAAATATAATATGAAGTTTAAAAGATAATTATGAAGCCGTAAAATGGAAAACCACAAAAATTATTTTAAAGGGAATGTAAAGTAAGTATATATGGCACAGTGCAATGGATGGACTGTCAGCAGTATTTCTTTGTGCGTATATCTTTTGTATTGCAGTGAACTGTGCAACAGCAAGATTTGAATATTCTGAATCTGCCATCTCCCTCTACTGTCAATCAGATACTTCCAATTTTGAACATGCCAGGATGAACTATGTTGACTTCTTTGGCACAAGAAAGTGAATTCAGTGAAATTCATATATTCAATGGTTTCATGAAAATGAGAAAAGTCTGTCTATTTGCTAGAACAGCTTTGGGCTAGTTTTGAATGGCTGCATTTCATCTCTGCATTTTCCCTCCCCACAACTGTTATGATGTGAAAAGTGCCCAAGGCCAGGGGCTTGTAGGCCCAAGTCCACTGAAATTAATTGTAAGTGGGAAAAAAGGCCTTTTGCCTAAGCCAGTCATATTATACTTTCCCATCTGATCACTTCTTTTCCATTGATGGATATAGTTTACTCTACCAAATCATTTCTTTTTTTGCAAGTGAAGCTAATTTAATGCCACCCAAAAATATATCGGACACCTTCTGGCACCTATTCCTGTCCCAGAACTGCGCTCTTAATGCTCAGGTATACATAAAGTTCTGCAGCATACAATTGCTCTTGCTTCTGCAAAGTTTTTGCTTTAATAATAGCAACAGACAAGTTTAAATCCTTCTCTTTTGGACAGAATAGAGTGGATATTTTCCTACTGTAGGTGTGCCACCACCTCCTCCTCCTCCTGCACTGAAGTGTGACTGTGCACTAGTTGCAGAGGGCAGAAGATTTCTGCAATTCTAGCTATTTTTCCTGGCATTCTGCCATCCGAAGTTGTCACAGAATCATAGAATGGCTTGGGCTGGAAAGGACCATCAAAGGTCATCTAGTCCAACCCCCCTGCGGTGAGCAGGGACACCTTCGACTCTATCAGGTCACTCAGAGCCCTGTCCAGCCTGGCCTTGAATGTTCCCAGGGATGGGGCATCTACCACCTCTCTGGGCAACCTGTGCCAGTGCCTCACCA
>JAVKLA010000088.1:31079246-31099582 GCA_034782735.1 Sagittarius serpentarius
GAATCACTTCCCTCGACCTGCTGGCCACGCTTCTCTTGATGCAGCCCAGGATCTGGTTGGCCTTCCGGGCTGCGAGCCCTTGAGACCAACCAAAGAAAAGTGGAGTTACCACTGCACAATTACACTCTAAATCTAAGTGTCCCAAAAGTTTTCTGATGTCTGGATTAACAAGGATGGTATTTGTCCTGTTAAGAACCAGAAAAGCTCAGCTCCACTTTTCAAAAGGACTAATGCTGAGCTCAGATTTATTAAGAAAGTCCCCCAACTAAATGCACCCTCACAGATACGTCAGCCTTCCCAACACTGTAAAGCAGACTATGCTGGTAAGAGTAAGGCTTTGATTTGATAAGGCTAGAGTTAGGAGAAACTTTTTGAACTGGTGTAGTTGAGGATGGCAGTAAGACTTGAAATTTCTAGTTTCAGTCACTGATTGTTTTTTTCATCTGTCAAGATGATTTTTAAAGACTTAAGACTTTATAAGAATTCAGATTGAAGTGGGGTCATGTCCAGACTATATCTGAACAGAGTATCTCCAAAAAATACTTGAGTGCTGCAGGAAGTGGGGAGAATGATTCAAGATGCCTCACATTTCTTTTATGGGCCAGTATGACCAAGCATGGTATGAAGGGAGGAACTTTAATGCTAACGGAGTAAGCCTTCAGATAAGATGTAAACCAGAGTTCCTGGCCGTTTTCTCTGTGCATCAGCCTTCTGGACACTTTCCAGCTCCTCTCTGCCTACCTACGTTTTCAACTGCCTAAGACAGTGTTTATTTCCTGCCCCAAACTGTTCAGTAGCATTCTTGTTCACTATTAAAAGAGCAGCTGCATGTTAGTGGTGGGTGAAGACAGTTTCTACCTCTCAAAGACTGTTATTAGACTTAGTTAATTAAAATTTATAAACATACTTTAAGCCCAAGAACATCTTTTAAGAGGCAGAGATGCAGGGGAAAAGATGAAGTGAACAACTTGAGTGACAGCCCCTGAAAACACTTTGTTAACCAGACATGGGTTCTGATCTCCCTTACTATGTGCCTTGAATGTTTACTTACACGGTACAAAGTGGCTGCAAATCATTATTAAAATGGCAGCATTTGTGCCCAGTTTGCATCGGCCAACGTGATGGATCAAGGTCAGGATAACTATCAGACTCCTGCCACGGGCAGTGGCTGTCACCTTGCCCTTTCTAACAGGCAATAGTCCAGTCCAACGCAACTGCGACCATCTCCTCTTCCCTCTCCAGCACACATTCAAGCAGATTGATCAGCAGACTGATATCTGAAAGAGGCTCAGATCTAAATCTGTATGCAGATATTGTTCCTGGAAATCTCAGACTCTATTTCAAATTTGGCAGTTAGGCACACTCTAGTTTAAATTAGAGGCTTAATCTTAGATTTCCCATGTTTCTCTCTCCTTATCTAGTGCAAAATACTGCAAGAAGAGAACTCCCAGAAACCGTTCTCTTTGCACAGATGAGGAACAGCAAATCATAAGCAGATTCTCTGAATGCTCAAGTGTAAGATTATATATTTTACTGTCAACTAAAACCACAGGAATAGGAAAATATTACTGTGAAAATACTGCCTGTAATGAGAGGACTTGGTTGTCACATTTGGGAAGACATAATTTATCTCTTATCTGGTATTAGTGAATAATATCACTTCGCCATTCACTGTAGTGTGTTTCCCTTAGAAATCCACACAAATGTTCCTTAATGTTAAATCCTAGGTAAAGAAAGTTATCTTTTCTGAATGTCATAAGCTTCCAATAATATATGGAATCTCCTCTGAGTTCCACTGGCTTTCCTTTCCCCCAATCTGCAAAATTCTCAGAAAAATATCTCTACTTGATTACATCTCAATGAGGCTATGTTGACTTATGCCAGCAAAAGACCTGTTCATCTGTTTTCTGTTGTTTCATTACCTTCCCACCTTTCTGAAAGGGCTATTTCTTTGTCTGGGTTATTTGTCCCCTAGCCAGAAGGTGCTGCCTTATAAAGAGGGTGGTGTTTTTACATCAAACTCAGTGCTGGATGATTTCCTTCTTTGTCTGCAGCCATAACATCCTCTTGTTCACACAGAAATAAAAAACCACAACGGGTATGGATTATGCGATGCATTTCCTGTAACATTTAATAATCACAGTAAAACACTGACATATATTGCTGCCTACTTACAAATCTCTGTTTTCTGTAGAAATTACAGCTTACTATTTAAGTCACCTGAATAACCAGCTTTATACATCTGAACAACGTAATAAAACAACTCATCCTGACTAGATGAATATCCTCTAGTGAACTTAACACCGAGGTCCATATTCTGCTCTACGTTTCACTAACGTCAGTCTCAAATAGTACATCCTTATTTACAAATGGCATAAAAATGAGGCATGAATCATTCTCCTAAACTGACTAAACCTAGCTGTTCACAAACGCCCTGACAGTGAGCCATAGTGCCCAGGTTTTGTCTCAGGGACAGTCTCTCCCCATTCACCATCAGCAGGATGGCTCGCCTTTCCCAAGCACACACCCCTTCATCCCCTCCGACCTACAGCCAAAAAACATCACTGCAGCAATTGCAGCAATGGTTTTCCTGGGAAAGGAGCATTTGGGAAGTATTTAATGTATTTCTAACTGTCTTCCAGTGCAGCTTAGCAGCTGGAAGTCAGGTACGGAGCCAGAGCAAAGGATTTATCCTGTGTTACTGTTCTTCGTGTCTTTTTCCACTGACTTCGAGCGGGGAAAATGGCACTGCCGTGAAGGCCGAGTTATTCTCTTATAACCAGAATGCACAGGACAGTGTCCTGCACAGTAGGCTCTGATCCTCGTCCTTGGTCTTGGGCAATGATTTATTTAAACAGGACTAAATGCATGTTCCACACTTTTAAGAACCATGGACAACTGGAAGCTGACAAGTACCTGACAAGCCTGTTCTGGGTAGGTACTGGTTAAGTCTCTGTTCCTACCAGCTGGGGAGGATGTTTGAATTACCTGATTGGAAAATAAAGGCATTAAAAAAAATGGTACTTTTCCTTTCCTCTGTTTCTTTTAGAAACAAAACAAAACAAGGAAATGTGAACATTTGACAATCTACAGATTTCTTTTTATAAAACAAATACTAAAAACGAAGCTTTTTAGCTTTGTAAAGATGATTACCAGGAAACTCCAACAATGCTGAGCAGGTATGTATTTGTTGGAAACCTGCATTGCTATTATAAAGCTCTTCCCACAGAAGCCTTTAAATTAAAATTATTTTTGAAGCCTAGCCTAGAACATCAAAAACAAATCAGAGTTCAAGTGCACAGTATGATTCCCATTGGGAAAAGGGATTCATTTACAGATGCTGGGTGATTTTTGTGACAGTAGGAAAGACATTTATTTTCATAGAAGAAGAGAGGTCCATTTCTAAAGCATGGCCTATTTGTATCTGGCTGTGGGTTACTCATTGAAAAATTATTGATCTTCACTGAGATTAAGTCAAACATTATTTTTGTTTTCATGACTTCATGTGTTCTCAGCAGAGCCTCAGCTCTGCTCTGAATTGTGCTGCGCTGTGTCCTGTTGGTACACCGAATGGGTTTGTCTGAGCAGGGGCAGTATCCCGCGTGTGCGGTGCCCTGGGCACTACAGCAGCGTGGCTATACTGTGGAAGGTTGTACAGCATCCCATGCAACCCAGCAGGATCAAAGGCTTCCTCTCAATTTCGGCATGGCAGCCTACACAATGAATTTAAACCAGTGCAAGAGAAACAGCAGCACAGTTTAAGGCTACACACTTCGGTTTCCTTTTCACGTATTGCAATTAACAAATAATGGCAAGCTGCCCACTTGGAAAGGTAGCACATTAATATATTTTGAATAGCTAAGAGCTTTGTTGTTGTTGATGTTATTACTATTATTATTATTACTACATTTTATCTTAAGCTTTTTATTAGCAAAGATGACTTTGATTCCTTTAATAGCTCTTTAAAAAAAAAAAAATCTAGCTAATATTTAGTAATTCCCCAGTCTCCCCCAAATACACATTGAAACTATAAAGTGTTTCTAAATATCCTGAGAATTATCTAAATAGATTTTGTAAAATTCACGTAACCTTTCACTAACCACCAAGCCCTTATTATCTAAAGAGGCTTCCAGGGAGGTGTTTGTAGGTAATTACCCAAGAATTAATCATAGGATTAACATAAAAGGCAAAATATAATAAATAATCAAGTTCTTACATACGCAAATCATTGTGAGGTATGTTACCAATTTTCATAGAGGGGCCACTGTCAGAAATGCAATTTCATCTATCCAATTAGCAGGTGTTGCTCCATTATAAATCTGTCACTGCTTTCTTTGCACCAAACAGCTGCTTATGCAAGTAACTGTGTGAAACTCTATTAAAAAACACAGGTCTGCATAAAGGCGGTTTAAAAAAAAATAAATTCCCAATAAAGCTGCATTAGATCTACTTGGTCTGGAAGGCTGTGGCCAAGAAGCAGTTAAAATTATTAGGAAGGGAATTCCATCATGCTATTAATGTCCTGCAATTCAGCTGTGACTGTGTTCTGTTCACTTGGTTTTCCTCTTCAAGTGCTGTTCTGTTTTTAAAGCTGCTTTGAAGGAATGCTCTCCAGTGGACTGCCGCCTGTCACTGCTCCCTGTCATGTGTCCGATAATTAAAATCTGACTGATTTACTGACTGGCATCAACCATCACAGCTCAAGAGTTAGAAGATGTTCATCCTTCCCAAGGCTAAATTTACTTGGTGAAAAGGGGCCGCTTGCTTCCAGCCTGAGCTGTCATTCAGCTGCCGTGGAAACCATAAAGATAGCTAACAGAGCCCCAGCCAGCAGTCTTTAGTTTATTTTATTCTAATATTTATTGCCACCCAGAAAATGAACATAATACAGACAAGTTAGTGAGAGCACTGCACTAGTGATTTGTGAGGCTGGTGTGGAATGAGAGCAAAACAGTCCTGCAGTATTAAAATAAAATAGAACAGCAGTGTTTCCCCAAAGTATGGCAGGGCTGTAGCTGTGTTTATTTTAACCCTAATGGGGTGCAATTTATTATTACATTTTAAGTAGATGCACTCTTGGAGAAGGGTGGTTGGGCTTTTTTTCCCTTTTTTTCTTAAGTGCACACTGCTCAGGAAGTACAAAAAAAAAGGAAAGGAAAGGAATATCATGTCATCCTGTGTGAATGATCTAGCAGTATTAATGGAGCCTCCAGGATCTATTGAAAGCACCAACTTCAATAGCTCAGGGTCATGATATCAGTACTTGTGATGGAACAAGCTATTTACAAAAGATTTAAACTCTAGGGAAGACGCCTCCTCCAGGCTCTCTGGCTTATTCTCCTTAGCCTTTAGGGTCACATCCTGCTCATCTGGCTCCTTCTAGTTTCTCTGTTATCATAGGTTGGATGTGACAGTTGCCAGCAATCTTTATCTCTGACCCTCCACGACGCAGTGTCACTCCAACCCAGAGCACAGCAGAGCAGCACTGTTCCCCAGTTTCCAACCTAGATTTTTTTTTAGTGCACTGCTCTCGTTTTTTCTGTTCCCTCAGCTACAGTATTTGTCATTTTCTCCACATAAATAAAGCAAACCTTAAATATATACTGTCTGGTAAGAAACTCAAATACCTTTCCAGCATGAACAAGATTAATCACATGTAATATTTACAGTACTAAACAAAACAATTATAACATCATATATACTCAGCTGAACAAACACACTGACAGTTCTCTTTGAAAACATACAGTAAAAATCAAATGAAAATCCATATCAGAGTAAAGGAACTTATCTTCAATTTGTATTCCTCTTAAGCCATTTTTTAGACCAAAATTCAGATGCAGTCGCCTTCTCCAGAAGTCATCAAGGCCTGATTTACCACTGTCCTTCTGCTATAGTGACACAGCTGGAGGGACAAGTAGTGCACCAGAAGCAAAGGCAAGTAGAATTACAAAGGGGCATCAAAGGAAAGCCAGGTTTGCTTACTTGCCTCTACAGCCCTTGGGGTTTCACCCCTGCAATTATCATAAACACACAAAGAGACAAAGTCTTGAGTGTGCACTGACACAGCCCCTGTTTTTGAAAATGTGGACCACAGTCTGGCTTTTAGAGGGCCCACAGCGTGCCTAGGATAAAGAGGAGATATGAGTCTTGTCTACCAAAGAGTTAACAAGCTGAGGGCTCAGCCCTGCAAATAATTTCTTACTTGAGCCTTAGTCATGCAAAAAGTCCTATAGATCTTAATGGCTCTGCTCATGTACTTAAGATTCATGCCAACAAGTGTCTGCAGGGTCAGGTTCTTGAAACCAGGAACCAAAACACATCCATAAGCTCCCCTCAGAGAGCCTGTATAAAACAATATTCTTAATTGTACAGTATCCCAATCAGGTGTCATAGATAAACTAAACTACAACTGAAGAAGATAATAATGTAATGCTTTCTATAAGAACATGCAGATTTATTTCCATGCATGCTCAAAGATACTCCTTTCCTGGGGGTGCAGTTGGGGAAGGAGAATGTGTAAATGTCGAATACCTGCCTATGCAGAAGAGCCATAGTACAAACACAAATTTTTACTAACCACCCAAGCGCTGACACATCCCTGGCCACCATGCAGGTTTTTTTCTGATCAGCTATAGATCTGATGTGCTGTAACAGACTGTAAAGGGAATTCAAAATTACCCATAACCAACAAGTTCATCATTCACTCTCAAAAGTGTTTCATCTTCCCTTGTCTCCTTGCTCTCAGGAATTTCTCTCAACCTGATATTTCTTAATCGGAACTTATTTTTTACAGGTCATCAATTTGATTTCTCAGTGTCTTAGTGCTTGGTATTCTCATTTGGAACAGCAACCAGTTGTGCCCATTGATCTTTAGCATCTTATATCCAATTTTCATGCAGCATGGAGCAAAAAAACTTTCTGGTAAATGGAAGTTTAACAGCAAATCTCAGGCATCTTTTTAAAAAAACAATAGTTTATAAAAGGAAAATATGTAGAAAAAAAAGAAACTCAATAAGCCACAAAAATAACAAAGCAATGGGAACATCTGAGAACAGTGAAACTGTCTGCCATCTTGGAGCACCCACAGGACCAAATTTTTTCCCAGTTAGTTCAGAGATCACTGTAGACTCTGAACAGAAGCTGTGGTTAGATCACTCTCATTTTAGCAAGTATAAATGTAAGTGACGGTATTTGGACATAAACTTCTGTAGCTTTTCCAGCTACACTAGTGGTCCTTATGACCTGCTGTGGCAGTGAATTTCAGAGGCTGTGGACATGCTGGGTGAAGAAAGATATCCTCTCATTTGTTCTAAATGTACCTGTCATTAATTTTAGTGAACAACAGGTTGTTGCTGTATTAGGACTTCACACGAAAAGGAAGAACTGATCGGTTTTCACTACATACTCACAGCGTTAAATACCTCAGTCAAGTTTCTTTGCATTTTTCTTCTTTCCAAATGCCCTTTCTCCTGAAATCAGTAATACAGGAGGATGAAAATTGGTTTCTAGCATGATTAATGCTGCGCAAAACTTTCAGCTCAATACTAGACAAAGATCACCTGGTTTTGATATAATGCCTCTTTCCCTGTTTCTCTCGCTCCCTCTCTCTCCCCTCTTCCTCTGGGGATGCACAAAGCATTTCAACCAGTCCTACTTCAGCTCCGGATCCCTCACCCTGTGTTCCTGAAACACCACCTCCACACTGAAGTGATTCCAGGAGTTGCTGCTCTCTACCTTTTCACCTCTAAGTATCCTCTGAAAAGGAAAGGCTTTTTCACTCTCTTCCAAAATGTTTGGCAAGTTGGATGACCCCATTCATATCTTCAGTGTCATTTTGATCATGAGGGGATGACAGAGTTTTTCCGCAAACATGAAATGTGATGCTCTTCCAGTCAATGGGGTCTTCAAGGGAGCTTTTTGCAAGTTCACCTGAGCTTATTAGAAACCAGGACAGAAAAATGGTTTCAGCCCTGCTTTAATCTAAGGTCCAACCATGCTTTAATATAGACAAAGTTGGGAAATGACTTGGACTTTATGGGAGGAGAGCAAGAAAGCATCGTCCTGGCAAACTATGGTCTCTTTTTAGGGCACTTTCAGGCCCCAGCCTCTGGCAGCACCCAGGACACAACCAGGACCAGTCTCGTCCCTGCCCTGCCCCTGCCCACCCCCATGGGGCGACAAATCTCTGCCCCTGCAGAGCCACCTCTGGCATCAGAGACTGGAGACACATAGGGCCTAGTTACAGACTCCAGGACGCACTGACGACCCAGAGCTCGTGAATATAGGAACAAGCACCTTCCTCACTTCATCAAAAAGCCAAAAATTGGAGGTTTTGCAAAATCGTCTTGAAACTTCTAAGATTTTTCACAAGCTTTGAAATCTGAGCAAGCAAGCTTTGGAAGATGGGAAGCATGGCAAAGCAATTTCCTTCACTCACTAAAATCACAGGAGTGCAAAGAGGAAAATATTGCCCTCCTACCATTTCACTGATATCCCACAGTATGCTATTCTTCTGGCTGCTGCCATCAGGCCTGGCTCTACACTTCCATGGTCATGCCAACACACGCCTGAGATGGCCTTCATCTTGGGTGTACTGAGGGGTAAAAGGCTTCATACTAACTGTGTCTTAATCTTTCTCCTTTACTGCCCTATAAAATAAATTAATTTAATTAGAAACTGTGACAAGGTAATAATAAATAAAAGTCAGTATCAGAAGGAAAGATGTTTAAAGTTATTTAAATGCCTGATTTGAGCAAAGCACCTAAACAGTTTTAAAATGTGACCCATAATGTGTTTCACCCCAAAGGATATAACCAGGATATTGAAGATTATTCATATATAGGAAATATTCAATTCATCATCCAAATGCACCCACTTCTGCAGTGAAATATAGCAGATATTTAACAGCACCCAGCAATTCGATACGCATTGAAGGTGGGGTGTGGAGAAAAAAATAGAACAGTATCCAGATGAAAATGCAGATGTCAGGAATGGAATTCACCAACTGGGAGGAGACGAGCAAAAAGGGAGATTACTATTTTTATGTAAAATAAATCAGTCTGCTAATCGGGCTGGGATTTTGCTGCTGAGAGTTAAGGAGGGCAAGAGGAGAACCGTAATTTTTAGAGCTGCCACTTTAAACTACAGCCCCTCTTGCTTCAACACTGCTTTGATGCAGCATCAGAGAGAGAGCATCTTGAAGTGCTGTAATGTCACGGCTCAAACAGACATATTTTAAAGTAACAGGAAGTAAATTAAGCCAATTAAACCATCTTAACGCCTTGACTTTTTTAGAGTGCTTGCTTACCAAGCAGATTTTTCTCAGCTTTCACAGCAATGATCATTACCTACATTTTAGGAGGTAACTATTTCCCAGCTTTACAGGCTCACACCTAAAACTTTGGGTTATCCCTTTGCTTTCAAGCAGAAAGCTTGCACATATAATACGGAGTTCAACAGTCTTCACACCCTTGTTGGGACTCCTTGTCTGGAGTGAGCCAGAGCAATGCAAAAAAAAAGAAAAAAGCTGTTAAAATCCCTGCCAGGCTCCCCTGCTGGGATTTGTGCCCAAACAGGGAGAAGCACCCCCGAGACCCTACAGCTGCCAGGGTGCCAGTGCTGCCTGGGCCAGGACACTGTGCCCAGTGCCCCTGTGCCCTGTGGCAGCTCGGTGACCTGCTGGGTGCTCCGCGGGGCTGCTCAGAGCCCATCAGGGCTTTCCTGCTTGCCCAGCAGCCTCGCAGCACGAAGTGTGAAAACCCTTTTCCCCTCAGCGTGGGGCCACCATAGCCCGTCTATTTGCAAACTTCCCCTCTGTCCAGCTTTGAACCCACTGGCCGATTTCCTACCAGGAAACCAAAATGCCCCCATATTCTGACATTCCTATATATGGCCCTAAAAATAAAAGTCTGCTTCTGGTGGAGATACTGGTCTGAAGCAAACACTCATCAGGTACCAGCTGTATTGGGAAGCAATCCCAGAATGTGGTGGAAGCAGAACTGAAAGATTTGAATTTTCAGTTTTCGCAGATGACAGACCATCTTGTCCCCTCACACCACCCCAGCTAGGGTATGCCCAGGTAAATCTAAAGGCCTTTAAGGCCTTTCACATTACTGAAAGAGCAAGTCTTATACCTCAGGTTTGGAGAAGAGTCTTACTGCTTTTAACTTTCATTTATTTCGTTCTTCTCTCAGCACTTGTTGAGCTCTTGCACGGTGAGACTTTAGTGCTAGCTGGAAGCTTAGCATCACATGCATCAAGACCTTTAGTAAAACTCAGTGTAGGTCACCACACAGCTCATTAAATAAAGGGACATACTCTGCATGCCAATTAAGAGATTAAATTATGGAACAAAGCAGAGGGAGAACTAAAATTTAAGATCCCCTTGTATTTTCCAGCAAGTCATCTGTCAACTGGAGGAGCTATTCCACTAACTGAAGCTTGTGAAGAGCCTGACATAGCCATAACCGTGAATATCTCAAATTGTTATGTCAACTGAGGTTACTGCGAAGTTGAAATTGTACTGGCAGTGGACTTCTCTATTGTCGTGATTCCAACACAGATACAAAGATGAAGAGGGAAAGAGAAAAAGAGGTATAAAAGTTTACCAGCACAAGTTTAGGTATGTTCTGATATTTGTGAATAGCAAATAGTATAACATACGTATCATAAATGCCAATAAAATATACATACCAGAACTTCATGGGGCTATTCATACATACAGTATGTTTCATACTGAAAGTTATCTTAAAGAAAGGATTTTATAATGTTATAGTGGAAAATTTGGAGAAAAAAATTATTCAAATAGAATTTAAGTGCATTGCTGAATTCAGTATTTCAGCTGGGCTTTACTTTTGGACTTTTAAGCCCTTTGGATGCCAAAAAACTGTGTGTGTGTGTATGTGTGTGCATGTACACAGGCAGAACTGCGTGTGCCTTGGCAGCAATGCAGAGCTCAGCATCTATCCTACATACAAACCTGGTCAGGTAGAAGACAGCATTCCCCTACTTCTGCAAAGTTTCTGTCAGAGCACAGCCCACACATGACCAAAACACTGGGCCTGATGCGAACAGCAAGGAGGATGCTCTGTTTTAAAACACAGCCACACCCGTGGGAACAAAGCCCAATCCATATTTTTCCCTGTAGACAACCTTATGCTAACATTGTACAGGTTTCATGGCAGAAGTACACCGAAGAGGTTTCATTACACAGAAAAGTATACGTTTTGCTTGTTTTGTTTTTTTTTTTTTTTTTTTTTTTTATATCAGGATGAAAAGCTGCTCCTCTTTTTTCATCTCAGATGTGGGCTATGGTGCCATATTCAGGCTAGCTTTCCATCTCTTGTTGAGCGAAATCACTTTTCTATAGTGGACTAGCTTCAACAGGCTGATGGCAGCCTTTAAGCCCAGTTTTCTGAAACCCTAGGTTACTGCAGAGATGAGCTCTGCTGTTCATACAATGGCTGCACCAACCCTAAAAGCCAGGCAGGCAAAAGCCAGTGCCTCTCTAAAATTTATAAAGCTGAATTAGCCCATTGCTATGCCCGCACTTGCAGCTGAGACTCACTGTGTTAGCCTGGACGCTGAATGCACTGGAATAAATCCTGCTGTAATTCTGGCTTACAGTGGAACATGACTGTTTGTGTCTGTCCATGGAGATTATTCCTAACTCCTCACAGCCCTGAGCTGGGAAGCGACGTGCAGGAGGGTGCTGGGTCCACAGTGAGAGACCCCTTGTGCGCCAGGCTTTGTAGCGGTCAGCATTACAGCACCTACATCTCTTGCAGATCTAGCTCTTAGCAACTGTAATAGAGCTTGCTCTTTGTACAAACATTTATCTTCTCATGTGACTCCAGCTACCCAGTCCTTGAATGGGACTGGATGATTATGAATAAGAAAAAAAATCAGTCATCACATTCATAAGACTAAAAATTTTGAAAGTCTCACACAAAAATTATCTTCCAGGACTACAGGCACCACAGGGATGGGAAGGACACACTGTGGGTCAGGAGAGATGAGAGGAGGTTTGTTTTTTTTTTTAAGGAAGAGTTAAAAAACGTCGTAGTTCGTGAAATCTCAGACCTGCTGCTTCAGGACTGCCTGTCACCCAATGGATGAGAAGCAGGTTGTTTTCAAACAAGCAGGAAAGGCTGCTTCATTTGGATAGTACCAGTGGATGAGACTGACTTCTGAGACGCAAAGAGGTGAGGCCGGGAAGAAGCCTGGCTTGCCAGCCCCACCAAAGCTCAGCATACCTGTGCTTCTTGCAGGGCAGGGACCAAACCATGCCTCCTATGCCTGCTCCTCAGCCAGCAACTGAGCTGCCCGTGGCCCTTCACCATCATATCCACAGTAGCTCACCTGTCCCACTGGAGAACTGGGAAGGCAGAGGAGATCGGTACACTCGTGGCCACTCCAGCTTGCCTGCACAGGGGCAGGTGTTAACAGACGTGGGCCCCACCAGTCATCTGTTACCTGCAGTGCACCATGAGTTCCCCCACACCCTGTTGCAGGCAAGCAGAAAAGCCCATTATCAAGCCTATGCTGAAGATTTCTATACGTGTAACTTCACCTCCCTCAAATCTGCTCTTAACACCATCATCTGCCCAGTTATGAGTTGGTCAGTGGATTTGAGACTGTGAGTTTTGGAGCTAATTAGAAGTCTGAAGTGTTCTATCTGTACCAGAATTCGATCAGTAGCCAGAGAGCTGATCACCGTTACGCACAACTGTGACTTATCCTGTAGTGCCAGAGTTACTCTGTGGCTGTCACATGTCACTGTGTGAGGTGACATGTCACATCATTGTCATGGTGACATGTCACCACATTACTGTGCAGCTATCATGCACGTACAGTTAGAAGCCCTCACTACAACTGTTTCCACTTAGGTATTTAGTTTCTTAAGGATTACTGACTGTGATGTAGAAATTCCTATCAATCATAATGTCAGCTCTACAGAAATTAAGCTACTTTCAGATGAGGATTTTGAAACAAATTTAATAACACAGAATTGTGCCTATTTCTCAAAAAGTGGGTTACATCTGTCAGGGCAATGACACAAATGGCTAGGAGGAGACAAGGGAGGGTTCCTTCTATTGTTTCCACAGACCTCACAAGAAAAAAAAGACAAACCTAGCTAAACAATATTTAAAACATAAAATCAGTACTGCAACTGCAGAAATGTCTGAGTTTGCAGAGAGCCTCAAAAAGAAGGTACAGAGCCATTCATCTATTTCAGGGTGCATGGACCAAGATATCAAAAACTATTATGGCTAATACACTGTAAGCACACAATATGGCTAATTCACAGTCCCTAGTAGTTACTACAAGGTAGCTTGTAAGCTGAAATCTTCAGCTGTTACAGGCATACTGTCAATCTTGCCCAAACGCTTCATGGAAAACCTGCCCAAGATTTGTCTCCACAAAGATTTAAAGCCAGATAGCTTCGTAGCTATGTATTATCTTGCTGTAAAAATACATCTTTTTTGTGAGTGAAGAAAAAGTGAATGAAGAGGACATTTTTCCTAATGGAGAAAGCATGAAGACCTACCTGAGAGGAAACTGAAGCAAGGTGGAAGAACATGTGTATACATATGCATATGTGCACGTGTGTGTGTATGCACACACACCTGTATATGTGTGCATATATTTCATTATTTGTCAACATAAAGAACTATAATTATCTGTTAAGTTTTCCTGTGCCTGAGTGGGGACTCGGCTAAGGAATCACAGATGGACTAGGAGGCAAAGAAGAGGTATTTTGTTCTCCTGGAACTGAGAACACTCATGTGGCATTCTCTGTCTTGGAGAAGGAGAAAGAAGAATTGCTATTTTTATTCAACATAAATCAGTTTGCCAATCAAAGTAGGATTTTGCTTCTGCAAATTGGGAAAGAAAAGGAAAAAAAAATAATATTGAGAGCTGTCATTTTAATGAACAGCCTTTGGTGGGACTGCACAAGGTAAAAGCATAAAATTTAGCCCAGATGTTTAGTTGGAATAAGAAAATTTGTCTTCATGTCATGTTTTTCACATTTCCATTCTGAAATCTTAACATAATTTATATAAAAAGATTGTATAAATGTTTACAGTTCTTTAACAGAATTGTAAGCAACCTAAAAAAAGCTAAATGCACCTTAGGATCTCCTAATACTACTCCCAAAACTGAGATCATCCTTTGTAAATTGTGCCTGTCAAAGACTCTATATGACTGCACTACGCTGCAGTGTTTTACCTCTACACACAGATGAAGTCTAAAATTTCTTGTACACAAAAATGAGCATTTTGGCATAAACAATGTGATCAAGACAGTTTCCATCCTCACCACTGAATCTTGATGGTTTTCTTGAACTTAGATATAACAGTTCCCCACACACAGGATATTGTGTGTGATACAAGCAGTTTTAACTTGAAAGCTCACTCCCACCAAATGTCTGCATTTTTGCGTGAGCCAAGAAAGACCTGAACTCAACTATAACATATTTCCAAGAAAAAGACTTTGCTGTTATTCTCTCAGGCACAATTTGTTTCCTAACCAATGATGCTATTTAATCAAAACTCACACTAGTCTTACTAAAAGCATTTAAAAAACAAAACAAGAAAGCAGCATTTCTGTTCCATAGCTTAGTTCTTAATCATCTAATCAAACTTGATAAATTTCCACTCTCTCTCTCTCCCCCCCCCCCCAATGAATTCTTGGCAGCCTTCAGTGAAATAAAAAAGTTCATGTAGAAGTTCAAAGCAGCAATTTATGTTTCTGATAATTTTAAATTAATTTCTAATCTATGAAGCATAAAGAAACTATGCTTGAGATGCAGCCCACATCCAGCCATATGGCTTAAGGAGACAGTCTCTGTGATGTGTGGCTGCAGATCTTTCTGTCCCTGGCATACACACCTGAAGTTCATGCCCCCTAATGTAATTGGACAGTTTTGTTTGTGAAAATGGCCTGTTCTGCCAAACGCTGAAGTCCTTGCTTTGACAGATATATCACTTTTCCAATGTGAGTGTATTTTGAAGAGAGCTGACACATGATCAAGTTCTCTTTAATATCCTTCAACAAACCTGACAGTTGTCCAGCAGGGTCTTGTGCCGCATCCAACTGTCAGCTTCTGCAGAGGCATTACGGGAAAACTGACTGAGGAAAACAGCAGCAAAGAGGGAAAAAGTGATTTATGCTTCTCCGTATACTCCGCTTAGTATCAAAACCAAGTACCTCAGCTTGTATGTTTTAGCAGGCCTACATGGACAAAGTCTCCATAGGTTCTGGTAGTATAGGAGAACAACCTATTTATATTTTAATTTTTTTAGTTTTGGGATTTATTGCATGTCTTATTATAAAGCACCCCAAATCTCACAAGCAGAGGTATAAGTATTTATTTGAAAACAAAACATTAAGAGTAATGAAGACTAAATGTTCTCATTAAAATCCTTTCCAAATCTGAGCTGCCTTATAAATACCAATAACTGCATGGTTTTTTAACTCTTTGAGGTGCCTCAGTTTCATACAGGTTTTGGAAGGGTCTTTCGCTTACAAGACAAGAGTTCTTATGAACACAGAAAACCACGTTTGTTTAGTATTTTGATGCTTACCTATGCCACCGGTGAGAAAGTTTGTGCTTCAGTAGAGATCTGACAACGTAAGCTTAGAATATCTTCTTCAAATTTTTATTTGGGCCAGATGTTGTCATTTTGTTGCCTTAAAATTCTGTCTTCCTGCAGGAAGGCAGAGTCTGATTGCAGTCACTTTGTGTTACTGAAATGCAGATTGCAGCAAGAAGGAATTGAACTGGACCAAGATAATAGCATAAACTCCATCATCCCCACCATGAAAACAGTGTTTGTACCCTCAGACTGCAGCTGTTTTCTTTGTCTGAAAACTCCCTCAGCCCATCCTCTGTCATACGTTCTGAAAGACTGAAACATTTCTTAATGCTCCATTCCCCGCAGTGAATCTCTTCAGTCTGCAGCCTCGTGCCAAAATGGTGCCTGGTGGAGCTCCCTGTGAGCCCACGTACACATCTTGGGTTTAGGTACACGAGATTGCCACAAGCTCTGTGTCTGCACAGGGTCAAGCCCCATGTGGAGAGTCCAGAGCAGGCAACCACAGCTGGAAGGGGCTTGAAACTGGAGTAAGCAGCTCTGCTCTAAATCAAGCTCACAATAATGCTTGCCCTTGCTTTGATAAAAATCATGCATGTGAGCAACACTGAAGATGTGCAAGTCCTGAGGTTCTACATAAAAATGACAGAAAGATCCTATCAGACAGAAAGACAAGTGTTATTGAAACAGTCACAGAAGAGTTGGTCTGAACTGGAGTACTGGAGAATGACCATGTTATCTCTGTTATTCCAGTGCCCCTTTAAATATAGTGCTGAGGTGACTGCCTACTTAGCCTACGGTGAAGGCCACGCTTGTCTGCGGTGAAGTCCCATAATCTTAGTTTATTGCATCGCATGTATTGTATTTGCTCAAGCTGTTGCCTGAGGGGGTGCTTGTGGGAAATGTATAGCTTTCTTCTCCCCCCCTTCTCGCGCAGACTATTTAGGCTGACATTTATCAATAAATTGCACATATTGTTATACATTTTTCTGTCGGAGCAGTGCTACAAGATTATGTGATGAGCACATTTTATCAATCTAGAAAAACTTCTTTTTTTTTTCCTCCGGATAAAGGTTTTTGCTGCAGAAGTGACTGGAATGTCACAGCTCCAGCTCAACCTGATTCCCAAGTCAAACCAGGGACCCAGACAGTTTTCATTGGAGCCCTTGTTTCAGGAAACATTTCTGGGGAAAGCTGTTTCTGGCTGCTCTCCCTCCCCCAGGTCTGCGGACGGCAGGACTGTGGTAGAAACGCAACATGGCCCTCTGTTACCACAAGCCCATAAATCTCCCACAATCAGGCAATTCCTACATTCTGCAGTTCTGTATGTTACGTTTTTCCCCCCCATGGGCTAAGCCGCTAAAAGCCACTGCCCTGACCTCCTGTTAACTTTTTTTCTTTGTTTTATTTTTTCCAAGGTAGCAGCATAATGACCCTACAATCAAGATCATGTCAGTTAATCCTCCTTTTCAGATCAGCACAACTCTTCCTCATGCATTACATTTAGATTTTCTTTTAAAAATGCCTTTGCTTGAAAGACAAATAATTTGTCTTCAAATTTCATCTGTCAAAACCTAGATAGATTATTTCCATAGTATATTTTTAATCTTGCTCTGAAGTTTGCTTCTTCTGTTTTACTCTCCTCGTTAGTTGCACCCGCATATCTGGATTATTTCAAAACACCACTATTTCGGACAACATGAAGGAAGCTGCTAGACACTTCAGTAGAAAAATCAGAGTTAAAACTATTTAAAAGAACAGGAGTAGGAATTTACCCTCATGGCTGCTGCAAAATAGGGGGGGGGTGGGGGAGCCCATCCTTCTTTCAGGTGCCACGATTAGAATAAAGATCGGAAAATTTGGGAAAAACTTACTGGGACGATTTAGTACATTTGAAATAGAATCTGGGAAAGCTGCTGAACACCACGGAATCTAGCACTTGTGCGCGCAGTTTGCTGCAAGACGTGTTTAACTGTAAGAATTAGCTGGCATCAGAAGCAAGTGCCGCTCATTTTGGAAGGAGACAGAATGAGTTTAGAAGTTGTTAGGTCCCCAAACGGTGCAGAAAAGCAAGACCAAAATGATTTAATTCACCCATCCGGAGGGAGCTAGAGCTGAAGGTCCACCCACCCACTGCAGCAGCCTCATTTAAGCCTTCATTAGAGGTCACATTTACGTGGCCCGACACAGCGCTCTGTACACCTCCAGATGAGCTCTGGTGGCTACCGGCCGTGGGTTGAGGTGCAAAGTGATTCAGACGCAAGTGCCAGCGCACGGCGGGCAGCCTGTGCCACAGCCCCGGAGACGGTCATGGGCGAGCGCAGCCCTCCAGCGCCGCGGACGTGTGCGGCACCTGGCAGCCCGCTCCTGGTCCAGCCTGATGCACAGGCAGGCAAGGAGGGATGCCACCCATGCCCTGTTCTCTGCAGCTAAATCTCAGAACAAAATATAACTTATCTTTGGGTCGGTCCTTGATTTACTCCGCTAGTGAACAGCTGTATCCCGGTGGACATAGCAAGAATTACTGTGGAGGTCCTCACAGAGACATTTGGCACTCAGTCGCCGCCGTTCCTTCAAGGATGGTCACGTGGGCAGGAAAAAATCAAGGGTTGCACCACATTTGTGAGTGGCAGGAACTATGATTATTGTGCAGAGAGCCTGCATTTTACTTCTGCAAAGCTGGTGTGGAATTTTTGCTGGAACAGTCTAGCTACTGCAGTGCTGCTACCCCTAGATTTAACCCAGAACTACAGAGTCACTGCAATTATGAAGAATTATCCAACAAGCTGTTTTAACTTTAAGCCTTAATGAAGAAATTCAATCAGTTTCAACTAAACTATTTTCTTTGCTCCTCACTGACTAGCAGACGCTACTCTGAAATAAAGAAAAGAATACTGTAGTAAAAAGAAACAATGAAAGAACTCATACGTTATGTAAATTTACTGCTGTAATTGTTTCATTATTAAAAATGTTTTGGTAAGAACATTTTGTTGAATCAAGATTGATTGCAACAAAAAGTAAATCCAAGAAATAATCTAAAAAGATGTCAAATACTTTTACAGAAGGATTAAAATAAATAAGGAGAGTATATTATGAAACATGCTGACTCTTTGTTCATCTTTTGATGGTTAGGCGCACACATCAATGAAAGATTTGTCAGAAGAAACCATCTTAGTTTCTAGTCTTCCATGAGTTATGCGCTAACTGAAGTCTCTGCATTTGTGAAGTGTTTATGATCACTTCAGAATTAACAACTTCCCATGAATGTCAAATTTATGGACAATCTGTTAAATATTTGAATCAGACCTGCTTACCTGAACTAACCCATCTGAAAAAAACCCACATTCTTCTCAAATGCCAAGGGTTATGTCATGTTATTTTGCCAGTGCAAAAGAAAACATGTTGTTACCAAAGAGAAATTTGCTAACAGTCTAGAGAATGTGTGATACACAGAAGTATTTGGATTATTGACTCTCCACTGCAGCCTGTTTTTCACATTCTTAATTATTGGCTGATATATCCTTGTGGTGCATGGAAGAGTAAAATCAACTCAAAGCTACAGTTCTGAGTTTAGCATTAAAATTCAAACAGCAAAGTTTCCCAAATATCCAGGACTCTGAAATAGTATCATATATATACAATACACTGAGTGAAATCTGCTCTGTACCACAAACAGTGGAAACTGTTGCATGTATTTAGTAGACATACTCCGTCCTTCTTCTAGTGTAGCATTTCAGAAGCACTTCACTGCAAGCATTAATGAATCGAGTCCCACAGTGAGGGACTGAATAGAAAAGGCAGGAAGAGGAAAAGATTGGGAAGAAGGAAAAGATACAAAGAAATTATAAAGGGGTACAGCATAGAAGATAGCTGACCGGATAAAAACTGACCAAGAGAAAACCACAGGTGAAAGAATTGAAGCATGTTGCAAATAACATCTCCAAAGTAGATACGTGTATTTGACTAGAGTACGTGTCTAGACTGAGTCTTCCTTTTTGTCAATGCTTACTTTTTCAGCCTAACTCTTCTCAGTACCTCTCAGCTAATTCTATTACATTTCTATCTACCCCTAGAATATAGGGCATCGCTTTCTTTCTCCCAAAATCTCCCCTTGCTCTCCATTTCCTCCCAAAAGTCATGCAACAGCTGCCTGTACTACTTCCTTGACTCTTACACATTTTTTTTCTGTAACACTTTATGGCACTGTTGATTCACAACACATACATATATTGTAAGGATCCACTCCCTAGCATTTCACCACATCTACTTGAAAATCCTTAGCCATGTAAACTGTTCTCTAAAGCAGCAGGGTGCTACTGTTGCACAGTTGTATTTTGTTTGTGATCTGATCCAATCATCCTAGACTGTATCATTCCAGAAATAGTGACAGCTTCCTCACATAATCCTTTTCCAATACTCTTGGAAACAACAATTCAAGTTGTTACAATTATATACCATCCCACTAATTCAAAGTGCCCATATAAACGTTTCTTGCCAAATATACCTGTACTTAGACTTTATATCCAACTGTCAGTACATAACATATGCACTTAATCAATGTATAATTTAGACATTTTATTAGCACGTCTCCCAGGCAACTGGTTTAACTAATGATAATGGTCATGACTATCATGTAACTGGGATGGCATCTGCAGGGGGAAAGAGAGAGGGACAGAAAGCGAGAGAGAGGGACAGAAAGCGAGAGAGAGGGACAGAAAGCGAGAGAGAGGGACAGAA
>JAVKLA010000088.1:31099682-31111440 GCA_034782735.1 Sagittarius serpentarius
GGGAGAGGGGGAGAGGGGGAGAGGGGGAGAGATCCTACCTTCATATGACCAGTGTCACAAGGTTAAATAGCACTACAGTTCTATCCTCTTGCTTTTTAATGTGCAAATGACTAAATAAAACATTAAAAAAGAGGAAATACGCATGAAAGATAATGAATGGCCATTTCATTAACTTTACCATTTGTTTTTCATCTCGGTAGGATAATAAAAGACACATAGATCAGCAAAGCTGTGATGTGAAGACCACACTTGGAGCTTTCACATCCCCCAGTCTCTGAAATAATGATAGCCTCCTCCTTTGTTTGGTTCAGCTTGTGGATACTCAGCAGTTCTGAAAATCATTTTGGACCACAAAAAAGTCAGGAATCCAGAACAGAACTGTTAATAATTCAGGACTAAATTTTCCAATTACATATCCAAAGCAAGTAATTAACTTTCTAAAAACCTAGAGTTGCCATAGATGGAAAATAGCACATGTGCAGATTAGATGTCTTAAAAATAAAACCTGGATTGCTAGGGAAGTAACACCATTTGTTAATTCTAAGGCTACATGTTTTTGTGGAACATGTTTTACCCACATGAATTTTGTCCTTAACGCTACGATCTCTGCAGGTATACATGCCAGCTTTTCCTGCCTATTCTAGCTTGCACATACTTCTCAAGAGAAGAGAAGGAAAAAGACGTCACTAATAGAATCTATATCGTTTCATAAGAAATTTTCCAAACAAACCTCTCTTCAAAGACTTTTAGCCCAAGTGAAAAATTCAAGGTTTTAATAATTTTAATAAGCTTCTGATAGGCATTCAAATTTGAGATGTTTATCCAAATACCCTCAAGCTTCAGAGAATCCCTTATCACTGCTTCAATTCCTAATAGCTGTCATTCCAATAAATATCAGAGCAATTAAAATCTCTATCAATCAAAAATATTGCTTTCTTACAGGCCTGTCATTTTTTTAAAAGCAACTCCTGCTCTACCTTTTCTAACAGCTCTTGAATTTTATAGCAACATATAATAACCATCTGACTGCCTTTATTTCCATTCAACTTTCATCTTTAATTTCTCTGCTGTTTCAACCAAAATATTTATAGCATTTTTCCTTTGCACACTTAATATTATTGTCTCTGTTTCCTGCTATGTTTTGCCCTTCGTCCTATAAGGAGGGAAGGCAAAGCCAGTAAAACCAGTTCTGGGAGAGAAAGCCAAATTTTTCATTAGCGTTCACAAATCTTATCAAGAGAACAAAGACATACTCCCACCATGAAGATGCAAAAATATTTCCATGGGCAATGCTGACCATTTCAACAAACCTGGACAAATAGCTTAAGAACAACCCCTTCTTTCTCTATAGTGTCATTTTACAGACTGAAATTGCCACTTTTTCTGACACGACATCTTGAAACCTCTGTTTAGACCTTCCTTTTGGTGTCATTTGATTTCTTGGAGGGTGAAGGTGGTTAAACAGGCTGCAGACAAGCTTGCAGTACTTGTGACTTGAAACTGTGATGGTCTGGCAAAGAGATTTAACTGCAAGGACTAGAAAGAAAATCTTGGACTTAAAAGAGGTTGAGACAATAAGCATCAGAAATTAGATCTGGCCTGTAAGTGGAGTTGTAGTAAGGAGAACCAGAAAAAAAAAAAATATTCCTCTTACTAAAGTGAGGAAAAAATACGAATTCTGCTCTTCTCATGCTGCATTCAATCTGAAAGGTGGATGTCTGCAAGGAATTATCACATAGCTGGCCGCTTTCCTAAAGGAAGAGAAGGCAGGCCAGGAAAAGAAAAGCAGATATACATGTTCTCACATATTCTGCAGGAGATCTGACTGCTGATCTACACAGAGCGAAGATTAACATGAATGGAGTCTGGAAGAACATTCTCCCATTTTGCTTTTTTTTACTGCCCACCAGGCCATCACTGAGGAAAGATTTCCACAGCATGCTTCAGGGAAGTGCCCATCTTTGTCAGGCAAGTGCCCATCTTTGTTAGGCTTCTGTTTCCTCCCCTAGGTTACGCTGTTTTTTCTCTTCTTTCCTCTGTCCTGCAGGTTTCAGTGTAGCCAAATAAATCAATTTCTCTATCAGAACTCTTTTATTTTGGTTTGGGTTTTTTTGATCTACTATTTTAGGAACGAGTGCAGCTGTTAATGGAGCCCAGTTACCTGATCTGTCCTAAGTCCTATGGGCCCTATTTTCATCTGTAAAAACAAGCATTGAGGGCTGCCTAGGCAGAAGACACTTAAAGGTTAAGGAGGTTGGATGCTGGTTAGAGGACAAACTGTCATTCCATTATTTTCAAACCCAAGACAATGTTTTGCAATGCAAATGCAACAGTTTTCTCTATATTTGGTTTATTCTCTTTCATGTTTTGGCCATTCCACACTCTCCAGAGTACTATTAAGATTAGGAGAGCTGCGTGCAGTGGTTTAAAGAATATGGAAAGAGATACTGTCTAGTATATGAGTGAGCTTCTTGTAGGCTGGATCCTTGAGTCACTTTAACCTTGACATTTTTTTACAGATGTCAGAGAGATATTTTCAGTAAACTTGTATTTCTTGGTAGCTCATAATATATTCACTACACAAAATCTGCTTCCCAGATAATCTGACCTATTACATATCTGGGGGTGGTGGTGGCAGGGGTGTGGGTCTGTGGGTCTCTCTCTTGCCCCCCCCCGCCTTCCCTCCCTCCCTCTCAAAACATGGTATAAACTTAAAAGAAAGGAGCCAGACAGATGCTATTTGGTTGATCTGAGTATGTTAGTCATACAGTTTTTATATACATAAATCTGTTGCTCTGAATTGATGTCCAGTTCTATTTCTTCTGCCAGTAAACCAAAAGGTGATAGTAAATGTAGTTATATTGCAGCTTCAGTAACCATGGATGAGTAACCAGTAGGAGAGCCAGCAAAGTACAGACCACAGACTCAGTGCACCAGTCATATCAGCCAGACCCCCAGTATATCTAGACCTCCCAAAATGTTGCTAATGTAGTTCATGAAATACCCCAACATTTACATCTGTCAACTCAAACACAAGGATGACAGAACAGAGGTCTGGTCCTGGTGGAAGACATGACCTCCTTGCCAGAGAGCTATTGCTATGTAGGCAAGTGCCCATCTTCCTATAACAATACTTTGAATTCAGTGTAGTACATTATGTTTTAGCATCTCTTGACAAAATATTTACTCTTCCTTTTGAGCACAGTTGGTCAATGCAATTTTAATTATTTCCCAGACTATTTCTCTGGATCAAGTTTTTCATTGAACCAGATTCACCTTTTGCTGATTTATTCATTCTCTGTCAAAAATAAAAGTTTCAATCCCTTAATTTAATTAAAATGTTCTCGACTAAGATCATTAAATCTTGGAGAGATGTTTAATTCAAAATTTGCTGTATCCACAATGGCAGTGATTGAGTAACAGAAAATCAACTTATGTCGTAGTAGTTTGTTAGAATATTTGTTTACTCTTCAACTGAAGCATGCTAATTACAATAAGAGGTCTTCACAAGCAATCCAGTTAGCAAATATGATTGGTTAATAGATAAGGAATGATTCGTGATTAAAAACATACAAAACCAGCATCTGCAGAAGAAGGTTATTAGACCTGGGGCCACATTGTAAAGCATCAAAAACTGGGTTGTCAAATACATTTGGGCTGCCATGTGGATGTGGAGTTGGACCTATTTTTATTGTATGTACAAACAAACTCACATGTACGTTTGCCTCATTGGAATTGTAGTGGCAGTGGTGTTTGCTGCTACAAACGCTGGTCACCTCTGATCCATGTAAAGGCAGAATTTTCTCTCCTCAAAAGAGACCCTCAAAAAAAATCAGAAAATTTAGGAAGGGATCATAAAAATATTTGACCAAGCGGCACCCCAGAAACAATCAGAGCTCTTTAGAGCATTTTTTATTACTGTGTAAGAAGGACCACAAGCCAAAAAACATTTCCATTTGTTGCGCTTGGGCTTGACTGAAAAGCAGGAACAACTCCTCTCCAGTGTAGTCATTAAGAACGTGGGTTCGAGAGTAAGGATTGCCACAGGAACAAAAGTCCTTGTGGTCGGCCTCTTTCTTCGGCACTCTTACATGCTGAGTTTATAAACAGGTTGGGGAAAGCTTAAGCAAATAGGGTATCAAAGGTAGATGGTAGCTCATTTTTAACTGATTTGTGCAGAGATGGGAAATCTATTTGTTAATTAATAAACAGAGAAAGTCCATTAAGTATCGTGTTGTATTTTTGTTAACTCTTTTCTTGACACAAGGTTATTTTAAGTTTAGGGATTTTGAAATAAGAAAGGATTTTGTTAACTTTTTTCACAGTCATTGGGGATCTTTGATTTTACATTTTAATTAAAAAGAAAAAGCATTGCTTTTAGTAGGACTTCTGCACACAAACAGCTCTTGAATAAATACCTTACATCGCAATAGGAAATGAATCCCATTGTAACGTCTGTTGTTCTCTCACCTCATTTTGCATTTTCTCAAATACACACATGCTTCTTGAACCTGTCATTGAAGTTTCAAAGCTTCATTCCCCTGCATCCTGCTCACTCAATCTGCATCTCTTACAGCTGATTTCCTCTCGTCTTTCCAACGAGTCCTATCATACTCAGGTCTGGGACTCTTTTTTCCAGGTCAGCCCAAATGAGTATCTACTCTCAACTTCTTTCTTTTTCTCAATATCCCTTCAATCATCCCCACAAACACGGTCCCTCAGCAGTAACCCCTGGGATCTCCTAGCAATGGTCATGATCCCCACCTGGCAGGTCTCCCCCCGGACCCGACCCCAGAAGGCACCGTAGTCAGGGGATGTTAAACGTAGGCAATCTCAGCAGCCTGTGAGGTTATAAACCCGAGTCAGAATTCACCCACCTCTACCCTTAGTTTACATTGTCATTGTGAATGGAAGCGTTTTATTGTAATTAGCTGGAAGGGGTACAGATTGTAGTTGTTTTATAGAAGAAAAACTATGAAATCTATAAATGTAAAACTGTTATGGCGGCCATAATACCTTCTGAGCACCAAATTGAATTATGTCATAATATATAGGCCATTTATTAAGGATATAACATCTAAGAGCTCTTTTTTTTTAATGAGGAGATCCAGATTGAATATGTTGGCAGCTGAACTTTTCTCTTTAGTCACATAGGTGCAGACTGTGACAGGACGATCACAGCTGTGTCCCAGCCTGGTGTCATCAGGAGTGAAAAGCTGGGTGACTCCCCCATCTCTCCATCATCTGGAAGATGAGAAGGATGATGTGGGGCACAGTACCAGCGTCCTGACTGACCCCATGGAGCAAATGTGTCCCCATACCCTGGGGTAGCCCAGCGGAGCTGAGGTCAGCTATTGCAGCTTATACTTTCTGCACTGGAGGAGCAAGGAGGCTGCCTTGCAGCTTCAACCCTTCCCTTGTCAGAACAGAAACCGCAGAAGTCATGGCAGTGTAAAGCACCACAGGATACCTTTACCTGCTGACCTCTATTTCTGCTGATGTGGTCAATCACAAGGGTATTGGCGGCTTGATGCTACCCTACTGGAAGTCACCAGTGACTGTTGCTTTCCCCGACTCCAAAATCAAGCCTCTGCTCTTCAGTCTCTCAACTTAGAGGTCTCTAAGGAATGGTCGTGGGGGCATCAGCACATCGAACATACTATAAGCCAAAATCTTTGTCAAACACTGACATGTGTTGATCTAGCTGGGGATCTTGAACAGGGCCAGGATCCTGTAATCCTTTCCTGGGTGGGTAATTTACTCTCAGAATAGTCTTGATAGCTCCCTCAGGGCTTCTCTGAATGTGGATTAGCAGGAGAAGGTTTCTTGCAAGGCTAAGCTCCTCACGGTAAAGGAACTGACTCCTTTCACTGATGTTAGCTGAATATTTGTAAAGGAAGATGGATAAATTCACAAAGCTGTGAATCGCTGAGCACAGGAATGCTGAAGTCACTGATTCCCAGTGTAAAGGAGTAACATCCTTACTAGAGCTACTCAATGATTTTCAGCTGAAATTATTGTCTCTAGAAAATTTCAGGGTTCCCCCCAAAATTCCTTTCTTTTTAATATCACTGTTCTGAACACACTTGCCACTGCCTCTGCAGTCCTCTGCTGCCGCTTAGCACTCCCTTAAGAGTGGAAAAGTTGGGTTTGCTTTTCCTTAAAATCCTTTTCCTAATCAAGGAACAAAAATCTAAATTTTTCTTTGTGGATTACTTTGACTTAATATTTTTTTTAAAGATCACTTTTTGTGGGGCCTTCCTTTGCCAGTCACTTCCTGATGGAAGACAAAACCTGTAAACAACCAATAATTTGTCCAAGCAGAAGCCTGTAACAGTAAATGCTATGCAGAAAAATATGGGGTTCTTGAAGGGTATGAAGCAATCTACTAAGCAAGACACTAAACTAAAACCCACTAAATCTCACTTCCACCCCCAAATTGTACGATCTTGGCTATCAATAGCACATCTCATATTCATTTCCCAGTTCTGCCTGTGCTATCTCCTTCTTTTGAAACTAAGTTCCTAAGTGCAAGAAATATCTGTAATGTGTATGTGCAGCACTAACACAATGGGACCCTTAAATCTACTGCAGCCTCTAGATTCTGCTACAACACAAATTAATAATGATAAGGAGGATCTCCATGCCACGGGAGTGTGAGACACTGTCACCACTTCATATTTAAATATTTTTTTTAGGATTCCCTGGTTCACAAACAGATACCAAAACTGTCAGATAAGCTTCCAGCTGTTCCTATTAGAGCAAATTCATGTTTATTTTGCAAACGTTCATTAAGATTTTAAGCTGTAAGGGTGCTTGATGGAACATCTCTGAAGATACACCTTCCAAAAGTGTACAAATGGTTCATGCAAATGGTGTTGCACTTTATGGATATTCCTAGCAGCAGAGACTTTTAAATGATACTCAAGGAATGGCTGCCGGATAGTATTCCGTATTTCCCAATTATTGCACTTAGCCAAAGAGTCTGATCTCATTAGAGAATGTTTAAAACCTTGCCAGAAATAACAGATCATTGGGTGTAGAACAACTCTAAACAAGCCCTTTTGGTGGCAATCTATGCAGAAGTAAACGTAGGTTATCCAACAATAAAGAGAAAATATGCCATTTTTATTACCTGAGTTTCACTGCTGCAGACACAGAAACACACCTGTTAACAAGTATGAAAATGAGTATGTGGGGATACGGCCTGTGCAGAATAGATGGTGTTGAGGCAAGCAGACAATATTCTGCTGGTTTCTACCCCAGTTACAATACAACCATTGTATTATATGTGGCGTTGCAGATCAGGACAGTTCATTACTATAAACATTAAAAGCAACCTGATCAATAGGGTACAATAGACCCCACTATACCAGAAAGTCCATTTACAGCATCTAAGGTAACATTGCAGATGGTCATTTTATTTCCCGGAAAGTTTTCTTTTACATTTCAAGTGCTGCACTTGATGGTTTATTAAAGGGTTTGCCAGAATTAGTTTTATCTAAACAGTGGCAATAAACTTTACTACTGGCTCTTTACTCTGCAAGATTTTGCTTTTCCTTGGTCATTGCTATTCAACCAGTCTGGTTTCCACTCTGATTTTCCCTTTGTCTGGTCTGCAACTTATTTGTGACGAAACAAATAAACAGCATCAGTTCAGTAGATGGATCTTCAGACCCAAACTCCAGAGTAAATTCCATAATCAACTAGGCTGAATGATGCTTTTAGCAGGCCAAGGCTGATACTCACTATAATTCACATTCCCTGGGTACACTGCTCCATAATAAAGCTTGAATGTCAGGCATGTCAGCCAAGAGCTAACATACCTGTTTGAACTAGTCTTGTGCCAATGGAAACATATCACAAACTGAAAACATTTAGCCTACTGTATAATCATAAATGGATTCTTTTTAACGAAATGAAGAATAATCACTTACACATAAGCACACAAATATGTTAAATGTTAATATGTAATAAAGCCTTAAACCACTCCAAGTTGGCATGTTCAGAATAATGTCACTGTAAATAAATACATTGAAGAGCTATTAGAGTCTGAGACATTTTTGCCCATCAGTAGTATTAGTTTAACCGGACAAACTTTCATTATATTCTGACATTTGGTACATACAGTACGTTGTTTATGCACTAAATGTCAGAATATAAAGATGGTTTAGCCCTTTTATTTATGTATTTAAGAGTTATTAATTTAAGAGTGACCTTATTTAATCAAAACTGCTGTTTAATAAAAATCATGTCCACAGATTTCAAAATAGAGCGTTTGGTTCTGAAGAGACATTAGTTGTTGTTTAACACTCAGATATGTGCTTAGCCCTCCTCAGAATCCTTTTTTCCCCTCTAAGCTTGCAACTCCAGCATGCACAATGGTTTAATCGTATATTGTTCTCTGAGTACTAACCCTTTACAAATCATATGACATAAAAAGAAAAATAAGTAACATTGTAAAGACAGTAATGAGAACTGTTGAGCTAAAGTGCCTCTTAAAGAAATCCTAATAAATTCCAGAATTTCTAGTCTTCTGGCAAGCTTTCCATTTAGAATAAAATCAATGATCAATGGTTGCAAACAGTCAGCATCAGGCTTGCATGCCTCCAGAGCAGAAAAAACTCATAGACGAAAGATGACATTTAAAGGAAAAAAGCTGACATTGACTCCATCACTGTCATTGCTTCTGCCATAAAGCAGCTTCAAATATTAAAACATTTTTCATCTGTGCTGCATTATTGGCACCAGAAATTGTTTTCTCTCTGTCTGATACTCACTTGAACTGCAGCAGAGCTCCCCAGAGACTCCAGATTGTTACCAAGGCCTCATAACATATTGGCAGTTGATGTGGTGGTGTTCATGTACACTTGCCACTCACAAAGGAGCCTCCCCCTCCCTTCACACTCATAGGAAAAAGAAAATGCTCCGACAGGAATTTCAGTCAAGTTCAATGAGTTCACTGACTCGGATATAGGAGCTGGTGTGCATCATTTTGAGTGGCCTCCTTGAACTCAGTATGGGTTTGGCTAGGGTTTGGGGCGGGCAAGTATATTGTCCACACTTGTGGTTTTGTGCCAGTGTATTAATAAACCGACCATTTGCATTGATCTTTTTTTTCCTTCCTCGAAATCTTTGTCCTCCTTCTTTTACATAAATGCCTCTTAATTCATCTCACATTCTGTGCTCAAGCTGTTCCCAGGTAAGTGTTTCACAATTCAATGGGAAAAGCAGAGCTTTTGTTGATCAGTGCACTTACAATCTGTCACTAGGCAGGAAGGCAGATTTAGACACACCACGGAAAGCCTTCACTTACTATAGGACAATCTTGGCATAAGTTTTTATGCAAACACACCAGTAGTATATAGGTCAGTGAGAACTGGTAGGCAAATAAACCATAACTAATGCATCAGCTCATCAACAGAAATTGGGCACCTAAATCCCTATTAGTGTTAAAAACACTGCTGAAATGAATGAATATGCTGCATTTTGCATCATCTAACAAAAACCCCACAAACCTAATATGTTGTCAAGCACTGGTACTCCCTCAGTTTATGCAAGAACATAATTAAATGCAGCTTCACATCATCAAAAATGATTCATGTATCCTCCTACTAGGAAGAAGGCTGAGCCTTTCATGAGTAGAAGCTTCTTTCAGAAACACTTGCCCAAGATCTAATTTTCAGAAGGATGTGGGGCAGTGGGACAGGTGGGTCAGTTCTACCTCCAGTCCCTTTGGTGCATTATGACCATCACAGAGGCTGGAGCCTGAGTCACTTTTGACTTATTAAGTGCAATAACAAAAAAAAAAAGCTGACAGGCAGTAAATTATCTTCCATTATTTTCTACTGTCTCTACCCTCCTTGTCAATCAATTCACCCACTTGGACATTCCAGGTGTAAAACAGAACAAATGCCACAGTTTGCAACTGTGTACAGCAATTTTTTGAAGATCAAGGTCTCTGCCCTGTGACACATAAGCAACATTGCCCACCAGACCCTTTGAGATTATTTGCAGTTACGGGAAAGCCAACAATTATGACTTAGGCTGACAGGAAGCAAAGATTTGCTCACTGTTCACAACTTCACCAACTTCATCCACCTTTTGACCAACACAGCCAAGGGACTGCTACTCAGAACATTTCCAGCAGCTGAGGCACGACAGTACACAGAAGCTGACCGTGGTCTCTGTGCCTGTGGTGTACCTCAGCTCTTACAAGCCATAAACCACTAATGTCAGCACCCCACACGCTACCAGACTGGAAATCGGCCTGCAATACTGCTCCTAGTGCCATACTGCCTGGCACCAATCGGTGTCACAAACTGATACAACTGCAAAGCAAAATGTGACCCTATGGGATTGCCTTACTGCTTGGATGCCAGTGCTGGTGCATCTTGTGCTACGAAGAGAGGTCTGAGCTTCTGCTACCGTTATCTCGCTGTGGTGCCGTCTCACCTCTTGAGATAGACTTTTAAAAGTCTGGACAATCAAGGGACTTAAAAGGGTTTAAACACCCCTAATCTGCCCTCTTCCAAAACAGAAATCCTGAAAAATCCATGCCCACCTTTTCCTGGGGCAAACCAGCTCACACAAATGCACCTGTCTGTCCCTCTCCTGACTGGAGCCAGAGGAAGGCCCAAACATCTATGCCACAGCCCCCTGCCCTCTCACATACGGTATTACCTTACTGTGCAGACCATTTTGTGAACAAAAGCAAGCCACAAAGAGCACACGTTGCCACTGGCCCTGCTTGGGGTGTCGGGGAACCCCCTAGCTGTCGATAACAAAGTTTGCAGGCACCAATGCCCAAACCTGCAACAGGATGGTCTGTTTTAGCAAGTTGAGCATCTAATAATTAGAGCAAGCGGCTCTAATCTCAGCTCTGACAATGAATGGCTGCCTTGACAGTGGCAAGTCTTTGTGTTTCTGTCATCTGCCCCAAACACAGTTACTTGCTTTTCACCAGAGCTGCTGAAGAACTGGCTAGCTGCATGCAAGCCACTGACAGAGAGGAAAATGCAGGACAGGGAGGAGCAGTATCGGTTGAACTCCTACCACAGAGAAGCAAACCTGAGATGGAAAAAAGTATATTGGAGCACAGGGCGATGTAAGGGGCAGGAATGAAGGTGAGAGGAGGATGCTTTATGCTGCCAAATGGTTTGGTTTGTCTCAGTGGAAGACATCCAGCATCCCTCCACTTTGGGATTTGTTTTTTTCACAATGTCACTACGACACAGTTTTCTAGAGACTGACAGCATTAAAAAAATTCTAGGGTTTTAGTCTATGAAAAGAAAGTAATCATTTGCCACAGACCTTTTGCTGGATATTATCTCATGAGTCATGACCCATATGAAGAGAGCAGCCATTTGAGTCTGACTTGAAAAGCCAGTGGTTGATAATGTTCCCCACATATTCCTGCAGGTAACAAGTGATATTTAGCTGAGAAGGTCTGTATAACTTGGCTTGCTGGCCCTTTTAACTCAAGTAACTGCCTGAGAGTGAATGACAGACTAGAGAGATTGTGTTGAAAACAAACAGAAAGAAAAATCAAATAAAAAGTATCTGTGTGGGTTGTTTTATTGTGGAAGTGAATGACAGCATTAGGATTTAGACCTCCTAGTTTAACACATCCTGCCTTCCCTAGTTTAATAACTATACACACAACTAAAAGACAGCATATAAAAACATGTAGCGATTTAGTGGATCAGGGTTGCTGTATTTGGATTATCAGGGCATGTGGGGGGGGGGGGGGGGAACA
>JAVKLA010000088.1:31111450-31135233 GCA_034782735.1 Sagittarius serpentarius
CCCCCCCCCCCCCCCCCGCCCCCCCCCCCCCCCCCCCCCACACCACACAGGGAGACAGCGCAAAGAGTCTCTCCACAACCATCTGCCACAACATCACGTGGCTCTGTAAACTGACAGACACTCCTTTAGCAGGGCCCAGGCACGTCAGATGAATCAATCAATCAAAAAAATTCTTATGAAACTTAATCACGGAGGGTCGTGTTAGGGAGTGGGGAACAGATTAAATTACCACGGTATTAGATACGGGAAATGATTTCTGTCAAAACCATCTTTACTGCAATTATAATATGTTAATTATGTATTTCATTAAGTAAGTGGATTAGAGTCTGCACAGATGAAATCACGCTGAAGGCTTTGAATCATTTGCTGAGCAGTGTGGGAGGACTGGTGTGAATGGAACTCAGTTAATTTTGAAAACTTTCACATGCTAAACATGTCCCCCCCCCAAACTGCAGGAAATAAATGCCTCCCAGATTGCTGTGTAAAACATCCAAAGACCACATTAATTTTAGTGATGTAATCAGATCATGCCTGATGTGGTCCAGGAGCTTGTCAAAGATGCCATAAATGTGTTTGTGTATAACAAAGCTACACTGTCTCTGAATCTCCCAGCCATAGAAGGAAGATAACTTGGACACGATACCAGCTTTTAGTCTGTGCTCCAGAACAGAGCACTACCCAGCACAGAAGGAACACAAAAATCCCCCTTATTTTAGGTACTGCATAGCTATGTATGCAGCTGCCAGCCATAGGCTGACTGCAACATTTAGTCTGCAAATGCATTTAAATAGCACAGCTCTGCAGTATCCTGCATCTTTTGTGCTCCTGCTTATTTCTCATTCGATAACCAAAAGGTCTTGGATTCATAGGAAATGGCTAGTTAGTGATGTATGAGCAGTAGCCCTGGTGAGCCACTAATTTGCCATGTGTTTCTGTGTACCTGAAGGGACTCATGCTGGGTGAAATGCTCAGAAAGCGTAAGTCAGCACCGCTACTGGTGTCAGAAGAACCAGCTGGTTTGCATCATGGGAGGATCTGGCCCAACACCGTAATCCTTATATTTTCCAGAACAGATTGTTGATATACATAGGTACAGCGAGAAACTACCTGCATAAACCATGTGCAAATCTGAAATGACCATTTTCTTAGTTTGAATTCTGTGTGAGGGAGAGTATGTTTCTGTTTCAGTAGTTAGGTGTTCCTCGTGCATTTAATACTATGCTCTTGACAGAGAAAAGAACATGAAATAAGGGAAGATCATGGTAACTATTGTTTTCCGCATTCCCCAATAAATTAAATGGCTCATTTTAAAGGTTTATCTCAGAAAGGCAAATTAATGAATAAATAAAAATAAATGTGTCAAGTTCTAATTAACAACAAGAATTGGGCATCTTGTCATGAGATTGTAGTCTTAGCAGTAGGTAACCTTCCACTCAGGGAAGACTACCCCACATATTAAAAATAAAAGGACATTCAGTGTCACAAAGGAATAAATCTTCCAGCTCTTGCATATCCCTCTCTTCTTTGGAATAGCTTCCAGGGTAGGAGAGTCATTTAAAATATATGTGAAAAAATAAGAGCAAAATAATTAATTTTAAAAGGGAGAACATATACAATATACATAAATTTGCCTCATCCTAATTATTTAGTTATCAGTAATAATCACAAGGGATTTAAAGCAGGAAAGAATCTGAGACAGCGTAACACCCTGCATGGAGTGAACGTTGGTGTAAATGACTGGAAAAGGTTGGCTGATTTGATGAAAACCCAATCAGACTCTCTAGGGAGATATTACTTTCCTCATTATTCCACTGATTGGCCTTATTTCATCTGAAGAATGCAGCACATTCTTTACAGTGCTGGCAAGCCTCTTTAACAATATCCAAGGAAAAAAAACCCTATCACCTCTGTAATCGAAACAACAAGGAAATTAGCTAGAGTCACTTTCCTCGGGGAACTGTTACAGAACCCCCCAAAATCTTCTGATGGATTGGCACAGTGAAGCTGCAAGGCAAAGGGGGTGGGATTTTGTCAGATTTGGCACACAGCAAAAGCCTTTCATAAATTTGCTAAAAGCAACTAAAACAGCAGGCTCAAACCATAACTCCGCCCCCTGCACTGGAAAAAAAAAAAAAAATGAGTAACACTCAAGTTGTTTCCTTGTAGCAACCTAATCTTAACCAACAGTGACATAATTTACTAAGGGAGTTCGTTCTTGTGATACAAAATTTGTTATGCCCACATCACTGTGCAGGGCTTTAGAATAAAGCAGTAATTTCAAGTCAAGTACAAAACACACTTGTGAAATTCAGTCTGAGAACTGTGTTATCAATGGCCTCAAGCTTGCAATAACTGTTAATTAAGTGTATTTTTCATTATTCTTTAGCAAAGAAGCAAGATTTAATGATGTAAGTTAACAATAGATGATAATTTAGAGTAGTGACAATAGTTTAATTATTCACACACACGTAAAAGTTAACTTCATAACTTATTTCTTTGTAAGAACAAGTTCACTTAAAATATTTTGAACAGTGCATACAATTACCACATATGGTATCTTGCCACACTGTTTTTGTGGCTACAAGTCAATTTGCTACAGAAGTCTCTCCTCTGGCAGTAATGCAGGGAAGGAATTCTCAGCCTTATTTTTTTTCTGTTTGGAAGGAGAACAGAATTTACTAGCAACAGATAACAGTGGGCCCACTAGGTTAAAAAACTGAGGTCAGAGTCCTCAAACAATGGACCTCAAGATTGCCTAAGCTGTTTCCAGCTCTTCCAGAGAGGCCTTTGTTGAATTGCAGGAAATACTGTGGGCTAAGAATAAAAATACAGCTTATGATGAGCTGGAAAATGATGCTCAAAACCTACTTGAGCACCAACTTCTGAATGCATCTGAATGTCTTGAGACTATCAGTATCTTAAACTAAACCTAGATTAAATGTAGTCAAGAGCCTTTTGTAAGGAAGATGTTTCTAGTGTTTGTAATAGAACAATCAAAAGGAATATCAGTTTGACTCAAAGATTGTGAGTACCCAAGGAAATTATAATCGAAATGCATTTAAATATAAAATGATTCAAAAGAACCACCTATTAAGTAAGCAATAATGAAATAATGATTCAATCTGTTCAATCAGTTCACCTGCTTCAGTGCTGTATTTTGTACATTTTGCTCTTACTGCAATGGACAAGCCTGGGCACCTAAATAGTCAGCAATTTTAGACTAGATTTCCTGATTGGAAGTGTGGAGATATTCCTCAGTTATCACTCAAAACTCTCAAAGATGTCCGTCACACAGAGAATTAGAACTCAGTAATAGTATGCCATATCTATTTTCAGTTGACCCTTTGATTTACTGTTTTCTCGAATGCTGTGCCTGAAAACCTGCAGGGGTAACATGATGGCAGCCTGATCCATTGGCCCAATCAGGCTGTTCTTTCTCTGTTAAGATCACATTTTAAAAAACAGATTCAAGACAATTAAACATTTCATAGTGTCCTATACCATGAAAAGCTATGAGGGTCTCCATTTTCAAAGAATGTTCCTCCCTTCAAATAAAAAATAAGAAAGAAAGAAAAAAAAAAAGGCACGGTAGATGCACACTCTTACACCCGTAAAATAGCAGCTGAGGTAGTGGGAAGGTTAAGATTATGAAGATTATCCCTGTTTGCAAGAACTTTCCTGGTTTACAGGAATTTTGTTTCTAAGCAAGGCCAGCTGAAAGGGAGGTCAGGGCCAAGCTACTTATTTGACTTAAGTATGCCTAACTGACACCCCCATTTTGGACTCCCACATCCCCGAGGGTGCTCTTGGGAAGCCCCCTTGAGTTTTGAGTGGTTGCAGAGTAACGATGGAAACGTGGGAGACATTACATTCCTGCCTCTGAACTCGCTCAAAGGTAATTAATTATGCCTTTTTTCCTGCTGGATTCATATTGCTACGAAAGCCAGTATATTTGTTCTTCTAGCAAACACAAGACCCTTCTTTTTGTCAAGCTTATCAGTCACACAATTCAGTATTGAATCTTCTTGGAATGAACAAATACTCTGGGTATAACAGAGCCAGAAAATTTGAGTACCTCAGGATATGCATGTCCATCAGTGCACTGGAAGCAAGGAGAGACACCCTGACCTTTGGATCTGTGTTTAGGGATATACCTGTATTAGAAGGTGGTGCCCGTGTTCTGGAGCCAAACATCTGTTTCTTTATACTAAAAACACTGCTGCTTTTAGCAGCATCAAGCTCAGTGCCTTATGACTGTCTATAAAATTCTGAGGACAAGACAAAATTCACTGGTTTGCAAGCGATGCTTATTGGGAGCTGCTGAAACTGGAATGATAGCTTAAAAAGTGAACTAAAAGATTGCCATGCTATCAAGCAGCAGCTCCTTTCCTCTCTGGCCCTTGGAGAAATGAAATGCAAAGGAAAATCTTAGGATGAGTGGGAGCAGAAAACATGAGGAAAAAGAGATTCAGTACCACTGAGTATATCTTGAGAAGATGCCAGCAGCTCTGTGGTTTTATACACATACTGTGGGGTCTGCAACCTGTGTGCCCCTCTTGCATAAAATACCTGTTCTTGGGTCCTAAGGGTTGACCACTTACACATAGTTTCTGCAGCAGGCTTTGAAGGTCACAACCATCCCTGCATTGCTCCAATAGTGATGTTTGCCCTTACAGCAATAACTGGACTGCTAGTGATTTAGAGGCTTGACCATCTCTTTGAAGATAGGTCTGCATGGTATTTTGCAAAGCCCAGTCAGCTCCCATGCACTCCTTCTTGCCTAGAGGCTATGAGAAGGAGGCAGGTACAGCAATGATCCTGAACAAGATACCTTAACTTGAACTCAACACTGCTCACATTCACACCATTCTTAGCTCACAGTTCAGGCAGACCTTCTTCACATCTGCCTGGAGAAAGACTACATACACTTCCCCAAAGACATGTAATTAACTGCTGATGTATTTATCAAAAGAAAGATGCTCTTATTTGGGGGAAAAACAGATGTGATAATGCATTCCAAGGTACTGCAAACCAGCATTCTTTCAAGACCACACCTTAAGCGACAACATCGTGAAGAATTCAGCTGGACAAAATCACCCATTGCCTTTGATGAATCCAGAGTGCTACCTATCACTTATATATTGTACTTTTCACTAAAGAAGGCTGATTTTGTAAAGATGGAAGATTATAACATCTGATTACATTGCACATGACAGGGCTTATATCCTATTCACAAAATGTTTCAATTAAATATGGAAATCTTGATGTGCCCTCTTGATCAAAAAATTAAAACTGAGATAAGAGATCACAGTGCATTTGAACAGTACAGAAATCAGACAAACACATGGACAACCTTAGTAAATACAGCAGCTGCACTGGCTGTACAAAAGGCTTGTTCAATTCAACTCCATCCCAGTTTCTGAATTCTCAATCAGATTAAACCAAAATATGACAAATTAGAATAATCTCTGAAATTCCCCCTATATAATTTATTTAAAATTTCCATCTAAAATTCATTAAAATTACTAGCTTGAGCAGAAATCCAACCTGCAGCATATAAGGATGTACAGCTGAATAAAGTAATTTTTCCTGTTTCATTTAGGTATGGTGTTTGGCTCCAATATTATACATAACATCGCACTAAGGGGGGCGGGGTGGGAGAGAGAAAAGAAACCTCTTGCTCTCCTTTTGGAAAGAAATAGGAAAAAGCAACCTGCTTTCAAGCCTTGTGGAGTCATTTATCTCCTTCTTGTAGAATGCAATCTGACTCACCTTCTAATCCTCTCCAGTTCTCGTTTATCCCAATAAACAGATACTGCTTCTTGTGTGTCCTGACATGGGTTGCTTAACTCAAAATGGGTGTGGTACTTGAAGAAAGCTTTCTCAGATCTGTTTTGGGTGAGGTAAAGAGCTTTGGGACCTGCTCCTTGCTAGGCAACACACAAAGAAAAAAAAAAAAAAAATTCCTGCAGTGTGTGCTGTCCAGGTCTCAGAAATTGAAACAAAACTAAATTAACGCATACTGGTCCAGAGGTTGATTCTCAGAGCTTGTGTGAGCTCTGGTCTTGTTAAACACCACCACCAAAAAAAAAAAAAAAAAAAAAAAAAAAAAAAACTCAAAATGAGATTTTTATGTTCTTTCCTAAGTAGTCTTAGAAGATAAACAAAAAGATGAAGCCAACAGTTTTAATAATATTTGGCCAGTAAAGCAGCCAATTTTAATTTTAGTGCACTGATAAAATGGTTGGACAGTTTAGAAAGCTATGGAAATACCAACCTCCAGTCAACTTCTGAGTTGTGACTTCAGACTAAACCCAACTCTCAGTCAAATCACTTAAGGTTGTCTAGTTTCCTTTGTAGCCTGGGAAAAATCACAGGTTTTGACCAACTGCCATGGAAAACTATAAATCAGACTGTGGTCATTGAAAGTAAGACTCAGGTTCACCATATGGTTTGTAAACCTGGAGAATCACTGATGCGTTTTGAGTTTCTGATGAAATCTGAAACATTAGCTGGTTTCACATGGTTTCAGATTCCCTTGCAAATATTTCAAACTCCCCATTCTCTTAAAGCGTAAATTCTTTCATTCATTCTAGAATGTGTTAGATCACAAAGGAAACTTAAGATTAAAAAGAAGAAAAAAGTAGAAACATACAGTTTTCACAACTGTGTATACAACCAGCTTAATGACCCGGACAAATGCACTTAATTAAGCATTTGTGTGCACAATTACCTAGTTTGTGAATAAAGTCTTTACAATTGCGTGTACTAACCAGGCGTCATATGTGCCTAGATTGTACATACTATCGTAAAACTGACCTTACCAAAATGGGGCCTTCAACTTAATCAATTGTTTTATCTATTTCAAGGCATGTATAAAACGTCAGATGTATTCAGCACATCAGCTCGGTGTAAAACTCAACAGCCAACCTGGGAGGTTAGGTTTTTGTTTTGCAAGATTTTCAGTGTAACTTGCCCTAGGTATTTGGAAGCTGAGAGAGGTTTTCTTTTTTATAGCCATGTATGGGAACTGTTTAAAAAAAAAAAAAAACAAAAACAAAAAAACCCCACAAACCTGCATACTTTTTCCATTTTGGTGAGAAATAGTTAATGTTCCATAGTCTTTGATTTATTTATTAAAAGTATTTTACCAGGAAACACAACAGAGACAGGCCTTCTCATTTACAGTGAGACCCCAGAGAGCAGTAAATTTACATACACAAAGGACTAGCATCAACCCCTGAACCTTTAATGTTTATTTTGATAGCCCACCCTGCTGGTAAGGCCTTTTGTTAAGAAGCCAGGTACAACAAGGCACGGATCCAAACAAACAACACTGGTAGCTTTGTTGACCAGGTCATATGATGTCCTGCCCTTGAACAGTACCCCTTGTCTTTTACCCTTTGCCCCTAGAAAATGAAGTTAGTTAAGAGTCCCTGTGGCAGATTTAGCATTTCCTTTCAGTGTCTGCCAATCTATCAAAATTCAGCTACCGCTGTGAACCCATCAACTCAGTGCAAAAAAGAACAAGGCTTACCACGGACCCCCTCAAAGTAGCAATCATTTATCCCTTCCTGAACTTTAGCTGACCTTTGTAAGCATGCTAGAAGTTGAAGCATGTAGCACCTTGTCATGTACGATCCAGGCTGTGGGTTTTTCTCTCTCCCCACTCAGCCCCCAAATCAAAGCTTTTATTTCATTAATAAAAGTGTTGCATTTAGGAATAACCACTTGAAGGGAAATAAAGTCTTCAACAAGAGGATGCAATTGCTTTAGCACCATGCAAAAGAACAGAAACAAATGTAAATATTCTGCATTTACTGAGCCAGTTAGCATCACTTTGTAGAGGAAATAAACAAAACAAGTGGATTCCATTCACAAAGATTTATCGGAGGGAGGAGGGGAGATATTGTTCACAGAACACAATGATGCATTTATATACAAATAATTGCAAAGTAAAATGAATCATATTAGAACATTCAGCTCCAAAACTGAGAATACCACATAACTACAATATATTGGCTAAATATTGCAGTGGTTTTGTTTTATTTTTTAAAGCAGGAGGAAAATCTAGATTGCAGTAAGGGTTATACACAGTGTAACTCCCTCTGTAAATTTAAACTGACCTAAGGGACATAATTACATACATCTCATCATGAGACAATATACTTTTTATTTGTTTGAATTTTATTTGTATTGGTGAAACTGACCTGAAACTGACACAAGTTTATTAGAAAAAGGACTCTCAAAAACAGAGTGGGCTGGTCTTCTTACTTAAGATGGATGTGCCAACTTCTAGTATGATTAGAGAAATGGATAACTCACTAACATCTGTGCAAACTACAATAAAAAGGGATTTAGTGTTACCCCAAGGAAGGTAAAAGAGGCTGTCTGTCCATTAAACGCTTTATTACAGTGCCAGCAGCTTTTTTCTAACTCAGTTATTCCTGCACAGAGCTCAGCACTGTGACTGCCTGTCATCCTTACCAGACAGTGCTTGGGGCTTCGTAGTTTTTTTGTGCAAGGTAGATGACAATCAAATGACTCATTGAGCAGGGAAAGCGCCTGACCCCTAGTGAAGGATTAACTACGGAAAGTGAGTGTGATCATGTCACACCATTACTTAGAATTTTCACAGTCAATTTCTGAAAATATGAGATAACTCCTTAAAGAGACAGCTCTTTCAGGAAGCGCTATGAGCCAGCAGAAATTCCCTTCCAGTACAAAGGCAGACAGTGCCATCACGGAGACATCTGCTTAGCTGCTCAGTGTAAACCAAATACTATCCTTCTCACAAGAGCAGACAAGGTTAAGCGCGAGCAAGACAGAAATCAGACGTTTTAGACCATTCAAGTGGTCTAGACAGAAAGCAAAGTGATGTGAGAGAAGACTTAAATCCTATGTAGTGGCACAGTCTCCGTTTAGGACTTTTAAAATATGAACGTTAAAAACTGTGCAAATGTAGGTGGACATTTCATGTGACCCCTCTTTTATGTTAACAGAAGAAAACTCTCAGCATACCACATGAATGCCACTGTCTAGCAACTGCCCAACACATCCATTGAAAACAGCAAATGTTTTACCACGCTTGCAGACACGTGAAGACTGTATCACATATGGGAATGCCTGTTTCTCCATGGCACAGCTGGACCACTGTAAGGAAATCTCAAGAAAAACCACAGATATACTGTTGGGTTCACCAGCAGCATTAAGCCCCGGCTTGTTATCTCTGTGAACCTATTATCACTTTCTCACATTAAAACCCCCTCGTGGTGTAAGAAGAGAGGTCTGACCCATTAATCAGCAAATGAAGGGCCCATTTGCTCTGTTTTTACATAACACATTTTTTTCATGCACAGTTCTAAATGTGAGATTCATCAAGTTTCCACCAAAAAAAAAAGTAATTCAGCCTAAGAACCTCAAAGCTTGGGCATGCCAAAATGAGTTAACATCTGCTGCTGCCTGAATCTAATTGAAATGATTCATTATAAAATTTACAGATCTGCTTAATGATTTTGTATTTCTTTTTCAGAATCACTTTGTTCATTATCTCACCTCTAGGTAAGCTAAATTCAGCAGAGCTGTAGTTTCCCTAACCAGCTGGAGTTTGTATACAACAGTTCCTAATAAAAAGGAGGCTGATTTTTCCTTTGACATTGTATTTGTGATTTTTTTTTTTTTTTTTCTGTGAGTGTACTCCCTCAGAGAAAATCTCCATTATCATCAAACAGAGACCCATTAGGGGCACCTTGGAAATTTGGACCCTTTTACTAGAATCAGGGCTTAAATACCAGTTTAATTTATGGCAGTTTTCTGGCTGATGGCATTTTTGCTCTCAGGTAAGGTCATCTCAATATATATCCCTTTAGAGAAAGCCAACACAAGAATCTTTTAATGCTTTTTTATTTTCAAGTAGCCAGCTATTCAGCTGCTAAAATGTAAGTCACATACAGAATGTGTGCACGTTTGATTCTACACTGGTTTTTTAAAGGGAAGATCCTTTATGTATGTAAAAAAGAGAAAAGTGAAAGAAAAAAAACGAATAAGCATGTGAATAATTAGATCAGAGATTGATGCCACCTTTTCTCAGTGTTGAAACTGTGAGGGGAAAAAAAAGTGCTACCATATAATTGACATAATTGATCTATTTTTTTTCCCTTTTTTTGCTGCAGTAATTTTTTATGCATGCCATTGTTGCTGTTATTATCCAAAATGTGATCTTGTGTGGTTGATAATACTGACTAGATATGAATACTGGTAAGTACCAGCCAATCACAAATCTATAGTGTCTATTTCTGCATCACCAGGTGCTATCTCATGGGAAATATCCTCTTTTTTGGCAGGCACACAGCGCTCTGCATTATCTGTCATTTTCATTAGATTCAAGCTACAGCTGAGCCAAAAAGACTTAGTTCTAGCATATGTGCTCAAAATGGCCAAGATGAGATTGTCCAAATTCACCCTTTCAGGATTGTATTAGAAAACAACTGGAGCTAAAGCTAAAAATTAGAGCTAGCAAAGTATCTGAATTACATTTGGGAAACTGCAAACACCATAAGCTCAAAAGATTTCCAGCTTATCACAGTCATCACCTCCAAAAGCTCCAAGGAGCCTAAGTCAGCAATTTCTATGTTTTTCAACACTTCTTTTGTACAGACTAAATGTGATGATGTCAACAAAGAACAACAAGGACATCACAAGAAGACAAAATCCTTCTGTTTTCCAGTCGCTCCAAAAACTCCAGCAAGAAGCCACTGATTACATGCAAATGCCATATTTAATAGGTCAATGTTGTTATATCCTGAGTCAGCACTAATATATTAGTTAGGACTGTTGTTTATTAATAATTCTGTAGCTAAACTATATGAAATGGGACCATGAGCCTTTCTTCAATTACAATAAAATAGTAATACTGTATCCTCCATCTAATGAGGACAGGCTTAATTGGGATGGTTGCTTTATTAAGATACCTCCCAGGAAACTAATTTGGTATAATGTTAGTGAATAGCTGTGACTGCTGTTTAATTGGGATGGTACTAACAAAAACTCTGCTTAATGGGGATACATTTGGTCAGTACCAAGGGGTTAAGTGATACTTAACTTGGTGTTAAATGGGTGTGAAATTCTGAGTTTTGTCCTTTTAATGAAGATATAGCTAACTAGGGGTCAGGAAAGTAAAACTGGGAGGAAAATGGAATTCTATAGCTATCATTTTTGTCCTCTTATTCCACTGCAAGAACTTTAAAAATGGCAAGTGACTCCTTGGTAACATTCATTCAGTTCCTTGGATATAATATCTTTTATCCATTTTCTGTTAAAATGTATTAGTATCTGACTTTTAACCTGATATATTTTCACTGAATGAAGATTTTTATATGACTGATTTCATATGATTTCATCTTGCATTTAGGAAGCATTTCTAGGTGGTCACATAGCCAAGGGCCATGAAGAAGCCTTTAGTCCACTTAAACCTCTCTTAATTTCATGAGTGGAAGCACGAGCCTTCTGTTACTCCTATACAAAAGGATGAAACAAGCAGGAATGCTCAAAATAAAAATCAAAAGCCATACCCATGTCAGTTCTCCTGCAAGCCATCCATATGCATAAGAAAAGTATTTGTAGTAAAGTTCAGTCTCCTGTAACAAGCAAACAGCTTACACAGACCTTCCTCCTGCACATAAGCCTTTTACTTAAGGAACTAGGGAAGCAGAAACAGTAACTTGATCTCAGTGATCAACACGTATATCAGAAGTTACCCATAGCAATACACCTACCAGGAGTTGTGGTACATATTAGCTAATAAATGTTTTATATTAAGAAGTTTTGGTCTGTGGAATGTAAACCCTTAATTATGAGCTCTACACCACATCTAAAACATTTATCAACCACTATTGAATAGCAAACATCTGTAAAAATCAATCTCTTTTTGTGCCTCATCTGCAAACCAAGGAAGAACTAAATTGTGCATAATAAGCACAAAAATGATCAGAAGATCTGCAGAAGTGGCATAAAAAGATAAAAGGATATCTTGTTATAGTACTACTGCATATCTTTGCCTACAACTAGAAGTCAAGGTTTCTTGGTGACACGAAACGTACCTGTTGGCATTTAATAAAAACATTTACAAGAAATCAACTTAAAGTCTATGTTTTAAAATCAAACTTGAGGTACAAGTCCAAAATGGATCTTTGGTGATTGCTAAAATGTAATGTTGCTTTGAGTATTGTTTACTCCTACCAAGTATTAAATTACACTGTCTTGATTACTCTTGTTGTACATTAATGCTATTTATATTGCTGGGGCGGGGGGAGGGGAATAAAAATCACATGATGCTTTCTTAGGGCCAAAAGCCATCAAAATCAATGACAAAATACCTTTAAGCTCCTGAAGTTCAAATCAAGGCCTTCACTATAATCTATCTGCTAAATAAGAAGAATACAGAAACTGCTTTATATTTTGATTTAATTTATTGGCATATTAATGAAAACAAGATGAGAGAATCTCAAAACATTTGAGTGAAAGAACATAAAAATAAACTTTCAAACTGTCTTTCAGAAAGCAAGTCTAAAGTTATTGAATATGTAAATTGCCTTATTAAAAGAAGAATGATGTCTTTTTCAGCAATCAGTTTAATTACACTGAAATCTTTCAACAGAAAAATCTAGTAGTTCTGCACAGGAAAAGTCTTTTAGAAATGGGACTCAGTGTGACATGAAAACTGGAAAAACATTCACAAGTTGAGAAACTATCAAAATGCATAGGATTTATTAGCTGTTACAATGCTGCAATAAATTGACATCTTCACCATCATATGCTGTGAATGTGCCTCTATGGAGGCATTGCTGCTCTACGTTGCATTTGGCCGTTTTGCCATGTCACTGATCTTCCATTCTCATAACTGGTGCATTTAAGAAGAGAAGTTTTATGCAACATGGCTTTTGAAAGGAGATGGAGATTCTGATGAGAAACACTCCTAACCCATCCTGAGACATACAATATAGGAAGTTACTTCAACATTTCTCTTATGACTTTCTTATAATAGTCATTTATATTTTACATTTCACTGCAGTAAGGTGAACCCAATTTTGACCAGGAAAATCATCATACAAAATTATACTGCAGGATAAAGGACTGAGGCTTCTCTGGAACTTAAGGAGTACAATTTGGCCTTAAAAACATCAGTGCTTAGATCTTCTCCCAGATTTTTCATAGAAACTTTTGAAATTGAAGATCCCAGCTGTCAACAGTGCTAAGATACAACGGTGAAGGACATTAAATCCTTCAGCAGGCCAGGTCAGATACTGCACAGGCTAATAATGATTCCTAGTCATGAGGTAACCTAATGTTTATACCAGACAACATCCAAAGGATTAATGGTCAAATGACCATCAGGACTAATGCTCAGCTAGCTCAGCAGACGTCACTGATTGTAGTCCAAATGTGGCTTTGAGGGCACAAGGAAGATAATGGACCATACTTTCAGAAATCAATCTGCATTTTTCCTGTGGGGACAAACAAGCTTTTTGCTGCAGCAAATCTGGAATGCTAATGGAAGCTCAGAAAGGCCCTGGAAGAGGTAAAATACTGCCTTGATTTTGAATGGGGGAGAATATGATTTGTAATTGGCCTGGGTCTTTGAAATTTGCTTACGGTCATTGTCTGCTAAATACTTTTTTCCTAGCTTTGTTAGCCAGGATTCTCTGTGTCCTATGATCTGTGGCTGATGAAGGTAGTTAAGGGAAAACGTTAAAATGGCAATTTGATTCTGAACAATTGCTGCAAAAATTAACGAAATACTAAAACATTATGCAGTAAGATCTTTGCAAACTTCCCACATTAAACCAGGGACATAGCTACACTGCAGCTTGAAGTTTGAAGTGTTTTGTGTCTCATAAAGTCTTTGAGGTATCATATTTTGTAACAAACATACCTCATTTTTAAACCAAATATGCAAAATATGCAAAAACTACATCTAAAGTCAAAATAATCAAGCAAAATTAACAGCCAATTTCTTTAAAGCTTCTATTACGTCAGCTAAATACCAAGTGTTAAATGTGACTGGTTTTTGCACAGTACGTAAAGAACCAACAAAACCTCCTTTTTTTCCTTTGTTTTTAGTAGTGTTTGTAATCCCTAGAAAACCTACCAACAGCTAATGTAAAAACAAAAGCACCCTGTAGACCTATGTACTTGTCTCTACTTTGAAACAAAACAAATTCTCAGTTCTGTTAGGGTTAAGGGTTGGTGGTCTCATTTGAGTCCACAGTGCACAGTCATCTGCATGACATAGCTGGTAAGCCTTTTGGCACAATTCAGTGTGATTGACAGTATTTGCTCAGGAGAGGCCCAAAGCTGGATGATGAAGTAACTTCCATTATAGAATACAGACAAGGTCAGCTTCATGCAGAGAGTAGCAACAAGAAGTCCTGGTCCCCAAAGCCTTTGCCCTACTGGATGTATGCTTTTGTGTTTTGTTGATATGCTTTAATGAAAAAAATGTTTTTCAACTGTTAACCGCTATGTGTATGAAGGTTATCAAAACTGTGGAAAAAACTACATCCCATGTACAAGTTAAAAAACTACTGCTCTTATCTACTGCATCTAAAATATTCTAAGGCTGTCATAGATGTTTTTGCAATACTTTAGATAGAATGATGGATTTTAGAGACAACGTTTAGACTGTGTCTCTCAGGAAAGCTGTCTGTAGAGCAGTAACTAAGAATAACACTTGTGTTTTAAGAGTTATGCCCAGATTTGAGAGGCCCACCTGCAGAGCGTCTCAAAGTCCGCAAGCTTGCCTACAGAAATGGGATTGCTTAGAGCTGGAATAGAGCGTTTGACATCGCTGTCCAAGCTGATGTTTTCTGATGAAAATCAGTGACAGTAAAGCAAGGTCCACAGTAAAGCAAATCATTCAAACCCAATGAACTTACAAAATTCACTATGAAGTTAGAGTTAATAGGAATGTTAACAGGAGCAATTCAAGTACTGCGAGAGACCTTCTCACGCTACAGCCTGTTTTTTACTACCCAATAGTTCACATGAAAAAGACATTTAATAAACTTAAATTCAGCTTATGCAAGTGGGCAAGTAACAGTTCTTAATCCTTGCTTTAACCTTAGTGCTTTGATACCTTCACTCCTCACAAGCCTATCCAAGACCAAAACCTCTGCTAAGACAAAGAAGCAGCTGACAGCATGTAGGAAAGTTCACGGAAGAGAAGTCAGCTTTTGCGACTTGCCCCTTAACATAATTTTCTTCAGATTTTTAACAGAAAATAAAGAGTTTGCTTCTCTAACGAGGAAAAACAAGGGCTAATATACATGCAAAGACTGATACAAACCCAAACTCTGCTTCACAGACAACAAGTTTGGGGACTGCTCCTCCCTATCCCATGACTTTTGCAATCTAGCCCAGTTGATTGGAACTTTGAGTTATTAATTACAGTTTATTTTCTTCATGGTCAAGGTCTGTTCCCAAGGTCACTAGGGAACACTGACAATATTCCACACTGTATATTTAGTAGTCCACCTAATTCTTTTCTTTCTTTCCCCCCATACGTAAAGCCATCTCTCATTTGCATGCTGCCAGACAGTACAGCTTGCAGGGGTGAAAGCAAAACATACAGTAGATAATGTATCAAATTTTTTTTAAATCACAGACAACAAAAGCCCCAAACTACCAAACAAGTACATTCTTAAATTAAGAAAGAATGCACCTTGCTGGAGCCTCATGATGTTACTGACAGATCATTCCCATTATATACGTCTGTTTACTTTGCTAATCAATTAAAAGACTGAAGTTAACATATGCCATATTAAGTGGTGCATATGCTATGAAACAGTTTGTTAAAAAAAAAAAAAAAAAAAGCAGAAATACTTTTTGTGAACTTCTGTTCCCGTCTGATGTTTTAAAACAGCCTTGAAAAATTACCATTTTCTAGCCCCAACACAAAAGCAATTCTCCCACCCTCTGCTGAGGCAGATGAAGTAAATGAAGGAGACCTAGGGGAGAATGGAAGCAAATGAAAACACCCCCTCTTTGGCATGAGATAGGCCTTCATGTCTTCCAGAAAGGTCTTAAAAATGTTTAGGGATAAGTGAAAGAAATCAGCTCAGAAATTAAACATCTTGTCTTTAGGCAGTAAAATTTGGCTGGAAAAACCTCCTGATGACAGACTCGTTTTGGCCGTTCCTATGTGACACTACTCCCAGCAAGACTGGACATCCAATGAGAGGGCCATCTCTAGGCTACAGTGCCTAGCATGCTAGTCTATAATGCCCTATACCACTGGAGTGACTTGACTGCTTAGGACTGCTGTCATACAGATGAAAACAATGAAAAAAACAGGGTATTTTCCCCTCTTGAAAAGAGGTGGTAAAAAGGAAAAAATACATTAAAGAACATTGGTCATTAGGTTCAGACTTCCAGGCCTTCCCATATGGGACTGACAAGCAAACTGAGTGTGAATGCACGCTAACACTTGCCCATCAATCCTGAGCATCCAAAGAATGGGTGAACATGTTCAAAATCTAGCTTTCTTGGGGCTCCTTCCTGCTTCATTTAAAATATCCACACACCAATCCCACTGTTTCTTGGGCTGGATTCTTCACCATTACCTATTTAGTAAATAGCTACATGCTGGTCTTGGACTAGACCAGGGGTACTGAAAACTAAAAAATTAAAACAGCATTTTAAGACTAAATGTTCTAGTGTGGTTAAACAGCACTCCTGAAGTGCCCCAGGCTTCACACATCATTCTGATGAGGACATGTCATATTCTGATACTAACATGTCAAGCTTAGGAGGTTTAGACAGGTACAGTTAAATCACATCGCAGCACTGCACTTCCACTTCTAAAATTTCTATCTTGCTTGTACAGCGGGTCAGGATGGCTGGCTTTACAAAGTTGACTGGCCACAAAAATAAAAGAGGTGGAGGGTGGCTTACTAGGTCAAACAAAAATAAATGCTGGGGGTGGGGGAGTGAAGACCTATATTGCTTTCTACTCCCTATATAGACTTGTGCACAACCAACAAAATGACTATGTGGAGAAAAAGAGAGGCAGCAGAAGTAGAATTAGCTGCTGTGAGGATTCAGCTGCTCACCCCTTGCCAACACACCCATTTCAATTTCGAGTTCCAGGCTGTCACAGACCACTAGGCTCACAGGCTGCTCCTTTCATTGGTGGAGACAGTTCCCATGGCAGGATAAATCCAACTTCAAACCACCTATGCAGTGCATAGCCGTGCTGACCAGATCAAATTTGAAGTTTTAGTGCACGGCAGGCACCAGCAGACTCAATTAAGGTAAGCTGCTAAGCTAAATTTGCCCTGCCACCCCTCGGCAGCAGAAAGTTCTCCCTCTCACAAATTTCCCCTGTCGAAAAGCAGTGCAAAAAGCCTTTCAAAGACCCCTGGATGCCAGGCAGGAGTAATCACTGCGGAGAGCTGCAGGGGATTCACACAGTGCTATTAGCTTCAGCAGTAAACCAAGACATCCAGTGATAAAATCAGTTATTCTGATGTGAGGAGTAAAGAGGAACATGTGTGATGCCTCTTCTTCCTTGCCTTCCTGAGGGAGAAGCAACGAAAGATCTATTTCCACCCGTAGTCCTCAAAATACCACCAGAAAGAAGAGCTAGCCAAGGCACCGAGACAAGCATGCGGATGTTAGCTGAGGATGCATCTGGAGTCTGGTAGCAAGAACCACACATCAGCACTGTCCAGATGAGCACTTTACATCCTACTATGTAGCATATAATTTTGCACTGATGGATTTTGCTCTAACCAACAACAGCCCAGTGCAGTCAAAAACAGAACTGGATACTCTGGCCAAGATTGATGTCAGATATTCCTGTATCTTCGTCTCCCATCTCCAGTGGACTCCTATTACAAAATCTGTTGGAAATATTTCTTGGCAGCACAAGAATCTGTAGTTATTGTGAAACAAGACTAGTCTACTGCATTAGAGGGAAGTGCTAACAGTACTGGACTTCTTTTTCAAAAACTTTTAACCTAAACACTGACAACTGCTCCAAAAAGCATGAAGAACCTCCAAGTGCTTGTAGAACAAGCTCATTTGAAACAGCCAAAGTTTCTTTCAATCTGCAAAAATTATGTACTGCTAATTCTTTAAATCAAGTCTTGGGCAATAATGCCCAGGTGTTTCTTAAACTGAGGGAATATCTGACTAGCTTAGCAATAAAAACATAAAATGCTGGGGTTTAAGTCATAGGAATTTTCACCATTGGCATAAGCGAGAGCAGAATATAGACACTACTGAGTTTTGGAGGCTGTGCTAGAAGAGGGTGGGAGCATCCCAACCACGCAGGTCAGCTGGTTCCTATGGTAGGAAACCTCACCAGCCAAGAGCTCTCTAGCCCAAAATTTTATCAGTGGGAACTAACTCACTTCTTGGTTGAGGTTCTTTTTGGGAAGATTTTTTTATTTTTGCTGTTCAAAGGTTCCTCTGAACATGCATTCCTTCACCCGTAAATTTTTGTTCTCTCTCTCTGTATCACTTTCCCAGCTCTCCTTCCTAGATCCAACAGGAGTTCACCAAAGGCACTGATGGCCAAGACTCCCCTCCACACAATGTCCACCAGAGTCAATTAAATAACTGTTAATGAAGAATTCCTTTTCCAAATAATGCATCTTTGTGAAAGGGAAGTTGGAAAAAAAAAATTTAAAAATCACACTGTGGATTTAAACAAGTTTCTTGCAAGGTAAGAAGAACGTCACTTTAGAAGTTATGGTCGTGATTCTAAAGTATTTTAAAAGAGGATGGCTGAACCTGAGCCTTCTTCCTTATGATTCATTTATTTCATACTTCTCTTTTCAGCTGTGGTTCCAAAAGCAAGATTGTTAGCTCCACATAAAATGCAATTACACAAATATCTTCATGCTAAAGAAATTCACAATATTTTTTTTTTTTCCTGGAATCGTGTTTTCTGAGTCAGGGCTGGAGAGATGAAGATACAAATTCCCCCTTCTTTCAGGGTTGGAGTCAAAATCTCGGGAGCCAAAAGTCCTAGACCTTTCAACTGGACTGTTTTCCATTAATTTAAATTCCTTTGTCCTTTTAAACCAAAATTTAAACTCTATATATTTCAGGAATGTGACACCTTCAGGGTGGCAAGATCCTTGGCTTAGGACTTCAGCAACTGTAATTCCTCTAAGGTTTACAGCTTTTACCAAAAGGTCATCTCACTGAAACTCATCAACACGCTAATAAACCACAATGGAGAGTAACAAAATTCTTGGCCTCATAGCTTTTTTTTTCCTTTCTAAAGTTTCAGTCAAAACACATTTCAGTCCCAGCACCCAATTTCCTTCAAGAATTAAAAAAGGCAATTTTGTGGTTCAAGCCTCAACCTCTGGTTGTTTGATGGCAATCAGAGGTCAACTCATTTTAAACTGCTTGATCGTGTCATTTTACTTGACCATTTTTGCCTTAATTGCAGATCACATTGGCTGTAGCATAGTATTCTATAAATACTTGAACAATCTGTTCAATAGAGTGATAAAGCTAAGCAATTTAAAAAATAAGTTGAGCTATGTCACCTTCTTGTCAACTAAGCTACTAATTTAACTATATGTAGAACTTATATAATGAACTGCTATGCTGAGCACTGAGTAGAATTTCTAGTTATTCGCTTTCAGTGCTCATTAAGGTGAGAGATGACAGGACTGGCCACGTGTTTCTCTACAGCTGGATATCACTGAGCTTATAACTAACCTGGCTGGAACAGAATTAAAAACACTTATCAGCATTTAAGGAATGGAGTATTTCAGCAGTAGGTTAGTCCCGCTTGCCCAAGCCCTCATGTTTTACTGTTACTACTGCGGATGATAGTAGAGTTTTAATTATTACAACCATTTACATATACAGTTGCTAAAAATTGTTCCCCCCACCCAGGTCATGATCACTTTAAATCACCTTGCTGACCTCTCCTCACCCTCATCCTTACATTCTAGCTTTTGGCAGTCACTTCCACCTCCTACACCACATCCTCATTTCAAAGGCTATTTCCAAAGGACCTGAACTGTCTTCAGCTGCCCTTTCCTGTCTGCCACTCTCATTCATGAGCTGTCAGAGCAGAGGTTTCTTTTCAAAGGCTGAATTCCCCTTGGTGGTGCAAATGGACCACAAGGAAGCACGCTGCATCTCTGAATCCAAGAACCCTGGGAGCCCGTTTGCAACAGCAGGTAGCGGAAACAGCACTTTGGTAGCAATTCAGCCCTCTGCTTCACGAACACCTTTCTTTTCTTGGCATCCCTTCCTGGAAACACCTGCTGCAGCAGCTAACTTCTGAAAAAAAACCTTTCCCACTTGGGAAAATGCTGATTTAGATATCAGAGAGAGACAAATAGCACATCATTATCAAACACACACCCAGAAACATATAATGTCAACTATATATTTCCAGTAAGATTCACTGGGCAGTTGATGGAAAACTGTAATTTCACAATTCAAAGCAAACAAGCAGTTCCAGAACACTGTCTCCACCAGATTTGTGTTTTGGAGTCTTAACTATGAAATCTATGGAGACGCAAGGCCCATCCAAGGCTTTTCCTCTGCTGGGATATTTAGAAGGGCTCCCTACAGTGTAAATGCTCTGCTGTCTAATAAGTTACTGTCCTGGTTTCAGCTGGGATCGAGTTAATTGTTTTCCCAGTAGCTGGTACAGTGCTGTGGTTTGGGTTTAGTAGGAGAAGAATGTTGAGAACACCCTGATGTTTTCAGTTGTTGCTAAGTCAAGTTTAGACTTACTCAAGGACTTTTCAGCTTCTCATGCCCAGCCAGGACAGCTGACCCAAACTGGCCAAAGGGGTATTCCATACCATGGGATGTCATGCCCAGTATATAAACTGGGGGGAGCTGGCCTAGGGGGGGATTGCTGCTTGGGAACTAACTGGACATTGGTCAGTGAGTGGTGAGCAGTTGACTTGTGCATCACTTGTTTTGTATATTCTAATCCTTTTATTATTATTATTGTCATTTTATTGTTATTAGTGTCATTGTTAGTTTCTTCTGTTCTGTTCTATTAAAGTGTTCTTCTCTCAATACATGAGTTTTACTCCCCCCCCCAATTCTCTCCCTGTCCCACTGGGTGGGTGGGAAGTGAGTGAGCAGCTGCGTGGTGCTTAGCTGCTGGCTGGGGTTAAACCATGACAGTTACGAATACCATCCAAAATTTTTCTCTCAAGTGAGGACTACTAGGCTCTTCCTCTGCTTGTCTGATTGCCTGGAGCTTATAGGAAATGAATACCCTAAAACCAATATCTGTTAATTTTTGAACCCTAGTTTCAAAGAAATTTATGCATGGGAAGGACCTACAGAACCAAATAGGCTGTATGACTGCATGTGTTTTGTTTCCATAGGAAACTAGGCTAAAAGATGACCAGTTTTAGTTTAGTTTGATTATCCTGCAAAAAGAAAAGTCTTAATATACAAATGTATTACTTGACAGAAGTCATTGTACGCTTCTGGAGAGCTGTCCTTGTTGAGTTCTCTTTGCTCAAGGAAACGACACGGCTTAAATTTTGATGTATACCTCTTCTTTAAGGCAAGTTATCGCTGAGAGAATGCTTCTAAGTGTTAAAAGGTACTTCTCACACAGATTTCAAGTGATTATATTGGGGCTGAGGAACCTTTTACTTGCTGAGAGCAAAACAGACCTTCCCAAAGCATCTGGCAGGCCACGCTAACACATATCCTAATGCTAACCATACTAACATGAAAAAAGGAACATGACAACACAGGGTACAAGTAACAAAATCAGAGTCTGTAGCAAGCCCAAGTCTTCAAGGTGCCCAACACAATGCTTTTAAAAAAAAATAATTTTGAAATAACCTTCTCGGGCCTTGTTCTTGCAGATTTTACTCTCAAAGGGTTCTGCATCACTGTCCATACTAAATAGCATCTTGCAAGCAGGGTTTTACATTGCAGGAGTCATGGAATGCAGAAAGTATGCAGGAGTCAAAGTATGCAGATTTGTAATTCCTATTGAAATCTTACCATCTATTAAGTTATTGCAAATTACGGACCAGGATACCCTGAGCCTAAGCCTTTCTTGCCCTCTCCTTCCTGAGTAATACAAGGTCAAAACTGTTATTGTGTAAGAATGAGCATCTTAGGGATTTGGCTATCTTAGCATACTTCTAAAACCTTGAAAAATACATGCTAATACAAATAAGAGAACAACTTACTGGTCTGTGTTTAAGCTCTAAAACTGCAGACTTCTTCCTAAGACACAAGCACAGATTTTTCTATGAGAGGCAGCTAAGAACTCCCCTTTGGTTTCCATCTTTCATTTTAAATTACTCTTTTGCCCTTACATTTGAGAAATTCTTACAAACCTCTTGTTTCCATCCAGCTTTTAAAGTATGACATGAAGAAATTGCTGGAGCTAAGGAAGTTCTTCCACTATTTCTTTAGTGCAGAGGGAAAGAAATGGTTGCAGCTTACCCTTAACTCCTTCCCTCCCACAAATACAGTTTCCTTTCTGCTCTCAGACTGTTTGCTAGGTTTTGACAGGATTCCCAAGTAGTCATTGAAAATGAATGTTTTAAAAGGCCAAGTCACCGTGCAGCCAACACAGCAGTAATACATGCACATTCTGCAGGGGAGCAAAGCCTTTATTTAACAGGACTTTCTCACACATCCTCCACCTCCATGTCACCACACAGAAGAGTTTCCTCCAGCACTAGGATGCACGCACAGCCAAGAGAGCATGAGCTTGCATATACAATCTGGTCTGGGTTCCCTGGCTCAGTGCATAGCTGCAACAGCCCACCCTTTCCAAGACAAGAACCTTTTCCTGCTGCCAGTAACTTAAAAAAATCCTGTCATTCAAATAGTTTAAATCTGTCCTGAGGAATCAGAGTCAAATCACATGCCTAATGGGAGCTGTTAAGACTGCACAAAATAGAATTTTTTCATTTCCTTCATCTGAAAAAAAAATTTACCAGGAAATTACATTAAGACTATTGAGAGATTATGATTTATTTTAGAAAAGTTAAGCACTTACAAGATAGGGAATACTAAAATTAGGTGGTCCATACAATTTCAAATCTGCTTTCTACTTAAGTGCAGCACAACCTGTCTTCAATATTATCACTACTTTTCTCCACAAAAGCCCTGCATCATGCAGTACATAGCGGGGGCACCGCAACTCAGGGAAGAGGCAGCTATTCCAAGAATACCTTTTCAGCTCTCCATTTGGGTTTCTGCCTCTGATGCATTTGCTGCAAGGAATGCTGAATTGCTGTGACATCTATTACCAGGGTATATGCATGCCTCAGAATTACTAATGATGTCTCTCCACAGGGAGATGGACAATACTATTTATCCCATTTTACAGGCAGCAGAGTCCCTGAGTAAGTTTGGGTCATAAGTTAAAGCCTCTTGTCTCCTGGCCACATGCTCCAGCTTCCAGATCCGCATATGTAATTACTGCTTGGTTGACTTTATCCACCACTGTAAGAGCTTAGGAAGCCTGCCCTATACTTCCCGTGCCAAGCAGCCACATTTGCGATTGAATTTTCTTGCATATTATTTATTCTCATGTTTTAGCTATGTCTTTCCTCTTCTTGCAGTAACAAGTGTTACTGTTAACTTTCAGCTGCTAGAGCTACTAGGCAAAGAATTTGCAGATAATTACCTCATACTGTGCCTTAGTTTATTTCCAGAAAACAGTTCATCCTGTGCTCTAGAAGGAAAGGATGGCGGGGTGGGGGAGAAATCCCGGGGGGGGGGGGGGGGGTGTTTTACAAAAC
>JAVKLA010000088.1:31135333-31147522 GCA_034782735.1 Sagittarius serpentarius
GGGAGAAATCCCATGGGGGGGGGGGGGGGGTGTTTTAAAAAAAATTGCATGATCAGGGACCTAAAGAAAACATGAAATCACGTATATACCAGCCAACACCAACAAAGCATAGTTTGAATTAGTAGCTTAAAACTCCAGTATTTTCTAAAAGTTGAGCATTTGCATGCGAAACTGCAATGGTCTTGCAAGAGTCTGTTATGTGCTCAAAGTCCTAAGGGTTCTTTAGTTAAGGCAGTTTTAAAGGCAAGCTGTTTACAGAAAAGTGCAAAATAACATAATTTTGTTTCCCACATTCTTCTGTCTTCCCTTATCTCACTTTTTCAAAATGGCAATCCATCCCACAGAAGATACTCTTTTTTCTACCTTGGATCCTTTTCACATGACTTAAATTTCTATTACAGCTTCAACTCTGAATTTGCAAAGGAAGGAAGGAACAGGATGTGAAAGTTGCAGGAAGAGAAGCAATTTATGTGTAATGAGTATTAGCTTTTCTACACTGTCGCAGCGAGTGTGACAAGAAGTAGGCATCCATGTACTGTATGCACAGACTGAAACCTTTCCTTAGCAAACAGAAACGGAAATGTTTGCCCGAAGGATCAAAGATTCACACTGCAAAAGACTAATATTAGAGGGCAAGATAACCAATTAGTGTTTCCAGGCCATGTGCAGAATTGAGTATTATGTTTAACTCAGGTGCAAATTTCATCCTTTGCCCTCTATAAACTACCACAGCAACACAGACTCTGTGAATATAGGAGACGTAAGTAATTTTTAACAAGATCTATGTATGAAAGCATAGGTAAATTCATATACAATTCATCATCTAAGAATTTGTCATTAATACAGGAATCACGTTTCTATTCTGATGTTGTATCATTTTTTGGTATGCTTAAATGCAGCTAAGAGAAAGGCAAATTGTGAACCCTTAACAGTGGTTTCTGACCACTCAGACTGCCCTGTTTAAGTCAGAGAAACCCTTTGAAGAATAAAGTACTAATCAAAGTTGGGTTTGGCTTTTGCAACTTGATCCTGTACACAGTAAACTGGAAGGTGAGATACCATAATGTCTTAAAATACCACTACAGATTGTTTCTATCCCTTCCAGGATTTCCAGGCTCAACCTATCATCTATGCTTGCTAAATACATCCAATGAATGGTTATGTAATAAATATGGTAACATCTGGAAGCCTACAACATTCAACACTGCTTAGTTAACATTTAAAAGCGTGGGCTGTGTAAAATTCAGGTGGAAGAGCACTGATCCATTACCAAGGATATCTGTATTAAGGAAATACAGAGGGCTGTGTGGACACTGACAACTTTCCAGCATATCATTGCTGTTGTTTTTATAAATGATAACTATAATTTCCTATTTAATTTCACTCTCCAGAGTACAACCATCCCATTCTTTTGGCTTCTCATTCCTTCTCCCCCCCCTTTTCTCCTTTTCATAAAAGGTAAGAAGGCCCACAGCCGGCCTAACATGCATACTGTCCCCTTTCTAATAATGCCCCTTACATTAGTGCCAAACAGTCAAGCTTTTGTAAAGCACTGAAGTAATTCTGCAATGCCCTTACTACTGCGGAAACTGCTGAGCAAAACCCTTGCACAATGAGTCTCCCTGGCATTCTTTAACCCTGTTGGTGATGATAGTCTCATAAATCTAGGTAAATCTTTAATTATACCTTAGGAGCACTCTGATATTATAACTATGAAGTAGTAATAAAGAATATGCTGACAATTAGCTCCAGTAAGTCTACAGTTCATTGAATAGGAGGAGTTGCTTCTAGGGTTAAACTAGAGTTGCATCATGGATTCTTGTTGCTATTTTTGGTTTTCTTTCACTAACCCAAATTTTATGGGTTAGCATATATGCATAGAGCATAACACCTGCACTTTTTTTTTTTTTTGGCAAGTATTTGTCTCCTCTGCCTTTTTCCTTTTCTCTGGAACATTTCAAGTTCTTGGTATTGGGAAGCCATTTTAGTTCTTGAAAAACTAAACACGACGACATTTTTGTCATGCATGGCTCTTTCTAGTAGCAGTTCTTTTTCACCCTATCTCTGGTTGAAAATTAGCAAAGGTAGACTTCTTACTGTGGCTTTAGCGTTCTTGTGATACTGGCAGAAAACCAGACCATGTCTGACTGAAGGGTATAGGTTTGCTTTTAAATGTCAGTGCTACAGTTGCATGTATTTTCTACTAGTGTATGCAAGTTATTTATGTCTCAAGCCAAAGCATACATTTTAACTTGCGTGAATAATGGTGAAAGAATAGTAAGTTCTTTTACTTTGCTAATTAAATCATCTTGAAAAATGGTCTAGGTAGTAAGTGACAGGATTAACAAGGGCACTTTGCAGGATTTTGATGTTTTCTTGATTAGATCAGGAGTATTTTATATAGAAGCAGCATTTGATGAAGTGGTTTTAGCAATGTGAATGAATGCATGACCCTAGTTTATCTCAGTACCTTCGTAAAGAAGCCATCTTAGCTGTCAAGGAAGCCCAGCCAAGAGTGAAAATGACCTTAGCTCACAGCTAAGCAAAAGGTCAGCCGAAAAGAATAGTGAGAAACATTATTCTTAGTTCTGATCCTTTGGGTTAGCCAGCACTATTCCCAACTAATGTAATGTATTGTACTGAACTTTAATAGGTCAATATTACAGGAATAGTAGGTCTAAACCCCACAAAATTATTTTCACTTTTCCTTTTATTTCTTTTTTGCAAGAAATAATGGCTTTCCTATTAATACAAAGGACTTTGCTAAAAAGTTTATGTGAATGGGGGCTGTATTTTAAATAGATGCATGTCAAGATGAGGGACTTTTTTGAAAATAGTAAGAGATGGTCAAAATACTTCTGTTGGCAACAGCCACGCAAATTCTCTTAGCGTTTTTCCAAATACGATTCCTAAATCTTTCTATTTTTAACCTAGAAGAAATAATAAAACTGTCAAAATGTTTACATATAGTGCCTACCACCTGAGGTCTCAGACTGCTCTGTCAATATCCTATTAATTGCATTATAAATTTTATAGAGCTGGAAAGTATAAAAATTCCCATTTTACAGATGGGGAAATGGGAATATTAAGAATTCATGCAGTCAGTCACACAGGAACTAGCAAGAAGAGGGCTAGAATGAAGATCTCCAATTGCCCAACAGCAGAGCTCATTAGACAGAAGTCGAGCAAAGAAAAATATTGCATTTGTCCCTGTGATTTCAGTCTTCTAGATATGAAATAGTTTGGTACTAACACAATAGCAACACATTTCCATGGATTGCTCCAGGAGGACGGCAATTTGGAGCAAGTTACAGTAACTCTCTGGCCAAAACCAACACAAATAGACTTTTACAAAAATAAATTGCAAAATAACAAATGGTAAAAAATATTTTTTTCATTGACATATTAAAAAGGAAGGCAAATAAAAGCCAGGGAGGATTATTAAAAAGCTACCCTATCTTCATAAAAATTCAGTGTTGGTAAATGCAATAGCCTGGATTTAGTTTGCATATGTTATATTAATCCTGGTCATACTTAAAATGGAAGATGGAGGGTATAAAGAGATCACATCCAAAGCACTCTCCTTGAGATTTTTAAAATTACAAAGAAAATCTAAGATCACTCACAGAGAAGGGACTGGGAAAGGCAATATCCACTGATTCCAACCTATCTCTGACAGACGTCATTCAGGCATTGAATCTGATTTGGTTTCATTTGTGAGGCTACACGTATCACTTATATTTTAGTAGATCTGTATGCTTCAAAGGCAGTAGGATTTATCCCGTACTCTGGTCAGGTTTCCTCCCATTCACACTCTCACCGTAGTCACCTCTTAGTCTGTGCATACGCCTTGCACAGAAATCTCCTCTAGTTATGGAAAAAACTTCAGTTTGTAAAAAAAAAAATAAGTATGTTCCAATAATTCACAAAATAAGCCTTAGAAACCACTCTAGAAACTACTTTCTCCATATATGTTTTCAAAGACATTTTTTCACGTGGCTTCCACACGTGGCTTTCCACTGAAAGCGAACAGTCTCTCTGGGAGAACATTCTTTTGGCAAAACTTGAAATCAGAATTTTTTGTTTACAAAGTAATTGCCATCAAAATAAGTCACCCCAAAATGTAAAAATTTTATTAAAAAAAAAAAAAAAAAAAAAAAAGTCCTTCTGTTGGAAAAATACTTATGCTTACTAAAAATAAAACAAACCCCACACATTATTTATCTAAATAACTGGATACAGTATCAGTAGCCAATATCCTATCGGCTACAGTTCTTTAGAAACTTATTTCCTTACTTCCTGTGTGATTTCACACTGGTTTTATTCCCTTCCTAACTATAGTTCTGGGAATAGTTTATTGATTATGACTCATTGCTTGAAATTACACACAGATTTGGAAATCCACCACTTTCTCCACTTTTGACAAGTGAATTCAGGCTATATTAGAGTTTCAGAGAGCTCAGGAAACATGGTATGTCAAACTTTTGACACAGAGGCTGCCTCCTGAAGCTTAACTACCCATAAGTTACTCCAAAAATTCAGAGCTCAGTACAATAGAAGGGTAAAGAAGTTTTGTTTGCTTCTTTTTATCTTACTATATTTTCTTTCAACAGTGTTTGAACTCATATTATCGGGTTCTTCACTCCTAGTCCTTTTTTCTTTTTTCGATATATTTACTAATATATCATCTTTCCCAGGGTACTTTTGAACAGATTACATCCAGCTCCGTACTGGATGAATTTCAACTCTTTACATGCTCTTACGATACTCAGCACAAACACTGTTTGTGTGATCTAGGCTTTGGAAAGTTATTTCCTAATTACAGTAGGAATAAATGGATGTCTGCAATTTAGGGTAGGCTGCAATTTCAATCCAGCTAACAAGGCTCAGCTACAGTCCCTACTCTGCACACAGTTTCCGCTAGAATACAGATAGATTTGCAGTAGTACAAAACTTCTTTGCAGAGTTTAGTGGGCTTGGGTTGGTTTTCCACTTCCCTTTCTTACAATGCAGACTGCCCGCATCTGATGGGAGGATAAAGGACAGAAAACACTGGTATTATTATAGGTATTAAACTCTCTCAAAAGTTTGATTGGCATCTCCTTACATTGCCAGGGTTATTCAAAATTCTGTATTTGATCTTGTATCAGGAAAGAATTTCCCCCAAGTGAGATAACAGGGAACTTGGGGCTAGCAGAAGTTATCCCTTTCTGTACTATGAGAGTTGATTTCTTTCATATGATTGATTGCATTTTTTACCTAGTAGTGCTTCATTAAGTTCTTTCCTGTAATATTTTCACATTTCAGAACTGTGGCACTATTCTGGTAGTAAAGGCTTTATAATTATTTTAGAGGTGTGTTTATAATACAGGTATGTATTTATTTGTTGGCGAGTGCTTTGTGGTCTGTGGGGGTGAAGAGGTACACAGAGGGGATGTTTCTTGACCAACAAGGATCCTTATTTCTCTTCAGAAGCTGTCTTTGAGTCTTATCGCTGCTGGCAGAGTCCCAGTCCCTCCCAGTTTAACATCTCTATGGACAGATCCAGAAGATTCCCACTAGCAGATCATCTGCCCCATCTCACACATCATGTTCTCCTCAGCCTGTTATTGCCATCATCATGTAAGTGCTTCTGCAGGCACTAGGAATCACTTATCATGCACTGATCCTCAACTAAAACTGTGGAAAGCCTTCTCCGGGCTGCCAACACAATAAATAGCTAATCCTCAAAGTCAAACATCAATTATGATTGCAATAGGTAAGCTACAAGCACACTGGTGGAACAAATCAAGCATGTTTTTTCTTTCCTGAACACTTACATTTTAGGAAGCTCAGTACCTAAAGGTAGTCAGTGTTTGCTGTTCGAAGTGAAGCCACCATTCCTCTAATTCTGAGCCACGTATCGACAGGTTGTCACCTTTCACCTGCTTTCCAATCCACCAGACCAGAGGTTTCAAATAAAGCCTTTTGTATGGATGCTAAACACACATTCCTGGAGTTCCAAATAGATCTACTGATCCAAAAGCACAGATATTCCAGATTTCGGACAGCTAGTTTAAAGACTTGCCTATTTTTTGCCCTGAACCTCTCAGATTTGTTCAGTGTCTGTGATTCAAATACAAGATCAAGATAGATTCACGAGAAAGAATTATTAATGTGGTCTTAAAAAAGATTTTATCTATTGCATTGAAAGTAAAAATTGAAAGTTAAATTAAAAGCAACAATGCCAATGATAAAAAAAAATATGTTGATAGAAATGTTAAATGGGACAATTTTACTGTAGGCAAGTGGTTTCCAACTTCAATTGAATTCCTAATTAAAGCCATGACTGCTATTTATTGTGCAATATGCTTATTTGGTGCTGCAGCATCTGCTGCTTGAAAGCAGCATTCACCCTCCTCTCCTGGGTTAATTTAAGTTCACCCGCCTCCCCTCAGTTCAGAGCTGGCACTGGAGTATCTCAGAATGGGAATTCAGCACATTGCAGAGATTTAGTACCTATTCTAATGCCCAAATCTTCTTTAATAAACACATTCTAAATACTAAAAAGCTTGTTTAAAAGTGGCAGGCACTGCACGAAGAACATCAAGGTGTCCCTGTGCGTGCCATTCACTCCAATGTGCATAGGAAGCGTCCACAGTTTGAAGTCCTCTGTTAGGAGAATTGGATGATTAAGGGGAGAAACCTCCCTTTGCAGCCCGCAGTTCTCTCCCCACAAATGCAGCCACCCTGAAAATAAAAGGCAGGGTGAAGTGCTTCCTTTCTCCCACACTTTACTTCTTCAGCAGCCTCAGGCACAGTGATTTATCACCAATGCAGCTTCTCTCCCTAGGAATCCTTTTGGAGCAGTACCACAAGATCCAAGCAGGGACATGGGCTGCAAGACTGGGTGCTCTATGGACACGGGGCAGGATCTTCTCTTTTCTCTGCATTTCTTTTGGAATTTAAATGAACAGATAGAAAAAATTGTGGGGTAAAGCTGGGGTCAGCATGAGAGACCTATTTGCCCACAGTGCCATATGGAGGGAGAAGGAGAAGGCCACAAAGGGGGAAGCATTGCACACAGCGGGCCCTCCCCTGCTAGCGCAGCACCCTTACCCCTCACCACACAGGGCAGCTGCTGAAGACAACTTGGCAAAGGTGGCAGCTCCTCCAGGTAGGATCTGCACACAGGACAGGCCCGGTGCCCACCTTAAAGCAGTGCCCCAAGGCTGACTGAGGACAGACACCCCTTCTTCCTTCTCAAAGAACTGAGGCTCTTTTTAAAAGACCGAGAAGATAAACCTCTAAATCCATATGAGCAAATACTTCTTTTCTGCTGAGGCAAGAAAAGTGCAAATATTTGTGCCAAAAAGTCAGGAGTTTTGCACTGCCCTCAGAGAGGTACAGCCAACAGTGTCAGGCCTACAAGCCTATACTGAAGTAGATGGAGGACAAGGAGAGAAGTTCGGTTGAAGTCACCCATGAAGATGCTGGATAGACAATAACTGGCAAGATAGACCCACTTCCTTCACTGCAGGTACAGGAATCAAGAAAGCATCACAAAAATCAGAACAAAGGCTAGAAATATGCCTACGTATTTTCCCAATAAGCATCTAAAGCAGAAGTTCATCTGAACCAATTCACACATGTTTAAACGTCCCAAGGTTTCCATTATCCAGAAGAGTGTGCCAACACTGAACTGGCAGCTGGTTGGGGCCATCAGAGATCCAGGGCTGAAGGAGACTCCAGAAGTTACCAATCCTATTTTTCCTCCCTCAAGTCACGATCTTTCTCCAGGTGTTTGCACAGCAGCACACAGCCCAGCAGAGTTGAGATTTCAGCCTTTGTTACCTGCACAGCAATGCACCCCATTTACCCTGCCAAGAAAGGCAGGGACAAGCTTTACTTTACAACAGAGATGCTGACGAATCAAGACTCCTCCCATACAGTCAACCCTTTGCATCTCACTAAGGGTGCTAATTCTGGTAGTGGATTTTTTGTTTATTTGCTGTTCCAGGACTTACGTAAAGCATCTAGCTCTTCACGTGACAGCCTGGAGGTTCATTTGGCTGCTCTGTCCAGGACTGGCTGTACTAGGGTCAACCAGAAAAAGGATCAAAAAACTGAAAACCTTTGCACAAAGAGCATGCTATTGCCAAGGACTATAGAATATGTCTGAAACATTAAAGAATTTTCAGTGTCTGTTTGGGGGAGGGAGAGAATTATATGTTAAAACATAAGAATTCTCTTCCAGCATAGTTTAAATTGCTTCACAATACTGATTAAAATAACAGAACATTATAGCTTGCTTAACTAAACATTATATTTCTAAATCCATTTTCAATTGTTTTCCTTCAATTTAAACATTTTGAGCAATTTTATTGCTATTCATACCTGCCTGATTTTTTTTATTAGAAATTAAAATGCATATTTTTTATCTAGGTTACAGAGTGCTGGTACATTTAACTCTTTCAGATCTGCAGACTGAGCACAGGAGCACTATCAATGGCATAAAACACAGTGCCTGTCCATTAGATTAAAATATATATTAAAAGATTCTTTTTGGCAATAATGGCAGTTGAAAGGAGAAAGAAATGAACAAAGGAGGTAGAAGGAAGGAAGCGGGGGAGAGACAGAGGGAAAAAGCTAGAATAAAGTAAAGCAAAGGGTATAAGTGACAGCTTCAAGATTAACGTTCCATTTTCCTCATTCATATCCCTTCTTTACATTTTGGGGACTTCTCTCCCTACCCTCCTCTTATCAGGAAAATAAAGCAAAAAAAACCCAGAAGTTTTAAGAAATAAGGAAGTGACTAAAGAAAAAGAAGTCTCTTTTAGACTGTGAAATAACAGTGAATTGTAAATACACTTCCGTAGCAAGACAGGCACCTAGAGTTCTTCTCATATACTGAGGCAATATTTATCAATACTGAGAGACAAACAGCCTTGTCTGGAGTCAAGCTGTACACCATTTGAACACCCCTCTTTCAGCTTAACACCTCCCGTATTTCCTTTTCCCCAGCCACCCTTCACTCTTTCTCTGGAAGGCTTCTCCCTGATGGCACGAGTCCACACCACCACCCTTCGTAAAGTGGGAATCCCCCCTGAGTACCTGGGTAAAGATGGTGTAACCGGCCCCACCACATTTATATGTGAACGTTTCTAATTTCCCTAAGTTGGCAGGGGACATTCAGAGACCACTAAGTGCTGGTAACCACATCAAAACATTAATTAACACAACTATATTCCCACACAAATAAAACATTAATATGGTAATTTCTAGCCTATAACCAGCTGGTATCTTTTCCCCAGCTATATAGACAGTAGGATTAACAGTGCAAAGCAAGTATTATAACAAAGTCAAATTAATATCACCTTTTCCCTATTTTATAATTCAGAATCAAACAATAAATTATAGAAGTTCTTTAGAACCTGTCCCTCATGAAATACTTCTCCTGGATCCATGCTCAAGGTGTAAATTCCTTTCTACCAAGTCCTCCTGGTTTCTATGTAATTCAAGGCTACTCAGTGACAGGATCTCAGCCTAGACAGCTGTGACCATCAAATGGTCCTGCTCCACTTTCCACTCGCTGTCACTGACTTTCTATCTTCTCTCCCTAGCTTTTTCTCTCTTAACACTTTTGAGAGAAAACAGCCTGCATATTATTCAAAGGGTAGTTGCTATGGATCTATTGTCATACAGACAAAGAACAGGAAGAGAAACACTGTTTGGTCCAAGACAAAACCAAGCCAGAAGAGTTTTCTGCAGGAGTGGTACTTGGTTACTAGTACAAATTTTTATTTTTTTTTTCCCAAATCTTCTCAGGCTCAAGCTACACTTGTCAAAAAACACAGGCATATACTTCTCTTCACTCTGCAATAATTTTGGCATCGCCTTCAATGATAAATGCATTTCATGAACATTAACACATTATACATACATAATTTGAAAGAACTATGGGGAAAACAAGCAGCAAAAATATGAGCAATGTCAGTTAATGAAAAGCTCACATTTTCAAACTAGTGTTTGGCTAATTAAAATTGAATTAAGTGACTACAACATTAACTATGTCAACTATTTAGCATAAAAAGTTGTTAAATATATCATATTGTATGTAGGAAGATCCTTGCAATCTTTAATTGTAAGAAATAGTCATGTACTATTTAATTGCATAACTTGGTAGGATATAAAATTCAGTTACATGAATTATATTTAGTAAAATATTTTAAAACATCTTGTTTTTAAGATTGTGGAATTTTATGGATAGTGTAATAGAACTGAAGCACATTCTTAATTACATAATTATTTCCATTTTCAAAGTCCAGCTAACAGCATAACTGCTCTTGCTTTTACAGTCTAAGGTAGAAAAAGACATCAAATTAAGTGCTTCAAATTCACTTACTAAGAAATAATTTTGAATTCTTACTTGAATCTTTTTTCTACAAGATTTTGACCAAAGTGAATCCGGTATCAGACCATAGAGAGTCCTCCAATTATTCATGGAATGTGCGCTCCTCATGATCATACATAAACATATACAGAAAACTTTTGGCAACACTTTTAAGTTGATACTAACCATATCATAATTAACATGCTTTAAAAAAGACTAGAACAAAGCCTGACAAGCCTGAATATGTCCAATGAGGATTTTTTTTTAAATACAATTATTGCCATTAAACTTCTGACATGGGGAAATCTGAATCCTTCTTTTTCCTTCATCCATAAAGAGACTGTCCTGTTTCTTCTTCTATCACAATGATCATCTTTTGTTTTCAAAATTAGATGGGTTTCATATCCTATTCACCTCCCAGCATATACAGGCAGTTATTAACTCTTCCAAGAAGTCCATGCTACATGTTGCTACATATAAACACCATCACCAGTCAGGACAGGGATTAGGGTAGAGAACCACCCTGAAAAAAATCAGGTAATACTCAACATTCATGAAAGTAATTAGTTTTCAAAGGGTTCTCCACCCCACTCACCAATGGGCAGACTCCTGGTGTTGCACACATGGTTGAAGGACAGCAGCACAGATAAAAGCAAGGAGAGCTCTAGCTGCTCTTTGAGGATCCCCAAGGCCTTCATCTCAGCAGAGCTTGTTTGCCTGGTTTCACACAATACCACCTGTCCTCCCTCATTATCAATCAGGAGTTTGCCTACCAGCTTAAAGGGGAAGTAGCCTTACTGATACGAGATGATGGAATAAGAAACATGCTTTCCACAGCCAGGGCAATAAACACAATCTCTTAAATTAAATCTCTCTAAATTAGAAATTTCCAACTTTTTTTTTTAATACAATCCTAACTGGTAGCAAGAGCTGTCATTCCTACCTCTACATACACCACTATCACTAACTCATTTGAAAGCCACATTTTATGAACCTTTGAGCTAAACTGCAGCTAATCATCTGGGCACAGCCCAGAAAACGTATCGGTGATCGTAAGGAAGTCAATAAACAGCAGAGAAAAAGCAGATGAAAGAAAGACTAAAGTTTCTTTTATCTTTGTAAAGAAATTCACAAGCAAAAAGATGTCACGATCCTCTAGCGCTTGTGCCAATTGTGCACAAGCGGACACGCTTAACGGATGCCCAAGGCCACGCCAAAGTACTGTATAGTCACAGGCATCTTTCACGTATACCCAATTCCAGAACCATTTTTTGGATGCCCTTTTGTTAGAAGCACAGCCATTTAAATAGATACTCAAAGTTATACCAAAATATAGCATACATCTAATTATCAAAGCCACGGTGCACTGAGGCTGCAGCTCGCCCATCCTGCTCTTCATCCCAGTGGGCAAGAAGCCCTTGGACTCATTGCAATAGCCACACTTTTAGACTCAACCTCTCAGAGATTACCAAGTGAAGCACCTTAAATAGCACAATTAAAGAGCCCAAATACAGGGCTTAACTTCACTGTGTACAATTCACATGCAAGAAAGGAAATTTTAAAAATGCAAAACAGGAAAGAAACGTAACTACAAAGGAGAAGCATATACACAGTCCTTACTTAGGCTCAGCAGCTGTATCAGTAGGCGTCAGTTCATGGAACTAGCAGACCCATCTGCATTCATTCAGTGCCTCCCTTAAGTTCCCAAGCTCCCCTTCTTTCCTTAGAAAGATCTAGCCAGATCAGGTGGTATTACTCAGGCAACTCCCACTGCTGTGTAATTCTGTACAACCTCCTTTTGGGTTTGGGTTTTGGGC
>JAVKLA010000088.1:31150476-31179079 GCA_034782735.1 Sagittarius serpentarius
TCTCACAAAAGCGGAGCGGAGGGGCAGAATCACCTCCCTCGACCTGCTGGCCACGCTGCTTTTGATGCAGCCCAGGACATGGCTGGCCTTCTGGGCTGCAAGCACACATTGCCAGCTCATGTCCAAATCTTTGGTATGAAAAGTTTGCAAAGCTATTTACTGCCAGAGGAAAAAAGATTTGGTTCTCTTATAGTATGAAAAAGTGCAAACACAAGGAAAGTCATCTTCCATGATTATATAAAGATATATTCCTTTTAGATGAATATTACAAACCAGGAAAGGGGGAAAGGTCAGCAAGATGACTAAAGATGTTAGCAAGTATCAGTATTGCTTATTACTGCTCATCATTAGCATCACTATTACTTACTACCAATCACAACTGGGAAGTCTGAGTTGGTATTTCAGAAGAATCTACATAACTATATTCTACAGAATATGAAAGAAATAAGACTTCATCATCTTCTCTATGCCAATGCTAGTGACATGCAAAGTATGCAAGCAGTAAAGCAGTGTCCAAGTCTGCAACAGTGGAAAATAGGGGCAGCAATGAATAGCTGGAAAAGTTGCACTCTCTCTTTCCTATCAGCTTTGCAACCACACTGTACTACTAGTTGACATGACTTCTTCTAGAACAAGACAAATATCAGTTTTTACAGATTATCACTTCTTTATACCCTGCAGGGTGGTCTCCTCTCCTGTGTCACTTCCATGATGTGAAAGTCGAGTTATATACCATAGTGAATAATGTCCTAGTCAGTCATGCTGAATGTACTTATGATGAGGACCGAAGAGATAAGTATTCATGCTGCTTCTGGCATGGATCACTATGCTTTGGTATTTCTGATGGTATTGTCACTGCTGGGAATTCTGAGCTGCAAGGTGAGAAAAAGTCCTATTTGAAGTCAAATGTTTTGGGCTCTACGCCCCAGTCTTGACACTCCACCTCTGTAGAACATGGATTTTAATAAACTGGAAATGCTGTTTGTAAATTATATGATGCAGTCTTCCTATGTGCAAGACTGGAGTAGCATTTACCTATTTTCATAAAGTAATTTCAGTTCCTTATATGAATAGCAGTCTCATCATGTATAACCAGAAGATGCTGATATTAAGATAGTATTCTAATTGTATACTATACAACTAGCAAGTAACTCTTATGCATCTTTGTCATCTAATCCACATCTATTTCTTTTTTACTTCAGTATTTTCCTTTTGCATTTTCAGAATACACCTCCAGAAGAAGAAGGGGTGATGAAATCCTTAAACCAATTTCTGTGATTTGGGAGTGAATCACAAGAGTATGAAAACTGTAATTAGCTCTCGTAATGTCCCTGTAAACCAGACAACCATACAACTGCAGTTAGGCTTTCTAAGATGTGAGGTTAGGTGCAAGGGAAATAATCTTAGTTTCTTCTAGTGATCACAGTCACTGAAGCACAGCCTGCTGAGATGTTTGGTCCTCTCTGTTTTGCATTACAGTAATGACTTGGATTTTCTGATACTCTAATGATTGCTTTCATCAGTGTGACCCTCGCACCCACAGCCATAGGCAAGGCTCTAGGACGCCAACAGCCTTTTAATCACTGTGCCCTCCAGTGCAGGCAATAGCCAACTTTCATGTCCAAGAAGGAGATACAGTTTGTGGTCCAGTAAGCAGCTCTTTGGCTCCAAGATCTGCCTAGGACTGAGTGACCTTGGAGCTTAGAGAGGCTTACAAAATGTACTTATTGCCATATCTAGCTCAGGATTTGACCTTCTGCGTGAGCTGATGAGGTTAGTATTATCAGAAATTCCATATCATGGCATATGACATAGCTCCACTTTCAACACAGGGTTTTCAAGTATTGCCATATGGCTTAAGGGATACAACAGTATTGCCATTCAACTTTGTCTCCTATTAAGAACTAAAATTTTATAAGCCAAGAAGTCACATCAAATAGTAGAGTAGTATTTCAGATGTCTTTGAATAGGGCTCTCTGCATTCAAAACCACTTAAATATCTGCTTCTTTGTTACTCCTCCTGGAATATAGCCTGGATTTTTCTAAGCATTGCCCCTGAATTCCAGGCTATGCTGGAGAACAGGGAAGGCTGACTGAGGAAACTGCAACCATTTCAGAGGAATCACACACAACCTTGCCTTTTAAAGCAGTGCATCCTAATGTATTTAGACAACTGCCAGGTCAGTTGCAGGCCCACACAGTTTTGCATTGTTTCCCAAAGAAGAAATTCAGTCAGAATTTTCTCTGAGGGACTGACTGTAATTCACTCAAGACCTGTTTGGAATCATTATATAAGAAGATAAACAAAAAACATTTGTCTAGCGTTTACAAGAGAAAAATTGCAAGAGAACTTTGATGTTAAAAAACCACAAGTATTGAAAGGGAAAAAAATTAAGGTTTTATATATATACTGGACTATAAATCGAAAGGGAGATAGGAAAATAAAAAATGCAATGGAGGCTTTATAGATAAGCTTTAGCACTTAACAGTGACGGATGATCTTTTTGTAATGCTTGAAAACTGCACCATATCCTCTCCTAGTTTATCACTCTGAATGATTTGTCCAGGAATGTATTAAAAAAAAAAAATTTTAGCATTTTAACACATTATCAGCCTTCCACGGTTCAAATGTTTTAATAGCAACATCAAAAACTCTCAAAATTTTCCAAGTAGTTACATTTTGTTGTGGCCTGTTCCAAGGCTATAGTTATGGAGGAATTCAGCAAAGGTTGCTCTGTTTAATTGTGTAACAGGCTATGGGAATGTCCACTCAGTTCGTAATTTTCATCGTACAGTTTTAATGATTGTAATGAGTGGAAGGCATAAGAAATCTTTGATTCGTGTTGAACAGTTTTCACTGTAGAAGACTTGGCTACCAATACAAAGTCTGTGTAGCTGCATGACCCTTTGGAAGGCAGCTTTGTCTCCATGGGATACTGCAGCAGAACAGATGATGGCTCTGAAGCAGGGATGTAGGAAGAAACACATCTGAAAAAGGTACTTTAAGACTCTGGGTGCAGTTCTGCAGAGATCTGACCTGGTGAACAAAATCTGAGACATTCCTACCCTAGTCATTGGCCCACAGTTTCATTTTGGCACCGCTGCTCACTCACCCTGCAGTCTGGCTTTAAAGAAATTCCAAAAGCCCAGCTCCCCTCTGTTGCTAGCAATGTCAAAAAGGCCTCAAAAAGACAACTTGCCCAGCCCTGGTTTTGCTCTGTTATGTGCCGTTGTCCCTAAATGACCCTTCTTCTTCCCTGCACGCAGTCCCTCCTACCTGCTTGTCCTCTCAAAGCTACCCTTAGTCTGTTATCTCCACATCCCAGCTCGCTCCTCCTTCTTCAGCACATGCTGTATCTCTCTGCCATGCAGTGATGCTACAAAGGAAGGGAGAAGTTTAAAATTCAAAGAATCATAAAAAATCAGTTCTAGTGGACAATAAAACGCATAGCTATATAATTACTGTATGACATCACTACAGGGCACAGTGAAGGTTGTTTACTTGCCTTAATTAGGTACTTCCCTACTTTAACATGTTTGCATTTCTTTTAAGTTTATTCACGGCTATTGAATTTTGTTGTTTTAGGGATAATTACAACACCCTTGTTATTTCTTTTACCCCCAAGTTACTGAAATACACTCTCAACTTCAGCTCTATTTTAACTCAATGTTTTCATTAGGGAATATACAGAGCTTCTTGTATACCGGAACTGAATTCCGTTAAATTATATTAAATGCAAATTTCATTTGTAATTTCTCTACTTTGAAACTGAAAAATAGTCAATTAAGGATCCTATTATAAAAATTAGTGGCACTCATCTACAAATCTCAGCTTGATAGTCCTGCCTAATTTTTTAACCTCCCAACAGCTGAATTATAAAAATATATTTTGAGACACAAGCTATTTTTCACTCACAGGTAGGTGACAGGAAGCTATTCCCAGGTGAAAAACTCTGTCAGAAGCCAGGACAGCTATACCTTCTCCCCATATCATTTTTCTCTGTAACAAGTAGTTTTCTGACTTGGATACTAACTGAAGCTCTCAGATCCTACTTTTCAAGTGCATTTGCCTACTAAAGAAGAACAGAAAAACCCAGTGTCCATGGAAGCCCCCAGCCGCATCCCGGTTGGGAGTACCGGGGCTCCTGGAGGCCACCGCAGCTCTGCTTGTCCTACTGAAAAAGCACCCAGAGAGGCAGTGCCATCATCATACACCACATCCAAGATTTACAGCTTCATGTGAGCACTTGAAGGCAGAAAGTAGGAGGAGAGGGAAAGCACCGAGCTGTGATGCTAGCTGGCCATCAAAGGCAGATTGCTGGTTCTAAACAAGTGATAAGGCAAGGGGAAAAAAAACAGTTTTCCATGGCTATGGAAATGCAAACCCACCACCTCCAAATCTGTATTGGAATTTCCAGCCACCAAGGTGTGAAGCCCCTACAGAACATAAAGGCCAATCTTATTTTCTCATATTTGCTTTTGGACATAAATTCTACTGTAGGAATACACATTTATTTGGAAATTAAAAAGTGGGGATTTTTCTTAAATCTTTTTTGCCTTTCTGAATCTCACTTTTTTTTTTTCCATGCCAGATATTACATTAGTGGAAAGGTCTGTCGGATTACTGGGGTTTATGGAGTTTTTTGGTTGGGATGGGAGGGTTTTTTTGGTGGGTTTTGGCTCCTTTAAAAGGGACAGCCTGCTATAACAGGTGCATTGCAGACAGGTGCTGCATAAGGTTCCCTACATAGCTCTGCCAATGCTTTTCAATCATGATCTACAACACCCCTGTTACTCCTGTGTGGGGCCTCCCCTCTGCTGCAATTGCCAAGGTTATGAATTATGCCATTGTGTATTGATTTGGACAAATGTCCACTACTGACTAGGTCGACACCACTGAAGTTGGTTCGCGGGTAACACAAGCCAAATCTTGGAAGACTCAAGCTGAGCATTTAACCCACTGTGCAGTCTTTTTCACAGTTTTTCTTTTTGATTCAGTCACACATTATGTACCCTGACTCCCATGTAGAAGATTTGTGGCAATTGCATGATGTATGAGGTGCCATTTGTAAAATATTATTTAGTGTAAAACATGATGTTTTTTCTGTTGATTTACAAGTTGGATTTATAAATCTGCACTTCTCACAGTTTGAGTTATATATCTTGCCTCTGATTTATAAAACTCACCAGTAAATCTTTAGTAGAAAGTTTTGATTCAGAAATCATTATTTTAAACATTAGATTTAGCTAAAACATTCAACTGCTTTATAAGTCATGAAATGGATTTACATACCCCAATCTGGATTTACAAATTCTACAGAAGATTTACAAATCATGCTGAGAAATTCCTAAATAAAATGCTTTGATTTATAAATCTTCACTTTGCACTTAGGATACAAGTGACTGATTTATTACTCTGAAGCTATACAATAATGATTTAGTTTATAAAATCCTACTTTTACTTTAAGTTCTGATTTATAAATACTGATTAGGTTTACTGCAATATAGGCCACAAAGTAAAATTGTTTGGTGCAGGCTGGGCTGCTTTGCAAACAGCTCCCTGCACACATGAAAGGCAAGATAGTTCTGAGAGGTCATAGGTAACCAAATGATCAGAGTTAGCAGCAGGGCAAAGAAAGAAGAAAAATTAGGATGAAGAAACTCTTTATTTCTTCCTAATAAGCCCAAGGCTTCAAGATGGAACATTTTGACTACCCTGTCAAAATAATTTCTTAGTTCAAAAAGCTTTCTCTCACCCCAATCTCAACCCCCAACTACAAGGAAATAGTTTGAGTGCCTCCAACAACTCTGGGAGTTATGGGGACTTCTACTGAATGTCATGAGGAATTCCACTGAACACTGGAGGAAATTTGTTCCTCTAAAGTGAACTTAATGGTTTCCAGCTTTTAGGCTCTCATCAGATGTCATTTATTTACACCATTCCAGCCCAGGTGTTTTCAAGTATTCAAAACTGAGTAGGAAAATAGGAAAGCATAAGAGTGAAGGAGACCTCTGCAAATGCCTCACTCTTTGATGTGCTCCAAAAACACTTACATGACCAACAGGGCATATAAATATTTTAGGTATTTGAGAAGCAGTTCATCATTAATACCCATCAAGGGCTCAGAAGGGATACTGGGTACAGATAGAATTGTCAGGTAGTATAAACATAAAATGCAGTGGAATAGAAATTAAACAGTCCATTTTCAGTAAAAGCCAAATTTCCTAGAAATACTTTGCTAATATTTTTTTAGCAATTACTAACAGAAGTTTTCATCCAAAAAGCAAAATCCAGAGTAATTATCTGGAACCCCGTGAAGAAACCCAAGCATCCTGTCAAATTGTGGGACATACTGCCTGCATTCAACCATCATGGATGAAGCTGCCTTTCAAAGCTCACTTCATAAATCTTCAGGAAATATGAACAGGCTGGAGAACCCCATTGATCTGAAGGGGATTTTCTTTATCCAGGTAGCTCTATTAGAGGGTATCAACAACACTGACTCTGGGAGAAGTTGTCTCTAACGCAACTGGAATGGTTCCATAAAACAGGGTTGCTGGAGCACAGGGTTAGAAATCATGATTATCGATTTCATCCTCATTTCTAACACTGAATCATCAAGACCTAAATCCTTCCAGACATTTGGGTTCCTAACTTCCAATGGAAGTTAGACATTTACTTAACTCTGAGGGTCTGACGACAAAGGTGGCTTTAGATAATCTTTTCCTTCCTTGTCCATGAGTTTCCACCCCTGTACAACGGGTCTGACAACAGCCATATACTGCACCATTGTGCTGGGAGCTGTAAAGACCAGAATTTTGAGGCACTGTGGGGCAAACACTGATCCTTTACTCTCTCTGCTCTCCCTCCCACTTCCTCACACAAATATCCAAGATATGTAATGTGCTTCTTCAGGAAATGTAAACAAGATACATATGAACTGACACTCTGTTAATCTTGAATGCTTTCATTTATTAAAATAGCATGTGAGAAACTAAGAGCACGTATTGTGTTCTCCTAATGAGTGATACACTACCTACAGCATACTTGATTTTTAAAATGTAATGCTCAAAAGTTCAGTTTACCATTTGTAAAATGGAGATTGTATTTTTAAAGCACTCAAATCTATGGATGAACATTAACTACAAGAATGACGTATTATTTTATTACAAAATTATGATTAAATTGTCAGTTTTCTTAAACTACTGCATTTCATTATGCTGTCAGATTTTTAGAGTAGGAACTTAACAAATAAAATTAAGATTTGATCCAAAGCCAGAGAAGGGAATGACAATGCTTTAGTTTTCTTCAGCAAGCTTTACATCAGGCCTCTTCTTGCTGGTACAGATAATATAGTTGGTACAAATTCCAGTAAGCTCAAATGCAGGTGCAAAAATGATCATGCCTACATGCACTTACATGCTATACTCACTTCAGCTGTAACCAGATGAATGGCTGTGGTAGGGATGACCAAAAAAATTCACCTAAGTCTCATTTGTGAACATGAATTACCAGTTACTGCAATTCCACAACTGCTGCATAAATACATTTGATGGGTTTGGACTGCAGCAGTCTGAAACTTGATTCCTGTATTTACAGTAGGTTAAAATGTAGCAGAGGCATGTAAATGCTGCACCATACTAGATATATGCAGAGTATTTTTTTTAATTTACCTTTTGCAGAAGATTGTGGCGATGGCACATGAAAGAAGAATGGCATTATCGGTTTGGTGATGTAAGGGTTGTGGAGTCTGGTCCCCAAGCTGTCCCACAAAGGAGGCACAGGCATCCATGCACTCCGTGGAAGTCCCCACTGTCATGCCAGCCACTGGAGGCTGGTTGACCTATTGCTGCAAGCATGAACCTCAGTAAGCTGAAGGTGTGTTTTGCCTGTGGGCTGTTTCTCTGAATTGCCAGAGCTCAGGAAACAAAACAGGGTGCTTTGACATGACTGTGAAAAAGAAAGGTGGCTCTGTACTTACAGCTTAAAGAAAATGGTGCACATGCATGTGCCTCTAGGTGCTTCTTGTGTCTGAGCCCAGTACACTCTGCAGTGCGGGATGGCCAGAGCACTTGCCTGGTGCTGTCAGAAAGCAGGGCAATGCCCAGCTACCTTCCCATTCACCTCCCTCAAAGACGTGTTAGCATTTTGAAAGCATCTCAGGTGTTGAGACTCCACATCTTAGATCTCATTGTCAGAATGACATCAGGAAAACCCAGCATACGTTTTCCCTCAGCTAATGGCATTTCTTTCCTATTCACTGTTAAATCCTTTAAATAATATCCCATTATCTGCAGCTTTGATCAACTCAGATCTATTTAAAAGTCCACATTTACCCAGTAGGTACCTTGCTGCGATGTCTAAGGCACAACAGACATCTATATTTGGGATAACTACAGTATCTCAGCACCATTAGGAGATGACTTTAGGAATCAACCTCTTTTTGAATTAAAGCTCCTGTTATTCATGCTAGCTTAAGTAGGACTGACACTGCTGCAATCAGAGGATCAAACTACATCTTGATGCAACCTCACTGCTGGAATTGGCTCAGTGTAGTGCCATCATTTGGTGTAAGTCAGAAGAACATCAAGGCTACGTTTGTGGTCTTGAACTTTCCTTTAGTGCATTTGGAGACTGACAGGTGACATATGTATCCAATCATTGAAATAAAAACTTCTTGAAGAAGAAACTTCAAGAAGTTTCACCAACATATCCGCAAGAAAAATAAAATAATCAAAGCAAGTTAGGCTGTTATGATCAAGTAGTACCCAACATCTAATATGATGCGCTTAAGTGCAAGTCTTAATGGAGTGGTTCTCAAATGCATGGGATCAGATTTTCTATTTAATCCTGTGAGCCTACAGCTTTATGTGCGCCCTACATCTGATCAAGCATGCTCAGATACTTACACGTGCACTTTGTAAACACATATTTACTATGGTGTAACCACATCTGTATGCAGCTCCACGTGCACACATGCAAGTGGTAGATACCATCATTCACAAACTAGGTACTTGCGTATCTGGCAAACTTGCCAGAAAATACCATTCCATAAGTCATGTTCCCGGTGGTTTCACACTAGACCTACTTTTGATCAACCATTAGCCAAGCTCCCAACCTCATAGTCAAAGGAAGTGCAAGCTGGAAAGGATTTAGCTTTTTTTTGTTTTGCAAAGCACTTGTCCCAGTATATGCAACATACCAATAGGGAGATCTTTTAATCCAGATTTTATATCTATAGTTTCTCCAGTCAGATTCTAGAAGGACTAGGTAAGCCATCCCAGTGTGAGACTTCGTACTAAGGAGATAACTTTCTTGGGCAGATTTTGCATTTAGCAGTTTCCAAGTGTTCTCCATATTCTTAGATAATTTGTATTTCCTCATCACCCTTTTACAAATCTTTTGCCATTCTTTTAGGTATACATATTCACCTACCTCCTCAAATTCACTTGGAAACATTTGGCAAGTAACAGGACAATATGCAGTCCTGTTTTCACATTCCTGTGTAGTCTAACAGCCGTAGTTTAATTCCAGTGTATTTGGTTCCAATGTGGTGGTTTTGGTTCACAGCCTGGTTGTGCTCTGGCATGAGCACTTGACGTCACTGGGAACTCTGCCTCCTTACAGCATGGTTGAATGGCTCTCCCGCTTCAAAGCCAGATTCATACCTATGTTTGATTACTTGCATTTGTTTTCCTGACAGGTAGCCTTTTGCTGTAATTACACTAGTAAAATTTTCTACATCCATGCTAACCATTTTTAGTGTTGTCAGCACAGAACTAAGAACATGCACCTACTGAAAAAGAGCTATATGGAGCAAAGGAGATTTTTAATGCTGTTCTTCCTTTTCAGTCTTCAGTGTGACTGACACCCATTCAGCCACAGATAAGAAACAAAGCTTGGAAATTTACTGAATAAATCTCAGTATAGTGCAGCAGGGGTATTTTGGTGAGAATGCTTCTGTGACTGAGATGTATGGAAATTCTCCAGAATCACCACGTTTGTGTGGAGCACACAGTGATAATGAAAGATACTGGAGATTTTAACTTGTTTTGATAAGACCAAGCAGACCAGCTGAACACACATGTAGCCCACACCCTGCCTACTCTAGATTGTTTCCTATTGTGTTTTCCCATGTTTCCTCCATTCAGTGTTTAAAACCCCTAAGTGATAGGGCTTCCACTACTTCCCTCAGAAGACTATCCTGCAGACTAATTACATCTTACCATTAGGAGATTTTCCCCTGACATCCAGGCTGAAATTTCCATTTTTAATAACATCTTATTTTCATACTCCTACTGTCCTCTTATCCTGGCCTGCCTTTCTTTGTGCTACCTTAAATAATCCTTCTCCATCCTTCAGGTCCAGTTCTCAGCCTGTTAAAGCTGTTTTGCCTCTCAGTGACAACACAAAGCAGCCTAAAAGCCAGTTTAACAGCCAGCAGAGGATTTCCCAGAGTAGGAGAGTCCTCAAGTCTGGTAGAGGCATCCTACCAGTTATACACCGGCCTTTTCCCCACTCTGTGGTGCAGAGGAGCTAGCCGCTAATGCTACGCTGTATTTGTAGTGCAAAGCTGATGAGGATTGCTGGGGTTTGGTCTGTGCCAGGCTATGCTGCAGAACTGGGGTGCCTTTGAAATCTGCCTCTCATACTGCTTGTGCTTCCCCTCCCAGACAGCAGAGCTGTTCCCATTTTCCCCCAGGGCATTACCTTACATTTGTCCCAGCTGACATTCCTTTCCTTATTTCTTTGGCACGTTTCTGATCTCAGTTCCCTTTCTATTATTTTGCTGCCCCCAGTGATATTTATAATGTCTCCAATTTAGTATCATCTGTGAATTTCATTAACCAGCTGTTTACTCTCCTCTTACAGATCATTAACGAGGATGTTAAATAACACTGGACCCAACGCTACTCCCTGCGTTACATTAGTAGGAAACTTCCCTACACTTGATACATTGCCTTTTATTGTTCCTCTTTGTACAGCTCTCTAGCTAGGTGTTCAACCCATGTGCAGTATTTCTAGAAGCCAATGTGAATTAATTCCTCAGGTAAGATTTTGTAAGCAAAGTTATCTGATGCCTCACGAAAACCCAGTGCATACCTAGCATTAAATATTGTGGGAATTTTATTTCTAGGAAGAAATCAAGGTCTTTTTCTTCTAAGAAATGTTCTGTATAAGCCACAGGGCTCATGATAACAGAAATGGAGGGACCAAAGCTGTTGCACTGACTGCTACACTCCTGTCACAGTATTTTTCAATCAGCATTAATACTGCTTTATCTACAGTCAGTGCATTTCCTTGCTTTTGCATTTGCAAAAAGACACTATTTAAAAAAAAGACAGATTTTTGCATAGTTGTGTTTCAAGCTAGGAGTCTCCCACACTGCAATCAAGGGTAATGGCAACTACTCACAGGTGTACATACATCACATAAACAAGTGAAACATTGATTGTGAGGGGTGCAGTGACAGTCCTCTATCCATAGCATAATCTTCTCAAGAGATATTTAATCAGATGATTATTTACATCTTAAAGACCAAGGAAAGGGAAAATGTTAACATCAAATTATGGGGAGGAATGATAAAGAAGATGCTATGCATGAAGTGCTCATCACAGAAGTGATGAATAAAGGGTTTGCCTGAATATGCCTTAACACCACTGCTGCAATCTAAGCCCCAGCCACTTGCATGATCTAAATCAGCAGAATCCACTGAAGCTAGTGGAGTTTCAGCAGATCAAAACCCAGGACACTGTGCCCTGACCTGTCCCTGAAGCTCTGAGCAAATCTCGTGGTTTTAACTCACCTTAAGGTTTTTTTACAATTTCCAAGTTAACTCATATTATGCAGCATTGTAAAGCATGTTACAGAGAATACAGAGCCAAATGTCACCTTCAAAGGCTTGTTCTTTTGTAAGTATAATTCTCAGTTCAAACTGACTCTGAGTAGACACAGGACACTGAGCTGGAATTTATGCTACTAATACTGAAATGGAAGGCTTGCAAAAGCCAATGAGGTTTCTAGTGGTGCATAAAAACATGTGGAGAGCTTATGGCACAAATTATAGTTACATCCCTTATACTAAGCCTTTCTTTTAGTAAGTACACATTTTCTACTGTAAGAGCCAGCTTCTTTTCTTAGCTGTGTAGTTCAAGGAGTCTGCCATGCGGTACTTAGATTGTGAAGGCAGACTCAGAACTGGGACTGTTAAGAGCTTTAGTCAAAAAAGAATAATCTAATGTTACAGGTGAAATTCTTCCCCTAATTCAAGACATTTCACTGAAGAATAAAAAACATCTGGAATTCTTTGGTTTGGGAGCCACAGAAAGAATAATAACATGGAAAGCAGAACAGGTTGTTGTGCTGTCTGCTGGATTGGTTCAAATATACAAACCCCTGTGTCACTTCCAGCTGATACAGCTTTGACTCCGGAATGAACTATAGACTGCAAAGATGTTAAATTCATAAACCAAGTTTTGAAACAGACTACTGCTACTTTAAAGCCTAGGAAACTACTAAGTACTTAAAGATGAGTGACTGGTACACATCAACTATTACTTGTATTTTAATGATAGTTGTCGTGGGGTTTTTTTGACAAGTGGTGCTGTTAAGTAGGACATGCCTGTAGGATTCGGAACTCTGCTTTCTACACAAAAATTATTGCCATGGATCTAAGGCTTTGGGTCACTATATCCTGATCATCCCCAACATCAAACATTGTAGACAAAAAACACAGTAGAAATGGTAGATATCCATCATTCACTTAAGTTAGTAGCTCACCAGAGCAGCTGCTTTGCTCCTTACCCATAATCTGCAGTATGCATGTCCTTACTGTCCATTAGACTTGTAAATCAAATGCTGGAGTGGACTAGCTGGACGGGATTTACATAAAATCTCAATCAAATTCACGGCAGCACACCTTTCTCTTTGGTAATTAGATTCAGTGTCGGTTTTGGTTTTCTGAACCCAATAACCCATTTCTTTACTTTATGATATCTTAGCAATTTTCATTAGCAAGTGAATTTCTAGGCACCACTTTTAAAAAGCAGCAGCTGCACCAGTAAAAGTGCATCCATTCACTGAACAGTCAAAAAATCCAAACGCATATTAATACATCTATACTCACTGAACTCTCAAGCACATCTAAATAGCTATCACTTGTTCCTGATTTCCAATGCAATGTCCCAGATAATGCTGACGAAAATACAATACAGTGGGTGCAAAACTGGTTGAAAACCACATCTAGAGTGCAATCATCAATGGGTCACTATCAAAATGAAAAAGAGGCATCAAACAGTGGGTCTAGATCAGGTACTATTCTCACTCTCATTAGTGACCTGAATGATAAAATAAAAGGCTAGGCTTATAAAACTCGTTGAACAGAACAAACCAGAATGTACTGCAAATATGTTGACCTATAGGAAGAGCCAGACAAATTAAGAAAAGATCTGAAAATGTTTGGGGGCTATAAAGAATGTTTAATGCCATACTCTGATGCATAAAAACACACATATACTACAACACATGAATGAAGAAATGAAGTCATTCTTCTGCTCTGTATATTGGGAAGACCCCAGGTGCTACCAGTTTGAGGCACCTTTCCTCAACAAGGCTGTGATCCAAGCAGAGAAAATCTAGATGCAATGATAAATCAAGAAGCCACAACCTAGCAGGTTAATTAACCAGCATTATTAAGCCAGCAAAGGGAAGAGCGAGGTATGTTACATGTTAACCTGATAACAGTTTGCAGTCACATTAAAGGCTGCAGAAAAGAGGAATGGATTCAAAGCTGCCCTAAGCCACAATGAATAGAGTACGAAATAACAGGTTTAAATTACAGGAAGGAAAAGTCAGATTGGTTATCAAGAGAGGAGTGTTGTATGGCAAAAAAACCAGTGAAGCACAGGAAAAGACTTCCTGGACTTACTGTGCAGTTTCCCAAAATGATGTTTTTAAACAAAAATGAGACAAGCATCTGCCGGGAATGACATAGGAGTGATCAGTTATATCACCTGAGGGCAAGAGGATGGCCTTGATGCCTCCTAAGAGCCCTTCATGTTCTTGTGACTAAATTTCAAATCTCAGCTTTAACGTTTTCTAGGGAGGCCAGAAACGCAAAAGCCCTTGTTTTGAGATGAAAAATATGCAGATTTCCTGTTCTTACTTCAAATCCAAGAGTTAAGATTTCTTATTCATGATTCCTGCTCCTGAGCTTTTTCGCAAGCCAGCAGCATACGATGAAAAACTTCCCTGCATTGCAAGCTATTCCAATGACTCCTCATCTTCACTTGTTACTCCAATTGCTGTATTTCTTTTGGTACGCTGGAGAAAGCTGTAGCAGATATTAATTCAGAATTGATGGTAGCTGTCTGGCAGACTAACTGACTGGATGGCTAATTGGCTATTCTAGCTGTGGTTCACAACCTATCTTTACCTTATCTTAATGGTCCTTTTCAGATGCCCAATGATGGGAAATTGTAATTTAAAAGTTTATTCATTTCCATACTTGCTGCCAAAGGATTCCTGATAGAATTTTTTTTTCCTTATCTCATATCAAGTTTGTAGATGAACTATAAACTTGGACTGCTAGACATTCCTGTACCATCAACTTTCGTTTCAGTCTGGGCTGCTGAGGGGCTTTTTTCATTTATGAAGATGATACAAGGCTGTACCTTTTCCAATAACACAACCATACCTTACTCCATTTTGTGTAGCCTCTCCTGTACAACACTTCTTGTAGGAATGGGAGATTAATTCCCTCTCACAGTAAAAAGTTCTCTGGTCATTTTTTAGACTTAGTTCAACTAAAATTTGAAGTCTCCATGCAGTAAGCTTCTTCATTTTATTCTCAGACTTCAGGGCACGGAGGCAATTTGATTCTCAACCTCCAGTCCAGAGGATTGATCCTTAAAGGCAAGGAATGATGGTTTAATCACACAGAAAGGATACAGCAATTAGAACTCAAACTAAATCTGGACTTGCAGCAAATGCTGGTGGAGAAATTTGAGAGCTACGTGTTCTCCATCTAGCATGTTGTCTCACTGTTATGAGCTGTAACAAGACCAAAAGGCTACGACAACGGAAATGCAGTATTGATAACACTGTTCCATTGTACAGTTCTTTCATCTAGAGGGGTTCAAACGCACCATTGTTAGCTTGTATAGGAATCTTTTAACTATTGAAATGAAACCCACTGAAAAGCAGCAACAAGGCTCTGCATGGAAACAATCTTCACCATTGCAGAACATTTGAGGGCAGGAAATAAAGTATACGAAAATCTCATGTCAAGACAGGGGTGAGAAGAAAAGAAAGGTTGGATTAATGATGGATGAACTCCATAGTCAAAACAAGAAGCAAAAACTGTATTTAAATAAAAAAGAGGGATGAATAGGACAGAGATTTTGAGTCTTTCCCCCTCCCCTGGGTGTTGTGAAACTTTAGAAAGCCTCCCTGGGGCTGGAGAAAAGATGGATGTCCCCTGCTGACCTTCTAAGGGCCAAGTTATAGAAGCCTTTGAAGGGAGATAGAAGTTCAGCTCATTTGGCAGACACACTTCTCTTACTACTGCCTTAACTTTTTCAGTTGTATGGGGTGGCAGAGAAAGGGTGCGAATGTCTTGCCACAGCCTGAATCAGTTTTTCCAGTGAAGATCCTGGAAGGGATCTGTCCTTGTTATCTACTAAAATGTTGACAATGTATAAAGAAAATCTATTTTTATCATCAACTTCAAGAATAACCACTGTTAGCAGAAGGATAGCTTGCCTAAGAGGGAGTAGCCTGAGCCACAGCAAGACTGCCTGGCCTGGGTCTCCTACTCCTTCACTGAATTAGTTTTAAAAAAGAACGTAACACTAGGGCAAGAACTGATGGTGATGAGTAACTCCAGGCACGCAACTGAGAGCAAAACAAGGCTGCCAAACATGCATGGGAAAACCTGATCTAAACTGCAGTTACCAAACACCCCCCCCACGAGCAGATAAGGTCTGGCTGTAGCCATGAAGATGACATTCCTCTCTGGAGATGAGCCAAGCTGGAGGAGGATGTGTCCCACCACCATTGCTATGATGTTTGAGTTACTGCCAGCTATGGAGTAGAGAATTCATCATCTGTCAGTGACCTCAAGATCAGTCAAAGTTTTCATTACTCAGAAAGGAAAGTCATACAAGAAGTGAAACATCTGTTAGGAGAATAAGCTGCATTTTATGGTGTTTGCTGCATGCAGCAACATGCCTGTAATCTCAGACCATGTTTCCTATAACATACTGACTCACCACCTCTCTTCACTACACAGTTCTGATGGCTGAAGTCACCTTGACTGGAGCAAGTATTAGTTTCTGGCAGTGGTGTTTTAAATGTTTGCATAGACAGAGTTATCAAGGCAAGTGTGAGCAGATTGTAGGTATGGGCAGAGCACCTCCTCGCTCGGCTGTCCTTTTGGAGCTCTGCTCGAGTTACGTACCCAGCAGTCACCGAGTCTTTTCTTACACATAGTCTGGAGTGTAAAGTCACAGTAGTATTCAAAAGGTTAAAGCAGAGTGAACTGTTAATTTTAATGCTTTCTCTAAGCTTCAGTTTTAATAAGCGAAAATGATGTTCTTATTTGCAGTAAAGTGGTGTTATAAAATTCTGTCTGTCAAGCTCATTTTAAAACCATGGAAATAAATGATCTGACAAAATCAGGCTATTAGACAAGTGAAGAAGAGTGATTTCCATAAAAGTAGAGGAGCTGTTCCTTAATTTCACACTTGGTAGTCTTTTGGGTCGACTAAATTTTTAAATAAGTGATAAAATTATATTAGCGCAATTGCATTTTTATAGATTTTTTTGGTCATTGTACTCTTTTTCAATTCCTTTATTTTAACTGAAACCATTCTGCTGAAAGGTTACCTCTCAACTTATGTTACCTCATAACAGTTTCTGCTCACACAACAGAACTGTAGGTTCACAAATCCTTCATAAAAGTACCCAGAATGACCACACTGACCCAAAAGTATTCTAACATGGAAAGATCATCTTATTGCAGTCACGTACTGCTGAAATGCTGGCCCTGCACACTGCATTTGACTGTCTGCAGAAACAGATGTGTAGTAAGCCACTTCAAAGCAGTTTGGTTTCATATATGAACATTTTCTTTGGGAGCAGACTACAAATTCAGTCATCTACACTGTGCATGTAAAAGCCAAACAAGATGCTTTTCCATGTCCAGGTAAGTGTGGCAAGGATAGCCTTTACAGAAAGAGAAGGCACTGTTCAGGATACCTAGCCAATAAAGATCAGACAGACTTGTTTCTCCAGCTCAAAACACACAGCTTGATGCTGTGAGATGTCACAAACTCGTCCTGGGGCTGGTGCCCCTCAAACACATTCCAGACAACAGGAAGGACAACTGCTTATACCCGACTCGCGCCTTCACCCCAGAAACGAGGGAAGTTTCCACACCCACAACACAAGGAAGAATTTACGTTGCCAGTTTGCCCAGCCTGGCTTGAGAAGAGAGGAGCAAGGCTGTAGCTTCTCCCCACTTGAACTCAGCCACCCATTTTGGAAGCACAGCTGGCTGCATACAGGAATTTGGAAACGCTTCTAGCACCACCACCTCTGCCATAGATAAATTTCCAGAGGTGGAAAAATTAATGACAAGCTTTTTTCTGACAAATCAAATCACACATTTCAAGATTAAAGCTAATTCTCCACCTCACAGATTTAAATAATGTTCTAACAATTATGTTGTAGTTTGGAGGTCAGTATAAAAGGATTTTGACCTTTTATAAGGTCAATGACTTCATCTCATCTTGCTCAGTTTCATTTGTTTGTTGAGAGAAGAGATCTAATACATTGATACACAGGTTGTGACATGCTGTTTGAACATTAGCTTACTATAATTGGTCACGTCATCATGCATCATATTAACAATATACACAAGTGCCCTGAAACAATTGTCTTATAGATCCATCACATATCATAAAGAAGCTTCTGGGACTGTTATCCAGCAGCATCCAATTGTGATGCACATTCTACTTGAGTTCTGGATCTAAACATCACTGTCATCTTAATAGTAAGTGATAGATTAATAACTTCCTGCTGGCTTGCAAAACCTACATGCATGTAAAAGATGGCAATACAAATTTATTGCCACTGAGCATGCTCAAAATAGAAAGCCTGTAGAAAAGCAAAAACTTCTTTGTGTATGTTTTTCAAACCAACAGCTCTCAATTTTTCCAAGTATGGCAATTCCTTACCCCTAGTAATGCAGCTAATTTTATTACAGTAAGTTGTTCCAAAAAGTAGAACTTGAAGAATATCTTCATCTATCAGCTGAATGAGACACATGTGACCTTGAAACGCAAAATGAAAAAATACACTAGCATCTTGGATTTATGTCATATAAATCACACTGAAAGCGTTTTTTGCATAAACAGTTTTACATCCTCTTTCCCCATGCTTTCATATATTTTTAAGAGAAGTGCAAAATCAGGTTCATTCTACACACAGCAACCTAGCTATATTTCAGTCAAATTTCAGTGTAATTAGGATGCCCAAATCTCCCAGGAAGTTTTGAGAATTTCAGCTAATAACTGTACTTTTTTTTTCCCCTCACCTTTTTCCAGCTATTTGACAGACATACAAGTGATTTAACTCCTGATGCAGTAGTCCAAACTCTGAGCAATTCCTTTATTAAGAGGTTAAGTACAGAGGCAGGTCTTACAGTCAAAAAGTCTCCTACCGATGGTTTTTGTAGCCCTGGAACATTATCAGCTTGACCCAGACTCAACAAGAAAGTAAATATAGTTATCCTCCTTATACCCAACATGAGCCATTGGCACGTAAAAGCCGTAATCCCCAGCAGAGACACTTTGTAAAGCAAAAGTCCCATGAGTAGATAGAATTAGAGTATAAGCAGAGATCTTAAATAATTATCTGAGAGACTTTCCCTCACTCTCATCCCAGAAGTTGTTCCAGGAAGGGTCCATGGGCAGCAGTTTACAGAACCCAAGCTTTATATTGCTGCAAAAAGACGCTGTTGCTGATTTTGCAGGGTCCGTACTATTCCTTGAGTGAGTCAGCACTGAGTGAATGCCATGGTATTTGTGCAGCTGGTAGTACTGTTTTTCAGATAAGTTGGAAAATGATACAAATTTTAATAAACCATGCAGACAAAACTATTAACATTCCTACAGCCTGTTCCACATATTATCTCAGTCTTTTACCTAAATTCCAGCTAACTGCTCCACTCTGCATGGCTGCAGACCCTCTGGACTGGAAGCACAGTGCAATGGTACTCTGCACGTCTTAAGCACCAGCAACACATGCACTGGATCTGGGCCCCAGTGAAAGGGGCTCTGTGGAACAGGAAATTGTATAAATGTGCTTCCCCTCTCCCTGCCCCAAGCTTGCTACACTCCATCTACCAGAAAACAAACTTCTTTCCATCCCTACAATTTCTGCTTGTCGATGCCTGTCCTTCGCCTTAGCATAAGCCCAAGGATCCGAGACCACCATTTCAAAAAGTTCAGACAGGTGAACCGTGGCAAACAGCCCTTCTCCTCCAGCAAGGGAACTGCTCTGTAGAAGTACGCTCACTGCTATGGGGGAACCACACGGCTTGGGAATGTTCCCGCTGCAGCATGAAGCGTAGTCACACGCCGTGCCACCCCGTGAAGGCCCTCAGCAGAGAGGGCACCGAGCAAACAAACACAGTCACCATTGCCACCCCACAACATCTTAAAGCCCTCAGCCCCAGCACATAGAGGAGTCTGCCAGGGATAATGCAAGCTGTGGAGTCCAAGAGACTTGTTGAGAGTTTTTTTAAGCCTAGGAAACAATAAAATTCCACTTACCAGGAACGAAGAAAACCTGTAGCAGTGCCAGCTGCTCAGCGTCACATACTTCTTCCTGGATGTTAAATACAAATAAGCAAGCGTAGGACACTCCAGCAGCTCCACTCCACACAGGAGATGCACATTCAGCAGAAGTGAATACATGCTCTCATTTTTATTAAAAGGAGAGCTAATTTAAAGCTCTGTCTTATATCTTGGACTTGGGAAGTGCGATGCACATGCCTAAAACAAAGCAGTGGGAATTGTGCTGAAGCCAGCAGATGTGCCCGCAAGCAGCTGTCCACCAGCTGGCCTTCAAGGAGGCCCTCGTGCCACAACAGGCACTCCTCAGGACCCTCTCGCTGCCGATGGGGCTCCTCAGCGCTCAGGCGGTGCAAGGACGGTCAACCCTGCCTCACGCCGACCACGAGCCCCGTGGAGAGCCCAGGTACTACCAGGCCTCGGACACGTAACTTGCCCCCTGGCTTCCCCTGTACCCAGGGTAGGCCACTCAGCCCCTCTCAGTTCATCCATGACTTGCAGCCCCCATCTGCACCTGTGTGGCAGGAAAAGAAACCTAAGCAACAAGAACAACATGTAACAGATAATTTACCTCAGGTTTGGGAAAAAAAAAAATTTAAAAACCCCAACAAAAAAAAAACCCACACACCACAGCAAACCACCAAGACCCAAAAAAGAGCTGGCAGGTGTGAAGCCTTCTGCAGCATCAAGTCACTGGCAGCCTCCAGGCCTCCCAACAGTGGGCCTGAATGCCCACTGCACAATATATGAAAAGTACTTGGAAAGAAAAGGACACAGAAGTTACTCTTTCAATATTAAATCACAGCGGTTGATGCAAACACCACAGAAGCATCCAAATCAAGCTTTTCAGCTGCTCCCATAGACTTCATGCAAGACCCTGCTGCAACATTAACTTCAAAATTAGCACCATTTAGAACACTAAGAAAGTCTGATACTGATTTATTTGAACAGATAAGGTTCTGGTTATTTAAACAAACAAGGCTGCAACACAGTCAATGTAAGTGTACCTGGAAACTGGAAGCTGGTGCACGGTGCCATGGCTAGCTTATTGCTTGGACCATCTTGCCACAAGCACAATGCAGAGAGGTTTTGCTTTGGAGTTTATTGTCAAGGAAGTTAGAGCTTCATGTCTCGGGCACAAACAGCCTGCACTGTCCAAGAGACCACTTCTCCCTCCCAGAGCCTGGGGTACTCATTTCCCCCATCCTTGATTCACTGAGCACCTCCTGGGCCTGCTGGAAGGCTCATTTCTTCTCACAGTGACCAAAAGGACTGGCTGAACTGAGGTGGTTTTATTGACAGAGCATAAAATTAGAGGAAAAGTTACAACAGTTAACAGATTATTATAAAATTGAATGACAAATAATTCCCACCAACAGTTCCCACAACAAAACTTCAAAAATGGGGGAGGTGTCTTCTTTCGCAGCCACCAAGCCACTCCTTAAAAGAGGTTCCTAATGAACACAGATTATTCTCAGACACCTTCTCCTGGTAATACCAAAGCTCTTATCATTGCATTTTGTTAACAAATAGTTTTTATTACATCAAATAAAGGTGTGAATCCACATCAGATTTGACTATTAACACATGATTAACAGCCACACTAGTGTGGGCTAAAAGTATGTAGTCTATTTGCTTTTTGGATGTAGTCATCTTTTGTATGAATCTCGTATAAAATCTATTGGGAGATCTTTAACAAACAGGACCAAGTCCTGTCGAATTCCCCAGCCATATACTATGAACACAGAGCAGTGTAGCTGTTAATAGGGGTATTCGTCATGAGACAGCCTATTTTTGGCATTGTATGTGACAGTAGCTTACAATTGTCCCTTGAATGTGAACTTATCATTTAATTACACTCTGAGAGACTGCTTTCCCATATCATCCAGCAAGTTAGTTAACCACACAGCAATTCTCCAGCTAATCCAAGTGTGATTGGATCAGTCTAAGGTGCACAACATATCTTTCAGTTCCTGGGAATCCCCTATGGAGCAGTCTGTTTATTTCCACCATTGTTTTTTTCCTTTAATTTAAATATGCACTGTCAAATGCTCCAAGATTTTGAACAGATAAAAAGTTGCTTAAAGAAAGACGAATTTTGATTCATCAGAAAATACTCAATGTTAAGACAAATGGACATACAGAAAGCTCAGAAAACTTACCAATAAAACCTTGGAAAGAAAAACAGATTAGTCATTGGCAAAGGTTTTATTTATTCATAATCACTGTATCTTAATAAAAACAACAGGTGTCAGTGGATAATTTACTCATATTTAGTGTGTATTAAGAACACATACATTTTGCAAAGGATGTGGGGTGCAAAAGGCTTTTTTTGGTATAGGAAGCAAATGCTTATGTTAGAACATATAGTAATTGTTTGAGATCTTATAGTGCCCCCCAGTTTCATTAAATGCATATTTCTTTGTTTCTGTTGTATGCTTCATGCAATGTTGACAGATAGCCACAGTGCTCTACCTTGCTGTGATTCAGTTTCATGGGAGTATGAAGCAGCTGTATCCTGAGGGATGTGGTCAATCTGAAATGCCACCTGACTTTTATAACATCACAGTATATCCCCTATAAATAGTTATTATTGTTCTCCTTACCTGGGAAGGCATACACAAAAAGCATTGCTTTCTGCAAAAGGCTCTTGCAGACAAAAGCAAGGGGGCGGGGGGGAAGTGTTGTCTCGTTTCTCCCATTCTGCTTCTTAACTGCCAGAACTAACCCACTGCACAGGCCTTAAACATCGACACAAGCAGGTGCCCCAATCACCTGTGAGTTTGGTCTGTACCAATAAAAGTCAGTATGTATTGCCTATGCAGTACATATTACATTCCCTCAGAGAGGCATTAAAATGCCAGCTACATTTAAACAAGTGAATGTCTGGCCCCTAATAAAACCCACATAATTTAATACTAATGAGTCTACCAATTATGACCTAGTCTCTGAACTTCCTTTCTGGGAAAAATCATTGGGAAGGTAGTTCAATCCAACTCGAGCAATTACATTACTGCTCCAATATAGAGAGGCCCAGCTTCACTTCTGGTCATTGCATTAACTGATTTGGGGTGCCGAGGGGAAGGGGTGAAGTGTGATTGCCTCCCTGTGACAATGAGCAGAATCTAAACAAGCTTGCTGATCCTCAGACCAACCAACTGCTTTCACAGCTTCATCAGAATATACCGCTGACTTTAATGGTAGCAGGAAAAAGTAGGAGGCTGCTTTGTAAGAGGTAACTATCGCTAAATAACTTAATAGTGCTGTTGCTGTGGCTATGTAAGGTTTTCCACTTGAGAAGTGCCACAAACCCCATGTTCACTAGTGTTTCTTTCAGTGTCTATAGGAGTCCTCCTTGAAAGATATATAGCATGACTGCAACACCTACAGACTGCAAGACGGTGGGCTTTGAACCATCTATTTGCTGCTTGTTGAGGCTGGATGCAGGCATGTTATTTTCTCTGTTTGTGGTAGAACTCAGGATTAGGTGGAAACAAGGTCTCCCTACCCAAGCAACAAACTAGCACTCAGCAGCAACAGGAAGCACACAGCCAAATTTACAGGGCAGTTCAGTATGGCACCGCATACAATAATTTTCTTTCTGCTGCCTGCAGCAAGGTTGCCAGCTTCGGTCTCTTATCCTCACTCATCTGCTAGAAGAGCGCATCCATTCATCATCTATCCAGAATTTAATTCAGTGCTTAACATATGTGTAATTAATAAGCTCTGCTATGACAATAAGCTCCATTTTGAGCTGACTGTTGAACCCCACAGAAACTTTGGCTGGTGGAGAACAGACCCATCTGCCTTCTACACTTGGACCTGCCACAGTCCCATGTGGCATTCAGCACATGTACAATTAGATGCCGTACCTTTGCCTGTCCCCAGCCACAACCACCACACTCGGCTGCTGGTATGGACTCCCTCTGGAAGCCCTGCAGGGCCTTCTGGCAGGCAACGCTGGATGCTAGTTGTATACCTTTAATTCATGGTGTACCTTTAATTTCTGTGACATGCTGAGATAATACAGTGAGGAGTTCTTTAGAACTGCTATAAATAGCTTAAATAAATAGATATTCTCTGTGGTGGGTCCTCAGCTCCGGAACTGACTCTTGCCAGAAATCCATCAGAGCCTGAATCTGGCAAGCTCTCGTAGATGCGAGACACATCTTTTTGCATTCCAACTCACTAAATTCAAGTGCCTGGCTAGTTTTGTGAAAAGGGGGACTAAAAAAAAAAAAGCCTGGAACACAAGGAGTTGCTCCTTGTGCCAGCTCAAAAGTTGCCTGCCATTAGTTCACCACGTACTAGCTGTTGGAAAGGGCACATAGATACCACATTGCTAGTGCCTTATAAATGCGTACAATAATTAAAGCTAATTTCTGCAAGAAACAACTTTGTGATCCTTTGAGACAAAGGGCTCACTGTGGATGTATGATAATATCTTTGTTATTACTAAACAATGTTGCATACACTATTGCTGCCAAACATGTTAACTCCTCACCTCATCCCTCGATGAGCTATGACTGCATCTTTAAAAAAAGATTGCTCTGGAAAGGTATGCATTTGATGATAGTCAAACAAAACAGCCTCAAAATCACTTTAGGGCATTGGAGAAGTGGCTTCTATTCCCGGCCTCTGAAGTCAAGTAACTGTCACAACTTTGTCTAAACTAACCAATGCCTAGGGTTTCAAGGTATTTAATTACATAATAAGCAAATTATAGAAACACAGAGAGTAAGTGGAAATGCCTCGCATTCAGAGTCAGACATTTTGTCTCAGAAAGTCTGGCATCCTTAGCTCACTTAGCAGAGAATCAAGATGAGGTCAAAATTAGTGTTGTTACATTATTTCTTTTTATAGCAGTTGCCTGAATGTCCACAAGTGTCAGCCCATTAATGTGCTGTCACTCAGTAACATCACCTATTTTGTCCTTTAGGAAAATAGTTTTGTATGCATTTTTGAACATCAAAAGCACAGACATTCACTGTTTTAAACTTTTTACAGTGTGACTATTTCCAGTCTCTCCTGCCAAGATGTTAACATTGATAATTTAATGTGGTTATGTATATATTCTTTATTGCATGAAGCACATAGTAATTATTTTTATTTTGGTCACAGAGTATTTGTTTGAAAAAAAGGCAGAGTTTTACCTTCTTGGTTGTTACAATTCTCTCACCTCTTGTCTTTCTAGCCATGCTGCAAGTCTGTCAAGAAAAGCTCCAAAATAAATTTAACATTGTAATTATTACAAATAAGTCACACTGGCATTTGTGTAGGAAGACACCTCCCTCCCTGCATGCTTCGACCACGGTGGCAAACTTATTTCAAAAATTCTGATGAAACGCTTTGTAAATTTTGTTATTCTGTGATGATAATAAATCATTATAGCCTTAAACACTTCTCTAGCTTGGAGCCTCAGTCACAAATTATCTTGTCATTCTGACCAAAACATTCTCCAAAAAAGCTTGACAAGTGCTAAAACCCAGAACATGAAACCATGTGTTGTTGTGAAAGCAAGATTCAGAAATGTCAATTAATTAGATTAAGAGGCTACTTTTAGCTTTACTTGTGTTGCCAAATAACCCTTAAAATATGCATAGCAGTGGAAGTCTACCTCAGCAATACAGTACTTCTGTGCAAAATAAAGACAATGGATCTGGCTAATAGAGGGAATTATTGTATCTGTCATTCAGACGAGGAGAATGATCCAGAAGCAAATGTCTTGCTTCCCTTTCCACTGTATGGATTCGCAAGCAAGATAAATTCTGCCACTTACGAGTTTAGGCACAATTTTTTTTTTCCTGAAATCTGATTCAGATTAGAAAATAAAAGTCAAATCACTATTATACATCTCCATAAGTAAAATTGATTTCCAACATCACTCTCTGTGTAGCTGTCTCCCCTTGCCCATAAACTATCATCCTTTACTTGCATTTTTGAAGTTCACTTCAGAAAAGAGTGGTGCAATTAAATACATTTTTATTCAACTTTCTCATAGCTACCCCTAAAATTTTTATCTTTAAATAATCCATAGCCTCAATTTTATTTACACTATAAACTGTTCCTATATTTTAATGGTATGTTTGCTTTAAAAGGGGTTGTTGGCTTTAATAGCTCGGTTATTATCTTTGTAAACTAACATTCCACATTCCTCCTAACTAAATCCTAGCAAATCGTCTGTGCTTGCATTTGGAACACACATTCCACCACTGAAAATAAAATTTAAGCCAAATAAATGTTCTGTTCAAGTTAATATACATAAAATGAATAGCTAAGCATAGATCAATTTTGATGGATTTAACAGTAGGTTTGTTAGTGGCAGGAGGGTCATGATATGTAATACACCCAAGAGAATGGAACTAAATAAATTTCATTTCCTGTAATCCCTATTATTTTGTGTTAGAATTTTTAATGCTAGAACACTGTATCTCTTTAGAAAAAAAAAAACCACAGCTTCTGTTTTTATAAAACATAGCACTAGTGATATGGATCAGTCTAAAGGTACAGGTTAGTACACACATAGGTGGGAAAGTAGGTAAGCAAAATAGGAAGGACCCCAAGAGTGGCAGGTCTGCAAGTCTGTAAGCCTCAGGTTCTGCCCCAGGACAAGACCAATTTACACAACAGGAGAGCCTCGGCTGAAGCTTAGGAACAATGACTTGCAAGAAGGTAGCACCTCATTCCATTGAAATACATCAAAATAAATATATTTTCTCATCTTTGCCCTTCCATCCTGTCCTTTCAAAGGACTTCATCTCTGGCAAAGCCGTCATTTCTCAGATAGGATGGGTGTCGGCACAGCACAAGACACAAAGTTACAGTACATAGACTCAAATATGGAATACAGTGGCATCAGTCCTTGAGCAATAACCAGTCTTTGAGTGATATTTAGTAACTCAAATAATGAGTTTTGGCCTTTAACTCTAATTTTAATTCTTCAGCTTTAAAAAAAAAATTAAAAAATCATTATTTCAATAGTCTCGTTTTCCTGTTAACTGGTCCACTGTTAGCCATGTTACAAGCCATGGTTTCTAGCAATTCACCCTGTTCCTCCCCAGCCAGAGCCTGTACAGACCTACAATCTTCTCTAGGGCCTAGACTTACTCTGCTAAGCAAATCTTTCTCCTTCCCCATTCCTTGGCCTTTCCCTTCCTCACAGGGCACGTACATGGTCTTTTGGCTGCTGTCTTGACCTGTGATTAAAAGGTGACTGTATGCAACCACTTTTTGTTGCTGTTGAAGACATACTTGAGTCTAATCTCTGCATACTGGGAAGTGGGACTCTGCAGAGGGCATCCTATGCAGGCGCTCTACTGAAGTGGGAAGAAGACAAGGAAAAGAATATTTAAGGATGTAAAAACACAACCCTCTACACATTAGAAAACCACAAAAGACCAAGACAGTCCTCCTAATTTTGAGACACACCACAAACTATTCGTAAGTTCTCTGGCCAAGGCTTGTTAAAAGCAGAACTTCCTAATCGTATGAAAAGCAAATGGAGGTTATTTCCTTTCAGAATGAGTCTCAAGTCAAGTGTAACAACTGGAATATATTGTCCACCAAGGATCAAGGTAAAAATTCCATGTTAGAGGCACCCCACGTGCCAAGGCGTTAGGTGCCATATATGCAGCATATCCTGCCACTGGTCCAGCTGTCCGAGAGGTGGTAGTGCCTCACCTGGTCTTCAACCACTCTCCAGCGGGGCAGGGACCTGCCACTGGTCCTGTGTCCCATGTGCCCATTCCCTGCAGGTATTCTGGAGACTTCAGAACTTCTCAGGCAGCCTTAAGCAGCGGTTTTGGCACTTAAATCCTGCTCGCTTTGTCTGTGCTTGGAGAAGCCTTATGAAACTCTGAGCCCTGGGTGAAAATACAGCAGTGAGGACTAAATTAAAGTAAAATTTAGTAATGGGGCCCAAATGTTAACATGCTGTATTTATCTCAAACTTATTAACATTCCTACGAGTCTCTGAAACACTTTATTACTGATACATGGGATTGTGCTGCTATAATACGCTTCCCTGAGGAGTAACTAGGACTCCAGCTATACTGCCGGGTATGTTGTACTACATATTATAGGGTTAAATGGTGCTGTCTGTTATCTGTACAATGCGCGTATTGCGAGTGTAAATGAGGGAGCTCATTTGAGAAACCTGAAGTCTGCACTGAAACACTGAAAAGGTTTGTACTATTAGTGAAAAAGAGTGAAGGGTCCCTTTTTCCAGTTGCAAACGACTTAGTCATATGATTGATGTAGAAAACTTAACACCTCTGCCAGCAAAAAAATGAAGCTGTGTCTGAAGTAACTCTACCTACCAGTGTTACAGGAATGCAACCTCACCTGAGCACAGAAGGCAGTCACAGTGTAAAATGACAAAATGCAAGGCCGTTCACCACCTGTTAAAAACGGTTAGCAAAGGCAATAATGATGCTAAGCCATGTAGGTCCCTCCCTCTGCTAAAAAGACAGAAAGCTAGTATTTCCTCCTATGCAGCATGAGAAAAGCCTGATTAACTGAAATGTTGACAGAAGTGACATGAAAGCTCCATCAAAATAGTTAAAATGAAAATAGTCATTACCAATATATGGCAGGAAAGTGGACACAACTTTGTGGCAAAGAAATGTACTCTCTGCAATGGCCATGCATACCTGTGCGCTGGTTTTGGCTGGGATAGAGTTAATTTTCTTCAGAGTAGCGCGTATGGGGCTATGCTTTGGATCTGTGCTAGAAACAGTACTGA
>JAVKLA010000088.1:31179216-31206716 GCA_034782735.1 Sagittarius serpentarius
CAGCTGACCCCAGCTGACCCAAGGGATATTCCATACCGTATGATGTCATGCTCAGCATATAAAGCTGGGGGAAGAAGGAAGGGGGGACGTTCAGAGTGATGGCATTTTGTTTTCCCAAGTAACCATTACGTGTGATGGAGCCCGGCTTTCCTGGAGGTGGCTGAATGCCTGCCTGCCCATGGGAAGTGGTGAAAGAATTCCTTGTTTTGCTTTTGCTCTACTTATTAAGCTGTCTTTATCTCAACCCACAAGTTTTCTCACTTTTCCGATTCTCTCCCCCATCCTACCAGGGCGGGGGAGTGAGCAAGTGGCTGTGTGCTGCTTAATTGCCATCTGGGGTTAAACCACAACAACCCGAGATGTTCAAAAAGGATTGTAGGTTACAGGAGCCCTCAAAGTTCAACTTCTGGTTATTCTGCAGCACAAGTAGGTCAAGAACACCCACGTCAGTTCATCACAAGATGCAGTGCTGGTGACTGCACTCCGCCTCTGCAAGCTGCTCCGTGCTTAACTTGTAGTTAGAGTGGTGTTCCCCTTGATAATCTTATCTCCATGCCCCTTGCTGCCAGTTGAACTGATTAACTTTTGTCCTGCCCTTGGCAGACACGTTAGAACATTTGATCAGCGCCCATCTTATAACAACTTTTTTTTTTTTTAAACATAGCTAAAGACTGTTATCATGTCCCTACTCAGACTTCTTGTTTCTAGACTAAACAAATCCAATTCTTTTAACTTTTCCTCATAGGTCATGTTTGCAAAACCTCTAATCATTCTTGTTGATCTCCTCTGGATTCTCTCCAATTTGCCTCCGTCTTTCTTAATGTCACCAACTTCAGCAGAAGTTTCTGCAGCTTGGACAATTGTTTCTTGCTGCAGAAGTCACCTGACACCCTGACCTTTAGCTCAACAACGAGGAATAGCGTACAAGCTCCCTTAAAGAAAATGGTATTACATATATACTGTCATGTATATTTAGTGTCATGCCACCTGCTTGCCACATCAACCAACTACTTTGCCTTAACAGCAACAAAGCAACAACAAACAATAAAAAAGGTTCTTCTTTTGTGAGCTGCTGTAGAGAGTCTTATTGTATAACTTAAAAATAAAAGAAAGCACAGCTGAGCTGTTTTACAATGCTATTAAAAACTCATTTTTTTTCCTCTCCACATCTCAAAAAAGCACAGCAATTTCAAGAAAACAGAACAGACCAACAGAAAACTGTGGGGAAAAAAAGCTGTGTACCCACTGTTAAATAGATGTTAGCCAAACTTAAGGGCAGTGAGTAAAACAGCCTATAATTAAAAGAAAGGGAATAGTGCATCAAGTCTTTATCTCAGGCTGAATGTTAAAATGAGTGTAAGACTTCTTTGACAGGTCTGCGAGTCAAACTTCTCACAGGTTGCATCTCACAGGACTTGCTGCCTTCACCGAAGACTATGAAGTCCAACAAGCAGCACTTCCTATGAGAGCAACCAGCACGGAAATCCAGAGGCTGGTGACACGAGGCACGTTACCTGCCCACCACACAGGAGTCAGCGATGTTCTCCAAACTGCCTCTCAGCTCCTATTTAAGGCAGTAAACACCGAAGTTTCTGCCAGCGGGGAGTGCCAAGCTCCCTGCCTGCTGATCTGATGACCGGCAGGTGAGATGTGGTGGGCTGAGCTCCGGAGCTCCCCAGCAGGCAGAAGGGAGCGGGGGGGGGCCTTGTGGAGCCTGGCCCAAGTTGCGCTGGGAGGCACCTGCTGCCTGGGTCCAGAAGGGAAACGTGCCGAGAGCCAGGGAGCAGCTCAGCCCACTGGGAAGCCTTCTCTAGAACAGGGCAAAGTGGAATGGACGGGAGGGCTCTGGCTGCTGGGCTGGAAGCTGGGAGGCTGTGATCTCCAGCTCCGGGAGAGGGTTTGCAGCTGGGATGTTGAGCAGATGGCAGGCAGCACCTACCTGGGCTCTGTTAGCCAAGGGTGGTATCACAGATGCTTCAGCTGCTCTCCAGGGTGTTTCATTTCTAGGTTCTTGGTTATGTTGCTGTGTGTCTGACCAGCTTCAAAAAATCCCCACCTGCCCACCAGACCTTCCCTGTTATTTGTAGGGCAGCCTGGGTGCCCAGCAGAGCGTTTCTGCCCAGAGGACAGCCCTGTAGAGCAGAGGGAACTGATGGGTCAGAAACTTCAGTGGTCTGGTGCTGGGTGTCTCTGATGGGTTTGTGGCATTTATCATCCCCCATACAACAACCTCTTAGTTCTAAGAGAGGTCTGAATGGGTTTGCAAAAAAATACAGCAAATGGCCTATAGGAAGGCTTTTAGAGGAAGGCCAGAAGGAAAATGTGATTGCAGAACACACTGCTTAGAGAGAGGAGTGTGCCAAGCTCTGAGCTGTGTCCGGCAGAAGAAGGGTTAAAGCAGTTTTCAGAGTGCAGGAACAAGGCTAAGAGGCAGTATTACATGTGCCGAGAAGTGTTTGGATGGGATCAAAACTGTTTACAATATAATGTGCCTGCACCTGTGGGTTGGTGTGGTTTTGCCTGCTGTTCACTGCTTCCTGAGAATCTGCTAAGATACCATAGCTGATGAGACCGCTGTTTTGATCTCTCCCTCCTTGGAATGTCTTCTCGTGCCTTTAATAAAAGCCCTATTAAGGAGACACAAGTGGGTGCTTTGTGCTTGTTCAATAACTAATTTATATTTTTAACATTAAATATGCAAACACATGCTTGGAATTTGTGGGGGTTTTTTAATCTAATAGTTTCTTGCTGGAGACTTAGGTGCATTTTGTATCACAGATTTCTTTTTTTTCTTTTGGTTTTTTTTGGTGATTTCACACCCTGCCCAGATCTTACGTTGAAATTAATTAAGAGGCATACTGAAGCCCTGTCATTCAAATTATTGACGGTAACTAGTCTGTCTGGGGGTGATGGTTGTATTAAAACACTTACCACATAAAAAAGAAGCATATGGCATTTACAAAATCTGGGCCAACAAAGAAGGGTTGGGTCATGTTCACTCCCCAAACAGGAGCAAGCATCTCCTGAGGGTTATACATGGATTTGGTTCAGCAGGAGCTGAAGAATCTCATACATGTTGAAATCATGGGGGGGTATGAAATCAGCATAAGTTACAGCTGCCCTTAGGTGCTTTCTTTTGAGTGGTCAGTGCCACAATCATTCAGCAAAGCACATTGATCTCACTGACTTTGGCAGAATTATAGAGGGTCTGTTTGCATGAACCCTTGCTGAACAATTTATCTGATGTATTAATCATCTCTTAGATAAGAGTATCCAGACTGTAGATTTTTCTTGTAACCCAGTTTCCCTGTCGTGGTCTTTTTTTGTTGTTGGTTGGTTTTCACATGAAATTTTAACATTGCTTTTTTTTTTTTTTTTTTTTTTTTAATGCTTAGGATGCCGGTGTCCATTTTGAAGCACTATGAAGTACAGGCTACCATGTAGGAGTGCTCGGCAGTCTTCAGAGATGACAGAGAAGTGCTAGTCTCTGTTTCCCCTTTCTGACAGCAGCTCCGTTTTGGAAATCGATTTGTCTTCACAGTGGCAAATAAAAATCAAGACCCTATCTTTCCTTCATCTTCCAAATGCACATGTAAGAGGCAAAAAGTGAACATTTTATTAGAGACTGGAAGAATTAGTATAATTTATAGGGTCGATGTGGCTATTTTACCCACTTCTAGTAATCCCCCTGTGAGACTCTGTCTATGCTGCTGGTATTGTAACTCAGGTAAGTTTGTGTCCCAGCCACCCTGAAGATTAGGCTTCCCTGCCGTGCAGGGGCGAGCCCTGCTTGCGTCAGCCAGGCTGTGCCCTCGGGGGAGCCTCCTCTCTCCCTACCCCACAGCCATTGCCTTCAGGAGAGGAGGACTTCCTCAGTCCCACCCGCCTCCCTCCCCACAGCTAGTATGAATCGCTGCTGGTCAGATCTGCTTGTCCCCCAAGTATCCCCAACACACAGAGAGCACTGAAATACATTTTGCAGAATTCCTCCATCTGCTCTGCCCTTCTCTGCAGCAATGCGACATTGCATGCTCAACTTCCCAGCACAGTAAATGGGAATTAATGCGGAGAAGTCCACGGCTGGCCCTGACCAGCCGGCCCCTGCCCTCCAGTGTTAATCTGCTGCTGTTCTTCCTATTTGCCCTGTGCAACACAGCGTTAGAGGTGGAGATGCACACTGTAACTGTGGTTTAGCCCGTTCTTGCTTCCCAATTACTGGTGTACCCCAATAATGACTTTTTTAAAGTGGTGTTTTATCTCTAGTAATTTCCGGAGACATTTAATATTGGGAGCCCATTCTTCTGGGCTCCTCTAAACACAATCCTGTGACGAATTCATGTTTTAGCACAAGCCAGAGTGTACACAGAAAATTTTCAGACATTCAGAGGTACAAAAAGCACCAATCTTAGCCTGAAACAATTGTACTGAACTGAAGCACTACTCCTCTTTTCTAGATCTACTTTTAAGATCCCTGTCAAAACAGCCCTTCAAACACATTTGATTGGGTTGGGGCTCATCACACTGTCACCAACTCACTTTTCATTAGGCTGTTGCTCTCTGTTAGCCTAGCCAAGCAGAAGAACTCAAACACATGCACAAATTAAATCGACATCCAAACTCCACCAATATACAAAGCAATTTAAATGATATTCATTAGAGCGATGACAAGTCCTGATGAGGCTTTCAGGAGCGGAGTCCTTCAGCTTCTGCCGACTCGGTTTCATGGTCATTGAGGCGTAACTGCAGTGACTGTACCTCCAGTTTAGAAAAAAAAAGAGCCGAGAAGATGACTCCGCTTCCTGACACACCTACCTCATTCTCCCTCTCTGCACAGGTTTACAGCTGAGCACAGGCTTCAGGCTTTTCTTACAGCTCCTCACAGGCTTTATATCATATACATGCTTCAGCAAATCCCCTTCCTTTCCCCACCACCTACAAATGCGCCAATTAAAAAGAATTCCATTTTCAAGTAATTTCATTTCACTTGGCTAGAAAGGTCACTAACTCACAATTACGATGGCTATAAACATGTCCCCTGTTTCCTAGCGTGCAAGAATGAATGTGATATGTTGAAGCTTAATAAAGAAGTATTTTTCACTGTTAATTTATACTAAAGTTTAAAAGTTACCCTCTCTCCATTTGTATTTTTGATATTAAAAAAAAAAAAAAACCAAGATGGACACGGTCTTCTCCACAGGGAGTGGAATGAGGCTGACAAGTGTAATACAGGCTTTTCCACAGTGCCAAATCATTTGCAATTCATTTCCCTTGTGACCAAAGTCCTTAATTCAGGCATCAAGAGGTAAGAGATCAGAAAATTAGCTTGCTATTTGGTTACAAAGTCCACTATGCCACTTTCAAAGTTTAAGTGCATTGGGGAAGAAATACACATCCTCACCCTAATGTGACATCAGGAAAACCCAGCGGGTGACGCGAGGGGCACATAATCATTTTAGCTTAGGTATGGAAGACATCACTATTAGCTGTGAAGAGCTCTAGCACCCACCCCCAGCCGGGAAACGGGGCCGACTGGCACTACCATTTTTTACTTCTTTTTGCTTGCTCTACGACAACGTTTTTTATTTCTTGAAACAGGCTAAGAATTTTAAAACCATGATATACAGAAAATGTCTTGTTATATTACAACTCAAAAATTTCTTTTTTTGGCATAGCTGCCTTAGGTTGTAATTTTTAATTTTACTTTTTAAACACTCCTGCAATGAAAGATAGGCACATTGGTATGTAAGTAAGTATGATTTGCAGTTGCATATTTTCATTTCAATAAAGGTTATATATATGAACTTGGTGAGTGGTCTGGACATACCCATCTATCCCAAAAAGTCTATCCGATTTTAATTCTCTTAAAAGATTATTTAACCAGAAGGGCATTTCAAGCTATAAATAAGGCAAAGTGAACCAAGCAACAGCTGCTGAGGAAGTTAATGTGTCCCATGTATATGTCGTAATATACTACTGAAGAACAAACAAACAAAATGCTACCCTAACACATAAGCTGGGTAATAAGTATAAAGGAAGATTGTTTTTACATGTAAAAAATGAATTTATGTAACACCACCACTGTATTTGTGTATGTACTAGATAATGAATACAGCACATAAGCTACGTAGTAGTAAAACTTAGTCATCTTTTTCATGCTGAACATTTAGTTAAAATTATTGCCCCAAACCAAGGCCTGAAAACAGATTGTAACCTCACCGATTATTCCAACGCTTTCAGACATGTATAATGATGTGTTAATACATAATTCTGCTCCCTTCCATAAATGACCCTGATTCTTTCTTCCTTCACTGGTAAAAAATTGACTTCTTATGCAAATACTTCTCAATGAGGGCTGTAGTACCATGGTCTTAAACATACACAAGCTTTCCATTATTAGAGGATAATTACTGAAAACTCAAAAAAATTCACTGCTACCACACCCCGAACAACAGAGCCACTTTCATATTCTGAGATGGCAGTACGATAATTATTTCTTGTTCTCTCATTTACCTACAGCGGGTCAACCAAGGGTTGGAAGGCACATCTTGGCACAAACTCCCAGGAGAAGAGTATTTACTGGGGTTTTTTGCTGGAGATTGTATGTATTTACTAGCAATACCCAAGGGAGTTACACATTTGTATTTCTACTGCTAAAACAGTAAGTGTCCAGTCAAGTATTAAGAGCTATTTCATCCTATGCTAAGAAGACAATCCAGTGACTTTTAAAAAGTTGAGTAATCGTGAAACTCTTTTTTTGTTCTACTTTGCTTGATAAATTCTAGTTTTATGACCATGCCCTGTATTTCAGCTCTGTGGAGCAGTGTGGGTAACAGACTACCTAGCAAAGTTCCAACACATTCTTGTAACAAAAAGTTACCTGAACAAAGCAGGCAAAAATAATTGTAATAATTTGATGTTTTCCTAGGAAATATATAAGACTCTCTGGAGGTCTACTTTAAAACACAAAATTTATTCATTAAATGTAGCTTTATTACCAGTTGTCTCTCTTCCGCTTGCACCACAGTTCTTTTTCTGTTGCAGCTGAAATAAGAACTTGCAAAATTAAAGAAGGTTCTTCCCTTCAATACGTGCCAGTATTTTTTTAAATCTCAAAGTATAGCCAAATTTTTTGCTGTCATAAAATGCAGAGTCATATCTATGTCTAGCTTTATATAGCAAGATACATAGCTATACTAAAATGCAACATATAATTCCCATATTGATAACACTAATCTGCCTTGATTTGGATAGTGTTTACCACAAAAGCAACTGCATAATTAAAACAATATACTTTCGATTTTAATACAAAAATATAATGAAGATTCTAGAAAGATTTCGGTTTCAGAAACAGTTCCTTACACTAGCTTAAAAGTCACATTTCATTTAATTATAGATTTCTTACTCACTGAAACTTAAAGATACATTCACTGATTTTTTTTTTTTTGCTAAATGTTGACTCCAGTGAACAGCTCTCTAAGATCTGGCATATTGATTTCTTGTTGTGAAGTGAGCTGTTCAAGCTCCATTTAAGATTTTCATCTTGCATGTAGCCCTGAGCACATCATAGCACCATAAATTAGTTAAATTGCACATTTATCACAAATGTTATTTTAAGATACTGCGTAAATGTGATGGCTGGAAGATATAGAGTATGCTGCAACAAGCCACTACTTGGGTGGGGTTAGACCAGGGTCACCTTTATACACCTGTGATTTAAAGCTCTTCCCACCCCATCACAATTTCATTTTTAAACTCTTTCTTGAGGCATTTTGTTTTCTCTCTCACTTGATCTGCATATTTCTAGATAAAATACCAAATGCGAAGCAAAAGTCAGAACTCGGACGCACATTTTAAAATCCTGCATCCATACCTTCATGTTTGCTAATAGGAAAAAAATTGTCTTAACATAGCTAGGTTTGTGATTTGGTTAGCACTAATAGTTACCATGCCAATATACATATCAGTGTATGGATGAAAAGAACATTATTCTAGTTCATTGATTCTCTAAATTCTTTATAATGTGAAATCACATTGGTATGCCAGTCCTGGAGGTTCTGAAATGCAAGCTGAACTTTATTTTAATAAATTTGGGATATGCAGATCCTGACCAGCCATTCATTCGCTAAGTTTCAAGCATTATTTAAAAAATGTATTAAAAAGTCATTTCTGGTGCACGCTAACAGATATGGTTGCTTCCTGAATTTTTACCCGGTATGTCTCCTCACTGCACACCCAGACCTAGGTAAGTCAGGCCCAGGAACTGGCTTTTACCGGATTAGGTGCGGTTGCATCAGTGGTATTTGGTGTTTGCAGTCATCGACCCCTTGTTTGTATTTTAAGAGTAAGTAGAAGGAACACTGCAAAAGACTCAGCAGTCTCTTGCTTTTACTCCCTCCTGTGTCCCAGATAACAGTGTTGCATACAGAGCTTTCAGCATTACTATTATAAGTCAATGGTGCATCTTAAAAATACATTGATTGACAATATATGCAATAATCTGCCAGTCTCCTTATGTGTGAATTTCTGGTTTGCAACCAAATACTATATTTAAGCCGTTATAATTTTCAAAGGAGGAATTCTCTGCTGTAGGGGTAAAAAGTTTGGCTACACTTAGACTGTGATCACCTATTTGCAAAAAATGTGGCCAGCCACGCGGGAGCCTTCATGAAAGACTTCAGCTAGCCAGGTTGCCTCTCCGAACTGAGGGGGACTCCTGGGGTGGTACAGTCAACCCGTAAAACGGCATGCTGCAATTTTATGGCTGGAATTTGAGCTGAGGCCATAAACATTGACACACAAATGACCTTAAAATCAAGGTACAACTGTGAGCCAAAACAGGAGGAAAAAACCCAGAGCCCTAAGCATCAATCCCATTCACTAGGTCTGCTTAGCAGTATTCGCTCTAGAATGAACAGAACAACCCGAGACATAGTACTGGCCTTTACAATTACAGAGAAAGATAGAAAGAAAGACAGAAGGAAAAGAAAGGAAAGGAAAGGAAAAAGGAAAGGAAAAAAAAGGAAAGGAAAAAAAAGGAAAGGAAAAAAAAGGAAAGGAAAAAGGAAAGGGAAAAGGGAAAAAGGGAAAAGAAGAACCAAAGATTTAATCAGTTGCTTACTGGAAGAGAGTGGATTTTTTAAAAAAAGAAAGGAAACTGTACATTTGACATTTGGATGCTAGTTATTACTTGAGACATGATTCTTATGTGCTGTAATGGTGGTTTTGGTTCCCATGTAACCATCTCCAGACTCCGAGTTCACCTGACTGGCAAAAGACATTATTTACATGCATAGTAATATAGGTGCTTCGGAGATGCAAATTGTTTTCAATGGTTTTGATGGGATGACCTGCCAACACCAGTAAAAGTCTGTCACTATCATATAAATGCTCCTGCTTGTTTGCATTTGTTTGGCATGTGTTTACTCATCTTCTTTTCCCTTCTCCCTATCTGCTGTGAAAGCCACACAAAAGCAGGTAGGGCCATAAGAGAACTCCCTTCAAAATCACAAAGTTTAAGTCATGGGTCTCAGGTTCCTACTCCTGTCATTTGAAAATGCTGGGTAGATGGAAAGGGATTCTCTAAGCCGTGAAATACACACCAGTGCAACTCGCAGGCTGTGCTCAATACATTCAGGGGGAACGCCCGTGAGCAGCAGTATCTGCCTGCGTCTGAATACACAGCACAGCAAAACACCTATTTGCTTTGCCACACGTTGCTTATAAACCCCGTCTTCACAGTCAGCCGTACCTGATGTTTAAAAAGGAGTTATAATGCTCATTTATCTTTTCTGCGGGGAAAAAAATCTGTTAATGCAGCCTTTGAATAAGTGCTACCCTGCTCTTTAAATGCTAAAGTTCACTAAAACTCCAGTGATTTATGTGCAGCTTTTGACTGCCAGCACCTGGCAGATGAAGAAACCTACTCAAGCTTCAGTCATAAACAGATAGCATACAATTTAATTTTAATGTGCTCGTTAGTCGTAGCACATTTCAGACATAATTGTGAACGCAACACAAAATTATAGCAAAAAGACAATTTTAATGCTGCTGTAGAAAAAAAGGTTATATGAAGAGTCATATAATGGTGCTTCATTGTCAACAACAAAACAGGGCACAGAGTGCATTACAGTGTCTGTGCTGTTTACATGCCAATATTTTATACATAGATTCTCATATGGTGTCAGCTGTCAGTTACTTCTGCAAATTAACTGCCAAAAATGGAGACGAACAGAATCACTTAGTGTGCTGGTAACCACGGGTTACCTTTCATATGCCTAAAGATAAAGCTGCAGTATGGAATCTTGGGAGAATAATTAGGCAGAACAAAACAGAAAGTTACCAATTGAAATAAAAAGGCATTCTACAATAGGAAATAACAACCAAGAGCGCTTATAAATAAGTAAAAGAGGTTATATCACAGAATGCCTCATAACTTTTAAGCAAAGTATTACAGTACAAACATTTTAAAGGCTTTATCAATGTTTAGGAAATACAGTACAAGTTTTTCAAATAGATTTAACCCTTTGAGCACTGAGTTTATTTTGAATTTTTTTATTTTTTTTTACTAATAAATACCTTTAAAAGTCATGTTGTGCAAAACAGTTAGAATGCATGCCAGGAATGCAGTCCGTGGCTTCTGTTTCTTCAGATGGTTTGAAAAAAAAGAAACAAAAAACAAACCAAAAAAAACCCCCAACAAACAAATGATAGCAACACTAATAAATATGTATAATTTAAACATGAACCTCTATTAATATAGATGTACTGTATAGCAAAACAAAACAAAACATACTTTGCTTTAAGAATAATGTTTCTGAATACTTTATAAATGCTATCTGTGGTATCTTTCATCATATAATTTACAATGTTTGGATGTTAAAAGAAAAACCGTTAGATCTAAAAAATGAAATATACACTATATATAGGTACAGTTTATACCTGGGGCTTATCAGGTACAAAACCCACTGTTGCTAAAAATGCTGAAGAAAAAGAAAATGGCATTAACCACAATCACGTTTTCCATAAGAGATTTTGAAACCTATACAATATATACATCTATGTTTCAATGTGAAAATTATATTTTTAAATTTCAAGGTGTGAGACACCTCTGCATAAATGGAGGTTCATATTAGTAATCGGAACTAAGCTGGTAAGGGTTTAAAAAAAACCATATCCATACATTTTTACCAAATTAATGCAAAAGTGCTTCAAAGTACTCAGAGGGCTAAAGATTATAGGGTGAGAAATACCAGCACACTTAGGTCACATGAAAAAAGTGCACCAGAATTAGTTATAAATGCTTAATTAAACTGTCTGTTAATGCATGCAGCTTGATGCATCAGAGGGATGCACAGCAACTAAATCCAATTTACACAAAGTTCCAAACACTTACCACTGCATTTTAACCTTCATATTTTACCAGTAACAACAGCTGATTATGCACCTCTATTTAAACACTGTACAGTTATACAAAACAGTTCAGCCCAGAGCGACTCTGGAGTTAAAATAAGAACATGTGCCAAGAACTAAACAGTAGCTTTAAGGCGTCTTTGACAGTTTTCCTCAAAGCAAATTACAGTTATTTTAATCAAAAGCAAATGCTACTGCTTCTCTAACTCTGAAACATACAGAAGATGATCCTCTGGTGACTTCCCATGTGTTTTACTAAGATGAAGTTTAACAGCATGCTTGCTTGCAAAAGTCCTGTTACAAAGTTTGCACTGATAAGAAGTTCCGATATCTTCCTCTGGAGAGGATGTCACCAGTTTTTCAGACGGTGACTTTGCTTGTGCTATCTGATTGTTAATCTGTTCACTGGACAGTTTGGACAAGTCTCTTAACCTGAAACCCAGATGCGATTCAAGATGACTGATGTAAGTTGAAGGAGTTCTGATCTGTGAAGCACAGTCATTACAAAAGAACACTGGGTGCCCAGTGTCCAAATTTTTAAGGAACTTAGTTCCCCCCGTCCTTCGGAGCTGGTATTTCACATTGGCTAGCCAGTGGCTAATTGTGGTCATTGAAAGTCCCGTAAACCTGGAAATGTGCATCCTTTCTTGGGGGCTCAAGTCTGACATGATGTATTTCCCCTCTGAAGTCTGCCGTAAACTAGCTGCAAACTGGGCCTGCAATATGAGCAAGTGCTGAGGGTTCCAGTTAGACTGACGTCCCTTCCTTTTCTGAGCTGGTGTACTCTCTTCTGGTTCCTCTATTGTGGTACCATCAATGTCAGATTTCTCAGATATGCTGGAAGGTGTGGAGGATTTTGATGTGTGACTTTCTGTCAGGTTCTTCAGCATATCAGATATATCTGACAAGGCATTCTCGCGTAGCGGCGAGTTTGACATGAATGACACGACTGCAGATGTCTTTGCTGTTGTCACTGTAGATGAAGAAGATGCAGAAGATGTCGATGTGGATGACAAAAGCGCTGAACCCAAAGAGCAGCTTTTGTCACTCTTGCCTTTCGTCAAATCTATGGGTTGGTCATTGTTGACATGATAAAAATAACGGTCTAAGTGGTCTGTTTTTTTGGACTGTAGAGGTGGGGTGGCCACTGCAGCCTTTTCCGCCAAACTGTTGCTCATTTTAAAAAGCATGCTCATTGGATCCAAAGCAGGCAAAGATGGCTTTGCTGCCTTCCCAAGGTGAATATTCATGACAGATTGCAGTGCACTTAATGGATTTACAAACGGCTGTTCGGGAGGGTGATCAGTAATGATAGCTGTGCTGCTACTTAAAGAATTTACAATGGACTTGACAGGCTCTTTCCCATTTTCCGCAGGTTCCACAGTTGGACTGTCCTTGCAACCATCCCTCTGAGGGACTGGGCTGTTCTGCTGGCTTTTAAAGCCACCATCATTGGAGGACTCCATCTTAAGGGGTTCACTGACTTCACTGCTGCATGGTGAAGGTGTCGCACGCTTCACTGGAGAAAGCTTTCCTTCAGGCTCTTTCATTTTTTCCTCCACTTTAGCCACCTTCTCGGTGACTTTCTTTACCAATTCCTCCATGGCATGAAAGTTTGTTTTTGGCACAGGTGAGGTCTGACTGCTTGGTGGAGACACCAAGGGCTGGTTTTTAGTTGGTGATACTAGTTCATTGTTTCCAAACATAGGTTTTAATGGTGTACTCTTCCCAGACGAACCCAATGACAGCTTCATCATATTAGGCAGCTGATAGGCAGCATGAATACTGGGGTAGCCACCCCAGCTTGGTGTGCCATTCTGGGCTTTGTTTATAGCTGATGTAACTGTGTTTTCTAAAGACTTCAATATATCTAATCCCCCCTTAGGGCTTTCTTCTAGGTCATTTTCAGTCAAGTAATGGTATTTTGAGGAGATATCGTACTTCTCCTCATCTTCGCTTGACTTTTCTTTGTCTTTCATTTTGTCATCAGCAATGCCTCTTTCTTTATCTACCTCTTTTTTTATTTCAACATTTAATTTAGGGGAAACGCTAGAAGGTGTATTGGAAGGAGACGTAAAAGTGGTGGCAGCTAGTGGCACAGACTGGACTTTCTCATCTACTAAGGATGTTATTGTTGGTGTCGCTGGGGCTTCTATAATTGGCTTCCCTTTTTTCATGGCAGAGTTAGTGACTTTAATAAAATGTCCTGTCACCATCATGTGAGCCGTGAGTTCCTGCAGAGTGTCATGTGAACTTCCGCACTCCATGCACTTCAGAATTTGAGATTTCCTCGCCTCAAAGTGCCAGGCATAGCTGGCACCGTTCTGGTGACCGTAGCGATTATTTGGTGTAATGTAAGGATTAGAATTCTTTTGAAGTGCATCGTTGGTATCCGAGATTGTTGCTTTTGGTGTCCCACCTGTGGAGTCTGGAGAACTTGGAAGTTCAAGCTCCAGTGATGCTTTCTTTCTAGTAGCTGGGATAATTTTTGCTGCTACAGGTGTAACAGGTTCCTTCAGAGGCACTTTTTGGTAGTGTTTTGTTTTGATCATATGAACACTCAAATCCTGAAGAGATTCAAATGAATGTCCACAGTACATACACTTTAATACTTTCTGTGCATCTTCTTTCCCTTCCATTTCAAGCAAAGAACGTTTACGAGGTTTGGACCATCTTTTGGGGTTATTGTTATCAGTTTCATGGTTGTCATCTCGATAATGTCCCGTTTCATTCATGTGCACTGTTAATTCTACTAAAGTATCATAGGCAGCACTGCAGTCTTTACAGCGGAATTTACTGGCTCCAGTAAATATAGAGCCATAAAGCTTACTGCTTTGTCTGTACAATTGAACTGTGCTAAAAAGACTCGGTTCGGGAAGAATTCGGCTCTGAGAAACTTGCTGCAGTGTTTTAGCCATAGCAGTCTGGTGCCAGTCAAAGCTGCCACTTCCACAGCTGCTACTGCTGCTGCTGCTACTGCTGCTGCTACCATTGTTTTTTTCTGAAATCGGCTGGTGAAGGTTCAAATTGAGATTGGACCAGTAGGAATTGGAGAGGAAGTTATTATACACGGCTTTCATTTGTTCTAAACTATCAGATACAGTAGAGTCTTCCAGTGGTATCGAAACCTCCTTGCTCTCTTCCTCATTTTTAATAGAGCTGCTCTCAAAGTCTGCCATGCGGTCACTTGTCTCACTGATATGTGACTCACTGTCCATTTCATGGCTAGAAAATTCAGCTGCTGGAGAGTTTTGGTAGCTTTGGCAGTTCTTACTGAAGTCTTTTTCTGGACATGCATATTTTGCTGAAGGCTCCCCATCAACTGCATTTTCATCAGGTTCCACATCTTCTTCCACCAGGGCTGCTGCTTTTAGTTCGTCTGAAACATAGGCTATTATGAAGAGAAGAAAACATAAGTTAGTTTCTGCTGATCATACTTTTGCTTAAGTGTTTTAGCCAAAGAAGTGTACTTATTTGTAAAATTAAACAGTTAAAATTTAGTGTTTCTTCAGAGCAAGAAAAAAATCTGCTCTTCAAACATAATTTGCCACCTTATTCTTCTCAAGGGGCAACAGCTTGAAATTAAAACTAAATTTGAAATTAATGAAGCACATTCTGGAGGTGGCATTCATTTCTAAAGTAATAAATTACTTGTATCAACCTCAGAGACAGCAGTTCCTGTCTGTCAATTAATATGTCTTATGCTTCTCCTACCCCTAATGCATTTCTTAACAGACAGATTCACAATATAAATTAAGCAAGCATTTTTTGCTCATTACAGTTTTGAGACTCAATCTTTAATAAATACAGAGTACAACAAACATAAAAAATTTCTACAAAGTAAAAATACCCACAGTTACAATAATCAAAAAATGAGATTTTTTTTTAAAGATGTCATTACTAGTAGTATCATATTTTAGAGGAGGAGCTGGTAAAATCAGGTGACACAACCTTTTGAAACAACTCACTGAGAGCAATTTGAGGATATTCATTATGTGTATAACAAATGACCCACTCACATTTAAACATACCTTTCTCAACAAGAAAGCCCATGCAGAATTATGTCAGGAGCTAGTTCAAGAAAATTGGTATGCTGTACTCATTCTTGCTGTATAAATATATACCAGACCTTCCAGTGGACCTTACAAATGTCAAAGTGTTTGCTCTTTAGACTACTTTGTCAATATTTACTCAGCATAAGCTACATGGACACCCAACAGGGATCTTGTCTTTTTCCCCTCCCTCAACTAATGCAACTGGTGATGTAAATCTAAGATACTCTTTCTGAATAGGATAGTTGGGAACAGAGAATAAACATTTTTTTTTTTCCCCTGGTGCTTCTGTGCACGTATTTTACATATACTAAGTCTACCTAAGTTTTTCCCGTAGGCAAGAAAACTATAGAAACATTAAGAGAGGGATCATTAACTGATCAAAATTATCTATTTCTATATAATGCATTAACTTACAGCTAAGCAAGAAAGCAAAAATGGAATATGGCTGCTCTGTATTAAGTGGAACTTAAAATTTACTTGCAATCCCTCACAAATACTATTACAAACTTTGAAAAAAAAAGCATTTCTAGTATACTCCATGGTTGAAGACACTTGACTTTTGACCTTCTCTGCAACACACCTGGAATGTGGGGGTATCTGTACCTTAAACACATGGAATAATCTGTAGCTTGTTTATTCAGGCAATAGTGCGGAGAAGATAATAGTTTACACCCCAAAAAGACCTCCTTTAACCAAGAGAGTGAAAAATGTAGAACACTACAGTAGATACCACATATACAGTATTGAACCTTGCAAACTTTCTTTCAGGGAAAATATGTTCAAATGTTATCAGAAAACCACAAGAGAAAAAACAACTGTTAAAGTAACAATGAAATCAGGCTTTTAGTTTCACATGGAGTGTTTCTTCATTCAGTTAGGCAATACAAAATATTCACTACTGTTCTTTCACATGGATGAATGGTAGTGAATCTTCCTCCAAGCATGTAAAGTTATAATCTGATCTTCAGAACAGAAGTTACACCTTTGAAAGCACAAACATAGCACATAAGAGCAACACATAATAGTGATTAGGTATTTCAGCTCAGATAATTTCAATGCAGAAAATTCATGCAGCAAGGGTCCTATTTTTAACATTTGGGAGAAGATAGTTTGAAAGAATTATGTTAAAAACATAATAAAGTTTCAAAGATGCTGATACAAAGATCAGACTTTAACAAGTATATGTACTCTACTGAAATAGAGCTGTGCTGTTTGGCTCTATTTTATGCTTTTTCAAAATATTTTGAAAAAATATTATTTTAGGTATATTACAGTCATGTCAGCAGTTTGTAGTAAGGATCAGCACCTATCCTGCAAATACTTGCAATGAAACCACTACAAAGAATCTAACAAGGTGGATTTCATTCAATACCTTCATTCCCCTATGTATGGTACAGATTGTTTTTCACCTTAATTATTTGTTCCATCATGTTTCTGAACTCTACCAAAAACTTTAGCAAAGGAGACCAAAGCAGTTCAAATTACTCTCTAAAGCTGAAAAATGCTAAATAACTACTGATAACGTGTAAACAACTGGCTATCAACTACCTCTCAACCACACCATATCCTAGTGATACAAATAAGGAAGGATGGAGGGAAGGAACGACAGCATGAAACCTATGATTTGGACGCAAACGTACCCTTTTTCTTTTCGACCTTGTGGAAACAGTTTTTCTTTTACAACTCCCGTTCCCTTGCCTCTGTTGTGAAACTGAAGAATAATTCCCTTTTTATGAAGTAAAGAAAATACAAGGTTATTGCCACACTGCCTGCATTATGAAGATCTCGTTCACACCTGTGGGCTGCGGGCACACCAAAGCACTCTGTAAGCGTGCCTGTCTTTTGCTCTTTTTGTCCACTCAGTGCTAGTGCGGGTGTGTGCCACCCATTCCCAGCACCACATCACATACCAAAGCCCTGGGCTCCATCCCTGCACACCACGGAAAGTCCTCCTGGGGACCGGTGCTCGCCAACACACATAGGGGTCACAGAATCAAGCCCCTAATTAGTGTGTTTTTCTTTACATTTTTATTTCTCCTACTGCTGGAATCTTACGAATTTTGTTTGGACTGAAACACTTGTCACATTCACAGTTTTTTTAGAGAGTGACTTTTACATCAGGGAAAACCTCCAGCATGCGGCTCATTTAAATGTAAATCTATTTACCTTTCATGCTTTCTTTGCCCTTTTCACCAACTATCAAGCATATTTGCGTGTTAACCAGGAGCTGCCTCCTCTATAGCTGTTCTCCTTCCTAAGCTCAAGTTGCGAAGCCAACTTGTGACATCAGTCTTTGATCCAGAAATGCAGGAAATGAGGCACAAACGACAGTATGGAATTTAACCCAGCAATCTGCAACTTCAATAACCTGACAGTTTGAACAACTCCCTCTGCTCTTTCGCCTGCACAAAGGAGAGGAGGGATAAAACGTGACATTACGCTCAACTTCCTTGACCAAAAATTTATGCAAGAGATGAGGATGCTCAAGGAAATACTTTAGGCTAAGACTGAAAACACCATCCTAAACTGGAGTTTAGGCCAGTAGCTTCTAATTCCTTATTCCAAGGGCCGGTCACTTAATCACCTGCCTTATAGGGCACTATAAGGCAACCCAACAAGTCCTGGACCAACCTGTGATGGCAGACTCAGGGCATACTCAAAGGTTTTGCAATACCACTAAAGGTAGCTTTACGGTGGCTGACGTTTCCTCCTCAGAAAACCCAAAGAAATTGTTACCAGCATGTGAGACAGGAGAGGAGAGAGGGTTAAGGCCAAACTTCAGTCCCACGCTAGCAGGGAGTACGGGATTCCGTGCGGACACGTGTGGAAAGGAGCCCACCTGCAGCCAAGGGAACCTCGGACCCCTCCCTGCCCCACCAGATCTTGCTCAGGGGAGAGAGATGATCTGTATTCTGTCCCAGTACAGATGAAGGTAACAGCTTCACTGCAACAGAAAGAAGGACTAGGAGGCCCACAGCAGAGAAATTTCTTGTTCGGTTAAGTACCTACAGGAAGAGTAAAGAGACTCTAATAGCAGAGAATAAAATCAGGAGGTGATAGTAAAAAAAAAAATTTTCACTGAGATTCACTGCCTGGTGGAGAGATTGTCTTTAAGAAGCGCGGTCTCCTGCCCATCGTTACTCCACCGTTTCCTTCTTACTGAAAAAAAAAAAAAAAGACTCATAGTTTGATACTTTTCAAGTGTAGCATACATGTTTGAAACAGCAGGGCATCTGTAAAATTGTTCGTCAATGCCTCGACAGCTAAGTCTGAGGGAAAAAAAACAACTTTAAAGGCAATTCTAATGGCAGAAGAAGTTAATAAGAATGGAAATGAAAGAAATTAGGTGGTTCTGGTTTTTTTGGTTTTTCCAGAGTAAAGGAAGAAAAACAATTACAGTTTTCAAAAAAGTTCTTAGTTTACATCTCAGAGGGCACCTTAACCCACAGGAAATTGCCTGCAAGTTGAGCAATGGTGTCACTGTGACATAATATTTGACAAATATAAATATATGCAAAGCAGTTCCCTGGTGGGGCCTTCAGTTTCTAGAGAAGATGAGGATATCAAAGGGATTCAGAGACCTATTGCAGGTACAGCCACAGAGAGGCCGAGAACAGACCGTTCCCTCATGAATATTTGTTATAATTATTAACTAAACTGCTAGGTAATAATGAAATTAACACATTTGATATCAATACAAGCTGTGGTATAATGCAATTCATTTCCACACAAGAGGGAATTACCTTCATAACTGAGATATGGATCATTTCTTTGCCAGTGGAAATAAACTGTAATCCATCACTGCCCAAAATGATCTACGTATTCTGTATACACTGATAAACTCATATACCTGGCTCTACACAGACACCAGGGATCTACTGTACAAAAGCAGAGAAATACCACCAGTCCACGACATTTCTGCAGGTAGAGGAAGTCCCCATGCAGCTACAACAGCTGTTACTCTACTCATGTCCTGGGCCAAACTCAGCAGTCTTCTGAGATGCCCACCGGCACAACAGCTACTGGCTCGGACCCCGCCTGCCAGAGGTTCCCGTCAGCAGAAAGAGGAAAAACATCGCACGGTGTCCATCCCTTCCACGGCACCATCCACCCAGTGACACGGTCAGACACACAGCTCCTTGAGTTTGCTTGGAAATACAAAACTGTATCATTAAAGGCGTATTTTACTGTTCTCCAAAACCCAATTAATCGCACAATTCTTCTCTTATTTCCTGAAAAATGCATCCGAGACCATATATTTTGGCTCAGATCTATCCAAATATTTCATTTCGATACTTTTGAAATGTCTTGGTTTAATTATGTTTTTTTGCCAAGACTATTTCTTTTAATTAGCTTACTGGGGTATATTTAAACTAGTACATAAGCTCTTTGCTTGAAAAAGTACCAAAATATTCAAATATTCTTCTCACATGAAAAAATGCTTAACTACAAAAGTTATCAAAACCATTCAGTTCCTTGGAAATCTTTTGGCTTTAACCAAATAGCTTTTTAGTTAAAAAAAAAAAAAAATACAACCAGCTTTATTATTTATTTACGCATGGTTTGAAATCATTGTGTAATACTAAGGGTCATTTCCCAAACCATCTGATTTTGAGTGCATCTTGAAAAATCTTCTCACCCCGTAAAAAACCTGAACCCGTATACATTTCACACTTGAAAAAAGAGAACAGCAGAAAGAGATTGGGAGCGGGAACATTCCCAGTGCTTACGGGATGAGTATTATATTCCCAGACAAAAAGAAAAAGAGAAAAAGGATCAGAACAGATCACACAGCGGAGCAGTGAGTAGGACTCGGCTAGCAAAACTCTCTCTGCAGCCTGACCCCCCCTGCTCCCCACGCCGAAGCACAGTGCTGCGAGAGGGTGCTCCTGCCACAGCCAGTGCTGCTGGCAGTGCAAAGCCTTTTCCTAAATACCATTCCCATTCTGTTTTAAAGCAGACAACAGCCACCTAAGAAATAACCCGAATATTTTTTTTAAGATTTAACTAGCCGATGAAAAAACCTCAGAGAGTCCCCAGTTTCGGTGGGACCATACACAGTTAAGAGGGGGCTCAGTCTGAACACAAGTCCAGAGAAAGCCAACAGAGAAATAGCAGCACAGAGATGATCTGACTGTGCCGATGAACCTTACTCACAAAATTAATGAACAGAGGCAAGAGAAAACCAGCTCGCTGGATGGAGTCAATCAAAGACCTAATGCAAATGAAGGCATATAAAAGAGTTATATTAGTCTGTTAGAAAACTCCCACTCCGCAGGCCTTCCACTTACAGGAAGAAAGGCAAACATTTCACCCACAACATGAGCTATTTCTATACTGAGACTGACTGATAATTCACATGTAACTGAAACTGTATTTGAGACTTCACTGCTTGGCAGAGATGTTAGCATATTCCTCATTAGGCGACAGAAATGGGAGGTAGGAGTGGCTGCCCTGTTTACAAGAGTGGCAAATGACAACACTGTCTCTAAACGGGCATGGCAATACTGATTACCCAGCACCTTGACAAGGACATTATTCCTGTTAGAAAGGTCGAAGGTTCTGTTTCATAGAGGCAGGACTGTCTATTATGGGAGAGAAATGTTATTTCCAAGTGGAGAGGTCAGCACTTCTCTCGCACATCGGCTGAAGTCGCTGGTGCCTCGCACCGGAGTACGACTCTACTGCAAGACTGATTATTCTGCCCACTGGCAAGGTCAAGAATATTAATTTTGAACATGTTAATTGATTGTGATGTGCACGATTAATGCTTGTTTAGCTGGAATTTTTGTATGTTGATAAATCTGCAGCCTTTTCATGCCAGTAATAGTGTAGTATTAAGTTATTGGGAATCAGGGTGGATGGATGTGACACAGCATGCCAGTCTAATGGGTGGCTAACATTAGGCACTAGAAACTTTGAAGTGTTCTTGTGTTTCTTCCTTCATGAAAATACTGCAGCTGTCTGCCACAGAGAGCTCAGAAATAGGCCAGAGGAAGCTAGCCAGCTGCTCTGATCCAGCATCCTGGACTGGTACTACATTTGGAGCAACCTCAAGAGGGCTCAAATCAACTGTAAGTGTTAAGAGATGAGAATTACATAGACAAGAATACACAGTGAAGAGACGATAGCAAGAAATGAGTTTTTATGTTGTTAAGGTATGGGCCGTATCAGTGCAGAACAAAGCAAGTCCACAGCCGGCATCGTTTCCTCACATCACTCTATTCCAAACTCCCCTGGTTTTAGTGTGATTTGAAGGAGAGTACAGGATTCAGGTCTCATTCACTTTAGACTTTGTGCTGCCGTATGAAAAGTATCACACAGGCTACCTACAAACGAAGAGAGAAAACATTCCCAAAATTGCTACTAATACTGATAAGGAAAGCATTAGTTTTTCTGAAACCAAGTACTGTTTAGATGTTTGTTAAATGAGAGACTCCTATGCAAAGCTCACATTTATGTATTATCTCCTTCATTAAATATACACTCGATAAAACAGGATGCCATAATTTTAAATGATAGCTTAGAAAAAACTTGGTACTCTTGGGCAGCAGCATGCTACTGAGGTGTTCAAAAGCTTCAACAAGTGTTTTATTCTTCACAGCAACCCTGTGGAAGAAACATTCTTACCCACAGTTCATAGCTGCAAACCTGGAAATCCAAAGAAGTTAAAAATTACTTGCCTAGTACTACACAAGAAGACAAGTAAAGGAGCCTGTAACTCCTGTAGGTTAATAAAGATAATTCAGCTATTTACACAAAACATGAGAAGATGGCTTAAGTTTGTGTTGCTGTTCCCATGCTTCTTCACAGTGTGTTTATGTGAGTACAATATATGTGTATAATTGAAAATAATTGCCAGTTTTCAGCTTAAATAATTATTAAGAATAAAATACCCAGTGAAATACCCACGGGTGCGTGTACTGTGCACAACCCAGAGTCTGTGGTTACAAATCTTCTCTGCGCCAAGCTGCTGGGATCCAATAAATGCTGAATCTGCAGACTGCCAGCAAACTTCTTTTCACGATGGGGAAAATAGGAAAGGTTTTTGAAGTAAGGAGAAGTACTGTCACAACTCTCCCCCGAAGCTTTCTGCTCCCAGCGCAGAGTAGGTAATCTGTGAACCTCTGTTCTACCAGAATCACACTGCAGTTGTAACATGATGGATCATGCCTCTCTCCTCCGAAGCTGTGCTCTGCCTCAGTTTCTGCCCGGGGCCTAAACTCCCTGAATTCAACCTGCTGAGCAGGGTTTTTCTAAAATCTGCTCAAATTATCCACCCGTGAAACATAACACCAGTTCTCTCTAACGTGGAGAACAGCACATGATCCTATCACGCTGCAGTGTACTCTTCTACGGGTAGGGTTGTGCGAGGATCGATCTGAGATTTGTCTCACTTGAAGAGTCTGTCTGCTTCCTTCTACAAGAATTTTTTGACAAGAAGGGATCTGAAGATTAAAAAACTTTAAGTGAGACCCAAGGTCCAAGTTATAATGAAAAAAAGTATTGATTCTTAAAGAGACTTTCTCACGTAAAATTTGCCTTCAGATGTCATTATTGTACAGTCAGAAGTGAACGACATGCTTATGAGAAACTTAACGGGAGTAACAGTTCAGAGACTATGCCTGGTCAAGAAAAACAGATTTTTATGGGGTTTGTGCTAAATTTGCAGTCACCCATACACAATACAACTGACTCCCAAAAGTACCACAGCTGTAGAGAAGCTGGGGAACAGTTCATGTCCCACTGTGTGTGCCCACAGTTGCTTACCAGAAGCAATGCAGGATCACAGTAACCAAGTGGAAGGGCTGAGAAACACCATGGACTCCCATGAGTACAAAAGGACCTTCCTCGCTCCGGTATTCTGTGGAATCAATCTCCTTTCCCCTTTGCACTCTGGCGGAAGCACAGATTTTAACAGCCTCTAGGAGCGTAAGCCTGAAATTTCTGGCTGATCCTGCTGAAAAAGGAGGAAAAAAAAACCTTCCTGGCCTTCCCTGTCTCCGGATACACAACTTTTCACAAGCACCATCAGGACTAGATCAAGTAGGCAAATGAGTGACAGGGCCTGCGAGCACCCTTTGGGAATTCTCAACTGCTGCTCCCTCTCAGTCAGTTCAGGGTCTTGGTGTTCCCGTGTCATCAACATTCATGTAGTACCTTCCTCCTCCTCCCCTCCCCACCCCTCCACGTTCCTGGGGAAGGGATGCCCTTCCTGCAGGTACACCAAAGTTACAAATGAATGTAATTCGCAGGAGCATAAAGTTCCTCGCTATCCATCGGGAGGTTAAGGGTCAGCTAACCAGCCACGACGCGGGAAACACCACCGGGGATTCAACAGCCAGGCGCAAACTGCTGAAGTAAAGCATAGTCCGAAAACATCCACGTAAATTTAACAAATAAAATTAGCGTGTGCATTAGTAACAGGAAAAACAACACCTACATTTGCTGTATAAATTACTCATCATGAATAAATGTGATCCACTCTAAGTAAGACAAAAGTGGTTTTCCGTTGGTTTCCAAGACAGCTGCTCGGTACTACAGACTTGTTAGAGTTTCCACTCCATGCAAAGACATACTACAGTGGGAAATAAATGTTCATAAGCAGAGAAAACAGCTTCATGTTATGCTTTGACCCCAATTTTGATTTGGGAGGTAAATTGTTTTTTGGACTCTGTAGAATTTTTCCAAGCAGAGAATTACCATTTCCTCAAATGGACAAAAAAAATATTTACCAGAATCCTCAAAGAGTAAAAATATTTGTTTGTTGGGTTTTTTTTAATAAATGAAAATCACTATCAACATCCTGGTAAGACTAAACCAAATTCTCCGTATCAATTGGTACTAAAACACACAGTGACACAATCTCTGCTTGATATCAGCATTTGGGTGGCATCTTTTAATCACTGAAAGCACACAGGGCATTCAACAAACTAATACAAGATTCACAGCCAACTCCAGGATAAGCAGGCATGAGCATAAAAGTTCTCAATATGGCTCTAATAGCTCTTAATTATTATAATCCTTCACTGAGCAAACAGATGTTGTAAGGGAACTTTAGTTTCTTCAAATGCAGTAATCAAACCATTCTGCTTCTGCCCTGCCTCCTTTCAGTAAATGCTTTGTATAGTGGAGTGGAAATAGCAAATGTAGTGACAAAATGACCATTTAATTGTCACAGAAATCTGTTTCTGAACAAAACTGATGTTGTCATTTCTCTTTATCCACATTTCTCAGTCTTCTGATTATGGTTTAGCATTTTTTTTAGACTGAGGAAAAAAAAACCTTATACCTACTTTCTGTAATCTTCCCACATCTCCGGTTGCTCCTAATCTGTTCACATCTTACAAGTTTTACAGTAACCAGAACTCTGGCTTTCGATTTGTGTTTAACTATACTAATATTAACACACAGCTCTGGAGCTCCAGCCTTCATTGTGAAGTTTTCAAAAAACCAAGTTTTCACCTAAAATGCTTCAGTATATTACAGTGAGTCATTCTACTTGGAGATTTAACTGTAAATGATCATGACTACTTAAGACATTCAAAATGTCCCAAAAGACCTTCAACCTGATCCTTCATTTTTCTTGCAAACCTGAAATACCCATTGATGTCCTTTATACAGTAGTTTCAATAGCTATTTTGGTTGCAGTGCCTCCTTACAATAAACTCCATACAACTGTATGAATGGTATAGTAGAAATCCAAATGATTTCAATCACAATTTCAGCTATTGTGAACTTGTACTTACAATGAAGTTTCTCCATGAAAAAAAGGAGTTCACTGTGGGCCAACAAAGCTTTGTGTCCTTTCACAGTTTTTATTCAGCCCTCATTTAAGAAAAACAACTACTGACTGCAATATGAATCTTAGGACTTGGAGAAAGCAGAGATTCTAAGGATTACCTCTATGAGATGGCCCCAGCTTGTTTTGTATGTATAGCAAAAAGAAGCACTGAATATTCATTTCACTCATTTGCTAACGATACTAATATATGCTTTTGTAAATGAGTCTCTATCTAGCACTAGCTATTGAACTGACGGGTATTTGAATAGGTGGGTTTTACTATAATACCACACTAAGATTATGGGCTGGAAACAAATGGTTCACTGATTCCTGAGGAGAAAATTTGCTGGAAAACCCTGAGAACCAGAGGATGAGGGGGAGGGGATTAAAATGTTGCTTCAGAGCCACCAACAAAACTCTTGTCACTTTTAAAAGATGTTCCTGTGGCACAATATGAATAGTTTATAGCCACAATTGTGAACATTCAATGTCATATAAGAAAAGACACTTGTCAAGAGCCTTTCCCTTACAAGCACCCTCATCATGACCTGTGTTAATGAAGTTAATTGAATTTAAGATCAATAATGGTTAATTATTGCAATTTGACATTCTGAGATAAATGGCTTTAAGACAGAGAAATGTGTGTGTATGTGAATTCTCTCCAAAGAAGGTGAACACATTACAGCCTAAGAGGGATCACACAGTCCTTCCATTGATCCTGGTACAATCTGATCGACCTAATCCTCTGATGAATGTGGGCTTTTCACAGCTACAAGTAAATGTTCTACAAGACTACTCTAACCCTTGTCACTGACCAAATCTATATGAGCTGTACACTAGAAATCTATTGAGATAGATTAAAGAACTGCTGTAGAAACAAGAGATGCTTCAATAAAGATGAAGGTTTATTATATTGACTATTAATGTTACATGCAGTATGTAATTATGAATGCTTATGGATCCTAAGAGTTTAATTTTGGTCAGTTAGATGTAAATGAGCATAACTGAACAATAGTATTAAATTAAAAAAATACCAGATTAAAAAAATCCAACAACTGTGTTGAATTTGATGATTTTTATGTGAATGTTCAATAAGAAAGTGATTTTAAAATCATTCGTGAAATCTGCAAGAAGATGCTTACAGACGGGTATTTATTTCATAAAGTCACTCATCAACCTACTTCATTTAAGGCTTTTTTAAGTTTACTTTCAGAATAGCTCCTCAACAGGAAGACATTTTTTCAAACGTGTTAGTAATGATATTCTTACATGCATACTGAACAAGTTAAATGACCACTTACAAGATTTATAATGACAAAGTAAATGTCAAGGAAAAAGTATTACTGATTGCAGAGCACTGACAATAAAAAGCCGCTGAAGAGTTCTGTCAAAATGTAAGATTATGCAAAAACACTATTGAGAACACTGCTAATCATCTGCTCTTGTCAATTACTTGAAGGGTATCTGACAGCATATTTACATTAAACACATTTCAGTAGCAAAATTCTTAATGCTGTATTAGAATATTTTCATTATCATTAGAAATCCTTTAGAGAGTCCTTTTGCAGCAGAGCATTATAGCAGCAGTGATGCAGTATCTATCTCCGTATCAGGTAGGGGTATCTATTTCATGTTATTATAGCTACATAACATTTGAAACCAAAGACTAAATATACATGTAAGATGGCAAACTCCGCGTTTCTGTACCCAATGCAGGTATTTTCAAGTAACAGCTTTGTAGGAGTCTCAAACTAAGCGCAAACGGATGATCTGTCTTTGTCTGGCCATTCTTTTAGCCTTTTACTCCCTGTGTGACTGTATTTTATTATGGCAAAAGACATTATCAAGCAGACATTTTTTCTAAATCTTTGATTGTAACTTGCAATTCAGCTGCTTTATGAGGAGTCACATTAACTACCAATACCTTTCACCCGCAGTAGAAACTTATTTTAGTTATGTCTATCTTATACTTTATGGAACCCTTCCTCCAAAATAGAGAAATAAATGAAATGTAATGAAAATGAAATGTTGATCCTTTCCATGCTTCAGCAGGCGTTACTAAAAAAGCATACATAACCCTGTTGGATGTGTAAAACAGTAAGCATGCATAAAAATGGACAGAGCGTAAGCGTGAGCCGCCTTTCAGAAGGGATTCATTGTGGCTTAGAGGAAAAAGAAGGAAAATAAGCCCCGATCATGACTTGCAGGATCAATTTATGGTCCTTCCACCACTTCCGTTGCAGACAGAATTC
>JAVKLA010000088.1:31211716-31216716 GCA_034782735.1 Sagittarius serpentarius
TAGCCATTTCCAATGATAATACACAATTTTAGCACCTACGCTTGGCTGATTTAGGTGGTCGGCTAACATGTCAAACAGCCTGCCTTAGTTAGGTGAGCCTTTAATGGGTAACTGGCAGACTCTGGCAGCCTTATTTCTGTTTTAGATTTGGTTTGTCATTGGATATCCATTACCTGCCATTCATCTTTGATCTCTTTGGACAGGCCTGATCAAAAGATGTCATTTGACCTACTCCACTTGGCAGAAACTTGTATGACTCTCATAAAGGGGGCACCCCAGCTATAAATAAAATGACATTATTATTTTTCTGTCCTATCATGTAGAAGAGACAATTATGATAATGCAGTGTCTGTCACTTGGAGCCCAGCAAATTGCTAGCTCTCACGTAACTGTTTAGCTTTCTTATTTGTTTTTTGTCTGTTTTCCTCCATTTCAAGTTGAAAATAAAACAGAATTGAAATCACTAATGCTCTGCCTCACACTCTGACAGTCTCAGGGCTTCCTTTTATGGGACTGACATGCAGATGTGACCATCAGACTGTCAATGGCGGGTGGTGGTTAAGTGCTGCGTTGGCAACACATCCCAACAATGGAATCAGGTTTATACTTCATTTCCAGCTCTGCGCAGAAGCTCCTATCTGAATGCAGTGCTGGTGGACATTACGACAAACAGACAAAATCATGGAGAAAGTTTATTGTATCTTTAATAAAGCAACAACAGAAGCACTGTATGAGCCCTTTCTCTACTGCCAGGGGCTTATGTGTGAGGGGGGCGTGCTGGAAAGGATGAGCAACAAGCCAACTGTCGGGATGTTGATTGTCTTTTGGTATTTTTCCGAGCGGCACATATACCCCATTCCAATGCATTCACATCTCTAGCAAAGAACACCGCGTGCACGTACACACATACAGGGAGGAGAGCATATACAAACTGCCTGACCTGGTAGTACCTCTATGCCCATGTGAGTCTGCATAGCTGAACACTAACAAGCTCTGTTTGGCCACTGGCCTGAACCTCTTCACAACCTCTTGGCTAAAACTCCACTTCCCACATGCAATCTTCCACCAGCTAGTATTCACGATGTCTTCCTCTGCCTTCACCAGGGAGAGGTACACAGCAATAGTCAAAGCACTGTCTGGAAGACAAAAGCTACAGCGAAGGCCACCGCTGGCACTCTTGCTGCCCAATCACGCACATCCCTCTGCTCTGCCGTCGGGGGGCACAGCATCCCAGTGCCCGCTCTGCCTCCACAACACACTCCCACGACAGTAAAGAAACATTCACAAAATTAATTATCCATTTCGTATTGCAAAATAGGTCACAGTTGGTCCGTAAATTCACTACAAGCACTCACTATGGGAGACTCTGCAAAACCAACAAGGCTAGCGAGCAAAATCACCCATACTATCAACCTCCTCCTTGAGTACAAAACCAGTCACCGACAAGAGGCGATACAAAAATCTATGTACCTTCATTTGGTACTTGTTCTACTTGCTCTTACACATGCTAGAGGTGCTGCTGCCAGTAAACAGGTCTCTGACAGAGATGCTGAAAGAGAACTAAAACTGTTAAGGGCTTGTAAATACTGAATAGTTACTCCTCATTAATTATTTGTAATTAATTATTCATGATTAATTTGTGCCAGAACAGGAATGTTTTATTCTGAATTAATTTAATTCATTTCAAAATTGCTACTTTAAATTGCCACCCTACCATAACGTGATATAATCTCTCTCTGTAGACAAGCCCTAAAATATTAAAAAAGCATTTACAACAAAGGAAGAGCGGCATGTTCTTTCACAGAAACGCACGCTGTCTGCCATCTTTGCAATATACTTTGTCTCCTCATCAAAAAAGCAACCTGGACAAAATGGAGTCTCTCTGGTGGCCTAGAAAATTTTCACAATACGGAAATGGGGAAAATATCCCGTAACAAACTTGGGAGTGGGTTGAATCAGAAGGCCACAAACCTACAGTTTCCTGAAGACGGATCCCACTGACGCTAGAAAGAGAGCAACTGAAAACAACGAGGTTCTCCTCGGACATGGCTACGCACAGAAACTCAAGGGATCTGGATATCAGTAAGAAGCACCAACAAAGGAATACTGGAAACAAAAATAAAGAATTGGAATTGTACGGCTTTTTTTAAAGATGGAAAGCACCTCGATCTTTTTCTTATGAAATTAAGAATACTACAAAGAAAGCAGATGGTAGGCCTTAATAAAATTCAAGTACATTTGGCAAGGAAGCCTTTTCCTGTTGCAATAGTGCACGTTATTCTTCTAATGCATCACAAAAGTGTGCCTTCAACATAGCACAGTTCTTTCACGTAGACTTCTTTATTACAAAGTGTAGCTTCTTAATGACACATACCGAAGGGAGCGAAGATGACCACTAACTTCTCCCGTCTGAGTTTCTACTGCCCAGAAATCCTCAGCAAAGATAGGAGCCAAAACAGGTACTAAGCAAGCACTGCTATAGAGTAACCCCACCTATTCCTGCTTTTCAAGCCAACAGCTTGCTTTTATACAGAGAACCTTCCTGGATGTTAACTCCACACTACACTCAGCAAGAAACATTAAGCACATGAAAACAGGAGTCCTTAGTTTTTACCAGTATTAGCTCTTTTAGGGTACAGTCAAAAAGCGCACCAAGTATCTTGTTCCTCGGTCTTATCGCTAAGGGAGGCCCTCAACAGAGACAAGTTCCACTAACACCCTGTCAGCAGGCATTCAGGTCCAAAGACTCACAGGATTTTCTTTTCTCCCCAGGACAGGGGTTTCCGACCCTCTTTTGAGAAGGCAGGTAAGTGACCAATACAACAGTGATCCTAAAGGAAAGAGTTGGCCCTGGTGAATGGAGACTTCTCTTCTTGACATGGGATAACACACTATGGTTTAAATATAAAGGGACATGGCTGAAAGGGAAAGCACCACTTAGAAAACAAGTTCATTGGTTACCTTAAAGAAAGTGAAGCAGCACAACGATGGCTAATCCCAGATACAAACTGCCGAAGCTGATTGAGAAGCATCCTCAAAATGTACTTTCTCCCTCTGCCAGTTCTGCGGAGCAGGATCAAAGGCCGCTCCTGTGCACGGCTCCACCCTTGGACAAGGATGGATAAACTGCCTGGTTTAACCCTATTCTACGAAGTCACTCCCGTCCTCTGTTTACTGCTCGGCCTTTTTAAAGGCAAAGGAAGCATCTCCTCAGATCCGAACTGTACAACCATCTGCACTTCTCCAGCTAAGATTTATTTCTAACCAGTTACAGCGAGATTGCAGCAAGTGCCAACCTTATTTCGGTACAAGAATGCCCTGTTTTGATTTAACACAATGCAAGTTGTACTATATTGCTATGAAAACAGCCAGAGTTAAACCGGTTTAAAAATACGGCTTTAGTTAAATCAACACAGATTCGTGTGCAGGCACCAAACCCTGCCTCATCATCGAAGGTATCTCTCAACTGGCTCATTTAGCAATCTGCACTCTGCTGATTTGTTACAGCTGACTCCTTTGTAACTCGTCACTGCCTCTCCAAAATTTCTACGGTATTTGGCGATCCTCCCCCCTCCCCCAGTAAAATGGTCATTTTTCACAGGAAGAAACACAAGTGAGTTTCTCTACACAAACAGACTTCGTTTCCTCCCTCTCCTACTCCTCTCAGATACCGCTGCAAACGCGTGTCCGTCTCACAGTCTGTTCAAACCCCACATCGCCTCGTTTACAGGCTACATGTGACTTTGTCCAGTGGCTTTGGGACACCTAAGGTGGTGCCAAAGGTAAAATCTGAAACATACCATGACGCATATGAGCTAGAGTAATTAATTTCAAAACAATTTCTAGTAGCCCTTCCAACGAGGTACTTCATTGCACTCTATTTATTTCCCTAAAGTTTGGCAGACTCCTAAAAAAGAGACTGTAAAATCATTCTTCGAAGAAAAGCCGCTATCACCTGTAACATCGATGAATGTATGTTAATGAAATGGTAAGCTGTTTAATAAGCCATTATCAGTTATATAAAAAATATTTAATCTGCAAATTACAACATACTTACCAAAGCAGCTGTCCATATCTAGGCAACCATAATTTCACTATCTAGCTCAGTACTGAAATATGAAAGCATTTTGTGAGGATCCAGGATATTTGGCATGGACATTAGTAATAATGTTCCTGGCACCACGCACTACCTGCATGTTCATGCTGTGGGAAGGCTTCCTGCTCCTATACATCTCATTATCTACTGGTGCCACAGTGGGAATGTGAATGCAGTCAATCACTCCCTGGATACTCAGGAAACTAGCAGTGACATATAAACCTTCATTGACTTTCTGCTGCTGTTGTAGAGTGTTTGGTAACTTGATGAATGTCTGAATGTGTTGCAGCATGGCATCTAGGAAATGAGTAAGGCACCTGGACGCAGAAAGCTGACTCATCTGTTTATCGCCCCCCGCTACCCCCGCGACGGCCTCCCGCTTCGCGCCAAAGGACAGAGGACACAGCACTTTCTTCAGGATGGGAAGGGAATGACTGCCTTATTTCGCTCCCCAGCTGCCCCAAGGGTCAATCGCACCAACGTCTTTCTCTAGCACCCAGACGGAAACGCGGGGCGCGCCGCACCCACCTGCATCTCTGATCTGCGGGCGCGCTCCCACTCCCGCCACGCTACCGCTGCTCATCTTCAGCTCGCACCAAAGATGCCCAGGCATGTAACACCGAGATAAGAACTGTTCCCGCCAGCATGTGCTCCAGGCAGCTATCAATGTCAATCTAACTCCCCGACTGCACTGCTGTTATTCTAACAAAAAGAAAAGATGTATAATAATATAGTATGGGTTATTAATGTACAGACAAGATTACGTGCGCGGCTCTGAAAGGTGCGCCTGCAGAATTTTAATCCTGCTTTACATTTATTGTATGTGTGTGTCTGATGTTGCGTTTGTCCTCGTGGATCTCTTCACTCGGCTCTAGCTCACACCATCCCAGCTTGCAGTCGGCTT
>JAVKLA010000088.1:31219216-31253971 GCA_034782735.1 Sagittarius serpentarius
CCCCGCCCCCAAAACCGTAGTCTGACCCAGGGTTTTTTATTCTGTGTGCTTTCTAAACATCACTGCTAATCGTGCTGGTTCTCAGAGATCTTGAGGACATAAAGAACGTTCTGTTCGGTTATGTCTGAACACACATTTTATCTACATGAGAGTTTAGGAAGATTTGTTTCTCAGCTAATGTCTGAGTATGTGTAGGGTATGAATGGACATTGATATTAATAGTTAAAAGGAAAATGATGGATGGAAGTGGACTAATCATGCATATTATTTTTAAAAATAACATCTGAGATAGCTCTTCCTAACATTTCAGTTACCCAGCCCTTACGTAAGATCTCCTATTTCCTGCCACACTGACCATATTGGAATAGGACAGCAATGATTACAGGAGGCTTGTGAACTACGTGCCGAAATTAAAAACAAAGGATGTAAACAGGATGCGTAATTAAGACACCACTGAGCCAGACATCACGACTGCTGCATGACATAACACGTATAGGAACATAACATTAGCTGAAGCTAGCTTCCCCTCCACCCCTCCCTCTCCTTTTGTAGCAAGAGAGAAAAACTATGCAAACAGCATGTGTAACGTTCTTCAGATAACCTCGTATAAGCTCAAGTTTAGACTCCTCACCAGATCCAAAAGAAATCCATTAAAAATGTAATGCTAAAGTAAAGGTACAATAATGAAAATGCATCTACGTACATATTCCCTTGGAAAAAAAAATTTTGCTTGGAATTGCCTTGATTCTAATAAGGTTGTCTAGTGCACACAGCAATACACGGCACACTCGTATTGACTCGTGTATGTACAAACTATACTGTAGTACTGTAAATGCTCCCTTTACCAAAATCAATTCAAAGATACAAAACAATCTATTGAAGAGTTTTGCAGCTGGCTTTTGAACCACTTATAAAAGACAACACACAGAAAAAATTAACCCCTGTGGCTCTATTAGGAGTAGTATAATAAATGTGCATTTAAAAGATCTATAAACACATATTTATCTGCAAAATGTTCTTGCATAAAACTGTTATTGAAAAGGCTTTCATTTTATCTTTGTGTTATTGTAATTTTATTGAATTGCTTATTCATTCTTTGATATTGTGTTTTAATGGTATTATAAATCTGTTTTATGTCTGATAGGAGCCTCATTGTAAACTGATATAACAGATAATATGGCAATTCACCATAAAAATTCTAAACCAAAAATGCAGATCAGAACGCAAAGAAGCACTTTAATTCATTCTGGGTTTCTTTTCATTTTATTTTTTAATTATTTTTCATGTTCTGGTTGCCATCTGTTGATAAAAGATGGTTGTACAAAACTCACAGTACTACACAATGGGAACTTTTTTTGTACAACTCTATTCATAAAAAGGCGGGGGGGAACAGTATAAAGGCATTGCACCTCTCTCGACTGAGGATCATTAGCTGGTTCATTGTATAGACTGATACAAATTAGCCACTTTTGGAACTAAATCTCTCTCCCTATTTTTTTGCAGAAGATACTTATTTTGGGTAATTTTTAGTATCATGAATAATAGAACAAAAAATCCACTTTCTGCAACGTCTTCTATTATTCTTGTTCTTTTATTTAAAACAATGTAAAACAATTATGATAAAAGATGTATCAACATATAGAGCAATTATGTCATAAACCACCTTCTGCTCAGAAACTCAGCTGAAAGTTCATTCAATCAAGTATGTGAGCCTGCCAAATCAAGAAAATAAAAACTCTTATTAACAAGAGCCCATTGTGGAAAAAAAGCATATAACCTGACGAGTGCTAGGCTGATATGTACATAATCCTGTAAGCACAACTCAAATCCTTTAGACCTTTCTTAGAGCCCTCCCTGGCAAAACGACACTTCCATGTTGCCGAGCATGTGGTTGAATATGAATGAGTGTGTCCACACACACTTTTTACAATTTGTGTTTTGTATTGACCATTTGATCTAAAAATAGATGTATTTTGTTCACGAACTAACAGTTTCCTTAAGGCAGAAAATAAGTAGTAACACGTCTGCAGAAATAAGATGTTATTAACATGAAAAACAATGAGAAAAGTACCTCTTGTAAAACATACTGAAGAACAATGCTTGGCAAAGGGCTGCGGAGTACTTGGTTTTCATACGATTTCTAAAAGTAACCAGTCATGCTGTCATTAAAGAAACACCACTGAGAAAGCAACAGAAATGCGCCCACAAATATTAAAGAAACTTATTTTTCAATCTTCTAAATAATCTTCTGAAGAAATAACTGTTTTCAGGAAAGAAAAAATAACAACTGAAAAGGGATCCCAAGTATTTATATACCATTGCAGCACTAGAGCAAACTTCAAACAAAAAATGCAAACTAGAAAACTCAGCAGTTTTGGATTACCAGCATCACAGCACATATTAAACTGCACAACGTATGAATTCATCTGCAAGGGCAGAGGGTCACTAACTCAGCACACACACAGTGCCATGAGAAATAAAGGCAGTCTAATCTCTGAATTTCAGATTTCCTTGCTTATCTTTGTATGAATCGTGATCTGCCTTGATAGAGAACTGGTATCAGCCTTTCATAGCGTACCTCGGTAAAACAAGGAGAGGAAGCGGGAGAGATTTTCTGTGCATGCTGCACAACAGAAAACTGCACATATGAACCACAGCTATATGTATAAAATACATACCTTAACATAACATACATTGCATCCTTGTTTGGAAAACATCATGAAATTTTAGGAAGAAGAATCCAGCGTTTACCCCAAAATCAGAAACCTGTTGCAGTCTAGGCACGCGCCTGTGTCTTCTACAGCCCCTATTTCCTAAAACCGTATTTCAGGACTTTTTAGAAGCATGGTCCAGGATATTGCTGCTACTTTATGTTAAAACAGTATGAGCCACTCGGTGTTCCTTTGATTTGAATACAAGTGGAAGGAGTTTTGAGACAGCAGAGTATTGATACCACCTCTCCCTGCAAACCCTGCCTGGAGCCACCAAAGCATTCATGTAAATACTTGGTCACAGATTTTTAACACGTATACGCACACGTAACCCAAGTTCTTAAGGCAAGCCATGCCTTTCATCTCCCTGCTCACAGAGCCGAGGGGAGAGCCGCAGGTCCACGGAGGGGACGCAGCAGCGCAGCTGCCCAGGGCTAGCGGCTAGGGCCGCAGCTGCGGGAGCCGAGACCGGACCCCAGCCCCGGGCAGCGACCCCCCGGCCAGCGTGCACACCTCCGGCGGGTCCCTCCAACGCCCCCGTGACCGCTGAGCGGCTTGCAGGCTTAGAATCTACCGAAGGCTTTTCTCCCACGCACCACGCCCACACGGACACGGACCCCCCAAGTCCACCCGAATGATCAAAAAGGGGAATTTACGACTTGGGGGCCTATCATGAGCACACCTATTCAGGTAGTACTTATGAGCCTGGCCAGGTACCTGTTACACTCCCGCAGCTTCCCATGAAGCTGGTGCCAGTCTGGAGGACGGAAGGGCTCCAGGATGAGGCACAAAACCATATATTGTTGATCTGAGTAACTCCAGGAGCCCTTCACAGCTATTAAAGTCCATCACATACAATGCTAACAAGAGCAAATAGCCAGGCAACCTACGTGACTGTATCTTGATACATCACACAATAGCTTCATTTAGCTTAATGTAATACATTACAAAGGCAGCACAGAAGTTAACATTAGTCAACAACATAATGGACAGATAAGTGTCTCGCCATGGTTAAGAACATACCCAGGTTCCATTATAAGCTCTATTTTTAGCCCCTCCTTTGCTCCCTCTCCTCAAATTGTACGAATAGCAAAATTGGTCTGCTTGAAAATACTAGGCTGAAGTCAAAGGAAAAAAATGTTTCTGAGAAGTCATGGAAAAAAATGGACAACTTATTTTAAATTAGACATCACTCTGGATTTTGCAATAAAATTGTGAGGACACTAGGGGAATGCACAATTTTCTGTTTGATACCTGGCTATAATTCACCTTAAGGTTCATCCCTGGAGAAGGAGTTTTTCCTTATTTGATACTGAAAAAGTCTGGCTTTTGGATGCTGAAAGGTCCTACCTTCTAGCCCCAGTTTTCAGCATTCTTTCTACGAGTCCTGACCACCACTCGGAGCAGTAGGCATGTTGCAAAATAACAGGCAACTGCTGCCAAATACTCAAGTTACTCTTAGGTTCATTGAAAGTTAACATACATACAGACCTACTTCATAAAAGTTTCTCAACTAAAGCCCCCACTGTACTTTACCAATTCAGTAAACTTTATCCCAAAGGTTCCTTAAGATACTAAGGCAATTACGTGGTAATTCTTACAATGAATGATGGCAAAAATGATTTTCAATATACAGGTCTATTTTTAAAAAGCATAACCATAAAAATACGTAGTTCCATTTTATTACCAAGAGAGGCTGAAAATTTGTTGAGTCCTTTTTAATTTTTTTTTTTAAGTTTTTTAAAAAAAGAAAGAGCTACTCAGAGAGGAAAAAGTGAAAAACATTTTCAAAGGGCATTACAATTAAGCAAAGGAGCTTTTAAAACTATGAAAATAACTGAAAGAAGCTTTAAATGCAGAAAGAAGATGGGAGTTTAGCTGCGACACTTGTTACACGTCCTCCACAGAAAGCTTGAAGAGTTTGTTCCACGAATTGGGCAAAACTTGGAATAAAAAATTAATAGTTTTTACATTACATTACATTACTATAGTCAGGAATCTAAGAAAACCCTACCATATATCTGAGCTAGTGAGACAGCAGTAAAAAATCTGTAATGAGAGCCAGGATTCTCAAGTTCATCCCAAGCTCTGATTTGCTGTACGACTTCAGCCGACCCACTTCATCCCTTTCACCTTCTCCTTCTCCGTAATTACTGCAACAACCAACAGGCCCCATTATACACCTCTGGGCCAAGTTCCTTGTAGGTTTAAAAGCGGCTCCACCGATTTTAATGGAATTGCATACTAATGCAGAATTTGGCTTTCATATTGGGATGTTATAATTAATTAATGCTTAAGAAATTCTTTGTAATCATCTGCAGTAAAAAGCTACACAAGTGCAGTTATTGTCGACATACCGAAAGTACCTAGGGAAAAAAAAAATCAATACGTGGCGTCCATAATCTGCAATTGCTGCAGGTGGCCTCCTCATGCCAAAAAGAGCACGTAACAAAGGTGACAAAAAGTCTGCATATTCTCCTGTGCTCATTGTTGGAAATGCTGGTCCTTACGAACTCAACACTTCAACTTTTTCAGGTTTTCTGTGATGCTAACACCACTGATAAATCCATCATCGGATGGATTTCAGTTCTAAATAGCAACACGCTCGATTTCAGCCTATTTCATTCCGCCTGCCTTCTAAGGGGCGCAGGAGAAACAGCCTCCTGCGCTGTGGGTCAGGTTCAGCCTTGCCCGCCGCGAAGGGAAAGGTGCGGAGCGAGCGGGCGCGTGCGCACGGCTCCCATCGCCGCCCGCCCGCCCGCCCGCCCGCGGCACGCTCGCTTCCTGAGCGAGCACCGGAGCTACACCCTTCAGCCATCCAGCGTCACTCCAGGGAGGGCCTTGACAGCAGTGATTAGTGAACCTGTACTGCCATACTTAACACAAGCCAAGCTTTTTTGTTGAAAATAAAATTACCGTCCACGCTTAAACAATGTGCACAGCAAGAACTGAAACATGACGGTTTATAAAAATCCAGGCCCTTTTTTATAAACTGCATGAGCATAAGCATTCACCTAAAACTAGTAAACCTCACCTTTATTTGTATAATTTTAAAGACTGCCTTTGTCCTTTGAATTTGAGCTTTTCGAAGGCACCTGGAAGAAACGGGCCCAATTCTTAGTGCAATTAAAATGAGATTTGAGTACCAAAATCCTTTAGAATTGGCTAAAAATGACAGCGGTCAACACAGGATTTTCAAATTGTCTTCTACCGGCGTTCAGCCGAGAGTTTTACGGCCAGGCAGTGAACTCCCGAACGTGGCGCGAAAACCCTGCAGGAAGTTTTGCTGAGGCAATGGGCACTGTCAAAATATTCTACCTCACTTTACAACGTGATGCCATATAAACTGTTTTTATTTTTGGTAAGTAAGGAAAAAAAGGCAGTATTTTGAGAAAATTAAATACCGTTCACTAAATTATCCTGCGAACTCTTCAAGGCAAGACCCGCATCCTTACAGGCTTTTCAACTGTGTTTAGTACAAGCGGACCCTGGTTTTGAGCAGGGCCTCTGGTTACCACTGCAATAAACATAAAGAATACCGCTAAGTTCAATCATAAAGACTTCTTGTAATACCCCACGCACTCTATCAAGACACAGGACATCAAAGGAAACACGAGAAATAATGCAGAAATGATAACTGCTGTTAGATTCTATGTATAGTCCATTCCTTTATCACATAGCATTACCCATATGGCATCAATTATGTGACTTTGAAACACTACAGGTTGAAAGAAAACTGGAGAGGTAGGGAAAAGGGATGAAGTTTAATAAACAAGGGCTGTATTTGCTTTTGGTGAAAAGTACGTCATACCGTTCATTTAGGAGATCATGGAGAAAGTAAACCTCTGGGGGTATGCAAAGAATGATCCCAGATAAATGAGCTGATTCTGACATTTTAGTGTGAGAGAAAGCAAAGAAATCATAATTTTAGGAGAGTATTTTTCTCACAGGGATGGTTAAAACCAATGCTGACGAGATGTCCCTATACATTACACAGGCATCATCAATTACCTGTTTAAAATAAATAAATAAATAAATAAATAAATCACAATTCTCAAACATTATTTGCCAAAAGCCAAAAAATATTATTTCCAGTTACCTACTGCGCTACATGCTGTATAAAAAGAGCTTTTACATTATTTGCCTTGCAGTAGCTGTACGTGAGTATTGCAGCAGTGACCTCTCATTTTATAAGCATCCCTCTATATATCTGTAACAACAACAAGTTCAGAAAGAGCACTGCAGCACAAATTAAATACCCACATTTAAGCTATTTAAGCTGTGAGACATAATCACTGCATAAAGAAAGTAAAACCTCTAGTGTATGGAAGAAAAGAATCCTAAACAGCTTTGTCTCTGTGAAATGTATATCCTATAATATAACAATTTTATAGGGATATCTTACACATTAAGATCCATTGCTGGAAACAGAATCAGAAAAAACCTTCAGAGCAGAAGCAAATTTCAAATGGAATTTTTTCTTACACTAGCATCCCTATTTTGAAAGGAGTTCATAAAACACTTCATGGCACAAAGGAACCCAAAATAGTGTTAGTGTGTCCTTCTAGAAAGATTAACCTGCAACATATCCCAGTGTCTGAAATCAAACATCTGCATTATTTGATCTAATGCTATTAATAAACATGAAAGCTGTGGCACCTGTGAGAGAGTGAAAAATGGAACACAGAAGTATCTTTTAATTAAATATATTAATGGTAAATAGCACTTCAGCCAGGGAATTTTATTTTATTTTTATAATTTGGCTGCAGACTAAACATATACTCAAGTAACTTTCAATTATTTCAATATATATTCAGATAACTTTTCTGGTTTATTTGTTTACAAACTTACTTGCTCCCCGAGGTCTCAGCTATCGGGTGCTCAAGCAGCAGGTAGCCAGCTATGCTACGGAAGAGGAGAGGAAAGAGGAGCAATACGGCACCACCTCCACGGCACGACCCAGTGAAGCCTACGCGAAACCCATACAGGGCATAGCTGAAGATCCCTGGGTTTGCGAAACTACATCGGCTTGAGAAAGGTGTCACCTGCCAGGTAGCCCTTTTCCTGGGGGTGACCTTACGTGGCACGTGGCAGGCTGCCAGGTGTAAATCCACGGGGCGCAACGCCGGCAAAACCAACGTCCCATGTCCTCTTCTGCCTGCACGCTTCCCGTCCTTCGCTCTCGCCCGCGCAGGAGGGCAGAGGGCTGGGAACACAGCAGCAGCAGGGACAGACAATGACAACGCTCTGACAGCTGGCACTTGCAGCTTCTCTTGGGTGCTGCTTCACCTCCCCACGGGCCCTCCACCTCCGAGGAGCTGGACGACAGCCCCCAGCTCTTGCTCCGGCAGGCTGCAGCCAGAAATTCCGTGCACAGCAATGATTTTTCCCAGGGTTGTGCACCCTTCCCACAGCTTTCAGCAGGAGGGAGAAAGGAACTCCTTAATTCAAGATATAAAGAAAATATGTATTAAACAGCTACCAAGTATATTGTGTTACCGAAACCTGTGTTTTAAAGAGGTGGAGAATACGGAGCTAGCTAATATTACAATGTTAGACTCTGCTTGACCGTTTAACTGATTTACAGATCCATCTAGTGAAAAAGCATGAGTTCATTTAGTGAAACCTATGTATTAGATTAACAATCAAGAAAAGGCTAAAATTAAAATGAAGAATGAGGAGAACATTAACAGTAAGAGTTTTCAAGAGCGGAAAATGTTGGGTAAAGCAGCTACATACTGGAAAGGCAGGAAACCGGTGGTTTAATTTCTTGGGATTGTGCACGTTCAGATCCCACACAGTCTGAGCCATATTTTTCAACAACAAGCTGATACATTTTCTGTCTGATCATTATGGATTTTGACAACGTCATTTTGGAACCTTGGTTACTAAGATATCAATAATTAAATGCTTTCACACTTCGCTCTTGTGGATACTGGCAACTTATCTTTGTCCTCTGAAGAAGCTAATGGTATAATGGGCAAAACATCAAGAATAATTAAGGAAAATGCTGGTATAAACTCCATCAGAAAAAAAATACAACTTTGTGCATGGCTCCTGCTTGATATCTTACACCCTGCACTTAGTTTCAAAATTAGGGAAAGTTATTTCTTTCTGGTACCTCTTAACTGTGTTTTGTCTGTGTTTAGAGAAAGAAGTACATGCTGTAATTAATGATTTAATAGCCTCTATGTGTACTCTCATTTTCTAGTTAAAAGAGTAACTGGCTGAAACAGCAGTAGCCCATTACAAGAAGCATCCTTCTCCTTTTGTCGTTTCCTTAGAAAACACTCCCTGTAACACAGCACTGCTGAAAGTCGCAAGCCTTGATTTGCAGGAAAGATACTGCAAACCCAGTGACATCTTGGAGCGGAGGGGTGGGAGAGGAAGAATTAATTTTAAAGAGCACAAAGTCTATTTTATACCTGTAAGTACATAACCTTCCCTAACCAGGAAACTCATACAGGAAAATTCGAGGAGGTGAAAAGCCCTTTCCCAGGGGCACTGGACACACAAGGAGGTAACAGGAATTTAAAGAACATGTAAAAAGACAACTTTATTACAAAACTGCTAATATCTTGATGCTGTCACTGTGAGAAATCAAGGCAGAACAGATTAATTTGTCTGAGCAGTGGATGCAGCTTTATACAAATGATTAATACTTGGCAAACCCCCTCCACTTGGCTTGTCACCAGCAAACTCACTACACTTCCTTCCCAGCCCTCCATTGTATTTTATATAATGACAGACTAGGCTCCAAGATGAGATGTAGCTCCCGTGTCCAGATCAAACGCAAGCAAACATCAGAACAAGAAATCTGAACAGGCAGTTTAGCTGCAGTAGTGAAGGACAACTTGAATCTGCAGCAGATGTCTAACCCTGCACCTAAACTCAACAAGCATCTCTGCCCCATCATCAATTCTGTTCTGAGGATTAAGATACAGTACAGGAATGGTCAAAAAGCACTGATTTTTTAATTTACTTTTTTTAAGTCAAAAGAGAACCGATTAACACCACCATATAGCACTGCTTTTACATCATCCCAGAAAAGTCCCAGGCATAACTACATAATTAAGCGAGTGATAAAGCACAACTCCCAGAATACTCCTGGAGAGGGCAAGTCTTAAGGTACAGAATTACAGGACCCTGAATCTGCGTTCCACACCCCACAAACAAGGAGGAGACACAGGAAAACAAGCTGAGCCGAGGACAGATGGGTAGTAGGGCTGCTCTTCATCCGACCTGCTCTTGTTGAGTACCTGGAGCTAGTCTGAGGGAACTGTGCTCGCTACCAAGTGACCCCAAGAACTGGAAAAACGTCAGTAACTCCTATTCTATACATGCAGAATACAGCAATCTACATGTTACCTGACCTATGGAGAGTGGTTCCCATCCAGATCAGCAGTTGCACGTTGCTGCACAGCCTTCTTTTTAAAATATGTAATCCTGTAGTTAGTTACACAGAAATCCTTTTCCATTCCTGTACGTAACAATTCCACGTTCAAGTTGGTGACAAAGTTCTTACTAAAACCACATTAGCTCCACAAATGTTTATCTTTAATCTACAAATAACTACATTTAGAGAAAATGAAATGCTGCCTTTTCATCATTAAATTATGCAAGACTTGCAATCTTCATGAGTAAATTTGTTGCAATGAAAATGGACATCTTGGTATGAATTACAAAGGACTGGAAAATCCGAAGTAGAAATAAGCCACCAAAAAACTACAGGAAGAAATATTACAGGAACCAGTACGTCAACCCTAATTGTGTAATTACTTTTTGGCTTGGTCATATAAGCTAGAAGCAAGAAACAAGAGACAATGGTAATTTCTTACTGCTGAAATGAAGGTGTCAAACTGTCTTGTATGCTCTGCACGCTCTAAGCTAAAGTTTACATTTATATCATGTTACTTCAATTACAATCTTAAAAGAGACTTGAATACTTCAGCCACAATAGGCCAGGATTCATAAACATTAAACACACACAGTTGTCTGTGCGAATACATGTTCATAGATGTGCTTGTTATCGAAATTCTACTGCATAGATCATTCGTTTGAAAAAGAAAGCTTTCTTTTTTTTAAAACAAAAACGTACATTTTGAAATATTCAGCAGGGTACTTTTTTTTCCTGAGGAATTCACAAACATCAGTCAGTTAACGTCTGCAGCGACGTGAAATACAGTAAAACACAGTAACACTTCTGGGCCCGATTCTAGCAGCCTGACTCACAGTACTCTAATCCCCGCGATAACCTTATTTACAAGAAGCTACACACTGTAAACACGCAGAATTTTGCCTGTACTGCGACGTGGCCGGAGCCGGCGTGGAGGGAAGAAGGTGGAACTAAACGGCAGCCCTGCGCTCCCCCCGTTGCTGACCTCCAGCGTGCGCTGCCTTTCTTCCCCTCCCGCACGGAGCGCGCAGCCCTGACCCGCACCCTTCCCATGCCATCCAACAGGGCAAGTCATTAGCTGTCTTTTCCAAAAGCAGCCCAAAGCAATCTTTATGCTACTGCACATTATCGTCACTTTATTTTATAACTTATTTGTTTTCATTTCTTCAATTTTTCTCCAGTGGGATTGACTCTTGGTACAGTACTGACAGATGTGTGTGTGAGAAGAGCAAACTTTATTCTTTGGTAGACAGACAGAAATCAATGAAACAAAGACTGCTTTACAGTAAATAATCAGAATAGAGGGTGGAAAGGAAACAAATGTTAAAGACAGAAACTGAGTATATACAGAGTAGGTACTTATGTGTATAGTCAAAACCACGCATGGGCGTTAGGATCATCTCAACCAAATACGACAAAACTTCTGTTCTAAGCCATGTTGTCATAGATTTTACAGATTCTACAACTCATTTTAGGAATGTTTTAAACCATTTGAATGGGACTACCGTCAAATGACTATGCACAGAACTGTGTTAAGACTTATAAGGAACAAAATGCTATAAATAGTAATACATGCTGCAAAATTACTTACTGTATCTTTTTACACACAAATGCTAACGCTAATTAATATCAGAGCAACTTAGGAGCTACTTTTTGACTGTTTCTTGACTGACTTGGGCTTCAAGTGGCATAATTGGGGGGTATTTATGGGAAGAAGTAAAAAACTTGCCCATGATGCAGCAATTACTGAAATGCCAAGTATCCAAAGCTCTTTACAAGCTGGGATATTAAGATTACTCCAAGGACAATGGCAAATTAGGGGTTTCACTTTTTAGTAAATGACACAGGTACCTAATAAAGATTCTGTTACAAAACATTGCACGCATGTATATAAACAAGCTATCTCTCCGTACAAACAGATAGATCATTCTATCTCTATGTATAAACTATGCTTCTTGTTATATGCATACATAAAGTATAGGAGAATATTTTTGCATGTTGTCCATGAAGTGTAATTTTCAGAGGAGCAAACCCAGTTCCACAATCGTGTCAGTAGTCTCAATGCAGTCAGCGAGGTAACTAAGAGTCATGCTATTTGTCCGCAAAATATACATTTAATTGAATATACTAAGAAGTATAATTTGAAAGAATTTCAGGAAAAGTATTTTCCTGAAATTGTCGAAAACGAAGCATAACAATATGACATAAATAACTGAATAATATTTGTAATTAATAAAAATATGACTTGTGATTTTCTGCATATTTCTGAAAAAATAAACCCATTTTGTATTTATACAGTATGCAGAATCCCCTCCTCTTTTATTTTAGAATTACGTGATTAAACATAGCTTTCTGTAAAGAGTAAGGCCAGATTTTAAACCGAGACTCAGATGCAAACACTGACATGAGAAGAAGCCACATCCACAAGATCCAAGACCAGTTTTGGCTCATTTTTACCTAGCTTCCTCAATCTCCAGCATAGGATATGAGTAATTGTGACAACTGTAACATTAGCCATTCTGGTTTTCCTTAGGCTTTTTCCTCCTTTTCTGTTTCCCAAAGAACTCGATGAGGATTTTTGATTGTTTGTTTTCTTTCCTTTTTTATTTAGAATCATTTGACTATTACGAGGATTCTTTTTTCTCTGCAGCTGTTTAACCTCCACTTCAGTTTTGAATTGTAAACCTTAAAAGAGACCCCTTTCTTCAACAACTTAAAATACAAGTTCCTTTCTCTTAAAATGCCTTTATCTTACATTGAATAACTAATGATAAAGAACATACTGCCAAACCATAGCAAAGGCTAAGCATATACAGCAAAACAAAAAAATTGAATTATAAACTCCACCTCAAACCTATCACCTATGTATCACTATTTAATTACAAAGCTGTACATTAAGGATTAATTCCCAGAATTCTCTTATGAAGCAAGGTATATTCTCCCCCGCTCATTTTATGGGTTGAAAACAAAACTCAGCGTCTTCCCTTCCAAGAAAAATCAGGAGTTCCTAATTCACAGCATTATGTTTCTACACCTTTTTTTCTTAAACCCAGAACTGCACACGGTACCAAAAGGATGCCAAAAGAGGAAAGTTCAAAATCCTAACACTTACTACAAAAACTCGAAAGCACCGATATTCTAGGTCTTGCTTCTACTGGCAAACTCTGTAGTTGCAAGTTTCACACGTACATTAGCCTGACTGGGATGCAAGCTACCTTTGGCAATGTAACGATCAAATGGCAGGAATGTTTTGGTACAATCACATGGATACAGACAGGGATTCCCTCTTCCCAATTCCTTCAACTGTGGTATAAAAACAAACTTGTTTAATACTAAAATTTTACTTCTGTAAGTAGTTTTATTCTATCTCAGGAAAAAAGAAAACAAAAAATTATACTGATGTTTCCTATGATCCCAGCCTCCTTTGGCTGGCAGTTTAGAGACCCAGCCATACCCAGCTACACCGTGCTAAAAACTGTATGTGGTGGATACGCAGCGTGTGTAAGAAAGCCCTGAAGTACATTTTTAGTAGGAATGAATGACAGCAGAAAGTTTAAAAGACTACTGTGAGGGAAAATTATTAGTTCAGTACATAGACTTATGCCAGATTATATCTAATTTCAGGAACCTAATCTGTAGCTGCAATATTTTTTTTCCACAAAAAAAACCCGTGTACGTATATAAAAGTTAGGGCTCCTTGAACCATGTACTGCTAGTTTTGATGCCTGAATTTAGCTCTGTGTTTTCAAGTTTTGGATCCATTAAAGACACACATAATAAATAGATATATTACTGCGTAGGGTATGAAGTTCTATTTAAACTTCAAAATACCAGCATTTAACAGACACTTTTGACTGAAGGCAGGTCTTGTGAAATGAATTTTAATAAGCAGGGCCCAGAAAATAGGAGAACCTGAATATCAAAGAATGTATTTATGACAATTTGTTAATGTAAATAGTTTGAACATACGTATCTTTTCAAAAGTGTGCCTGCTTTCAGGCAAAGCAAGATAATACAACATTCGTAACAGCAGAGATTTGGGTAACAATCTAAAACTGCATCCTCGTAAGAGGATTTTATAATGGAGTTGCTGACAGACTTGAGATGCCATCGAGGGCACGGCCAGAACAAAGCTTTAAGGGAGTATTTGTTAAAAATAGTCTCATGTTATACAGTTGGTGAGTTTTGGTTCACTGACTAAAATTAAAGACGCCATCTTTTTTACTTCTGATATCTCATAATAGCTTTTTCATTTTTTTCTGCTTATGTCACCAATATTTCATGTCTGCCTTGATCTTATTTTTAATGTGATTTACATACATACAAGCACCAAAAGATAATAATGATAACAATAATACACAGTATAGTATGGCTAAAATGTAACTTCAAGACTGCAGCTGCAATTTATGTTCTGTCTTTGTTTGCCATGTTTTGTCATAACGAACCAAAATAAAAGACCCTGATGAAGACACGTTTTGAGAAAATGTCATCTATTTGCACAGAGACAGTAGTTTTAGGAGTCCTGGCTTGCTTTGGTGCTACCCACCCCACAGCTGCTAAATGGTTCAGGTACAACGCAGCCAGCACACAACTGCCTAGCAGCATGCAGACTATAGCTAGTAAATGGCAATTTTTAGTGATTTTAGTGGATGTCCATTTTAGACAGCAATAAAGGAAAACCAGCAACCAAAGGGAAAAAGCTACTGGGAAAATTACAGACTTACTAGGGATCTTTTGCTGAACTTTGCTTGCAGAAATGGGAAACAACCTTGACACATAAAAACTATCCTCCTTGTATTTTCTTCAGGAATACTTCCAAGGCGAAGAGCGTTTTTTCATACACAAGAATGTGCAAAGCCCACTGATTCAGTACAAAACTATCTCCAGAAGATAAGGACATCTGTAGCGTTCTAATGCTGCAGTCTTGCTGCAGTCTAAACACCGGGCGGTAGGCCTTGCTCCCTACCTTTTCCGTGATAGTGGACAATGCATACCTCCTGACAATATCATCATTATAAACTTTATTATTACATTTGGTATTTCACGAGATGCCTGGCAGCTGATTGCTGAGACACTGCATAGCGTACAGCTCTCCCACACACTTCATGGACATTTACTGAATCCCAGTATAACCTAACCTGTTAATGCTTCTGGAATGTATAAACACTGTTAACTGCTAAATTCCCTGTATCAACATTTCAGAAATAACCATTAAATAAGTCGGTTGCTAACTGTTGAGGAAGATTTTGATTTATTGAATAAAGTATTATCATGGGATGAAAATCAAGATCGCATTTTTAGGGAGACATGACATATTATCCATAACGCAATGTAATTTTGTACTAAAAGAGTACGGATAAAGAGTGTGTTTTTAGAACAGAATCAACCGCCAAATTTACACAATGCTGTTACCTATCAATACAGACACTTGACTGTGACAATATTGTCTATTTATAACTTAATACTATCCTGAATATTAACAAAAGTTTCTTGGCATCATATTAATAATTGTCTAAGTATTCCAAAACAAATTAAAATATTCCACCTGATTGAATGCCATCAAACAAAACGTCCGTTCCTGGTTGGGTCATTAGTATTACATTACATCCCTCTCCAGAAGAACAACTGCTTAGCATCTACTCCCAAATCCTTAAAGATTCTTCAGCACTTAAACATGCACAAAAGCCTATTACTTGACAAGATGAGCACCCAACCAAGAAATGTCTACCAGAATCTTGTCTGTATCGACATTACATCAACAATGAGCAGAGGCACAGCATAAAGGTATCAGGTAACACAGGTGAAATTCTGTTCCCTAAGCTGACACTACAAGTCTCAGTGAAAGCCCAATACAGTCAACAGAGGCAGTAAAAGACTCAAATATGAGTCGAACGGGCTTTGGACTGGGTCTTAACAAGAGCGAACAGTGGAAGCATCACTCCCCATGGCTTACTCCAAAGGACAACCCACAAGCAGTTCAGGCTGCTCCAAACCTTTGCTTCAAGCTATCAACAACTAAGTCAGTCTGTAGCATATCTGAAAGTGAAGTAATCCATAGGAAACTCGCAAGCCAGGCTAATGTCCAGCTGCAGAAAGGACACCTGAAGACACTGCCTGGCAAGTTCTGGGTTGTCCGTGAACGTCTGCCGGGAAGGGCACGGCTGCCGACAGCTGAACGGGAGAAGGACTGGAGAGCCTCTTTGAGGTTCCCTCCACATTTATGTCCTACCGTTCTGCAACATGGAAGCAGACCCAGGAGAGGAACTGAAGCTCCCCAGCCCATACCACTTAAGTTCATTTTTACTACCCATAGCCCAGGACTGCTTGACCTACCTTAACAGCCAATGTAAAGCTGTTGTCGTGTGTAAGGTGACAGGCATTTGCTTCAGCTGAACAGTTCTCAAATACGGTCCATCGCCTGTAAGTCTGGGGGATCCGGCAGAAGTTCTTCCCCACACGGGCTGGACGGAGTCGTGACGGGGCCGAGAGGCTTGTGCAGGGACGGAGCAGTGCCACCCACCAGGCTCCACACCAGCCCAAGGAGCCGAGGGCACGGGCAGGGGAGGGAAGGGGGAGCTGAAAGCCCCTTTCGCACTCTGATACGTACATCCCTGAAGAGACTGACTTTCTGTCTGGTCCTCAACTCCTTAATCACACTAAAAAACTGGTACCACTAATATCCAGATAAGCAGCTGTTGTAGACGCCAGGAAGAATCTAATGCCTCCTTCCTCAGTGCAGCCGCATCCCACATTGAATGTATCCAAGATCACAATTATAAGAAAGCAAATTCCTTAGGTTAAGAAACTGCGATTTTAAAGTTTTGGGGGAGGTCCTGTCTGGAAAGTACAGAGCACATCAATGATCTGAAAGACTTCAATAATCATTACACGCTCACAGTTTTTAACACAAAAAACCACATAGGGACATCTCTGCTGTATGCAAGCAACAAAATCTGGGGGACTCCAGAGCGTTAATATTATTACAGGTTTGTACTACTGCTGCCGAGAAGACCCACTCATGGATTATCACTCCATTATATCGGGCATGACACAAATACACAACACACAAAGACATTTCTACTTAGGCAATATAGCCAAACTACTTTACACAAAGTTGACAGCATAATCTTAAGTATATTCTTCCAGTCCTTACAACAAAGCACACCAGTCATTTTATCACAAATTTTAACTATTTTGTTTCCTTTTATCAACATGCAGTAAATCAACTTTACAAAATGTAAAGTTTGTAGTGTCTACAAACAAAGTTCTTAATTTTACCCTAATGCAAACAAATAGTTTTGTTAAGTAAAAACCACTACCAGTGAATGTCAAGTAACAAAAGATGTTTTCCTTTGAGAAATGTCAAATACTTTGCTTTTTCACGACGAAGCACAAGTTTCAAAAGGACGATCACTTTGTTTTGTAATTTGTTTATTGCTTAATCATGAAGACCAGATTGAGCATTTGTCACACAGTTTTGTGTTGCGCACTCCTACAACAAGAATGTGCTGTAAAATTTTATTTCTTTTTCCTTCATTCAGCTTACTGCTTGCTTCTCCTACTGCTTATTCAGCTAACCATCTCAAAATGAAACGCAATCACATAGCAAGATTTCACTGCTGCTAGAATATTTTAGACAGAAAACATATAAGCATGAGGAAATAATGCACCACTATTCTCATATATTACGTCGGAGTATTTGCTAACTAATATAGATAGGAAGCATTTTATTGCAGGCCCAGAGCAAAAACAAAGGAAGACAAGGTATCCTGGGTAAATGATACATTTCAGCATATAAAAAACCACATACACACTGTCTTTGCTGTTTCAAGTTCTACCTTCTACTTTTCAAATATTCTTTCAATAAAATTTGCAACGAGTCCGACCTAGTTAGTCCACCTAGTTTACATCTCTCCATTTTACTCATAAAGTTAAGGCGGTTACCAGAATTGTACTCTTACGCACAAACTATCTAACTAATTAAATTAATATGGCAATGGCAAGGGAATTTGAGGGTTAACTAGAAAGCAAAGCATATGTTTAAAACAGCACTGTGTATCTGGGATTCTGAGGGTAAGTGAATGACAGTTAACATATGAATTCATATATTTCCATTTTTGGGGACTATACAGCAGTCCAGATCTCTACCTGTCAGTCTTGTCTTCTCCATGGCACTAGTCCTTCCTCTCCCTTCTCCTGAAGGCACTTCCACTCCTGCTCCTTTCTACACAATTACCCTGGACATTAGAGCGAAAGTAGTACCCTGCCCGATGGCTTGTATCTGACGGTTCCCTGTCTTCAAGGCCATCTGGCTCTGGTCCTGGATTATCAGGTGACAGGAGTTAGTCATCTTGCACCCATGACAATAAACCCATTATCTTTTACCCCTGTCATTTTGGAAGAGGTATCCTAGAAAATATGCTGAATAAAACAAGATAATACTTTACATCATGTAAGTACATACAGATGTATTTTATGCGCTTCACTGCAGTGTGGCTCATACACTGAAGGACGTTCACTTAGAGAACACCAGGACATCTTCCAAGCTTCAGGCTTAGCTTACAGAAGACTTTTCTTAAGCACACTGCTGACAAACTGAAAACAGGAGATAAGAAATATTTCTGTTTCACTGCACAGGCTTGTAGGACTGAAACCCTAAAATCACTGTGCATATAAATGATGGAACAGCAAGCTATACTGAGAGGAACAAAAAGGGCAACTAACCTTGAAAATGTGGAATAAAAAGTCTCTCTCATCAGAACTATCTTCAGAAGGAAACACATATTCTCAATCCTTTAAGGAGATAGCACGCTCTAAAGACAGCGAGAAACACCCTGGCCCTCTCGCAGTGCGGAGGACAGACCTGAAGACTATCTGTCCGACAGCTGCAACGTAAGAGGCTGGAATATGCAAGTGTATGTACTGGGGTGGGGGGGAAGTGGTACACGCTTATTCTGTTCAGCCAAGCACGTTGTATGTATTTCCTTGAGATATTTTTCTCAGTATACAAGTATCATGTAACTGGGTGGTTCCTACTGAGATACTACATTCTACTTACCACAGCGAGTTAACACTGGCAAATGCTTTATTATTATTTGACTGTTTCTTTTAAACTCCCTTTGCACATTCTTCGACCAGTTAAAGCAAAACAGTTTACTATCTGTTACAGTGTCCATTTTTCACGTCATATGAACAAAAAGGCAATCTAGCTTTAGCACTTTTAGTACCAAGGTATTTCAACTTCCTAAGCAGTTTTCTTTACACAAGTGCAAGAGCAACTTGCATTTGGGGAAGAATGAGGAAGGGGCTAGGACGGAAAAACCCTTTTTATCGTAGAGTCCAACCTCTTTCACCTGTGAATCAATAAATATTGCAAATGAGGAATAGCTAGTCTGTCTTCCCTCAACACCATGCACGGAAAAGGGACTGGGAAAAATCAGAGGCAAAAGATGCCCCTCAATTTGATGAACAGAGGGAAACAGATTATCACGGGGAACTTCTGTCTGTAATCTGCTAAGAAATCACTATCAGACTAAACAATAGCTGCTTATATTCCAACATGCAGCCATCTATCCATATGTCTCTTATCCAATATTTTCTTGATGTCAGCACTATATATCCCTCCATTAGGGAACTACTGCCACAGTTCCCCTATCAGTAAATAAAACTGTGATCAGCAGATCTGAAATACAGCAAATACTTGAAAAGGTATCAGAGGTGTTGATATGTGAAAAGGAGACAAATCCGTTTCCCAGCAAAGGAGGAAAGAGCTCTATAGCCATAAACATGTCACCTCACATGCGGGCATGGCTATCCCACATTTATTTAATACACAAAAACGGGCTAGAGAAAGCACTGCATACCCATGCACAAACATACACCCATTTGCCCTGTACAGGCACAAGGCCTACATACCTATGACAAAAAAAGCCAGTAATATGTCAAACTGAATTATCACTACATATAGCAGAAAAAAGAAGTTAGCCCAATTAAAAAAAATACCTGCTAGCAACTCTAGACAACATCCTAACTTTACATCAAAGTGCTATGCTATTAGCCATGGGTGATACTGACTTTGGCCACACAGTGTGTGGAGGGTGTTTCTAAAGCTAATGCTAAGTATGTACTGCTATGCTTTTAGAGAGATTTTATTATTTCTCACACAAACTTTGGTGAACATTACGTTCCGAGGAATCACTAATGCAAAATGTTAATTGAGGCTACAGATTTCTCCAAGGCATCCAAGTTAACTTCAGCCTGAGCTTCCTGCTACCAATGTTGAAACAAATAGCTCGATGCAGCAGATGTGTCATACCCAGTATTCAGATGGTACCCCGTTTCCTTCTTAGCTGTGTTCTCTCCTCCTCTTAAGTAAATACTGGAATGATTACAAGTGAAACAGGGTGTGAGAGCAGAAAATGTGATACAGGCTACACACAATTAGCAGAGAAGCTGCTTTTGACACACTGCTGCAAAGAATTATGCAAAGAATAATCCAAGGAATTAGCCAATGTGAAAGGGATGGAGTCTGCAATGATGGTGTGTTAAGATTTTCATTCTGCGATTTTACTTCCCAGTATCTCAGAGCACATATCCTTGCAAATCTTGCTGATAATCAACACAAATACCTAGTTTTGATATTGGAAACAGTGGGTTTGTCCTCCTGGCAGCACAAACTTGAAGTTTCTTTGTCCAGTTCTAGAAAACAAGGCAAAGGAAGTATGAAATCAAAAAACGAAAAAATACAAAGAGAGGGAACGTGACAGTCACCTCTGCTTCACTATGTACAAAATACTTTTTTTTAAAAAGAAACTCTGATAGTGCAATCATCGTAGTTGTTTTCTCCTGTGATCAGTACGTCCACAGACATCTTGCCTTCTAAGCATGAACAAACACCAAAGTTGGGGTTTTTTGGACTACATGAGTACTTTGCCCAACAATCAAAAATACGACATTCCATTCTCACAAAGATGGTTTACCATACTGCGGCTTCAGACATCCAGCTTTTCGGCAACTACAGCGTTCAAACCAGTCTCAATTTGCAGACTGACAGCAGTTTGAGCTCTGCCCAGCTGTTCTGCAAACACTGGTCAATGCTGCTCTGCGCCAGAAGTGCATTCCTGGCTAGGCTTGTGCTGGGGCACGCTGTGCTGCACCTACTACCAGGGTATCCAAACTCTTGAGGAGTTGGAAATTGGGCTTTGTAGCATCCTTTTTATCATTCCAGCTAAAAATCATAGGATTCCTGGAAAACCGGGTTCAGGAATCAGCTCACAAGAGCCCGTTATTCCACACGCTGACTGGAAATGAGATAGGTACTGCCTCAACATCTTTCCTATACCGAATGAAGAGCAATACTGCGGACTTGTCAAGCTTCGCCTACCTTGCCGATGGCCGAGCTAGTCCAACTCTGATAGCTGCTATACAGGCTAGCGGACGAGACAATACACTGAAAAGGTGGCCCAGACTGAAAAGGCTGGATGAAAGCCACAGGACCCTCTTGGACGGACTAACCGCACACTCCAGTAACTGCCAGGGAAGATAGTAAAGCTGAAAGAGGCTTAGCACAAGCACGCAGGAGATTTGTGACAGAAAGTTAGAACTCCATGTCAAGCCTTTCACGCAAACAATAAATATTACTTCTGCTCATAATCAGACTTTTCTCCAGCATCGTCTTTGAATGTTGAACCTTTTTCAATTAATTAAAAACTATGCACTGCAGAGTGCATATTTTATCAGCCCTCAGCTGCTTAAGTGTCTAGAAAAGACCAGGCAGTTTTTCTTTTTTCCAGGCAACCCAGAGCAAGTACTTGCAAGGGTCATATCTTTTTAATTATCTTTTCTCTCTTTGATTAATTATTCCGTCTGACAATAGCGTGTTTCTAATGCTATTCACCTGCCTTTGATGATTGACAACTTTTCTGTCTGATTCAAAGCAAACAGCTGCTGCCATGATTGCCTAGCAACCAGGATGTGATGGATGAGCCCCAAAGATGGATGGCTGCAATAAATCATGTCTCCAGCTATAAAACTGAAAAAAGGGATAAGAATAAAAGCGAACAAAAAACAAAACAAGGTTTCTTCCCATGAGTGCACTCAGCTCCTTACCAATTACACCTGAAATGGACTTTGTGTCTATTAATAGCAAAGTTTTCTAATCAGTAAGAACACGATGATGCCGTTTGTATCAAGGTGTGTTTACAATTGTTCCAGCAAATTGGCACTTGTACTTCAATTACCTACTGTGTTACACAAGTGCAGGGGTAGGAGATCAAAGTTTTACCTTCTACTGTCGAAGGCTTTATAGAAAATATGCTTTTTCAGGGTTTTCTCATGACGTTGGACTTGAATGAAGTGTATAAACTTGAATTCTCCTTACTTTTGGCAACTGAGAGCGTACTGAAAGCAAACTGAACTCAATTTGTAGAAGGAATAACAAACACTACATTTCTGAAAAACTCGTTTCTTTAAAATTCATATAAAGTCACCACTGGCTTTGTGAAACGTGTTTTAACCTAGATGCTGTGCACTGTTTATTAAATGTTGCTGTAATTCCCTCTTGCCAGGAGGGCATCTCGCAACCAAAGTAAAAGTTCATGTGACAAGCAGCGTTTCAAAAATACCATCTACTTGTGCAAATTCCAGACTGATTCAACAAAAAGCCATTCTCGTCTAATTTCACCTACCATTCCTGTCAATCACTCAATTTTTCTACGATGTGCCAGGCAAGAAACATTCAAGCCGAGTTTGTCAACGCAGAACAAGTTTAACCGGGCTGTGCATTGCACTTGCTGTGCATTGCACTTGCCCGGAGATGTCTGTGCACAAACAACCCCACCACTGGAAGTTTTGGCACTACCTACTGCTGAAGCTGCTCTGGTGCTGGAGTGTCTATCTCCTGATAGTCACTGCCTGCGCTTCCAATGCAAGACCTAATTGCCTATAAAAAGCTGCTTCCTTAATTCTTCCAGCAGGTGGGGGTGTCCTGGCTCCAGCAAAAGTGCTTCAAAAAGGGAAGGGACTGCCCTTGCTGCTTACAGGCTATCCACCCCCAGCAGCATCCCGGACACCTGGGAGGGAACGCCAAGACTCAAAGATTCACAACACTGGGTGAAGAGGGTGAGCGGAAAAGAAAAATGTAAACGCTGAAATAATTACGTTCTAGAACTTTGTTTTCTTTGCCACTATTGGACCAAAATGCAGCCTGTTAGCGAAAAGGAAGCTGTTCACAAGCACATTTTTAAAGCATATTTTTGTACTGGAACTGGCAATGCCTGACAATGCGACGCTGGAACAGCTACAGTCCCGCTTATATCTCAGTGTTACGTACAGCACGTCTCTGTATTCCTGCAAAAGATTGCCCGTATCCTTGCACGGGCCACAGCTTTGTCTACATTCTCTACAATTATTGAAATGCTCTCACTAAAAACTTAACTCTGTCTCTGCCCGTCCCTCTCTCTCTTGTACAAACACACACACATACACACACGTAAATCCAGCCCCTAAACCAATTGTAAGGAACTCCTGTAATGACCAGCTAGTATCTGGTAACAAACAATGAGAAAGCAAAGCCATCAATCACAACGTGCACGCCGAGGCCTCCATTCTGTCCCAGCTCATCCAACTCTCAAGTTACAGCTTTACACGGCAAGTCTAAATAATATTCAAAATGATAAATGGCACTATAAGCCTGATATCCATCATCAATCTTTTTTTAAGGAACATCCATCTTCAATAATGCACGTTTGAATCATGTGAAACCAAGAGCTCCCAGATTCATTTACACAACCCCCAGCAAGCTGGTGCTGCTTGAATGATACGTGTCAGCCAGTTTGTCCCAACTGCCAAACTTAAAAAAAAAAGGGGGGGGGGGGGAGGGAAATAAACAGAGAGTGAGACAGAAAGAAAACAGGAGGGGAAAATCTTCAGGGGGTTGAACAAGCCGACTTAGCAGGTAATATGAAGGAACATAACCTCTTCAGTCACTCTGCCAGTTCCCCCCCCAGCACAGCCGCTCTCCTTCCCCCTCTCCGCCGGCCCGACCGTCCATCTCCCCGACGGGCGCTGCGCCATAGCCAGGCTGTGCTAAGGGGAAAAGACAGCAGTGCTGGAAAGGGAGCTCCCCCCACGCACCCCCCGCGCTGCCTGGCAGGGCCCGTGTGATAAATGACACATGTCATTCTGTCGGGAGGGAAGGGTGGGTCAGTGATGTATGGCTCTGCTGAAAAGGAAATCAACTGTTTGGCATGGTGCGGCTATTCTCCACCAGGATTTAGTTTCAGAACTCTAAAATGAAATCTCCGATGTTTCAAGTGCACGGTTAGGGCAGGCAGACGTGCGGCCGAGGCAGCTTCCCACCCCCCCGCACCCCCCCCCCCTTTTCTTTTTATCCTCTCTCTGCCCTTCGGATTTCAAAAAACTGCTCCACTGACTGGAAACTGCAAAAGAACACACATATATCAAAGTCTTCAATAGTTATGATCCATGATAAAATTTAAATAGGTTGAGGTTTCTATTTTTATTTATTATTGGGGGGGAAAAATGGCATGCAGGCTTGACACAAAAGCAAGATAAAAATTAGCATGTTTGAAGTAATCGTCCCACAGCTTGACATCTGCATAGTAAATTTTAAAGGAAAAAAATGTGTCAGGCAGGCATGAGCTGTTCCCTCCCTCCCCCCCTCTTTCATTAGCTCACTGGCAGGGTGGCACTTCTGAACCTCATTACTGCAGGAGGATTTATGAAGCTGAACCCAATGGCAAAGAAAAGGCATCTGTCAATAATTGTAGGGAGCTGCACTCACAGCTTTGAAATCTCATTAAGTATGCAGTTATCAGGCATAAAGATCAAAAACATTACTCAACTCCGACAGAATCTTATGGAGGAACATTAATTAGCAACAGGCCTACAGTACAAAAAAAAAAAAAAACCAAAAAAAACCCAGACTTCCTCTCACACCTGCCCAACCCACAAACCAAAAGAAACACTCCCCCTCCCTTCAGAAAAAAATAATTCCCAGCATCTGAGACTGATCAAGTACATGAAACAAGAGAGAGAAAGGAAAAAAAATCCAGTTGAGACAGTCTTGGCGGTGAAGAGAGAAAAGGAAGAAGCTGTCAAAGTTGAGAAGGATGTCAGCACTGGCCCTGATTACAAGGGCCTATACAGTTCCCAGGCCTTTTATCATCCCTGCCATCAAAAACAGACTCTGTGTCACAGATGGATGACTGATGGCTGCCAGTCTTGAGCAGCCTCGCCAAGCCTCCAGGAGGCCCCTGCTGAGATCTGGCCCTCCAGCAACAGGCTTGACCTAGCAGGAAAAGGACTGCGGGCACTGAGCCCAGTCCCAGAGATACTCAGCAACAGCACCCTGTTCTGTTCTTCCCCAGAACAATTCAGCCAGAGGTTGGTCGGGGTTTGTTTGTTCAGCTTACAGAAGTTAAATGGAATACTTCTGCTCTCCGTGCAAAGACTGTGCATTATTTGAAAATAACACTAACAACAAAAAAAAAAACGCTAACCAAAACAAAAAAAAAAACCCACCCCAAACAACTCTTCTTTGTCCACGCTGAACGTACTTTTCTAATCTTGTTTCTAGTTTGCTTTGTAACCACAATTTGCACACTCAATTGCTTAGAAAATACAAGAGGGTAAAATATAAATTGGGGGGGAAACATACAAATTCATAGACGACCATAAAACCAAGTGACCTTTGCAGCATTAAGTATGGTGTGCAACTAATTAAGAACGATGGCCATATTAAAATTTTTTTACAGAATCAAGGATATCAGCTACACAGCTTAACCCATTGCACATATTTTTTTCATTTCCCCTCTATCAAAAACTGTGATTGCAAACAATAACTCAAAGCTACTTGTTAAAAGAAAAAGCGGGGGGAATCACCTTCTACAGTCTTTTTCCCACCTGGGACTATGCCTGAAAAACTCCCTCTCTAGTTACATGCTACCCTTCATACATTTTATATTTCCCATAATTTTGCGCTACAGAAAAGCTTTCCGCTGTACAACTCCATTTCTGTGTTATTTACTATGTACTGGATTTTAATACAATGTACAAGTTTGTCTCTTATTTCATGAGATATACGGTGATATTTACGTGTCACTTGTAGCAATGCTGAAGATTGGCTTCTTAACGAACTACATCTTTAATAGCGCACAGAGTCAGGGATATACACGCGCGTATACAAGACAACCTGCCAGTCAAAATCTTTTCAATATCTAAAATTCATTCATTTACTAAGTCATGTACTTTAAAATAAATGTTAGCTCTGGCAAAATACGAAAGCGGAGGTTCCGCTCCAAACAACGTTTTAAAAAGAACTTTACATAAAGTGTTACAATAAGGTGTTTATATTTTTTCATATGCTTACCGTATTACTTTTATTATGTGTAGCATCAAAGTGATTATAGCAATTACATCTAACAGAATTAATTATAGAACATCCCATCATTCCTAAATACATAATGCATTAGAGGTAAGCCAAAGAAAGAAAACATCTTGACTGTGGTGACTATTGTTGGGAATAATTTTTTCTCCTAAGCATAAAGGCAAAACCAACGTAGAAAGAAATATATAGAAACGGTAAGGTAACACAGTAAAATGTTAACTACAAAAATCTGAATATAAAGGCAGGTACATTTTTAACAGAGCTACTAACCTGCGTAAAGCTGCACTAGCACAAATATCCACGTAAAATCCATTAAAGTTTTTTAATCATGAAATATGGAAACTAGCCAATTCACCTAACCAATGTGTTAGTACATAAAGACAAGAGTGTATGGGTGAAAGAGTTACAAGCCTTTACGTATGCAAAATAAATTCACTCAAAGCTTCATTAATATTAATTTAAATTCAGAACCCATTTACATTAAATTGTTCATTAAAAATTGCCTATTTTATGCAACATGCATTCCGCAAAGAACACATAAGAAACTGAAACAGAGGGCTCAATTTAACGATGGAAATATCAAAAGTAAATGAATTTGAATCATTCCAAACGAATAATAACACCGCGCTCTCCTCTACGCGTACGCGTGAAGTTTGTCGGGAGTTTGGCGGAAGGGCACGAGCACTGCTCCGCTTCCCCCTCGCTAAGGCTTGGCCAGCGCCCTTCCGACCTCCCCACCACCTTACGGTCTTGCTAAAACAAGAATTATTTATGGAGAGGAGCTAAAAACCACCTCCGAAGAAATGTTCACTAATTGTGAGCACACTGAATCACTTCAAAACTTGTATTTATTCCAAGCGACGTCAAGTTTAGCTCAGCTGTTTAACAGTAATCCCCAGTCTGAAGAGGATGGGAGGTAAAGGTAAGGCAGGCTGGGAATGGAGAGCTCTTCCTTGGTAAACTCCCACACCAACAAATACAGTGAACTTACGCGATTCCCAACAGCTGTTCTGAATGAAGAAAAGAGAGTCATAATTAATAACATGTGTCCTGACAGAATTAATTAATAATTTATAATTAAGTCTAAAATATGAACTTAGGTTGTTCTTCAGGAATCGCACCTTTACTGCCCGAACGAGCCAGGTAATGGCATTGGCAAAGAGCTTTCAGGTATTTTGTGATCTTCTGGTAACTCCTTCCCCACTCTCCCTCCGCCCCCGGGGAAAAAAAACCTTTGAACATTTTCTGCGAAATATCTTAAAGTTGATGCTTGCAAAGGGAAGTGTTTGAATTCCGCAAATTGGCTCTCTACTGAGATGACCAAAATATCTTTCAGGCGCAAAAATCAGGAAAATGCAGTAGCATGAATCTCGCAGTCTCTGAAATTAAACCCTACTTATTTCAACTCTTACAGTTCTTTTTATGAAAACGGTAACAAACAATTTCAAGCTCTGACAATGTTCTATTCTGCATTATTATACTTAAGAAAACTACTATATAGTCTCTCGTGGACTATGCTTTAAATCCTTTGAGCCAATTTTCATGCATTTTTTTTTTAAATGTGGAAATCAAGAAAAATAATTGCATAAATTTTTTCAATCCTCCTGCTTTAGGTAATGACACACACAGAGAAAAAGCAACGCAGCCATTGTTTAGTGGGATTTTTTAAATTAATTTAATGTCTAACTGCAAATGCTGGAAACTAGAATTAATCTGTCTGGATAAAAAAAGGCTTACAGACATTTAAATGCATGTATCGGGACACTTTATCAACCTAACATAAAATTGTCATCTTATCTTATTATATGACTATTTTATGCATGTGTCAAAGAATTTAAAAATGAATGCCTGTCTATTCAGTCTAATTACAACTGCATATTATCTGTCTGGATGTACCAGTCCATATCATTGTTACCAAATACAATATATTGCATTCACCTTTCATTTTTAACTTAAGGCTGATAAACCACAATTTGGGTGTAACTAAATTTAAAAAAAAAAAAACCCAAACACACATAGCAGAAAAAAAAAAAATCAGACTCAAACACCTGAGGTAGATTATTTAGTAAATGATGCTGAAGTATTTCATAGATAAGATAACAGATGATCGCTCTGCAACTATGTTATTTTCGGTGTTGTACCACAACCATACATATACATACACTCTTACTTGACAATGCAACACTTCAGGCATCTTAATACTTGATCTACTAGCAGCACCTTGTAAATAAGGCTGTGTTAAAATTTGACAATCTGTATTTGGATTCGCTAGGAAACGGTCATGACATTGGACTAAAATACGGATTATTACACCATAAAACTAGCAGTGCCAAGGTTTGTTCAGAAAGATAACACGTTAAGGTTACTTTACGTCCTGGCAAATTATTTCTTTTCATTCACTCTGTGCCACCATATGTTTCTACATAAGCGTGCACATAGCACACTTAAAAATTTACCCCACGCTTCACCCTGAAGGTGATCTTTCCTATATAGTTTCCACTAATCCTGGAAACAGGGCTGACAAAAAGGACCCACTCTAATCCTGCTAACTCACCCTAGCTTCACTGCATTTCCCATACCCCTGCAGCAGTCACAATTCATTCTAATCACTTTACAAAACAATCTTTAGTAAAAAGAGGAAAAATGCAGACTTGTAAGCCAATTTAAGAAATAACTGCTGATACATCAGTTATTGACTATTTCACTCCTGCTCATGATAGTGCTCAAGGCAAAACCGAGAACAAAATGACAACATCAACCGCACGCAATAAACTGTGGCCCAGGAGAGCACTGAAGCCCTAATTGACAGCTGTCAAGCTAATGGGAGAAATGGCAGCTGATTCTGGAAAATTCTGTTTTCCAGACAGATATTCAGGGGAATCTATCAGGCCTTTTTATATTTATGCCCCTTTTTCTTTTTTTGCATTGTTCCTCATACTTTGCCGGGGAAAAAAAAAAAAAAGCAGAGGACAGCCATAACTAATCATTTTGTCAGCTTGCTGCTAGGAAGAATCTCTGTCCAACAGAGAAATATGTGGCAGGTTTGGAGGCAAATAACATACCAAGGGCTGACACTGCAAGTACCTTTATAGGTAGTCTACTTTATCGCTACATTTACTTTTGGGGTATGTATGTAGTTGCAAGCAGTTCCCATAAATTAAAGCAAGCCTGCAACTTCCCGAAGTCAGAGCTGCCTGGAAATCTGGCTGCACAACCTGCATGCCATCTTGCATCTGTATTTCTGTGGTGCACTCCCAGCCTCGCTCAGGAGGTGCTGATAACTAGCAAGAGCGCTGAAGTCCCTCAAAAGTAGAAGTGCTCCGCATCTCTGAAAAATCAGTTTAATGTATTTCAGTATTCACACTGACCATGCGCATCTTTTGAACGTAAGCACCGAAGTTGTGAAGAGCCTAAAAAGTATGCAGCTATCTCTAGGGTTTAAACCATACTATACAGAAAAAAAAAACCAACCCAAAACAAAACAAAAAACCATGGGCCCAAGTTTGTCTGTTTTTTTCCAGAGGCTTCAAAACTCAGTGTGGTTGTCTGGATCTAAAAACCAATAATTGATAATTGTTTTATTTAATTTATTAAAAAAAAAAAAAGTAAATTAGTTTCCAACAAATCATTAGTTCCCAATCCCTCCTCAGAAGAGCTCTGCATGTATACAAAATACGTATTAAGTTGTTTCTGTCAGTAGGAAGTACATTTTCTTGATCTTTTAAATAGGTTTCTAAAAAAGCTGCCAGGAAAAGCCATAATTTAAGGATAGATAATTACTGTTTGCATGAACAAGACTGGCCTCTGTTAATACAGTATCTTAGCTCTTCTAGATAGTAGCCTCTAACCAGTAAATACCTTCTTCCTCGTGACTTAAATGACGGAAGTCTTTGGAGCATCAGTTCTGACTATCTTCTTGCTTTAACAGGTGAAGAATAAAATTGTGATTCCTCCCAAATTCACCTGTGATAGTCACCTAAGCCTCAAAGCAAACAAACCGAAATTATCATTTTTACAGATTCTTGATTCTCAGAGACAGCTTTAGTCTTCCACAGTGTGGTGTTAACACTTGGGCTAGACATAAAGAATTTGTGCACCTGTCTGTTATGTCTGCGAGCTCTGTGCTGCTGAGAGTTCTTTGTTGTTGTTATTCTACTCCAGACCATTAAAAGGGCCCTAATTCCTATGACATGATTATCCAGGTACCAAAGCCCATTTGTCACCTGCAGCAGAAAATTGAGTTAATGCACAACTAAAGGCAACCAGGACTGTGTAATATCAACTTGATTACATCAAACTAGCTGCAAACCTAATTCTGCTGGATGACACTGCGTGGAGCTTGTCATCTCCAATCATTAAAGCTGTCAGGAATCCATCAGGTTTACAGCTAATTAGGTGAACACTAATGAAGCTGGCAAAACAACTTTTCTTTTTTTATGGCTGAGCGGACCTTTCAGTTTGGAGAAAAAAAAATTCTCGAGTATTCTCAAGGTTGCTGGGGACTGGATTTCCTGAGTTACCAATCAGCAGACATCTTTAATTCTCCCCCCACCACCACCTTTTTTTCTCTCTCAGTACCAAGCAATCAATTTGTCATCACTCTCAGTATGCCACAAAAGCAGTCATGAACCTTATAACTCGCAGCTCTGAAGCCAAAAAGAAGGGGGGGGGGGGGGGGGGCGGCAAATGTAAGTTTCTTCTGTCTTAAAATAAAATGCCTCATACAGCTCACTTATTTATCTTCATGCACTTATCAACAGCATAAATGTTCTTGTTTTTTCACTCTTCTCAAATAAGTAGCCCTTCAGTCATTCTACATCCCCCATATCCATTAGGCAGAGGCATTTTGATAAAGTAAAGCCAAAGCTAGTGTATGGGAAAGAATGAAAGCACTCACTCTGCCAACTTCTGATTGACCATTAAGCTATTGATGAATGTGCCTGTCAGGAGAGAGACAATTAAATCAAATATGAAACAAAGTCGTTTTGACGGGTCATTTTGATAGAGCAAAACCATTCTTCCATCTCCTATTAGTCCTGCAGTCAAGTTTTTGTAATGAATATTTCTTAACTAACCTGTTATTTCTTAGCTGTTTTTTAAGGTGTTAAAAAAAAAAAAAAGCCTTTGCTTTTACTGCTATTAGAAAAAGTAACATTTCCTATGCGACCAATAAAACAGCATTTCAGTGGGAAGCAATTATACACAATACTAAATGTTTAATGTGGCTATCAAAAAGCTAAAAGTTTAAACAGATTACACTTCTGCTAAATATGAAAGATCACACATCATGGATGATTCACTTGAGAAAGGAGGGAAAGATGAGGGGTGGTAGAGAGAGAGAAAGCAGAATGTGTGCTTAAGGCAGAAACATTTTCCTCCACCCTATGGAGAGCCCAGCATACAGCACAGTCGAATATGTCAAATACGTGGAAGACCTAGATTTTGCAGAACTAAATTAACGTTACAAAATAGGATTTCCCAAGGACTAGGAAAAGTTCACCTTTTTAATTTATCTGGAAAGTGTTATTTGATGAGCACGGGCCACAAATGCAATATATTGTCATGAAGTATTTGGCTACGATACTGTTTGCCAGATTGTATCACTACCGTACTGCAAAACTTTCCAAACTTTCTAGCTGTTAGTATATGGAGTAAGACTGCTAGAAAGTCTGTTTCTCTGTTTCAAAAGTACTAGATGAATACGCGTGTATGTCAAAGAAGCGAAGAAAGGAAACATGGACATAGTTATTTACAATTTGTATTACTCCCTGCACCACTTGCTCTTCACTGAATTCAAACCACGCCACTTTGAGAAAGTTGTCAGACGGTGTGAAAGCACCGTCTCGTTTTTGAATGCCCGTTTTCTAACGACGCCCTACCAAGTTGCAGGACTACCTGCTTCAAGTTGTTATAAGCACAACTACAAATGCACTACCAAGAAAGCTGCCGGAGCCTCTGGAGAACTTCTGCAACCCGGCCTCTTGGTACAGAGCCTTCCTCTGTAAAAGGCAAATTATGGCTGTTACGTGCTGGTGCCCCAAATCTCTCCCTACCCAAACCCGATCCTGTTCCTCCGCCTCAGCCAGCCCCACGCCTCTGGAAGCCCTGCGCCATGTGGCTATGTGGCACATCTAGCCAGGAGCCCCTGAAGTTGCGCTGACAGAGAGTTGACAGGCCACATGTGACGTCACCGAGTCTGGCGTTACCATGGCAAGTGATTTATTGATGTTTATCGGGAATGAATAGATCAAAGGCAGCCAGATGACAGGCGATCAATCAGCCATCAAATCAAGGATGGCAACAGGCCAAGGAAACCTTTTCCAGCCCACATATCCCCAACTAAGGATTACTGTAAAATTATGTGGGGCTTTTTTTTTTTTTTTTTTACTGTTTTCTTTTCAATTTGGCTTTTCTAAAAAATACTGCTTAAGTTTAACAGGAGTTGACATTTCTGGCATAAGGAAAACAAAAGAAACAAACAAAAAACCTCACCAGGACAAAGCCTTGAAAAGTATTTCTAAAAAGAAAAAAAAAATGGAGGAAATTGTAAAGGCACTATCAGAAACATTCGCCAGTCATTTGACAATACACAGATCTTCCCCCCCCCCCCCCTCTTTGGTTTCCTTTGCAGCTTCTCATCTGGACTCACAAATAAGAACTCAATAGGATTAACGGCAGAGGTTGCCAAAGAAAGTGACCAGCTAGGTGGGTCTGTCTGCCCAGCAGAGACATCTCCAGTGCGGTACGAGGGGAAGAGCGAAAAAGATGAAAGTTGGGCAAAGGAACCAGTTCTGGGCTTGGATCTCCAAGTAACACCGCGGACCCTCCAAACCACTTTGTCCCTGCCACTTCATCCACAGCGTGCTATGTATTTATACATATCCTCTCTCTTTTTAGAGAAAAGATAATTAAAAAAAAAAAAAAGAGTATTTTCACTGGCTTTCACAAACCATTTGCCTGTGGGGGAAGGGGATGGAGAAGAACGACGACTACGAGGGAGAGAAGCAAAGTAGGTGCCAAAGTACGGGCTGGAAATTAACAAAATTCGCCCCCCTCTCCCACCCCAAGAGTCACAGAGACCATGCGTGTGTACATGTAGTATGTGCCTGCACATACCCGCCTGGCTTTCACAAAGTGTCGCCCCCAGAACTGAGCCGGGCGACGGCAGAGTTGGGAATACATCAAAGTGGGTACCAAAGTAGGGAAAGGGCTTTCATGCGCCCCCACCCCTGCCACCCCAAGGAAAAAAATAAAATACCCCCACGCCCCCCCCCCCCCCCCCCCCGAACGCCACAGCGTTGTGCCTCCAGACCCAGAGTTGCTCTGCAAAATCCACGGCACGCAGCGCGCGATGGCGGGGAGCGGGGCAGGGAGGGAGCCCGGTACAGACCGCGGGGCTCAGCCCGCCGGCAAGCGGCCGCGGCGGAGACGGAGGCAAGCGAGAGGAGAAAGAGGCGGCCGGGGAAGGCGGCTCTCGTACCTGCTGCGCGCCGGGGCGCTTGCTGCTTCCTCCTCGGCATGCTGCGCTCCTGCGGCCGACGGCGCCGGCGGGGGGGGGCTGCCTGGGCGCGGGGGTGGGAAGAGTTGCTTTAGCCCCAGAGATCCGGTGAGCTGCTCCAGTCTCGGCTCGAGGGCTGGGTTGGGGATATATTTTTTGTTGCCGTGCATACACGATGCCGAGGAGGAGGAGGCGGCGGCGGCGGCGGCGGCGGAGGAGGAGGCGGCACAGAGGAGAGGACAGCCCTGCTGCTGCTGCTGCTGCTGCTGGCAGAAGAGGGGGGAAGTTTGACAAATCGCCCCGGAGGAAGGAGGAGGGGAAGCCCCCCGAAGAGGTGTGCGGGCGGGAGGGCTGGGGAGAGCCCGCAGTCCCCCCCACCCCGCCCTGCGCTCCCGGTGCCTGGCCGGGCTGGGAGATCACGGCATAAAGACGGGGGATTTCTTGGCAGGAGTCGGCGGAGCCTCAGCCTGCGCTCTCCACTCCCCGGCTCCCGGCTCGGCGCTGGAGCGGCGGCGGCGGCGGCAGCGGCGGCGGCGGCAACAGGCGAAGCTTGAAGGGAAACGAGATGATCGCAGTGTCACTCAAACTAGTCCGCAAAGAGGGAGAGGGGCACCGCGCTCCCACCGCCTCCCGCCCCGGACCGCACCTTAACTCTTTGCGCATCGCGCCGCTGGACCGCCCGCCGCCGGCCGGGCACGGCCACGGCGGCGGCGAATGGTCCGCCCGGGGCGGCGGCGGCTCC
>JAVKLA010000088.1:31261850-31303856 GCA_034782735.1 Sagittarius serpentarius
GGGCTGCCGCACCCCCCCGCACCCCAGGAGGCGTTTCAACCTCGCCTTGCTCCCGGCAGGCCCCCCCCCGCCCTCGTCCCCCTCCCAGGCGGCTGGTTTGCGAGCAGGAGCGGCGTCCCCGCCCGCGCCCGCGCCCGCGCGGGGGGGTCACGGCTGCAACCCGCGGGCGCGGGGGAGCGCGGAGGCCGGAGCCGTCGCTCGCTTCCCCCCGAGCGAGTGGCTAGAGTTTGCACCGGCCGGGTCAGACGAAACCTGGAAACCCAGAAAATCTGACACCGTCATCGATTGCCTCTCTTTGTTCTCATGTCATCTGTACACAATGGAGAAAGAAATGTGACTTTAAAATTGCAATTAAGCAGCTTCAGAGCAGATTTCTCTCATTGGGTATTTATTCCTATCAAATCTCATTTCTTCGCTGAAAAAGCACTTCTAATTTTAAAATAAAACAGGCGATGTAAAATACCTTATATCCGCCTGTAATAAGAGTTGCTTAAATTATGACTGGATGTGCCTAAACAGTCATCTTATAGTCTCCCACTGCTTTTGGTCAGGTCTTGAAAGAACGGCAATTTTTTCTACTGTTTTAAAAGTATTAACTTCCTTTCAAACGTTCTTTAACCTTTAATGTTTTGTAACTTGATGAAAAGGTCACTTTGTTCAGAGTGGATGCATCTGCTCCATAATTGTTCTAATATCAGGCAGAGCTCCATCCTAACACTAAATTCTTTTATGAGGATTCTCCCCCCCCCCTTAATATACTATTGTTAAGGTTACCGTGAGCAATTGTTTTAAAGGCAAAGAGCTACAGACCAAAGGATGCTCGCACTTTATTTAATTTCACCAGCTTCAGATGTTTAGAGCTGTATTCAGCAGACGACATCAGCTGAGCTCTGAGAAGAATACCCTGAACGGTTTCACCTCTTCCCACTTGTGGGGGCCTGAGGTAGAACAGGAACAGAATAAATAGCCAAAGTTATAGACTGAGCTGCATAACAAACCAGCACAAAATACCGACTAATACTACCCTGAACTGGCAGCAAATTTGATCCGGGTACCTCAAAGTACTTTACAAAGGGCTCTGTCGGAAAGCTGAGACACAGATGGGCTAAGACCCAAGAGCAGAGTGATGCCGGAGATCCAGAGACCGTTGGAGATTGGTGTCTCAAGAATCAGACTCGGAAAGCAGTATGGTGGTAAAAACGTTACTAATCCAATTATATTTGAGACTACTTGCTGTGAAAGCACCAGAAGCTTTTCAGCATGTGTAAATCAATATTTAGTATTAGGAGCAATAATATTTTGAATCTGCATATTTAGCCAGTTTTGGTATAGAGAACCTATGTTTGTCCCCATGTAAAAGATTAGGAGATGAACATATTCGTTGCCCCTCACGGGCTGAGAATGCCCCTCCAAGGGGCAGCTTGTGGCCCCAGCTACGTGGGCAAACATCACTTATTCATGGCACTGTAGCTGCTTTACAAGAAGAATGGTGATACCCGACTGCGTATCAGAGATTAGGGCGAGAACCTTAAATTGATGCAATTAATACCTCTAAAATACAACAGGATTTTCTAATTCTTACACAATTCAAACATCCAGAGAATATGTTTAATTAAAACTTGGCTATACTTTTTTTTTTTTAATATTTTCTAAAAAACCCAAAGAAATGAGCTAATTATATTGCTTAGTATTCTAATATGCTTTGCTTTTTTTTTTTTAATAACACACTTTTCTAGCCAGGCCAGTCTCTTGAGGACCAGTTCCTCATTTATAAGGAGGTCCCCAATGGGAGTTAAAAAGAGGCTATTTTATAAGAAGAAAATATATTCTGAAAGAGGAGCCATACAAAGATAACCCCGCATCACATATATCAGTATGGAGGCTAGAATATGTATTCCAATGATGCAAATCTTCCCCTGCAATAATTTGCTCGTTAGTGTTAACGAAAGCCCAGATACTGCTGTCTATGTATTTGTTCTTATATTTTTCATCACGCTAATGCTTTTAACGAAAATTATTTTTTTAAATTTGCTTTATTTAATGAATTTAAAGGTCAATCCTCTTCCCTTCCATATGCAAATCCTATTAATAGTAGAGGTTTAATATTAATGGGACTTAATAGAGTAGATACCCCCTTCATGCAGAAACCCCACAAGAGAACAAAATAATCTCAAGATAATTTCAGTACATTTGTTGCTTCTTGCGCCCCTTTGAGTAACCAAGTATCAGGGCAGCAGTACCTTGGAAATAGCAGGGACAGCCAGAAGAGGGATGAGACATGGAAGAGCACGCAGGGCCTCCCCAGCTTCCAAACAGAGGCCCCCAAGAAGAGGACACAGCCCTGCAGCAGCTGGAGCCAGCTGCTGCTGCTGCTGCCGCCGCCACCTCCGACTTCTCCTCCCCAGCCGCTCACGCCTGCAGCAGCCAGGCAGGACGGACGCAAGGTGCCATCACCAACCATCCCTTTTCCATCCTCCTCAAGAGGGAACAGGCAGCTTCTGCCCCCTTCAGAGGCCGATAGTCTCCACCTGGGAGACCACAGCAGCTGCTCAGAGAAAACCAGGAGCTGCTGGAGTTGTTAAGGGAGTCAGTGAAGTTACTGCCTCTCCCTGTTCCTGCCAGTCATATTTGCTGTAGCAGGACCCGCAGAGTTTTTGATAGTTTGTTGTTTTTTTTTTTTTAACTACAGCTGTTGGTGTTAAAATACGTTAAAATAACACCACTTGTATGCCTATGGAGGGGGAGGTGGGGAAAGAGGAATAAACTCATTGCTTTCATCTGCAGCCCCTGTAGGAAAATGCTCCCTGGGCTAATGAGCGAGGAACACCCCTGTCCAGCCTAACTTACGCAATAAAACTCTCCGCAGTGTTTTTCAAGCACGTGAATCCGGATACCAAACAGCAAAGCATCATTAGTCCAGAGCAGCTTCTTCCTTGGCAAGGAATAGAGAATACCTCACGCAGGCCCTGGCAAGGCCAGCCCAAGCACGGCTCCGGCAGATAGGCCTCTATTTCATTAAGGGCAAGCCGAAGTTATGTGATTAAAAGAGGTGGAGAAGGGGGTGAGCCATGGACCAGAGAGTGGTGTTATTTACCCCTTATCAAAGGGCACTAACCCGCTCCCTCTGAACAACAGGGAATCTTGCAGGGAAACCCGTCTTCACTGCCGCCCCCCTCCTGAGCTGAAAAAGTTTTCCGAAATACCTTTTCTCACCCTGCATTGAGCAGGTGATGTTCATCTGCTACACTCCCAAACAGTGCAAGGCCTTTCACAAACACATTTTACAAGATCTGAATGCCCCTCCCAAAACTCGTAACACCTTAGTGTTTTTTAGGGAAACCATTTTTGTTTCCTGAAATTTACTTTTCCACTGTTTACACCCAAGTTGTTGGGTTTTTTTTTTCCCCTGTCTTAATTCCTGAACCTGGAAGCTGGTTTTATCCTTTGAAAAAGAGTGTGTATAAAACCTCTCAACCGTCCCTGGGAGCTCTGGGCAGAGCCCTGCCATGCTCTTGGTCTGCCCCGCCTCTGAGCTGCAGAGAGACAGGAGCGACCGCAGGGACCAGCAGTCCCGTGCCCCTAAAACACATGGACTTGCTGCTTCAATGGGTGGATACACCGAGCAAATTCTTTTTGCTCTGCTTGGCTGGTGGGATGCTGGAAAGACCCTCTGAAAGAGCGACTGCGGGCAGCGACAGTCCTCGTGATACAGCAGCTCCCATCTCTCAGAGATACCTGTTTGTGGCTCTTTGCAGACTAAAGCAGATAGTATCATATCATACCGTGGCTTACATTAAGGTCACCTTTTCTTTCAGAGCCTTGATGTGGCCGTAGATTTGGCAAGGGAAGGGCTGGAGGGTAGGAAGCATGCCGAGATAAAAGGCATCACGTTTCTGAGGAAGCCGGGGCCCTGTTCACAGGCCTGTTGTTTGGATTGCAGGCTGACACACGCTCCCATTGCCTTCTGTGCAAATCGGAAAGCACAGAATTAGGTCTGGTGTTTGAAGTGCAGGACAAAGTAAGACTTAACACTGCTTATGTTTTGGGGAGGCGAGTGTTGATTGCTACAAGCATTCTGTTTCCAGCCAAACAGCAAAACTCTGTAATTGTCCAGGTATGCCACAGGCTTGAAGAGTTTGCATTTTTACAAACCGTTAGGTATAAATTACTTCCACAAACAGGAGCCTGGACTCAATGGAACAACGCAGGTGTCTGTTATAGCAAATCTGGTGTTCCCAGATTCAAATCTGCTACAGGCATTCTGGATTTTAATTAATATATTGTTTCATATGTATGAGTATTTCATGGGGGTTTTTTTGTTGTGTTCATCCACTGCATTTTTACTTTAAACAAAGCGTATTCTCTGTATTATTCTCGAAAGCAACTGAATAAATACCACAGACTTTATAGATCTGGTAGCCTTTCCAGTGAACAACACAGCAGTCATGCTTCACAGAAAAGGGATAACATCCTACAGAGCAGCTGATAAGAGCAACAATTTACAAAGCAAGAGATCTGTTATGCAGTGAAAGCTTTATTACCATGACTTGATGTTACATCTACAACACATAAGGGTTAATCATTGCAGCAGTTTGCAGCTGGTTTGTGCTCTCAGGGGAGTCATAGCAATAGACTTCTGCATGTAAGACAAGGTCAGCGTTGCTCTCCCGGGGTCAGCAGGCCACGTGATAACACAGCTCCGAAACTTCGGCTCCGAGGAGACACAGGTGCCAAACCCATTTTGTGGTCTGCTGTAGAGCGCTTCTTGTGGTTTTTATTCTCCTCAATAAAAACACATACATAGCTCTGTGGTATATAACTGGGTGGCGAGTTTTCAGAGCTACCCATCAGTGTGAGTTTTCTGTGGCAGCAGTGGGTTCATGAGTTTGCCGGGTACATGTAACATTTCACGGGAGACTTGTTCTTAGTGGACTGAGAAAACAGAGCAGTCAGTGCTGAGTTTAAGGGCCAAATCCTGCGTAACTTCTTCAGTCTCATAGTATAAAATGCTCACATGAGTAAAGTGAGCAGAATTGGACTTTAACATTTTATTAATATTTATCTTCTACTGCTACAAGACACAACAATAATCAAATAAGAAAAACTTTAATCCTCAAATGCAGCTTTAATCTTCAAATTGGTTAGCTTATCAGAGGGGTTACATTTATTTTCAAAGACAGGCTGCTCGGAATGATCAGCTGAAATAGAAACCTGTAAGTGAAAGGATGTAAGTTTATTGGGCAGTGTTGTCTATATTTATAGTTTCTGCTCAACCCATATTTCTGTTTTTATATGCATGTGTCAAAAATTAATATATGGCAAACTTCACCAACAGTTTTAAGAGATCCTAAAATATAATAAAATCAATAAATGATGTTCTGGCATAAATGTTTCTGTAGCTGAGGGTGGTCAGGTTCAAAGGGCAACATCTGACCATTTCTCTTTCCCACCCTGCCGCAGAGTAAGACCCTCCCCTCAACTTCAAATCACTGGGGAGAGGGTAATTTAAGCTATACTTGATGTACCCTATACATCACTGTCTTCAGGACCAGGTTTAAAATTAAACTCTGATGTACAAAGTTAAACAAAAATGAGATAAAAATTGGCAGGGGTTGAAGAGGGTCAAAGTAGTCAAAACACAAGGTAGACTATTGCTTCTTTTGATTTATGTTATTCTGTGCACTAAAAAAATAAAATTGTAGCTCTCGTGGAGACTTTTTTCATTGAGAATAACGCATTCCTAATTTGTCTTCTATAGACTTACAGGGCATTTGCTCTGGGAGATGGAAGCATTTATTTATTTATTTATTTATTTCAGCAGGGGCAGAATATTCAAATTATCATTAGATGCAACCTTTGTCACTCAACAGCAAGTGAAAGAGAATATTTCACCTTCCGTTAGTGGTTTTCTTACAATGCAGACGTCTATAACCTTATACGCGTATAGAGTTTTGCTTTCAGGCAACTCTCTTAAACACAAACAATGTGCTATAGTTACATTTGGTAGCAGAAAGAAAGAGTTCCGTGAATGTTTCCTTTTACATGTTATACATGCACATAATGCAGCTACCCTCCAGAAATTCAGTACAGGAAAGATGCCAAACAGCAGATTCTTTTGAAACCAATTCAAGAAAATCCTTGCAGGAAGTTATTTTTTATGATGTAGTCAACTCTTCCACATACTGCCATTTACATGGTTAGTGTGTGGACTGCAGGCAAAATAATTTGGAATCGTAATCTTTATTTTCTATAATAAGATAATGAAATCAACCACTATCCACTGGAATCAAATGAATTTCTCTGTGCTACTCCAGTGGGAGGAATAAAAGGGTTCTACTGGCTAAACTGCCAAGCTAATGGGAAAATGAAGAAAAATCAAGTCCTTGGATGGCTAGGAAATAAAAAAATGCTTATTTTAAACATAACAATGGACATACAAAGATCTTGAAATCTTTTAAAAACTGATTAAGCAAGCTTTTTCCAAAGTTTTTTAATTTTTGTATGAGAAAGTCCTATTGACTTCATATGGATTACAGCCGGCTGAAGTTGGGCATGTTCTTGGCCTTTACGAGGGCATTAGACAGCACAGGCATCTGAACTCTGAAAATGTCTGAACTTGATTTTAAATTTAACAGGACAAAAACTTATGCTGTCCAGACAACTACAAAAAAAAGTTTTTATAACACTGTTTCATTAATATTGACAATGATGATGCTTTGCTGTTAATTTAGTGAGGGCCTGTTGCCATTTTAATATCAGATTTTAGTCTTTCACCAAAAGCCCGAGCGATGCATTGTGCAAAATGCACTTTATATGTGTGATTTTACAGGACTGACCTGCATATATGCCTTTAATAGACATAATTTGGCAAACAATTTATGTACTAATTAATAAACACAAATCTTCACAAAAACCTGGTTGGAAAGCTGGAAGTGCCGTAGGTATGCAAACAGCTGATTGTTTTAACAGATACAGCAAGCGAAGATAAGGATCAAATCTTACAATGGGTCCACTACTTGTGATCTAGTGTCCCAAACCCTCTGGATCTAACAGCTGGGCAATATTTTTTGGACCACTGATTAAGACTTTTTCTAGTATCTTTTTTTTAAAAAACCTTTTGGGGTCACATAGAAGACTACTCATGCAGTCTGTAACTATGGCAGATCACATGTAACAAAGAGCAGAGCGGAGAGCTAGTTGTTTGGGAAATTATGATCCAAAATTTTCCTATGTCCATTACACTTTGGGAATCAGGAGAACTACGAATTAAGGAGATGGTCACAAAGGTCAGAAAGCATTCCTGCAGTATTCACAAAAGATATAAATGCTATGAGAGCTGTAGGATCTTAGAACAAGGGTTCAGAGAGAATACAGGAGCCATTCCGAGGCTAGTAGCTGTTCAGAAATCAGGTAAAGAACAAACAGATATGAGACATTCAAAAAGAGAGACAATATCAGCTGTTAGAAACACATGTAACCCTTTAAAATCACGTGCTTAGCATGAGTGATGTCTTTTGCTGATTTACCCGTGCAGCAATTAGGAGTTCTTCCTTAGGAAGGGCGCGTGCCATAGAAGATGAACTGATTGATTCCTTCTTGCACCAAGCAGTTGATTACAGGTAACTGATTCGTTTTACAGATGTTATACTAAGTGCGCTACTGTACACCGTCATCCAAGACTAAGATGCATCAAGGGTGCCTAAGCATGCTTGCTCAGTAAGGGCCTAATTTAGAGCTCATCAAAACGGAAGGATTTCCCCTGACTGCACAGGGTTCTGGATTAGGCCTTTTCCATCTGCCTGACTGGAAGAGAGGTTTCCATTTCAGTGCAGCTGTGAGATGCAGTTTTCTCCACTGTCTTATGCTGTCCATTTTTTATTTATGCATAGTATTCTTCTAGAGTGAAATTCACCCATCAACATGTACAAATTCTCTGAACTATTTATTAATGACATTTCTGCAGTCCCTGTTTTTACCAAGGAAAGCAGTCTTACCACAGAATGTTCTTCCAAGTGTGTTCAGATTTACATTACCTTGCTCAAGCACTTGCAAAGGTGCTGTGCTCTGAGCAACGGTAAAGAACCGAGTCTATAATTTAATAACCCCCCTCTGAATAATTAGTATTCACTCCATGAAATTCAGGGTTTGCAGAGGTCCAGTCAAAGGCCTAAGCACCACTTAAGTCCAGCTTATTCCTCAAGGCACCTCTGAACTGAATTGGGCCCCATTTTATTAAATTATAACAGAAAGACTGCCATGTCAAGTATACTGATGCTGGAAGACCCAACCTCACAAGACCTCACACAGATAAGTAATCATCACTTATGCTAATAGCACATTTGACTTCCGTGGGATGACACACGAGGATGGACTACTTACTTGACTAAGATTAGTAAGAACAGGCATGTTACACAGAACAAATGACTTCTAAATACCCAGCTGCAGCGAAGTGCTGACTCCCATCAGGGAGTGTTGTGAGGGTGAATGAAGGGCAGGATGTGATCTTTAGAAACCTCGCTGAATACTATTACTGAACTGGTGACAGTTTTGCAGATTTCTAACCTATAATAAACCTTAGCCTTGCCTCCTCAGTGACACGCTTCTCTCCAGTTTTTCTGTTCTGCTTTCCTTTTCTTTTGCCATAATCCAACAATCCATTTTTATGGGTTTATTTTTTTACTCTTGCTTCTTTAATGTTTGCAAATGAATTTCGTGTTTTTGAAAGGTATTTAAGCAACAGCCACAAAGCCACAATTGCTCCTATTTAACTGCAGAGCAGACTACTTGGTAGCATCTCTGCATTGCCCTGCCAATGTTCCTCGCCTCTGCTCTCCTGGGTTCAGTGCAGTCTCTATGCTCATTTACTCTTTGGCTCCTCCTTCCGAAGCTGACTATAAGAGCATCATACAGGGTATGCAATTCCTGCGATTTTGTCTGATGAAACGCCTAACTGTTAGGCCTCTGTTTAATAAAACTTTGTTTCGTGCAGGTCACAGAAACAATCAGATTTTGGCCCTTAATGCTCTATGATGCCTTTGAACCAGCACTCTAGAAAGGGAAAAATCTTTATGTCCAACCTGACTCAGTTTCACTTATTCGTTCTTGAATTCCTTGTGGTCCAGTTTTTGTTCCCTGTTTTGTTTCCACTAATTAAAAGAGTATTTTACTGCAATTAAGTAGAGTTGCCCTCCCTGGTTTTCCTATCCTGACCAGACTTTTAAAACTGATTTTTTTTTTTTTTTTTTAAACCATTGGCTGGTGAAGCTTTATGTTAAAGTAATGTAGTAGTGACCACCAATGACTGGCTTCTAGGGATTTTATGAATCCAGAATTAATTTGTTCCTGAGACCTGGAGAAACCACAAATGGTGAAAAATGTTTCTGGTACATGTATAATAACTAGTATAAATATTGTATCCAACACCAAAATCCCAGATCCCAAATACTATACCGTATTTACAAAGGGACCCTTAAATTCAGTTTTGTTTGATCTGTATTGTAGAAAACTGTATAAACGTCACAATGTCAAAGAACATAAGTATTATAGCATTAGTAGTGTTCTTAAATGAGTATTTTCCTGTTTCTTGGGGGCTTCTAGCTCAGCTGTAATGATTGCTCTGTGTGCGTGTGCACGTGCCTGTGTGTTTTGCCAGTCACATAAGTGAAATAAAAGTGCCCTAATTTCTTCAACTTTGCTTTCATTGCACTGTAAAGCACTAAAAGCAGAAACAGTTTCCTGAAGAACTCCTCCATAGCAGGCCCTCGAACAAGATGACTGTTTCTAATAAGCAACAGCTGTCGTTGTGGTTTTACTAGTCAAATGATTCATGTCTTTTGCTCAGAAATGATAAGTGGAACAAATGTTTACTTAGATATGTAACAGAGGAACAATTGAAAAATAGTAGACTGTCAAATAGAAATATTTTCCTGTTATCTGATCCTTGACAATTAGTCTGAACTGGTTCTTAGTCAAAAGGCAATGTTATAGTGGTGCAGTTAGAATGGTGAAGAGTTTAGCTCACAGAGTTCGGCAAACCAAATTCAGCAGGCTGGTTTGCAAATGTCAGCAGTAGCCCAGCAGATCTGAGGGGGACACAAGCACCTCTGTGCAAACTGCTACCCCTCACCCTCATTCCTGGCAGTCTCTGCTCCTGCCTTCAATCATCTTTGAAAGGAAGACAGCGAACTTACCATTTCCACTTGTTTCTGCTATGTCTTCAGGGAATACCAAAGTGCTTCTCTGCTGCTTGGTCTTGAGTGAATACCCTCCGTTGGCTGCTGAGCAGGATTTTACAGGGTCTTCTGGGAGGAGGAAATTAAATGAGGAAACGTATTCTAATGCAGGAGATTCCAGGCTCTATTCAAGGACAAAAAGATTACATTACCCTTCAGATGCTGGGAAGAAGGACCTAGCAGACCCTTGATGTATCTCTGCTGAGCCTGGAAGCTGCTGCAGTCAGAAAGATTTGACACCACTGTGGCATCGCAGGGCTAGAGGTAAATTTTTGTTAAGTGCTAGAGGAAGTGGTAGACTAACTCTTACGAGCCTAAGAAGACAGCATCAAAAAATGGCGTCTTCTGCCTTTGAAGGGGGGGGCTGGGAGACGAGCAAGCATGGAGAAGGCCAAGGGAGCCTTGGGATGCTCAGTGTGTGAATGATACCAGTGTACATCTATAACTTACTTGAACTTACATGGATGCTTGCCAGTAGAACAGGGTTTAAATCTTTGTCACTTTTTCAGAACTCTCTCTTCAGTATTGCTGTATGACACTGCACTGCATTGTACGGAAAGACTGTCAGAGCTTCAGTTTCCCATCTGTAAAATGGGGGTAATATTTCCTTTCTCCCGGCCTTTATTTAGCTTACAAGGCTCCCGGGACTAGATTTCTTTTATTGCATGTTTCTGTATTGTCTCGTACAACAAGACCCTGATCTCAGTTGAAGCCTGTAAGTATCACTGAAATATAAATAGATAATAATAAAAAGATTATTTTGACACAAAATGGAATTTTATATTCTGGAGAGTGAAATAAAATATGTACTAAAGTCTACTAAAGTGTAACCATGAGATCAAATGATAAAATTCTTCTAGCAACAAAGAGTTGACACAAATTTGTGAGATTAAACTGAACCAACTCAACGGAGGCTTGTTCTGGTGGTTTATTCATATAAAGTATATGAAAAAAGTAAGTGAGATGATCAAATTACCCTCACAGCATGGATTTTGACATGGATGTAGACTAACCGAGTCACTGGAGGACTGAGCAGGTGCGTTGTTCTAATTATACCCTCAGTCTTGTGAGGAAGGAGCAAACTTCCCGGTTGCTTCCCTGGTGGAGATAAGGTGTTATCAGCCATCAGCAAATGAGAGGGGAGAACAAGGACAAGGCACCTGATGGGAGAAAGAGGAGGAAAGGAGGAGGCAAAGAGAGCATATTCATAATGCTGCTCTTCTTTTAAAAATGTATACACATACCTACTATGAGCCATTTGGATGCCACTTCTAGTACTCATTTCTTGTGTCTCTGAGTAACTGTCCCTTATGGCGAGGCCCACAAAATTATTTTTTAACATTTTCTCTTTTATGTTTTTGTAGTGAGATATCGGGCTAAATATAATGATTTATTTGTTTATTAATTAATCAACAACAGGCACACTAGGAATTACAATCCAAACAGTCCCCCACACAGGTTTTTATCACCATATACTACACCCCTAGGGAAATACACATCTTTTTTTTCAGGAGCATAAATGGACATTTCTATAAATTGCAACTACTTGGGTGCACGTAATATGCAATATTATTCATCTTTGTATTCCAGGTGAATCCAGACTAGACTACCAGCCTCTAGGGGAGTCTGCTTCATATAATTATCAGTATTCAAAGAATGATTGTAGATGTTGTAGCTTAACAGCAGGTGAATGGTCCTTATCGGAATATTAAATAAAGTGCAACTGGATTTCTAGGTTATCTCTGTCTAAATGTTTGCAAAGTCATTAGTGAAAGCATGCAGCTATAATCCCAACCACTCTTCTTCTTACAAAGGATTTCCACTTTTGTTTTTAACTCCTTTACAGGATGAACTGTTTATCTCCCCTTCCTATATACACAATCTTGTCCCTTTGTTGGACTACCAGAAACATCAAGGAAGCTGCCTTGTAAGTAGTACCTATACTCTTTTTTTTTTTTTTTTTTTAAATCCTAAATAACAAAAGAAATCTAGGGAAGAGTGACAAAGAGAAAGATTTATCATTTCCTCTAAGGACTATCAGAGCTCTGAGTGTTGGGAAAAGGCTCTTTAGTAAACTGCTCCTTTGTCCTCCCAAGTTCTGGGAACTTTAGCTCTATATTCGGTTTCCTTATTGCATGATCTGAGAGAAGCTTTATGTATTTATTTAGTAAAAATCTTTTATTGCTGTTTTTAAATGGGGGATTTAATATACTTGAACAGTGTTTTAGTAGCTTGATAGTGGATGCTACGTGAATATAGTAGATAGTATTTACAAGAAAATTAATAGCAACAAACAAAAAGAACAAAACCACTCTCTGCTGAGCAGAAAGGAGCAGACCAGAACCAGCATAGGAAAATTACTGGAGATAAAGGAAGAAGAACTACAGTGGGACTATATAACATAATATTTTTGAGGTATAACTCGTGTTTCAGTCCTTAGATGTGAAGAGCACAGTGATCCTGCTAGAGAGCCATTTTGAAGAGGAATTTTCAAGATGGACATACTCTACAACAAGGCAGCTAGGCTAGGACATCAGCTGCAGGACATCAGCTGCATCCTTTGCCAGGCATCACAACAGCTTTACACCCACTGAGGCCTGGACCATCAGCGGCAAAGCATGTTATCACAATAACCACAAGTATTTTATTTTAATTGAATATAAAAATAATTTAATATTAAATGGAATATTATTTAACTATTAAAAAAAACAAACCCCCAAAACAAAAAATGGAGCTATCACTACAGTTAAGGCATATACTATTTATTCTTACATGGATTCCTATTTATTTTGAGCTGTAACACATGCTGAGTTTTCAGCAAGACATAGGCTATCATCTTTAGTTTTCAAGCACTATACCTCTCATTGCTGCTGCTTCAGGCTTCTGCAGACTCAGGCAGATATTACTATACCTGTCTACAAGGCTTTCTGCTCATCTTTGTAGAAGTGCAGCGTAGAAACATTTATTCAAAAAAGGAGGAGGGAAGAACCCTGAGCACAATTTTGTGTTTACCTCCGAGTTATCCAGGAAGCCATGCAGTCTCAGGGACTAGGGAATACGAGGGATTCTGCTTCTACATGCCAAAGTCCTCTTTCTTTCAGTAACAAGAAATAGGGAGAGCTTTTTCTAGCATGTGAGCACTTCTATGCATGTTTACTTGTAATTATGTAAGAATGTAAAGCTCATAAGTTTTGGAAGCGCACTGATTCACTCTCTTCCATGAAGAAATGGGTATTCTGTAGCTCTGTAACTTTTCTAGCTTTTTTACTTGGGACATCTACAGTGGATGTGGACTCATTTTGGGCTTTGTACCTATGCTACAGTGGCCAGCAATTTAGGAAACAGAGCCTAGAGGTGTGTGGTTTTTTTCCAGTCCCATATTTGTAAGTATATTTATATGAAAGTGAATTGCACAATAATTACAGTATTGGTTCTGGTATTCCTGTTTTCATGTTATTCCTCCCCTAGGACCAGAAGTACTCTATTTTGACCGGACAAACTGCAGAAAGTTAACAACTGTTTTCTATTTGGCATTTTTATATGTATTAAAAAAAAAAAAAAGTAAAAAGGTTCAGCCAAACCTGTTCTACACAGTTCAGAACCAAATTCCCATTCTTGCTCAAGTGTGAGTCACCTGCAGTCACTGGGATTAGTTCTGACTTATCCTTAAACATGTCCATTTTCTAATGACCATTTTTAGCAATACCTGACCTCATGTTATTTGTATTAATTTCTATTTTTATAATCTCTTGAAGCACTTACACACCTCCTGATTTAAAAATAAGCCCTTTACCAGGCCATCTGTACTTAGAAGCCAATGGCCAAATCCCAATCCATCTGAAGCTGGTAGAAATTTTGACATTTATTTCAATGGTGAAATCATAATTTGGTCGCAGTGTACAGTAAAGGGGAAGATGATTTGCTTAGGGAGTGATGAGGGTTGGCTTTGTCCCTGTCATCAACCACATGCTGGCTGATTTAAGAATGAAACTTGGACCTGCTCACAGAGGCAATCAATCATTAGACCGGATGCCCTTGTTCAGCTAGGCTAAGCAGTGGGGCAAACACAGGAATGTAATGGGAGAGTAAAAAAATAGTAAGTTTTAGAGAACCTGAGAGTCTCTCATGTTTCTATATCATATCCTCCAAAAACTTAAAAAAGCAGTGAGTTTATCCAGCATGTGGCTCTTCTGTAGCTGATTGACTGAGGTTGGACGTTGTGGTCTTTATTTGTAACTTTCACCACTTTCAGAGAGAGTATTTGCATGCAGGAGAGCTGAACAGAACAGCAAGAATACATGCTAGCTGTAATCTGAGGCTGACGTATGTGCTTTCCATGACAGATATGGATTCCTGCCCGTCGCCCTAGCAGGTGCTGCCAGTCACACAAGAGGACAGCTTTCTGAGACACGGTCAATAGCTTTACCTGAGATGAGTTTGTGGTTTTGGTCTCCTCCTAAGCAGATCTGTGATTTGGCAGAGTTTTTAAATTCGTACAGACTAAACCACCTAGTTTCAAGCACTATGGTAAATACTGTAGTACATGATTTACAATTTTATAATATTTATGTTAGGAATGTAGTTGTTTCTAAGTCTATAGTACATACTTGTCTGTCAAATTTCTGATGGAAGAAGATCGTGAAGATGCAACTTGTGCTCTGGCTGCTTGGTTCTGGTCCAAAATCGAGCAGCAGTAACAATGCCTTTTCAGATCCCCTTGCGCAGAGGTCCTGATAGGCATGCACCTGATCCTCTGCCATGCCCGCCCTGCCTCTTTGCTGCCACCTGTGATGTAAGTTTGGGTAGGAAATGCAGTGAGGGCGGACTGACTACATTCTGGGTTTACAAACCACCAGCCAGCCCAGCAGAGCCACAGTCAATCCCTACAAACTGTAGCAATTTTCATAACACAATGGGGTGAGCCCTGATCCAAAGCCCTGAACCACTGGTGCTCCCTTGACTGCTGTTGAGTACGTGCCCAGATGCTTACAGCCCTCAGCCTTTTCAATAAAGTCAGAAAGAGGCCCACAGCAGGTAAATTACTGTTAGCTGTAGAAACTTTCCTATATAGGAGAGGGTGTGAGTTATGCAAGTATCTACTCCATAAATCTGTTATGTGGCTTGGGAGAAAAACAAAAAAGCCACTTAAAAATTTGCTCCAAATTTGGCCACAGTATAGTTTTGTTAGTTCAAAGAAATGGAGCTAACTTTATTGTTATTTGTGTTTGGATCAAAGAAAATTATGAAAATAAACATTAGACAGAATGATAATCAACACTGGAAAAGAAATGTTTACTAAAGATTTTCTTCTGTGTTCTCTTACCAACATTAATAATATTTTCTTTTTCTAAAGTTTTCTTGCTTGCTTCAAAGAGATTGATTTCAGTAGAAAGAACAAACGTATGCAAATAAACTGAATGATGTTATACCCCCTGCCCCTATCCCTCCAAACTGCATCAGATAATTCCATATTGTTAGTCTGCATTACATTTTTGTCGTTTTTTTGTCTTAATCAGATATGAAGCTCTTGCAGTACATCTCTAGAACTGGGCTATGACCCTGATGTGACTCTACAGCACAGAAGCAGCCTTAACCCTGCTGTAATCTAATAGTTCAAATTTAACGGATTTGTTTTTTCAGTGGAAATAATGGCTTCCTGTCACAAAACAGAGCCACAGATTACATATCTGATAAATGGCTTTGGCGTGATTTTTTCATGTAACACACAATTAACAGTGCTTTTCCTAAGATCCATGGTTTAAGGTTTTGGTGAAAGTATTAATAAGTTTATAACTATGCATTTTCTTAAAAAAAAATTCTACTTTTCTGCTAGTGCTTTGAAAACAAATAATACTTTGCTTAGAAAGAGCTCACCTATGCTTTCCAGTGTTAATTTAGCCTCAAAACACTATACTGAAATTATTACCACTGAGTGCTGATACATTTTTTCACGAGGCATATAATTATAATTGATAACCCAAAATGTAAATAGGGTAATTTTGACTTTATAAGCTACCACCCGTACAGATAGTGAAAATTTTCACATTATAGGTATAATTGGTTTTTGTCATGCCATAATCCCCTAAACATTATCAACTAATTAATAGCTGAACAATACATAAGGAGATACACTGTTCTTCTATGGATAGTATTACATATTTTGAAGGAGTTTATTATCTTTAGTTTGGTTTTGAAATCACAGTCCAGAATTGCTCCTGCTGCCTTTGCTGGTTATCTTCAGGCCACCCAACCACCAGCCTTACACTGCTGCGTGTTGCTAACTCCTAGCATTTACAATGAGGTAATCATCACCTTGTAGTTCATTGGTGTGAATGCTGGTCAGATGGCCTGTATTTTATTAACAGAAATAGGGTCACAAGTCAAATACATGCTTGGGGTCAGTGAGCAAATACAAAAGAAGATTAGAGGAACAAAAAAACGTGACTGGAGGGGTAAAATCCCACTGGGGGTTAATCGAGCAGAAATGTATCAAAGAATGTAAACTACCCTTTCTTTTGTTATTCATCGTACAGGACATAGTTCCTACGTCCTGCTGATTCCAGTTAGATAGAGCATCATCTCCAGAATGCTATCTTTTAATGATCTCTTTGTACAGAGCCTTACAGAGGGACTTCCAATAATACTATTACTTACGCCTATTACTACTGCTACTGCTACTACTGCTAAAGCAGTAACAACAATAATAAGAATTAAAAACACCTGGCATAAATACATAAATTACAAATACTTGCTTCACCTAATATTGTACTATGCAAAGACTGCCTATAAAAAATAAGAGAAAAATAGCATTCAACGTCACTTTTCTGGGATTCTCTTCTGCCTTCAAGACAAAAAGACTGGACTAAGAATTAACTTCACTATATATATATATATATATATACTGATCTAGCTCCCGCTTCCAAAGCAAATGAATGAATAAAAGTATTTCTGAAGAGATGGTATTGTATCACTATAGTTTTAGTTTTCCTAAGACAGACTGTCCTTTCTAAAGACAGAACAACAAAAAAGGACCTAGCATCCCTGATCGGCACAGTAAGTACTGGACTTGGTAGGGCCCAAATGGCAGCAGTCAAGAAAAATCATAGGGTACTTACCAAGTGGCAGCTGATTTTCTCTTCTGATACATGTTCAGCTCTCTTTCCGTGACAAGAAGCAAAATATTCTGCATTACTTGAACTACGCACATTTGTCTAATTCTTTAAAATCCCAGCAGTAGAAAGATTCCCTTTCCATCAATTTCCATTTATTATGCTTGTAGCTACATATTGTAATATGAATTCTTCTGTCCATGTATACTGCACATCTATAGGTTTTATGTTTTCACACATCACATGAAAAGCATATTTCAAAACTATTGCATTATCATGTGCCAGAATAATATTGCTATGGGAATGCAGACACATTATCAAAAGCACAGTATAAAGCAAGGAAGTGAGAGTCAGGAAAGAAGGAATCCTTAGGTCTAAGAGTACATGCCACTGACTTACTGTGCAATGTTCTTATTGGCATACTTTATACATAAAATAAGCAATATGTCCTTCTGCAAGGCTGAAATAAATGTTAACTGGTCCAATCATGCCCTTCGAGAGGAAAACTGGGATTTCTGTCATCAACGTCAAGATAAGCCAAACCAGGCTCAGAGATTGTAAGTCTTTACATTCCAAAGAAAGACACAACATAGATGAAAAATTCATAGCCAGATACAAACTGTGGTAGACTACTGAAGGATTAATGTGAAACAAAATACTGTAAATGTAAGTATTCCTTGAACTGAAATCGAAGGCTTCCTTAATTACCTATCTAGCTATCTGTATGTATTTACCCATACAATTTATTTTTGCACATTATATACCTCCTTCAGGAATATATGTATTTGATCCTGCATCTTTTAGCAAAGTATATATCTAACTTATAGATTGTCCCTTAAGTTTAAAACTAAGTATGCGCTTCAGTGTTTTGCTGAAGCATTTTGGAGGACTTAACCTTCACAGGGCCACATGCAGGATTTTCCTTCTCTTTGAACAAAGGGTGCTGTGACAGTGTGTACACACTGTGTCTGACCTAAGATCAGCAGCCAAGTTGTGGACAGCTACATGAGGGTTTTCTTTGCAGAACTGATCTTAAAAATGGAAACGCCCGTTTCCTCCAGCTATACCGGCAGACAGTATTTACCCAGTGATCTAGATGTGCAAGATCTTGTTATCAACTGCAGCTTTTGCACAACTTACTTGCAAGTTAGTGGGTTGCAAATTACACATTTTAGAAATATTTTCTGAAGGATGTGATCATATTTTCTGCCCTTAAAAGTGTTTAATGTTGCATGTTCATTACATATTTTAGTGTTACTTAATTTGAAAGGTTTTTAGAAAATACAAATTGTCAGAGTGGATTTAGACATGTTTCTAAAATAATAATAGGTATTTAATACACAAAAAAAGCCTATACAAAAAAGAAAAACTCTTACAACTACACTGACATGCAATTAATATATTTCTCAAAAGCCATGAGTTTAAAGTGTCTTTCCAAGGTTTGCATTTCAGTCATTTGAGTCCTTTCTACGGAATACAGTTCACTAAAACAAAACATGCTGAAGTGTTTCCGCTAACTTAGTATAGAAGCACTACTTATAAGAGTTAACTTTTTTTAATAATGTGGTCAAAATATTTTAAGAAATATTACTTTATGAAATATAATTAATTACACTTGCATCTGTATTATGTGGAGGAGACATACTATATACTTTGGACAGCAGTGCTGAGATGTACTGAGGTTTGCATAATGCCAACATGCTGTATTACTACTTAAAGGCTTGTGAATAAGAACTTTACTATAGTCACAACATATACATTGGGCTCTTATAGTAAATTGATCACTCAAATAAAGAGAAAGGAATGTTTTTGATCTGCAAAGAAGATAGGCAAAAAGTAAGTCTGCTCATCTCAACTCTGCATTAGGGGAAAAAAATGAACTTTGATCTATCATATTGCAGAGCTGCTTGTATTTCAATGGCAATTTATCAATTCTTTAACAGTCAAAGCTCCCAAGTAGTAAAACCTTCTTAGACTTCCTCATCTAATAGCCATTATTTTAAATTTTTATTCTGTGTGACTTACTGTTCAGAAGCAAGACAGCAACATAATTTCTTAAGAATTCCCTCTTTTATAAGAACCAATGAAATGGAGTCCAATACTACTAATTTTGTTCTTCCTCATGCTGGTGTAAAAACAATGCAGAATCCCATCTTAATATATCTTAACATTTCTTACCTAATCTAATAGATAGCACTGTGTATCAGCAACAGGACTGTCTTAAGGTCAGGATATAGCAGCACAACTCCTTAAGGGAACACTCTCCTTTTGGGTTCGGAGCACTGTACATGCTTCTGCCGTCAGTACCATCACCGTGCCCGCTGCTGACAGTGCTGGGTTGGAGGCATGGCTCAGCCTGCAGTTCCCCTTCCAGCCTTCAGCTCGGGTGTCTTCCACCCTGTGGGGAGCAATTAGGAAGCTTCCTCTGTGCTCCAGCCACCACAACTGCTGCAATTTGTCTTTATAGGGGATATAAAAGGTCTCTCTGCTTCCTCCCTCAACACAAGATGGGTGGGAGAATCTATCCCAAGGTGATGGACCCAGCTCCATGGCGAGTCCCAGTTTTTCTGGGTAAGGTGTGCCCTGTATTCCTAAGACAATGGAGACATGAAGATATTCAGCACCCTGTGGGCCTGTCACAGAAGTGAATCGGAAATAAGCTTAAGACTGGCTTGTTTTAAAAAGTTTACGTTGGGAAGTCCAAAGCACAAGGAGGAGCATTTAAGACCACAGATCTAAACTTGCACGTTGTTATTGCTAAACAGTAAACCCTAAGGTCAGAATTCAGAATTCCCACAGTCAACGACTCTGACTCAAAAATACATCAATGTATTTGCTAAATGGAAACCATACTTGCATCGCATCTTATCATAATGTCACAAAACACATAAAATTACAAATCAGTTTTAAGGCAAAATACATGACAGCAAAATATAAGTACACAAAAACTACATTAAATATCAGTCTTCATTTGTCCCTACCACTTCAACTTACCTCTCCGTTCAAAACTACTCACTGCAGTGCACAGCTTGAGATAGTCTAAGATCCATTTTAGAGTGGACTGAAATATAAATGACAGTTCGCACTACACATGAACATAGACAACTGTATAAAATATTTAAATAAAGACAGAAAAGAACAGAGGAAACCAACAGAGCCTTTGGCAGACCCAGCCTTTGGGAATTTAGCAGCTTGAGATTCATTGCAAATTTCATCTTTAATGTTATTTTTAGTTCAATATTTTGTAGCACTCAGAAGTAAATCTTTGTGTGCTGTCTCTCCTCCTGCTTGTGCTGCTTCCTTTTCCGATCTTTTTTTTTTTAAAGAAACCTAATATATTTTCAATACAATTGATTTGTGACATGTTTTGTCATATTTGTTAAAGTTATCGTGTTTCTTCATACAATTCAGCGAAAACCATTACACTGTTGTTTCTTTTTAAGTGCTGAATATTGATTGTCATAACTGATATAAACGAGACCCCCCCAATAGTCTTTGTTCCACCACACCTTGTGTTGCGTTAAATTCTCTTACATTAATTTTGATTCTTGGGTCAGGGTCAATCTCTTTTTTTAACCTCTCACCACTGCTCCAAATACTGCCACACACAGTGCATTTTCAGAGCAGTTTTGATTCTATCCTGGAATCTGTTCTTTGTCTCTCTGTAAAGCAATCTGACCAGAACGATGCAAAATAATAAAGAACTGGAAGATACTGCAGAGAGGACATGTGGATAACTACCGTCTGCAGGAAGATGGAAACACTGGTTCTGCCTCACATAATTTCTCTTACCCACTCCTGCCCTGTGAGGGTTGAAATACTGTAGATGGGGGAAATGAACAGCCCCTTCTGCACTGCTTTCTGCACAAAGGACTGGTCCACCAGCTCCCTCAGGGCCACCTATCCTGTTGCCGTACCGTACAAGCTGATAGAGTTATTGGCTCCTTCTCCACCTGGACAGAGACCAAAGAGGCCAAAAACCTAAAAGTGCAGGCATACAAGTGGATTACCACAGGTCAAAGCAGGGTGCAAAGTAGCAGCATGGCAGCTGCCCCACAGCAAGTGTTCATATACATGCTTTCACTCAGCACCAAATGCAAGATAGCTTAGATGCAAGTGGAAAAGAAACAATAATATTTACATCGGACACTGGGGAGTTGTCATGTGAACATGGCAATTACCAAAGTTTCTGAGAAACTGTAAGTTCACACCCCAGTCTGCCCCACTGTATATTGCTGTCTGTCCATGCTCAGGTGTCTTGTTCAAAGTCAAGGCCTATGGTTTTTTAATTGACTTGCCAGGCCTTTCCCCTTCCTCCTATTGCAGAGAACTCAATAAACATACTCTCCTGTTACTGTACTTACGATTTAATAGTTGTGCCACAAATCATGGCATTACAAATAGTCTATTTCACATCCTACAGGACTGACAATAGCACTGTGATGTGACATGAGAAGGGAACCATGTAGGAAATATAAGACTGAGGCTACTTATCTGTGCAGTATGGACACCATAAAACTACTTTTGCTTTAATTAATTCCAATTTCATCAGGCTGCAGTTGGGAGTCGGGACTTTTTCCTTTTTTCGTGTAAGGATTTGCAAGAGAAGGAGGAGGAGCTTGCCCGATGATAAGGCTTTAAAATTGCAAGAGAGCATTTTTATTTCAAAAGCTTTATTTCTAACATATAGAGCCATTATTCAACAGTTCCCACAAATGCAAGGACTAGGAGCCCCAATTAAATGACCAGGCATCAGTCTTAAAACAAACAAAAGAAGTACTTTATCCTCACAGTGCATAATGAAATTGCGGAACTCATGGCCGCAGGATGGCGCGGAGGTCAAAAGTGTAAATGGACCATAAAAGGGATTACATGAAATCATGGAAACAAAATCCATCACTAGGTACTAAACATGATGATCAAGATCCAGCCTCCAAATCGAAATGTCTGTCACCAATCCTCAGAGGGCAGAAGCACACAGGGGAAGAAGGATTGCTCTGTACGAGCAATATATCAGAGTTCATACAATTTTTTCCCTAGGCATTTGCTCCTTCTCACTCTCAAAGAGAAGACACTGGTCTACATGGACATTTTGTCTGACTCAGGATGGCAGCTTTGCACGTTTTAAAGTTTTCAAAAAAACCTAACTCATTTTATTTGACACTGTATGTTTTAGAAATTTTTCCACTTTAAATTCAAGATAATTAGAAAAACAACATGTAAAGAATCAAACAGTGGGCAAAAATAAACAAAGGTACCCAGAAAAGATGGAGACTCAGAGTTCAGAACATTTTCCATGAGAGTCATGTTTTGCCGTAGAGTTGTGCTTCAGGATGTCATTTTGCACCAAAAAAAAAAATTATTTCCATCCCATGGTTGCAAAAAAGGAAGTTAAAAATACAGAAACCTACGCAGTGTCCACCTTGCTGAGTCTGTTAAGAGACTGAAGTGTACCTGACAGTTGAGAACCACCTTGTAAATCTGAAATAGGTCCCTGTAGCCCCTGCAGTGCTGAAAACACTGCTTGCCATTGCTTTCACTGCATTGAGTCATCTGGGCCTCTCCCTTTCTGTGTGTCAGATTTTGAAAACTGAGCCTCCTCTAGCCTGTAGGATTCATAAACACCTGCCCCATTAACCCAGTTTCACTATTTGTCTAATGACAACCACAAGTAACGACCTGACACAAGTCATGTCGATATTCTGCCAAAACCTACCATTTTGCCCTCTTAGCCACCTCCTTCCACCCACCCATAAGTTATGGAACTGTGGGATGGTTGCCAGAGAAATGCAATAAAAAGTAGGAAATGACATATACAAATAAAATTCACTTACCTAAAAGCCCTGTATGTCAGATCTCTTTGTGCTGCCTCCTCCCCCACCATCTACTTCTTTACTTCCAGCACTTGTTTCTCCTCTGTCTTAATTTCCTCTTCCTTTGCTGCCCTTTTTCTTCACGTGTTCTACTTTCTGGTTTGTTTGGTTTTGGGTATTTTTCCTCTTTTTATGCCCTAGGTTTTTTTCTTTGGCTGAAAATGAATAAATGAATGCTTTCATAATTTTTCCTTGCCTTAGAGCCAGTAAGGCATTATGGTGTCACTTTACCATTTTTGCTTCCTCTTCCCAGTTTTTCTGCCGCTACTTTTGTTGTTTTCTATTTCTTTTCTGGCCTTCCTCTGTAGCAATCACTTCCTCCTTGCAAGTATTCCCTCCTCAGTGACTTCATATGCTCCTTCTGAAATGATCGCAATTTCCAGGTGGATTTGCTGGGCTTCTGAAGTTTTGATGGGGTGTAAAGGCCATCCTAAACATGAAAGGCAATACGGAGCACTTCTGATGGAAAATTTCTGGATGCGCAGACATGGCTTCAGGGAGAAGCAGGGACATGAAATGGAGTGGAGCAGAGTCCTATTCCAGTTGCCGAGAGAAATATCCCCTCTTGCTTAATTCTAAGCCACATATTTCACTCTTATTTCTTTGGCCTTCCAAATGTTCTAAGTCATTGCCTATTGAGTGTACTTACAGGATCCATCCCTAAAATCTGGAATGTTTATCCTCATGGATGTCCCTCCTGCCAAGAGTACACAATATTAGGAATAGCACTCTCTGTTTTAGCTTATAGTTGCTCACATTTTCCTGATGCTTAAAACCACTCTGAAGAAATGTCAGTTGATCCAAGTAGCTAAGTGTGCTGCTCTAATTGCTGCATGACGTGATTGGACTGCACTTGCTGCAGGAGAGCTGTAAGGCTGTGCAGGCTGCACGCGAGGCTGGCCTGTGCTAAGCTGCGGTCCCTTACAGCTTTGCAGGGTTGTGTTTAAGCATACAGTCACTATACACACACATTCTTCAAGGTCTAAACATGCTATAAACCATTCGATGCATTTTAATTAATCCCTATGCTTCTTCATTCCTGTTAGGCATAAGTACATTCAAGACTTAAAGGGAAAAACAGTATTTGAGGTTTGTGAGATAAGATGGTGAAAAAATGGAAGCAGCACTAGCTTTAGTATATATTTTCTATGCTATGAATTGAGAGAATGAGGGATTAGGTGTAAAGTAACATCCAGAGAATGGGAAAGAGCCTGACTAGCTGAGAATTTCATGCTGTAAACATTATTCTAGAAATAATCTTTTTGTGTTTCTGTTCTTTACCTTTTTAACAGCACAATTACCCACGACAGTATCATTTGAAGAGGATTTCTTTAAAAAATGCACAAGCCACCTTAATGAAATACCATCCACAGTTCAGACAACAAAAAATATTCCCATTTTGGGGTCTTCTCTCCATTTACATTAATTATCAGTTTTTCTATGTAAGAATTGTACAATATGGGATTTTCCTGCTTGTTCGTAATAGGTCATTCATTAAAGAAAACACTGGGAAATTATTTTCTGTGTCAGTGGATACAGGATGCCATCTGGGAGCTGAAAAAATGAACAGAAATCAGACCGAAAAAAAATTATTAAAACCATGAAACTAGTTGTGCTTATGGAAACCAGACAAATACTTTAAAAATCCCAGGCCCATCAGATAGGCTATAATAATTGGCACGTTGTCCATTTATACAAGCGATGCACTTACTCACAGGAGTGGTCTGTGGCTTTCTCCGTCAGGCCCTCGGTGGTTCACTCCGACCGTTTCCCCTGGGTCTTCTCGCTGCTCTCCTGCTTCTCCAGAGCTGTCTGCACCCCCTCCGGCCCCGGGCTCACCAGCGCCGCATGGATGCTCTTTGCCATTTCCTCCTGCAGCTTTTCCCAGCTGTCTACTTACTGGCAGTTCTCCATTCCTCTCGCTTCTGTTTTCAGTTTTCTGCTTCCTTTATTCCAAGATGCTTTCTAACAAACTCTATAATACAAGGCTGTTGTGATATATTAGTTGGTCTCCTCCCTGGGTGCAAAAACAGGTAGATCAGAAAACCTCTCTTGAAATGTGAGATTGTCTACTCTGACTCCAGTTCTAGGTTCACTGTAAAATTCAGTGTTCATCTTTCTGGGGTAAGGTAGATAGGTTAAGTTAGAAGGGGGATGCCTACATCAGCAGATAAGGAAATCACAACGATATAGCAATAAATATATCAAGATGAATATGGCCATATGCCAATTTTTTCCACTCATAAATAAGACTCTTGTTTACCAAATGTTCAATTTTGGTTATGTCACTATAAAAATCAAGCAGCTGGTAATTCAGGCTTGATTAGCAGGTCTCCAGTTTTGATTAGTAAATTACTGTAGTAATCAAGGTTAATTCTCATTTCAGAGCTATGTCACAGATTTTATTTCTTCCAGAGAACTGGATTTGCCACTCCGGAGAAGGAATATTTTAACAAATACTCCAAAAATATCCAGAAATAGAAATCAAAAGGAGATCCAAAGGTTTTTTGAAATATAGGGAACAAGAGGAACATGGTTAATGTCCTAGGAATAAAATTCCAAGCTGCAATTTTACAGAAGATTTCCACATAATATACGCAGAGATTGCATTGCTAATTCCCTTTACCTAGTGTATCTATTTCTATCTTTAAAAATTGTTTTCTTTGGATTTTCATCTTTCATTTTAAAAGAAAAAAAAGTATACAGAGAGGCTTAAAAAGAAGCCCAAGAGACCATTATTAGTATAAAGATAAACAGTAGAATGGATTCTAACTGAGCCAGAAAACATCACTGTAGAATTTACATAAAATTTAGTTTTCAACCAAACATATTGCACATCCAGTTCCAGCTCATCTCATAATGAATATTCAAGCTTTTGAATGACCCACATGTCCCATAAGTAAGCAAGAGTCCCCAAAAGCCATCGTTGTCGTAGAAAAGGCACAATATTAAAAAACACTGAGAATTCATTAGGGATCTTTTTTTCCATGAAACTTTTACTAAATCTTTAGCCTGCAAATCTTGCGATTATTTGAGCCATACAAGTCTGTCAGGGATTTGAGGCTGGATAACAAACTCTTATATGGTTTTTAATTAGGATAATATTATTTTTCTAGTCACAATTCTGGGTCAGATTCTGTGTATCTCTCTCACATCACTTTTGTATAATTAGAGACTAAATTATCTAAAATAAATATGAAGTTTTGCTTTATCTGCTCAGTACTGCATGCTTTCTCAGATAGGAAAGAACAGGCAATTTTCAGATACACCATAGTATTCCACTCAAAATATTTAGATAAATTTCTCCCCAATAACCCAGAAATAATTGACTGAAGAAGCCCCCAAATATATGGGTATAGAGGCACATTACTGAGTAAACACTGAATTCAGTGTAAAGTTCTACAATTCCTATGTCCTTTGAGGGCTAAAAAAAAACCCAACCCCCCTTTTCTAGATAAACGTGCTATGTCCTTTTGTAAAAGGCTAGGAATGAATCTGGAATTTACTTCTGTGTCCATATATGCGTTTTATTCCACTGGAGCAATTTTGCTACACAGCCATGAACACTTTCATTATGCCAGTGGAAACACAGCGGGGTTTGAATCAGACCAGGATCAACTGTGCTTCTAATTCAGCATCTTGTTTCTTATGATGGCAAACAGAAAATGCTTCAGAAGGTTTCTTCCTAGTGCTAGAAAGTCAATAGCTGTCTTATGGTCTGAAGCAAGGAGATTCTTATCCTTCCTGCATTTTTCCTTATATAAGGAAGTCCTAGATAGACATTAAGACATAAGACATCTTATCTGCATGATTCATTTACAGACCGGCATCTAATAACCTAAACATGGGCAGAAAGTGGAAAGCAACCTGATCTATGAACATTTATTTAAGATTAAGCCTTAGCTAAAATAATAACCAATTTGAGTAGAAAGTAAGCATATACAGACTGGATTTACTGAGTATATTAAGGACTTGTCTCACTTTCACACATCAACTACTTAGGAAGCCCCACACTTTGCAAGAGAAGAGGAAAAAAATATACTTTCAGGCGGAAAGCCTGTAAAACAAACATAACTGGAAAAATTGTGCGTGCTTTTTGTAGTCTGTCTTATACGTGCAAGACAAGATTCACCTGGGGAAGGAAGGGGTGGGATGTTGGGGAAAGCAATTAGAACCAAGCCATTGCATTAATAGGGGACTTCCACAGATTTTTGGCCTATCTCCAGTAGTACAACAGCTCCTTGAATCTGGCAGCTTTTGCTCATTGCTTTTGCGCATGTTTTTATTTTTGGCTTTGGCTTTCCTCTCCTTTGCAGTCCTTCCAAGTTACATGGGAGGAAGCACACAGCTGTCATTCCTCAAGAACAGTACAGGAGACAGTGGCCTCCGTAACCACCTCTCCCACCAACAGTTATGATGCAGGCATGTACAAATAGCTTGAGATTCTTCCCAAGCTGCATTCTTGGCCAAACTGTTTGTTTCCCCAAGACTCTGGTGAATTATAACTAGCAGCCTGGGGCTATGGTTGCAATATGGATAAAGCTATATTTGAGGATATTAAGAAAATTCAGAATAAAATTCAAAACTACAGCCCCCAGAAGACTGCATTGTGTTGCTCTAGTGGGAGATAAAAGCTCTGAATGGGAAGTAAAAGCTACCTCTAGACCTCTTGGGCAAAGACAGGGTAGCATACAACTAACTTTGCTGGTTATTCACCACCCTTTTGCCAACGTCCAAGCAATCAACATGAAGGAGATACAACCAGGGAGTCACTGCAATCTTGTTATCCCTGGCAGAACAATAGTTTTCTTAAAAGCAGCCTGGCCTAGTGTAAATGAGAGAAGTCATAAGGTTTCTGGAAAGGTATTCATTTTATCCACAGGTAGGACTGCATCACTGAATGTGATAGTCTCTATTTAAGGTGATTAATAATATGTTATGTTGCTTGTTTTGAATAAAGACTATAGCCCAACTCCTGCCCTGGCTCAACTCCCATTGAAGTCAATTGTTTAGCCTGAAAATGGATTACAGGATGTGGCTATAATTTATGCATACAAAAATGCAGAGAATTTTACTTTAGAAACAGTAATTCTTATTTATGTGCACTGCAGTAGTGCCTAGAACCCAAGATTCTTCATGCAGGACAGTATCCAAATGCACAGGAAATACAGGCATGGTCCCTACCCCAAAGAGTCTTTAATCTAAGCAAAAGAGAAGAGACAGCAAACAGATGAGGAGAGGGGCAGAAATGACAAGGTAACTGGGAGATAATTATGATCACTATGCAGTCACAGCACATCAGCTGCTTAACCACTATCATTTTTTTAAGGTGTCACAGCAGAGGACAGTTTTAAGGGAGCATGTGAAGAAGGGCAAGTGTAGTAGCTTGGCAGATTTTTACAGAAGTAGATCCTCACAGGAGAAAGCAAAATGAGTATGGTTCAAAATTTAAGATGTTGGTGATGAAATTGTTGTGAACGATGGATGCACACTGATCTGTCAGTACCTTATGGATGTGATAAGGAGAAACAATCTGGGGAGAGCCTATGTGGGCCTTAAAACATCTGTAGGACTTTTTTAGCTGCAGGGGAAATGAAGCAGCTGATGAAAGGGTGCGTGGTAGAAGAGAGAGATGACACAATATTAAATTTGAAAATGCACCCCTGCAGCACTGTCAGAGTGAATGGGCAAGGTATTTGTCCTCCAAGGCCAAAGTAACTGAGACTTAGTGCTGGGGTTTGAATGAATATTTGAGTTGTGCGTGTCAAAAGGTCGGACTGTAGAGGTGAAGTATGAGAATCAGAAGGTTTGCCCTAGCAAGCACAAATCTAGAAAGAAAGATGTAGAAAGACAATGTCTAGAAAGAACTGGGCCTAGAACCCGAGATGATGGTGCTAATACAGTGGTCACACCTTCAGTTTTTGTTTTGCAAGATGCTGCTGGCATGAATGCTCTGTTTTTGTGTGCCACTGTGGGAACTGAGTAAGAGAAACTTAGGTATGGAGCTGCTTACACATACTTGTAGGAATAACTTTTTGAGAGCCTGAGCATCTGCAACTCCAATCTTACTGTGAACAAAAATAGCAAGGACAGTATGCATGCTACTGCAGAGCAATTTATATATTATAAATATGTTTAGGTGGTATCTAAATTACTGCCAGAGCTCTGACCTTGATTACAAATGATCATAAAGTAAAGAATACTTTGAAGTGCCCCAAACTGTAGATCAAAATGCTTGTATATTCATCACTTTGACTAAGATCCAGCCAGGATTTTGTTGGCTAATAAAGACAGTAAATTAAATAGAAAACAGGCCCAGTAAAGAGAGGTCATGGCTGCTTTTTTAAATGCTTACAGTCCTTTAGGGCAGGATGTCTGTGCTGCTTTAATTGTTCAGAGTTTCACTTTCTGCCATGGGAGCTGCAAATGTGCAAGCCTCTGTCTCATAACGCTGCAATATAAACCTCCATTTAAACTTGATGGGTCCCTTCTCATTGAAGTTTTATTTTCCAGGCACTTTTGTGATGTGCTTTTTTATGAGCAGTGTGAATAAATACGATAGTGATATTACCTATGCAAATAGACAGAACTAAAATGTCTAGGGTTAAGAAAAACCAACAAAATTCTGCTTTAAAAAAAAACCTACCCAAAACATTAGCTATTTTTCTTATTTTAATAATGAATTTCTTCTAATCTCCTGCCAGTCAGCATTTCTCTGAGGCACTTATTAACTATCCATGATCTGATTGGCAAAATGTGAACAGGAGCTAAATTTCAGTCTTCTTATTATTTTGATTCTACCCCAGTTTGTAGATCAGTGACCACACCATAACTGCTCTTAATGAGCAGTCCTAACTTTTGGCAGGATCAGATGCTTTCCCAATCTACCTTCTCCCAGTCTACATAGAGATGCATGACAGTCAGCTGTGAACAAGCTGTCTAGCTGTGCTTGATAGTGTGCAAATGAATACACTGTTGTATTAGTGCCCTATTGATTTATCATACCGTCACTACTAGTGATGTTATGAGCAGTGCTCTACATTCGCTAATAAGCAGCCTTTAGTTGTTTGAGTATTGCTTCCAATTAATCAAGTTTATAGAAAGCCTAGAATACCACTCAAAAGAAACATCTTTGGGGATCATGGCCTTAAAACATAGGACAAATTCCCACTTTTAGTCCTGCTGGAAAGACATAATCTACCCAAACTCTAAATGGTTTCTATATTTAAGTGAGAAAATCATTGTGACCCACCACAGAGCAGGACATTGGATGGTCTCTGATTCTGTCACTTTGTTTGCCTGAACAGGAGCCAAGAATTAAGATTTACAAAGCAGATTATGAATTTTGTACATCTCAGTGAAAAAAGGTGATTGTTAGAGAAAAGCGAGCTGTTAGCTTTGCAGGATAGTCATGCAAAGGGTGCAAATGGAAGGGCAGAAAATGGGAAAGCTTGAATGGATTGTGTGCTATCGGGCAAAACACCCCATTGTTATTTATGTTAAACTTTCGATTGTGCAAGAATCACTCCACACTAAAGCGCAGATTTCTCAGGACTAGCCCAGAGATTAATTAAGCCTTTAATAATTAGGGAGTCATGCTATTATTTGGTAAAAGACACTCTTTTGGGAATGATAGTGCAGCAGAAAATAGACAATAACAAGTACTTTGCATTATAGGTCCTCTGTAAAATTCACATTGTTCCTAATGATCTTTTTCCTATTCTTTAAGATGAGGGTTGGCCAGATTCTGGTTTTAGTTACACCATTCTAAATCTGGAATAATAATATGAAAGACCATTGAATTGATAAGGATTTTATAATTTCGTAAAAAAACCCCTGAAGTTACAAACGAGACATTCCTATGTTCCCCGTGTTTTGCACCATGCTGTTTCTTTATCTCCTTCCTTGTCACTTACTCTTTCTCAACCTCTGTACTTATTTTATTCCATCCTCTCCTACCTATTCCTATTGTTATTTTATGGCTTTTGATGGGTGGTTAATTAGGAAGAAAACCCACACAGAAATATATCCACATATAATATTATCTAGAGCACCATGCCTCCTTCTCTTGGTTACCTCAGTGTCATTAGGAAACATGCTATATATTTATTATTTAAACAATATTAAACAGTAGAAAAAAGAACACTGTTTTTTCTGAGATTATCATCTATTACAAAATCCTACAAACAGCAAAAAGGAGCAGTTAAATGAGTACCTTAATTCGCTTGTTATTGAGGAGCTGTTACTATAACAAACAGCAGCAAGACTTTTAAATCAGGCCTGTGGAACAAAGCATTCCAGTGTCATTTTTACATTAGTGATTGCAGTTGATGTCATTTTCACAAAACAAAATTATAACCAAAATGGATATTTCAGGTCAAAATGCCACAAAGAGTATATAGATACATTTCCATCAATAAATCTGCCCTCTTCCTGCCCTGACATAAGTGTTCAACCTCTTGTGATTGACGTTTTTACCACTAAATTATACTATGTCTGCTTCTGGAAGAAATGTCTCCATTACAAAATTAGCTAACCATCAACATAACATAAAATAACTTCAACATGGTGTCATTTCACAAGAATATTGATTCTCACAGACTTACTGGATTAAATCCTGGTTTCCCATAAAAGGAGCAGCCATTATGTCTTTGGTAGACAGAAAAATATATATTGTAGAAAGATGTATATTGAGGTGATTAAAACTTCATTGCTGAGCTGAAAAGCTTAGGATTTTGTCCTGTGGCAATATGAAATAAAGAAAACGGACAAGATATTAGTTTGAAATATACATAAGAATAAAGTTAAAGACCAGCTACTAGTCTGTCATTTTATTTTCCTCTGCTGGAAGATACTTTTGGCTATCGGTTGCAGTAGGAAAAGTCATCAGTTCTTCTAGATTGACTACTGACTCTGCCAAATTCTTTTCAAGACCTTGTGCGTGTAACTTTTCCTTGCTTCATTTTCGTAGCCTTTAGTGCTAATAGAATTCCTCATACCTCATAGGATGTTGTGAGCTTGTAATTGTCTAATACCTGAAAAGTCTTTGAAGCTCCTAGATGAGCAATGCTATTTAAGAGCAAATAATCATGATATGCAGTTGTAGTTTCTTCCTATACCAAAAGTGTAGAAAGGAAAACTAATTAGAGAACAGATTTTTTTATTACCATCTCTACTTCATTTTTATAGAGTTACCCTATATTTTGCACTGGAATAATAATGGGCTAAACTCATTCTGGGCACAACTTCTGTGATTTTAATGAAATTACATTAAATTTGACCCAGTTCTTTGTGACCACTTGCACATCAGAGAATTTCCTAAAGGATAAAATACCACCTCTATGACCACAATTCACTTCTGGTATGTGCAATATTTTGTGTTTCAGCCTGACTCCTTCAAATACAGATGAAAAGCAGGGTCTTCACTAAACAAGGCCCATGGAAATTGTTGTATACACGGTACTACCCTGAAGACTCTAACCTGTTTAGGGCTAGTGGTATGCTCAGAGAGCAGAGGTAAGGTGAACAGCTGCCAGATTTCTCAGGTTTTATGAAGTACTTTTCATCTCTGTTCATCTTAAAATAAAAGCCTTTAAAATCCAATCAGTTCTGCACTCCCTTGTAGAGAAGAACTAGGTAACATGCCAGTTCCAGGAAGACTAGCAGTAATGAGATGTAAAAGACAAGGGGGAAGCACAAGGTTGCTGGGGTGGTTTGCAGTTACAATGTCTGTGCATAGTAGGCTTGTATTCCTTGAAAAGCAGCTACGACGGAAAAGCATCATCCCTCGACCATAGCTTGTGTATGTTTGTGGAGGCGCGGGGACAAGTGGGATTCTGCTCAGCTGCTCCCTCTTATTCTGGCTCTGTGTGGCATGCGTATGAAAAAAGAACATTTTCACCTTGGGAGAATCATAGTATATAGCTGCCTGTTAGTGAAGGATAGTCTGTCACCATTCATCCCTGCCCATTAAGGCTTGAAGAGGACAATGTTACTAGTCTCTGCCCATTCAATCCTTTTTTGTTGGCACATTACTATTTTATCATTTTGATCTTCTTCTTACTAAAGATAAAAGACACCATGGGCGGGATACATGAATGACTACTGTTATTTATCGACCCAGGACTTTTTGAACATTTTTTCCCCTCTGATTCATGAACCACTTTTCCATATTCGAAAAGCAGTTCATAAATCGTTCAGCACCAGCAGAAATTAATAATAATGAGTTCATTTACATAAAAGGACTCATCCTGCCAGTTGCTGATAATGTTTGAAGCCAGAACCTTGTCGGCAAACAGGATTTTTGCTGGCAGTGCAGGAAATAATCTTTTGTTTATAAATTAATTAAAACATACTTTTAGAGCTACTATAGGGACATTTTGTTGCGCAAAACATTATGCATTTTCTTTGTTTTTAACAAATGGCATTACCCAGAGTGGAAAGAGAGATTTTTGGTAGCATTAAGAGTCAGACTTTTAAGAGAGAGAAATGTGTTTTGATTTGTTTTCATTTCATTTTTTGAGTGAGGATTTCTTCTAAAGCTGTTGGCAGCTGCATTTCACAAAGGTTTGTTTGAACATACTCTTTCCTGTGGATCTGTGTGTGTGTTCACGCTCTCCTTCCCCGAGTTTCATCCAGAGTTTCAAATTCAAGTGAACTTAAAATCTCAACAAGAAACTCCCACGTTTCCTGTGGACTAAAACCCACGAGTTTCACATGATTTTGATGCAAAACTATAATCAGTCCCAGGTTTATTTTTGGAAAGGAGGGATGAACCTGAATGAACATTTCCAGAAAGCCAGTCAAGGCGTAGAATCTGTGAACGGATGTTAATGCCAGCACACACGTGTGGTGTATGTTTGCGTGTTTCATTATGTTTGAATGCCGGGAACTAGTCTCCCTTCCCCAAGACCGGATTTACATAATTTACTCGAATGGAGCTCCATCAGACCTACACTGCTATAAGAGAATGAGGTTTCTGAAGCATAAGGGTAGGGTTTCACAACACACTGAAGCCTAAACTAAGTTGCAGGCTGTTGCGGTGAAGAGAAGCTTGCTCTCCCCCACCCAAATCCTCATGGTTCTGCTCCACAGTGGGACAAATTTGATTAAAAAATAACCCCACACTATCACATTTTCCTTTGGATCTCCAGCCTGGCAGGGGGCATTACCACACATGCCTCACCTCAACATTTTCCTTGCTGGCCTCAGACTCCTCCAGGTGACCCCGTGCAGCCAGGAAGTTCCTGTAGCTCCTATAAAGCATCTTCTCTCCCCGTGCATGGTTCATGGAGACTACATGCCTGCAACAAAGTTCAGTTTCCACTCCAGAGCCCAAGCCTACAAATTATGCACAGCAATAGCCAACATCGCCACATTTTAAGTTGCTTTTTGCATTCAGGCCCAGCTCTTTCCACGGAAAGCCACATAGCTGAAAAGCCCCATGCATACTGCTTTTCTAAGTAAGTTACACAGTAGAGCACTTAGATTTGCAAGGAAGTAAATCAAATAGCCATATAAACATTTTACACAAAAAGTGGCCTAATTCTCTCTTAGTATTTTGAAAAGAGTAAAACACTAGAGTGTCAAGTATCATTGGAAAAGAGTGGAAATTCTTCTTAGCTTGTTTATTTCTTTATGTACAGCACCATTATCGGAAATTGTGATATGAGATACGATTTGCTGGTTTATTCAGTTTCTTAGGGCTGGAGTTTGTCATTTGGTATTCTGTCTGTTATTTGTATTTAAGCTTTTGTTTGGCAAACACAGAACAGAGTGTTATCACAAAGAAAGACTAGAAGCTGGAAATGTGTATTATTAGTCTGATCTGCGTAATATATATGTATATGGCTTCAATAGAAAAGCTACTTTAAAAAACAACAACAAAAGGCCTGAATTGTCTGTTCCTACTTTTGCTCTTAATCGGTGACATCTGGGTTTGTTGGGACTGCATGAAACTTTTATTTTGTGTTTTTGAGAAGGAAGAGTTGGCTGACGAGTTATCTTTATATGGTTTAATTTCCTCTCATGTCCCCTTCTCTTTCATTTTACTGTTTGAAGACTTCTAAGGTAAATATATAAGGGAGCCAAAAGAGTTCTCCAGACAGTTCACTGGACTATTCTGAGCTGTACTACTTACTTGCAGCATGAACCTGGGCAGCTTACTTCAACTTTATGTCTTCATCTATAAAACAGAGTTAATGATTCAGCTTAGAAAACTTTGAGATATGTTCCACAAAATCACTATATAAAACCAATATATTATATTATTATTCAGATTACCTTTACTTTTGCCTTAGTAAGACACGATGTTTCAGAAACAGGCTTTTATTGGAAATCTGGCATTCTTGTAAACTTCTTGAATTGCAGTTACTGATGTCTGCCTACACACACGTGCACACACACATATTATATGCGTGTATAGGCTATGTAAGCTTCTATGTAGCAAGTAGCATGTTGCTTTTCCAGTCTGCTTTATATAAGTTCAGGTAATTATTGATATCACCAGTTATTTCCAGCTTATACCAGTGTGTGACCAGAACCAGATATCACAGGTTTGTCATGGCTGTATGTGTTACAACGTTTTATCCTTCCTTTAGCAGCCTTTTATAGATTTCACTAAAAGATGGGGATATAAAATGGAGAATATTTGGATGTGGAACAGAAAACAGAAACTGGAATCAAGCTTCTCTGCAGAAAATATCTGAGGGAGAGGGGAAAGTTCTGTCTGTGGCAACAAAATGACATGCGAAGCAGACTGAAAGCAACATTCATAATGTTAGGAGCCCACTTTCCTCAGTGCATAAATTCAAGACAATGAAAATGTAATGAATAAAGCATTTAGAGAGGTGATTGTGACAAGGACAGGAGTGGGGGAGGGGTGCTGGATCATACAGTTGACCACTTCAAGTGAAACTGTGTTTACTGCTAGAGAGGCGACATCAAACTGGGAAATAATTTAGGCTTAAGGTTCCCCAAAATACATTCCTTCCCAAGCAACCGAACTGTCAAGACTGCAAACAGAATCAGGGTGCTTTAACTGACTGCATAAGACCCTGATGCTTCATAACATTTAGCTACATGTAAAGGATCTTTAGCAATATGTAAAGGATCTTTGCTATTGCACGCCAGACAGTCTTTTGAAAACATCCTCCTGCAAGTGAAACTTAAGTATAAAAATGCATCATCCTGAACAAACGCCTGCTGGGAGTTGCAAAGAGCCACTAAATCTTGATCCCTGTAGGAGCTGCAGATGTTGCTGGAAGCCACTACTAACAAGGAGCCAAATCTGGAGCTGGAGCCGTTCAGCACCTCTGAGGATTTGGGCTTCGATTTGAGGAGCCTGCAGACCCCAAAGCCCCATCCTAGGAGGCTTCTGTATTGTTCTGAATAAGCTTTAGGGGAGAAAAAAAATCTGAGGCAAGCTTTCAACCTTCTCAGTTAGTTTTAGTAAGGATTTTCAAAGTTATCTTCATGAGGAAAAGGGCTAGAAAAGTAACTTGCTTAAAGGAATCCTGAAAATCTGTGTTCTGTTCCTGCTGTCTCCAAACACAGGAACAGTTTTCAGTCATGGGCCTGGTCACAAAGGCAAGCTGGGGAAGAAAGATATAATAAAGCAAATGACTTATTGTCAGAATCAGTATGGAAATGCAATCCGGGCAGATGATTCTGTCACTCATTTTCACACTTCTGCAAAAATCTGCATGTTTTCCATTTATCAAATAAGCCAAAGATTTTAAAACATCAAACAAACGTTATAAAGTTTCTACCAAACACAGGAGATTCTACCAAGTGGTCTAAGTGGAAAATACTGTAGGCATCTAAAGCAAATGGCAAGTTTTAAGAAGGAATTTCTCTATGGCTTTCAGTTTCTTGTCTGTTTTTTTTCTTTGCTTGATATACTGGAGAGCATTAGCCAGGAGATGCCAAATGTCTTATCACTGGTTTCCCGGGAGAAGTTCCTGTCCTCTTTTTTCACTAGGGCTTGAAGCTGTAGTAGAAATATTATAACCTTCATTCAGTATATGCATTGCTCCAGACTTTGACAGATTATCAACTGCATTTCCCAAAATCCTGAAAAGAGGCATAGTAACTACGAGATCAGAGAAAATCCAAGAAACAAGAAATAGAAATCCCCAGCACACTTGAGTTCTTTATATTCACACGATGACTTCTAAATTTTGAGGGATTAAGTCTTAAGGTATATTTTTGGGATCACACTTTCAAGCTTCCTACATAACCATGAGACCCAGAAAGTTTTGTTTTACCTTAAAAAAAAATTCTTTTTGCATTTGCAGGAGCTGAGGGTTTAAATAAAGCATCAAATACCTCAAAGTTCATGATAAAATTGTAAGAACTGACAACACTGCCTGTAATAAGCACGCAAAACTCTGTTCAGAAGCTAGTAGAAGAGGAGGAGGAATAAAGTATTGTACAAGACAGGAGAAGGTTTTGAAATGTTACTGTTTTGGAAAGGCTGCATTTTTACATTAGGTTGGCACTGTTGTGAGTGACTATCTCAGCTTTCAGGTGTCAAGGCATGAGTTTTTTATGGGACTCTCTGAGACTAAGCTACTCACTAGCAATTTCAGTCCATTTTCTTTCAGATTTTTATTTCCCTCTTTTGCATCTGATTTTTTTTCTCCATCAGGCTTTTTCAGTGAATTTCCTTATAAATAGCTCATTCCCTCCTTTCTTCCCTCCAGTCTGGTGTGCTACTGAGCTACCAAGGGGTCACAGCACACATCCTTCGACTGCAGAGCACAGGCATTCCCAACTAGCAGGCAGGGATGGGCAGCCAGAGCGTGCTGGCAGGGGGAACCCAGCAGGCCTGCCCTAGGCACTGGCTTTTGCCCTGATTCCCCTCTCCCTGAGGCATGGGAAGTCCACTGAAGAGTGAGCTTTGCTCAGGACACAGTCAGGTGTTGCGGTGTTTCCCAGTGAGCTGGAAGGCTCCTCATTTTCTCACCCGCCTTTTATCTGAGAAAGAAAAGAGCCCATCTATCCAACCCCTGCTTCCACCAAGAAAATAAGTCTGCCCTCTAAGAGTAAAGGAAAGAAAAGGAGCAAAGATCTCTGTATGAGCATAGCTGCTGTCTTGCACTAGTGCCACTGTAAATTAGCTGTATTTGAAGCAGGCCAGGCAAGTATCAAAATGTGGTTGAAATGATAAGTTGGAAGGACCATCTAGAGCATGACTTCCCAAATATTTTTGAACTGTGGTATTAATATCAACCCTCAAAATTTCTCATGTATTGCCAGACACCAAATTTCTCACTGTGTCAAAAGGACCATTTTTACTACGGATCTCCTCTGTATTTAACCATCTGCACTGTGGGAAGATCTCACCTCTACTCTTAAGACAGACATTATTGAACCTGTTCTTAAAATCTCTTTGGGATGAGACAACATAAATACTTTCTACGGAACTTCTTCCAGTGCTTCATCATATTAACAGAAGGAAACTGCCTGATATCCTTCACAGGATATAATCTCATTTTTTTCCCAGCAGACATGAAAGAAAATGGAAGGCAGTTCTGTCCTCTTAAGACCTCCTTCCTCCCTTCTGCTCCTCCATTTAGCTCCAAGCACTCTCTTGCAATGTCATGGAGCAGTATTCTGGTGTATCTAGAGCAGAAAGTTTCTCTCAAACATTAGGAAACAAACCCAAATGGCATAAGAAATAGAAATAGTGATATAAACCGACTGGAATATTTAATTCCACTATCAGAAGGGATGCACCCATGGCTTTAACTAATTGTTTTATAAGCTCTTTCAAATACAAAAAGGGTTGCATAGTAAACAATAGATGTATTTGTCCTAAATAAATGCACGCAGTTATATATTTGGTATTTTCAATAGGTGTTTTGGATATGTGATTATATGATAACCAGCTCTAAGATTTTTATATATTTACTTAATTTAGATATCTAGAAATGACATGAAAGTTGCTTTCTAACTTTTAAAGATCACAAGTATTACAATTTTAAAACACTGGTACAAAGGTAGAAAGCATATGGTATATGTTTTAATGGGATGTTTTTAAAAACTTGAGATAATGCAGGAAATATATAGTAGGACATTCATTTGATGTCTCGTTTGTTTACACTCAGATTACAGCTGTGTCATAGAAATGAGAAATGGAAATGGACACAAATTTGAAGAAGAGATGTGGTTGATGAGGTCATTGGTGACCTCAGTTTCACTATTGGGTATAGCTCAAGATAACTACTAGACCAAATACTTGTGCTCAAAATCCCGTCCAACCTCAGGCAACCACAGTTCTATCACAGAGTTTGTTAGATTACGGAAGACATAGGAACACCAGTCAAAGCACTGACTATATACACCAAATGATAATAACACAATCATTGTCATTAGACAAAGAAAGTCAGAATTGCTTAGTTAGGTAGCAAGAGCTTTAATTGTAGGGTTATGAAAACCTTGAATGTCATAAAATATAGTATAAACTGCAATAAAATATAGTAAAAACTATAACTACTTAAATTCATAAAAAACTAGATTGCTCAAGAAATGGTGAGGGACTGCTACCTCCTAGTCTTCCTGTTTTCATTTACAGCAAGTTCACTTTGGAAATGTTGAAGAATCTGCATCTATCAGAAAATTGCTCACTTACTGAAACCAGCTATTTTTAAGATTTTATTTAAAGGAGATAATGAATAAGACTAAATTGATGTCAGGCATGAAGTAATTTTAACCAATACATTTGAAGTCTATAATACAAAATATTGGAAAATTATATGTAGAGTAATCTGAAGTAATGAGATGTTAAAATTCCTTGGAACCTAGAAGCTCTTCTATTCATTCTGTTCTTCTTTTTCTTTCAACCTCACTGTGGGAGGCTCCATCTCTGACATCTTTATATATTATGTTCTCATTTCAAAATGCCACTGAACCTTCAAATGAACACTTGCCTATGATCTTTGAATACAAAAATACTTAAATCAAGGTTTTTATATTTTAGTGCACTCAGCCATAATACGCAGCGAAAGAATTTTGGTATTTAGTCTAGGTCTTATTTCAAAAGAAAGGAAAAGACAACTCTCAAAAACAATAGTTCAGTAGAATGAAATACCAGCAGTACCAGGTAATTTCTAGACAGGATATTTTAAACATATATTGAAAAGAAAGGGAAATGAAAAATCCTTTAGAAAGTAAATCTGGAGTAAAATACAGTATCTTCCTACAAGAATTGCTTATAAATTGCCATTAAAGAATGAAAATAAAATGAAGTAAGGCAAGCAGTGTTTGTACAGTACTTGCACGTTGGCACCCATTCCCAGCATTAGCATGGATAAGACTTGAATGAAGAGCTTTGAAGACCTACTCTGTTGGTGGACATCGGAAGAAACCAAGCAAGGACAGCTTGCTGTTCTGTGGTGTACACAGAATTATCATGAACATACTTCTTTTACATGCTTTAAACCAATCCCTTTTTTTCTTATTGGGCTATAGAGATTTTACAACTATAAACAGGTTCTGAGGCCATTTGCTAGAACAGACTACCTTCTATATTGCCCTCTGTTAATCAGCTATACAAACACAATTTAATCTGACATAAACAAACTAAACCATCTAAGTAACTTCATGGAACAATGCAGATCTGCTACTGAAGTCTCAAGTAAACCTTGTATTTCCTTTTTAACATTACCTTTTAGAAGCATTGATTCCACATTTAATTGTCTCTTGCTGCTTTGCTTTATTTTTGCTAGTCAAATTAAGATGCAGGAAAATATGGCTCCTTATTCCTCCAACGGATTGTTAAGCTTAGTACCAAGGCTTTGTTTCATTTCGCTGATTGTAGAATTACCCACCAAATCTCAAACTGTACTTTCAACAGATTTGTCATACACAATCAGTTTTCAGCTTTCTAATGCACGTCAGAATTTACTGTTTTCCAGGGGGTCAATGCATGAGATGTGGAATTGTGAGTTTTCAGTTTCAGTAACCTTTCACAGGCTAAGTGTTGCAGGCAGGCAGCATTAGTGAGCATCACAGTTCTTTTCTCTGCTTGGGATAGGTGTCCACTATGCATTTCTTCTTGAAGCTTTTACTGGCTGTGAGTGTCATCTTGGTTGAAGTAAGAAGCTGGCTACATCACTGCTTAAAAGCTATGATGACTCAAAAGCTATGATTGTTTCTGCCTTTCATCTTTTCAACAGGATTGCTGTCTGAACTGTAGTAGTATGAAACCAAGCTCACTGTACTAAACAGACTTCAAAAACACGAAGTTAAAGCTTATCTACAGAAAAATGTTAAAGTTTGATTGGAGGCAGAAACAACAAAAACACAGGGACCTCCTTCTGACAAGTCCTAAGCTCTATTCTTTAGCATCACTGTAACTGATAAGAACAATATTGAGATTTTTCTCATCTTAACTAGGTGAATGTAAATGACTCACGTGAGAGCTGTGCAGCTATGGGAAGCAGAAGAATGCACACCTTTAACATTTTATATGTATGCATTAAACTTGCAGATGTTAGAAGTGCCAAGGAAGGAAGAGGAAGAATACTTACTGGCTGCAGTTACTGCTTGCATAGCTAGGACTGAGTGCTCCATCCAGTACAGCTGCTGCCCTGGGTGTGGCAGGATGCACTGCTCAGTTCCCTTCCCTCTGGTGCTGAAGATTGCTGGCAACGCTCAGCAAGCTCCCTTAAACTACACAGGCTGCTTGAACAGCTTGTATAGGAGTGCTCTGAAGAAAAGTCAACACCTGAAACATCGATAACAAAAAAGCCCCAAACAGTAAGACTGGTTTTAGTGGAAAGTGTA
>JAVKLA010000088.1:31303956-31308956 GCA_034782735.1 Sagittarius serpentarius
TGGTTTTAGTGGAAAGTGTATCATATGGTTGCGCGGGAGATACTGCTAAAAGCACGCTCTGTTTCATAGAATCATAGAATGGCTTGGGTTGGAAGGGACCATCAAAGGTCATCATGTCCAACCCCGCTGCGGTGAGCAGGGACACCTTCAACTAGATCAGGTTGCTCAGAGCCCCGTCCAGCCTGGCCTTCTTCGTCTTTAGTTTCACTACTAGCTCTGCCGATAAAAAAAAAAAGATGAACACAAGAGCAGTATAATACTGAGAACAACACTACTACAGACTTTTTAAATATTTAGCATTTATGTCCAGCCTGTAGTATGGTGTTACATCATGACAGTTGAACAAGTTATTATTTGAGGACCACTAGACTAAGGACATGATAAGTCACTATCCTTAATTTGGAATTATTCAAATGCTCTGACTTCAGCAGATGTAATCTGAATGTTAATGCATTTGTATCCTGATATTTCAGGAACAGATGCAATAGATGAGGAAAGACATCAGAAAGGGGTGAAACAAGGCTCACGTTTACAGCACCAAATTTTTTTCAAGTGGTAATCACTTTTTGCCATTTCCAAATTAGTCTGAGAGGAAAACTGAAAACTGAGAGTTACTGGTTTCCACAGTTACTCCTTTTCACCTGAAGAGGATATCACCATCATGTCATCCAGGTTTTTACATACACGGATGTAAAAACTCTTATGAGATCATCATGGAATGTGAAGATACAGAAGAAAGGTATAGTTGTGCAGAATAAACAAATGAATCTTTCATGATCAGAGCCACTAAATAATATGAATTATTATTAAAAGAAAATGATAAGGCATTTTCAAATAATAAAACTGAAAATGCTTGGAAAATCATGTAAGCAACTACAAGTTTAGATACAACTCATCTGAATTTCACTTAAATATCCAGACCTGAAAGTAAAAATTGTACACAAGTGGTCTTTCTTAAAGAGATTTTAATGCTTCCTGATTTTAGATACTTGGCTAAAATGCTGCAAAAGATACTATACTTTTTAAATGGCTTTAGGATTTTTTGCAGTATTTCTTCCTCCTAGAAATATGTAGCATCACACACAAACAAGTTCTACAGCAACAACCGTACAAAAATTTTTCTAACCTCAACATTTACTGTTCAGGTTGAGAGTGATTTTTTTGTCTGTTTCAGCAAAGGTTCAATCAGTTCAGGTCAGTGGTCCATATTTTAAAACTGTGCATATTTTAAAGGCATTGTAGTTATTGCTCTTTCTCACCAAATTTTTCACAAAGACATTAAAGACTGAGCTAAGTGCATAGAACAGTAAGAAAACCAATTAAATACATAGCTACTGAAAGTATCTATTCCAGCTATAGAGTACACAACTTCCTTTCTAGGAGTACAAATGAACATATGGTGGGTTGGGAGGTCTAAGTATTGGTTTGTCATTTGTTTGTGATGGTAACTGCCCAGCAATGTATATGGCAATGATGAGGTTAAAAATTTTCCCTGGAGTAACAGGGGAAACCTTTTCTTCCCCAAAGGTATTTGCCTCAGCTGCTAGGAAAAGAGACAACCACCTCCAGGTGGGTTGGATTGAGGTAGTCCAGCAATGAGGAAGTCTGCTGGGATCAATTAAGATGACCCAGATACAAAAAGTAAGGAGGATGCTTTTGCTCCTTTATTGCTCCTGGTTTCCCACTCTTGACTCCAAGCTATGGGTTGCAGAACTGAATCTTGAGGAGCAGTGTAAAGCTGATCTGTTGTTATCAGTTTGTGAGTTAAGTACCTTGAGAAATTAATTTCTCTGTAAGCAATAAAAACTCCTTCCATTTAGAGCTGCACAATAAAAATAGAAACCTCAATATCTTAACGTAGTTCCCCTTCCTCCCTGCTATACCCCTTTTTATTTTAATTTTTAGAGCCAGATCTGACAATGGGATAACGAACCATTCATCACAGGATGCAGAGCTGGGATTATTTTCTCTGAAGAGATTGGCTTCTGAGACAGTTTTATCAAGAAAAAATCTAGCATGTTTCCTAAGTTACAGTATCATTTTCATTATTTTTAGAAAGACTATCAAAAAATTAGAAGACATACTCTGTGTTAAGAACAGAAAAATTACCATGCTGTGTTTAAAACTTTATGTATGTGTCAGCTTTTCAACACTGCTTTGACAGAAGGAAACCTCAAGCTTCCAAGTCTCGAACTAAATACCCCAAGAAAGCTATAAAGTGAAAAATGGGGATCACAAAGCCCAGGCTTGCTTCAATATAGTATTGAGTGGTTTGGTTTTGTGGGTTTTCTTAACCAGTTTTTCAGTCCTACTCTCCTGTCTGTTTCATCTGATTAAATTCCCATGACAAGCTATTTGCTCTATCATTCACTACTATCATTGTTTTGAAGTACCAAAAGCAACACTGTTAATTATTGCCAGAGCCTGAAAAGGTAGAAGGTCCAGTCTGATACGAACCTCCTCCACTTTCACTTATTGCTAAACTCAGTAGACAGGCTGCTTGCTTGACCTTAACATTTCCCAGCTTCCAGAACGCCTGGGTCTGTGCACCAGGAGTACTGAGCCAGTCCGAGCAGTACTTGCTGCTGGAACTGACAGCCTTCACCCCAGAGCTGCACACCACGTGTTGGATGCTTCCTGCAATGTACTACAGCTTTCTTAATAGAGGATGGCTACCGTTTAAAACACACAGTCTTTTTGTCCAATATCAAACCCCAAAACATTTAAAAAAGGGAAAATAGAGGGGGAGCTTAGTGTCCCACCCAGCAGAACTTCTCGGCGTAGAGGTTCCTTTAGTAGTACCATATTCACATTTCTTCCTTTCGATCAATCTCTTTGCACCTTTTATTTGAATGAAAGATAGTCAGGGATTAAAATTAATATTGCCTGCTTCTTCTATCCTCCATTATAATCAGGTACAAGTAAAATCCCTGAGGCAGAACAAAGCTTTATTGACTGAAAGCAGACACAAACCTGTCCTATTATAATTAGGGAGAGTTTTGAATTGGTTTCAAGGGACTGTCAGAAATAGACCTCAGAAAGGGATGCGTGAAATACCTTGTCTTTTGCAGATCCTCTAAAGCTATGTGCTCTTAGCAGCACACAAGAACATGTTCCAGCTCAGAAGAGCAGAAAACCATGAAACATATGAAGCTGCCTTGCCAAGGAGGAAACCCACTGTACACAAGAACATACAGGCATTCCAGAGAAAGCAGGGCGGGGGGGAAACCCCCAAGAAAAAAAAAGAAGAAAAAACTTAATTTTGGTAAAAAAAAACCAGAAAAGAACAGGAAAACCCCCCTTGCTTAGTCCTGAAAAAAACACCAACCGAATAAAATTCTCTTATTTCTGAAAAACGAAATCTGTTCTAACAATATGCCTACCCATAGTTTCATGGCTGCCTCACAGCTCATAAATTAAGCAAGTTCTAACCTGAGCACGCTTAATGCTGAAAGAGGTACAATGGTTGATTCTGTAGACTCTATTCATCCTATGATCTACAGAGGTGTTAAAATATCTTATGTTTGGGGAAAATCAACCAAAGAAGAATGGAACAAGACTCATGCTTTTGAGGTCCCTCTGGCATTACTTCTAACAGGACATGTGTAAACACTGCTGTTCTGGACAAATTTCAAAAGGAAAGCAGAGGTACTAAAGAAAAAAAAGCTTACTAGTATAAGTTAGAAAAATCATTGTTTCCATCCCCTTTTAAAGATTTTAGACTAGTACTGGTGCAACTGTCTTCCACCAAAAAAATGGCCTCTAAACAGACCATATGTACAGCTCTCTAGCATCACCTATAAATACATGGTGCTTTCAATGCAATTTTCACTAGTAGGTCTTTTTTTGTAGAATCCCTTTTAGTACTGCATTTCAGTGCATTTCTTTATTTCCATTTTAACTGAGGTCCTTTTAAATAGCTAACAGGACTGCTTTACAGAATTCTTATTTCACAATGCTTAACATTCCTCTACAGACAAAGAGCACTTAATAACTCTTCAAGCAAAGTAGTGAATTGATAAAAAAGGACTATTCTAATCATCATTTCCACAGTAGCCATTACAGTGGCATATTTATATTGTAAGACATGGTGGTATACAGTTTTCTGTACATTCAGCTCTGCAAAGCAGCAGGGGAAGGTGGTCTGGAAAGTGGCAACACAACGACACTGCACATGTGAAATGTCTCTTTATGTATTCCCGTGGTAACATGCCCATCTGAGACAACACTGTTGCCATTGTACAACATGAAAAAATTATGTCGATTTCCATCAAAGAACAGCAAAAAAGTGAGATTTTTATTGTGGTTAGCCTGAGTTCAAAGCTTGGGGTAACACTCTTATGGATGAACAGAATAAACAGTTACACTTAGGCTTATTGTATATAGCTTAACGAACACATATGAAGATCATATAAATATTTCACATTACTCAAGAGGTGGTGAGTTGAACAAGTCCCTTCTGGTTGAACTTATTTAAAGATAAGGTGAAGTTAAGTGAGTGATGGCACAGTTACAGAGGCCACAGTCCAAGGGGAATTTGGACAGTCTAAGTTACACTACCAGAGTGATTTGTGCAGAATTATGTCAACTTACAGATCTTTAGACCTTATGGGAAAAGGAAATGTCTGATCTCTAAAAGAAGTGATACAAGATGAGTATTTTACAAAGTACAATTATGCTTTACTCAATAAGCTATTTCTATGAAATAAAACTGGACATCAGCAAAGCATAAAAGGAAACATTACAGTAGATCTGAAGAGCAAGTTCAATGACAACAAGCAAACTAAAATACTAAATGCTTGAAACAAAATGCCACACTAAAAAAAATATAATCCTTTTCACTCAAGTGCTATCAAGTCTCTCTTCTGCAGTACCTCAGAAGTATGTATCTGTCTAGTATTATATTTTAAGCATTTTGTTGAAATTGCAAATGTAGAAGGCATTTCTAGAGTAATTACTCTATGACTGAACACTAATGCATTATTATTTTTGGCTGACTA
>JAVKLA010000088.1:31313956-31443801 GCA_034782735.1 Sagittarius serpentarius
TCCCTGTTCTGTGAATTGCACTGCTTTAATGTTTTGGGGGTTTTGTTGGTTTTTTTTACTTTTGATATTCATCACAGCAGCATGCTACTCAGTAAGCCAAAAAGTACTTTCAAAACCCAAGGTTTGTGGAAACACAGAGAGAATAAAAAAGAAAGCATGAGACAGACAGCTGGCTCAGTATGTAGTCTTGTTAGACAAAAAAAAGGTTCTGGACACAAAGCAACCTTTCACCATGGGTTAGAGAGAGTGCTAAAGAGGCAGTTCATACAACACATGGTTAATAACTAAGAAACTCTGACTGTATGTTGTCTGTGTACACAAGGGAAACCTTGGAAATTGCTATGGATTGAGGTATTTTATTGTGGAGATCATGTAGGTCATTCAGTGTGTTATCGCAACTGATAAAATTAGTCTGCCATTCCCAAAACTTTGAGTAGGAGTTCAGGAATCTGGCTTTCAACTATGTCCTAATTTCCGCATTTCTGGATATAAGCCCTAAAGGACCGGAAGTGTCAAAATTATCATCACTTGCCTCTGCTGCTCCTTGTATGCACAAACTCAGTAACTGGAGCTATCAGGGATCTGCATCTACTATTATTCTGCCTTTGAAAAACAAGGATAACATGGCTGTTGCAGGAGCAAAATCTTAAAGAACATCTGATTGATTTGAATCCTGTAAAACATAATCAGAAGGTACATTGGTACATCACTGATTGCCTTGAGGAAAGTAGGGTCCCAAAGACTGCTATGCAATGCTCAGAAAGCATAATAAAGCCCATTAAGCTTCAGGTGAAGGAGTCAAACAAGGTCTCTAGCAACTACCTGACAACCACATTGGACTCTTGCAATCAGATCAAAACCTCAGTACGCCAGCCTCTGGAACAGAGCCCTTAATTCAGAGGAAGAGTCAAAGTCCTGGCTCAGCTGGGGAATGGGGCTCAGCAAATCCTTGAGTGGGGGATGCAATATCTTCATGTTGTAAAAATATTATTCTTGGTGTAAATTAGTATCATTATGTCTACAGAAAATTAACCTTGAATACATAGTGCTTATACTAGCACACATGTTCTTTCCCAATATCTGTGTCTCAACTGGATGAATAAAAAGGACTGCAAGATCTTCCAAAGCCTTAGCAAAGGTGAGAGACAAGACAAAACCCACTGTTCTCTTCATCTACGCAGGTGAATAGGGCAGCAGCCTGTAGACTTGCCCTCCTAGACTACTGCGAGGCCATTGCAAAAAGTTAAAAAAAAAAAAAAAAAAAAAAAGGTAAGGCAAATTTTGGTAAATCATATGAAAGAGTAGTAAAGCCACATGGAAAAGGAAGCCTATAGGGGAAAATTAAAACAGCAGTGTGAGACAGCCTTACTATATTAAGCAACTTAATGTAATTTGTTCCCAAAATTTAAACGGAACTGTCATTCAAGCTCCTTATCCATATTAACAGGTACAATGACAGTGATTTCCAGTGATTTCTCAAGTAAGTGCCATGTCCATCACAGAATTAGTCCTTGGGGACTTCATAAGGGTATTGATATTAACTTCAACTGTGATTCTTGCCCTAAGGGCAAATAACATAATTGCACTGCAACATACATTTGGCCTCAGCTTGCTTTTGCTCAGTTTGTATAGTTCTGCACTTTCCTATTGTTTCTATTGTACGAGATGTCATAGCACCACTTTGATAACATGTCTGAGTATATCAAAGGCCAAGGGAATTCTGTTATGTAAACACATCATTTATTACTATATACGGCAATGATTACCTGACATCAAAGCTCATCTAGGAGCATGCTGTGTGACTGCGGAATAGGCAGTCTTACTGTTAAAAGCCCTATCGATTGACAAGAGTATGGAGCAGAGACAGTGAAGGGGAAGCGTGTTCTAACAGTACCTTCACCACAGTAAGGAAAGAGCCTTCCATTCAACACATGACTTAAATATGGATATTTTCCTGTTCCCACCTCCTCCAGAACTGCAACAAAACTACAGAAATGGCTCTCTTAGGAGCCACGGCAGACAGGGCCATAGCTCTGTTCTGCCTTGCTCATTAGCACCAAAATTTAAGACTAGAGGATGTAGCAGCCTGTGGTCACAGGTAAGTCAAGGATGGTGTCTCTATCACAGTGTCCACCATCTCTATCCAGGCAGAGAATTACAGGATTGGGGGAAGAAATAAGATAATCACTTGTTCACCATACAGGCAACTGAATTAAAAACAGTGGCCCAGAGACCAGATTCGTTAATTCACATAGAGGAATAAATTACCACAGTAGTACCAAAAAGGACTATTATGGAGATTTAAGGGGTGGACAATAAAAAGAATCATTGTACCTTTGAATAGTTAAGTTACTTTTCTACTTTTCTATGTAATCAGATTCAAGTTCATCATCTTGACAGAGAAGAGGTATGAGACATAAATGATTTGTACTTGCCTGAAGGGCTGTTAGATGTACACAGGCATGTATGCAACACATACAAAAATGTATGCAAACATAAAAACTTTCCCACTGCACTTAACCGGTACCTCAAGCAGGTACTAACCTGTACAGTTTGCATATATGCAAACTCTTTTCACCTGTTTGGCTCCATAGTAATCCTCTTCAGACCCAGGATTTCTCTCACAAGCCAGAAGAATGAACTCTCGTGCACTGACGCAGTGAATTCTCCCTTCCCTACCTTTTGATTGTCCAACAGTTAGAGGCAGCTTCCATTTCACCAGACATTATGCTCTAAACTGAAAAACTCAGTCCACAAGGGCAGTTGGAGACACCATCATTTAAAGTGAAATACATTTTTAAAAAGTCTGTTGATGACACAAAGAAAACATAGTACATAGGCTTAATTTCTGCAGAAATAAAATACTGCAGAAAAAAAACCCCCAAACCTTTAAAGAGAAACCAATTCTGATTAATAAATTTCACCTAGAAGCAAATTCCCTGTAAGGACAACGATGTCAGATTTTCATGTAAAATAGGTACCTCCTTTAGTACCACATCTGTATAACTTCAATGAACTTGAAAAAAACCAAGAAACAATATGTATTCAAAGTAACTTTGCTTGCAGGTTAGACATGAAATTATTAACATGTTTAGTAGCAGTCTGAAGATCTGTCCCACTAGCTGTATGTCTTTCAAGCCGAAAGAATAGGAGAGAGTATGAATTAAAAGATGAAGCCTGTATGAAAAAGCATCTGTTGAAAATGTCTGTCTGAAGACTCCACACAGATATATAATTTTTCCATAATGGAATATATGGTTTTTCATTACAAATCTCTTGTTTTACAAATGGACTTTGTAAAGACATCTAAGATATTTAGAGACTAAAGTTGTTTTAAGGCACCTACACTCATTGTTTCTGGAATATGAGAAGAAAAGAGACTATTATTATTAAATAATTGAAAAATATTTGACATCTAATGCAGAAGTTTTTGTCATGAAACAATACTTAATGTAGCCTAAATATACCCTTGTGGCAAAGGCTGCTTTGAAGGATAACTTTGGTCTGTTTTGACTTATTGCAGACTCAAGTTTAGCCAGAGGTGGAGGGTTGCTGGACCCAGTATAGGTTTTACAAGGACATTTCTAGAAACCATGCAGGCAGAGGGGCCGAGGAGGCTTAGCATCTGGAAAGGGAGAGCTGAGAAGTTACAGGTAGTTAATCTAAACTTAAGGACACTTGAGACAGACTCACAGCTTGTGCCTTCCAGACCTGCTTAGCAGAGCTTCATGGAGGGTGCCCACTTTACCTAATTCTTGAAGCAGGCTTCCCAGACGATTTCTGGTTTGGTTTGTCTGTTATACTGTTAGCTCTTTGTTTGGAAGAGTTGATGAAGGATCAGAAAAAGAGGCAATGATGATTTTAAGATGCTTTCATGCCTTATCGAGTTCAGTACAAAACAGGCATCATTCTTGCACTTAGCACTGCTTTTAACACACTCAAGGGCTGCAAGATTTTACATCAATTGCCTGAGAGAAAACTGAGATTCCTGGAGCCACATTACTAGTTTCAGGCTCCCTGAATTTCCGCGTTATGCAAAAGCCCAACTCCTTAGAAAGCTGGTTAATATAACTTCTACTGACCAGGTGTCCGAGAGAAGAAATGAGGCGATACTGAAGGAGGACATTGCTCTTTAGAGACAAACAAAAGATGACATGATTCCTACTCACCAAAAATTTACTAGACCATATGCAGACAAGTTGAGGTAGCTTAGCATCTGGAAAGGGGGAGCTGAGAGACCATATGCAATGAATCTAGAATCCTACACCAGGTTCACAAGGGAAGCCTTAAAAACAAAGTTTAAGCAAGTGAAAAGAGGTTCAGTGCAATAAAGAGAGCCAGAGAAACAAAGAGTGTGAGCAAAATTACAGCTGAGCTGAGGTGCAGCCTGGAGCAACTCTCAGTGCAATGTGAATTTTGAATTTCGGCCCTGTAAGGGTAAGAACAAAATCTTCTTGCCCTGATAGGGTAAGAAACAACGAAGATTCCAATACATAGGAAAAATATGTTCAGACTGTCGTCAGGAATTTTTTGAGTAGGTTTCAAAGAGGGGTAGGGAAAAGAAAGTTCAGAGAGGAGAACAATAAAAGTAGCTCAGGTAACAGTTATAAAGGAAATGGGTGAGAATTCTGACAAGAATAGAAAGGAAAATGTGGTATCTGCTGATACAAAGCACAGAAACAGGGCTTGATGACAACTTATATTAAAAAAAAAAAAAAAAAAGGAAAGAGGAGCCAAAGTTTATAAAGCTGCTATGATGGGGAAGGGAGAGTTGGAGGATGGAGAAGCAGCATTATTTGACCCTGATAGTGAGCAGAATTGGCAAGCCTTGACTAAGCAGAGAGTGTCTTGGGAGATCTGTCTTCTATTTTTTTTTTCTTCTGTGGGCTGTTTTGCATTGTGTACTCTTTGCTCAATATGTGTGTTGGCTATTAGTGCATTCTTTTTATATTATTTTTAACTTCTGAAAGGTATTGGCATTAGTTTTTAGGAACTTAAGCTACAGTGGTAAGACAACATGAAAGCTGTATAGAGAGCAATAGAAAAATCTCCAAAAACTCACGACTCCATGGCCTTCCTTTTCAGGCCTTCAAGAAAACTCGCACAAATTCTCCTCAGCTCAGCTGTAATTTCTTTCAAACACATCCTTGATCACCAGGAATAATAATAAGGTACTCCACCCTCTCATTTCTTTGGGCAGTGTATACAGACTGTCTTTACTGACACTACTTTATCTCCTCCCCTTATGCGTTCAGCAGCCCTCCAATAAGCTTACTAATATACAAGATCTGTGGGTTAGCTCAATAATGCTATGTTGCTACTCAAAATATAGCAACACAATAGTGTTCATAAAAGTAGGGCTCAGAAATTTCAGATCACCCAGAACAAGACCTCCCAGAAGGGATAAATTCTGTTACTAGGCTGTGAGCTGGGATATAGATGTTTTCACCCATACTTAAGGCCTGGCATTAGTCATCGTGTACAATCCGGGTAAGAATCTGGCAGAAGAGTAAATATGGCAATCTGTAACCTTTCCCTTTTTTGACATGGTAAGCTCATTTTTCTCTAGCAAATGCAGAAATTACAATATTTTCTGAAACAGTATCTTTAAAGTATTAGCATTTTTCTTTATAACAGGCTAAGTGTTCTAAGAAGAAGACAAGGAAAATAAGGTAGAAGCAAAAGTTAGTATTGAGACACAACAGAGGACAATACACAATGTTTCTTAGATATATATGTCTGTAGTAAGGTAATGTTTTTATGACACGTGCAAGCAGAGATATGTAGAAGCTACCTGTATTCATCTGGAATTGTGGCCTCTCAGTAGAGGGAAAAAAACCCGCAGCCAAACAAAATAATAACAAAGCTGGTTAGGAGGATTCTGGAAGTTAATTTACTCATCTGACAGCAGGAAAAAGACAGAAAAGAATGCTTAGCAAGTTACTAAATATTTAGAAAGGATTGGGGCAGAGAGAAATTTTGCAATGTACTTACTTGGTATGTAAAGTTCTCACACTACTTGCAGGCATTGAAGTTTTGACATTTTGTTTCCAATCAAATGCCTGCTTACTAAACAAACAACTAGCTTAGTCTTTCCGTATCTCAAGTCACTCATACCAATGTGCCATACCAGTGATAATGAGATGTCCAGTATAATTAAATATCACATCTACATTATACCATGAAGAAGGAGAAAAGATAGGATGAGACACCTCCTGGGTGATCCACCAAGAAACTATAGAAGCTGTTTAGCATTCTCTTAACGTGTTGGAGAACACCTGTTGTAAGTAAACGTGAGATGTGTTGTTAGAGAGAATGAACAGAATTTATGCAATTGAACAATACAAGAAGAAATATTTTTCTAGAATTATATTTTTTAAAAAACATCTTTTAGTGCTTGATTAAAATAATGTGGGAACTGGTACCAACAGGTAAGCTCGATTAGTGCTACTCAAATATTAAGTTTATGATGACCATTCACATGCTGCAGGATATCTGGAAACTTAAGATCAGTTCAGTGTTCCTTGACAAGCTGTAGGCAGAGAAGTGCTATAAATGTGTATTTTTTGCTAGGACAGAGATATCCAAACAAATGAGATAGTATGCTGGAGCAAAAGAAGCAGCATTATTATGTTGTAAATATGCAAATATGCATATATAATGTTACACTCAATTGTAAAAGAATTTATTGGACTCAGAATCATAATGATTATAATCTACAGTCATAGTGAATCAGTCCGTATCCATCCCATACTAGTGTTTGTGAACTTCTGTTGACATCTCAACTGCACAGATCACAGCATGCAGCCCTGCATGCTTATTTCCTGAGTGACCCGTCAATTGATTCATCAGCTTCCTGGAGCACTCTTACATTTCTACGGAAGCTGTCCTAATTCTGCAGTATGGGAAGTCAGAGCATCAAGAGTGCTACAAGCCCTGTAGTAGAGAGTGATAATCTCAAATGCCATGTAATGTTTAAGATGGGCTAAACCAAAGGAAGAAAAATCTGATTACCTGAATGTATTTTTTCCAGCAGTCTCCCACCACTGCAAGATAGAATATGCTCTGTGTCTTCTTTGGCAAATAAGTTTGTGTAAGCTGAGAAATTAACACTGTAAAAACAGAGGGAACCCAGAAAAGGCACTGGGCCTGAATCACGGCAGTCAGCAGGAGTTTCCCTAGGATGGCAACAGACGTGGATCATGCCTGTTATTGGCATGGAGATGCAGGGCCTATAAAGCATTAGAAAAGTGATTTTTTATTAAACAAATTATCTCAGGACCTTGAAAACACGTAGAACGGCCTTTGCTATTTAGTTTTTCTTTTACTGGAAGTAGTAAATGAGAAACGTTTCCTGTACAGTTTATTGAATGTGTTTGTGCTTAGTGTTCAAAAAGGATATGCCGCAAGGTAACCAGGGCCTTTTATAAAATGTTATCGACCTTTTGGGAACAAAAGTTAAGAGGATGAAAGGAATCAGAGAAAGAGAGACAGAGGGACAGCAACTGGTGCACATTTCTGTTATTAACATATATGGTGGCCAAGGAAAGCATCACATGCAATTAACAATACACAGCTGTAGTCACACAAAGTATCTCTTCTGTGCAAGAGTAGAAGTTTATACAGCTGCTGCTAGCTACACAAGAGTCACAAATGCAAACACATGATTGCATTATGTTTACAAATTTCCTGCAGAACCTTCTGCATTTGTATGGATTATATTACATTCACTCAGAGCCTGATGACAAATTACTGTAGATTAATCTCTTCTTAAAAATATGTGGAGCTTTTAACAAAGTGTACATAAAACAACCTGCTAGTTGTTTTTCGCTGTTAATAATGATCCCCTTTAAAATCCAAAGTTTAGAAGTGTTACAGGGCATGCTACTGGGCTTTCATTCATTATACTAATAAAACTCCATAAAGTAGACTGTCACTGCCAGAGGGTATTGCTCCTTTCTGACAGGTACAGTGACAGACACAAATTTTCTATCTCTGAATAGTACTATAGATACTATCAACTGAGACAAAGAGAACAAAATGTATGACAATCGTTCAGTCTCACAGCAAAGAGATTTGTAGCTCGCTACTAAGTATGCTTCCCAACAAACAGACTATGTTGTCCTAAGGCTACATGGAGGAGTTATATTTTCTTTGAAAATTCAAGGGCATTTGGTTTGTTTTCACTCTACTTGAAAGATTGTTTTGTTTGTCGGTTACAGCTAAACAGGTTTGGGGTCCAGGCTTTTTATTTTTGCCAGCAAAATGACTATTAACTGACTATTTGTTCTAGAACACTAACAATACAATTTGCAGTAAATACTTTAAATAAACATTTTTCTCAGGTCAGTTTTCAAAAATCCAATAAATAATATCCAGAAATGAATACAGCTCCCTCTCCCTCACTCAGTACTGGCATTTCTAAAATACCTTTCCCAGTGATAAAACAGAAAAACCTTGGCACCAGTCCAGCGAGGACAGGCAAATCTCCTCTTTCTTCTGAAGTTTAATCTGTGGCTTCTAGGACACAATGCCCATTTACATTTCCCAATAAAGAAAAACAAAAGCAAACATCTTATTAAAGATGCGGATTGTTCAGGGCAGCCTGCAGAAGATGGTGATAGCACTCTGCAAGCATGTTTCCCAGTCTTTGGCGTATTCCTTGCAGTACTCCTAAGACTATTTCCCCCCCCGACAACCCCATGATGGTTAATCTGGGATCTTCTAGGTGATGACTGTAAATACCACAGTGGCTTCTGGAAGAAGAAGAAGTTCTTGACCCTAATCCATTACAGTCCTTTACAGCAGAGGACTTTGCAAGTCAGAATCCAGGGCTGGATCCAGTAATGAATAAAGAAATGATACAGTTGATGCCATAGTCTCCCCTTGCTGTGTCCCACTGAGGAAACTGATCATTGTAAGAGCAGAACTTTTTCGTATTGCCTTTTCTAGAGCCATGTAAACTGAAATCCAGTAGTTCAGCAAAGAGAGAAAATGCACGGGCTGCTTGCAGGAGATCATCCCAGCTCGGTAGATGCACTCTCAGTCTGGCAAAAGGACTAGAACATTTTAAATCACTGTTTGTATTTGAAGGGATTGGTATCAGCAGTGTGTTCATGAGAACTCCCTTATTGAGCCAGATCCAAGGTTAATCTAGCTTAGTATCTGGTTTCCAAAAGCAGTAATAGGCAGGTGTCTAAAGAAGTTTAAGAGCTGGACAAGCATATATATTTTCTCGTAATAGCCTTCAAACCTCCAACTATTTTCAGCTTAGAGGACTTTGTAAGCTAGATGTGGTTATGTTTTTTTTGTAACTCCCAATAGATTTCTACATGCTTTTCAAGCCTTGCTTTAAGCCCACATAAAGTTTTAGCACCCACAGCATCATTTAACAAAGAGTTCCATAGTTTAACTACATATTGAGGCTACTACGTTGTTTTGCTACTCATTTACCTGTCTCTAGCCTTGTTTGATGCCTCCAGCTTTTCTGTGGAAAGGATGGAGGTTAATCTCTCCCAGGCATTTCTTTCCAACTCTTACTTTATTCTTGAGATTTGAGTAATGGAAATTCACACAATATTCAATATCTTTATGCTGCAGCCAGACTCAAATGACAAAAACTATCACAATTAGAGGGCAGAAATCCATAGAGTTGGAAATTCATCATTTCCTCTGTGAGCAGACTCCAGCCCTCTCTGATTAAATCTAAATTACAGTAACTGCAAACAGCTAAGTAGTCCCAGCAGCTGACACCCGTTCCAGAAAAGAATACTTCAGCCCACTATTGTTCTGAGATGCACCCTTTTAACTTCCAACACTGACCACCAAGGTCAGTTCTAGATTATCCTGTTGTTGCAGAATACTGAGTTCACTTATAATTCACTTTCCCTAAAATTAACCTCAAGCCTTCCAAAGCTCTCATTGTGTGATTCAATTCATTGCTACTGGCACCAGAGCTGGGTTTGTAAGTAACTATATTGTGGTTTAGTGCCAGCAGCTCCATTTATTATGTTCCAGATATAATCAAAACTTTTCTCAATATTTTTTCAGTGTTTTCATTGTATTTAACTTTCACACTCATCATGTAATTTGAGATTCCAAACTGGGAATTCTACTAGGCAAAGGCTATTGTTACTAACATTCAGGAATTTCCCAAGGCTACCACATTCAAAATGGAACCACTATCAAACAGTGTGAAGAAATGATATAAACTCCATGCTCTTCTCATTGAATTTCCAACATTTTTTAACTGAGCACTGAGCTAATTAGGGAAAACACTGAGAGGTGCAATTAACCAAATAAGTACAAGTGTCAAATGACAATGGATTCTTCACAGGATCAAAGAAAGAATAAAACTATAGTGCATTTAAAAGTCTCAGACTATTAAAAAACATTTTCCAACAGACATGACCAACACATAGTACTCAACAATGTTGCTATACATAACCATAATGAAACTATTTAAAAGCCAAATAATTTGCAAAAAATGCAAGCAAACAGTTGCTTTTCTGGATGACATCCACTTGCAAGATAATAGACATTCATAGTAAATGAGAATATTAAAAAAAATCTAAGCGCAGCACAAGTAAGAAATCTTTCAAAACCTAATCCCATGCATGCACACAGGTATGATGCATGGTTTCCATCACACTAAAGAAGGACCTGATAATCTCAGGAAAGCGCATCTCTCCTCTTGCATATGCAGACACAGATGCCTGCCTTCTCCCTCTTTGCTCAGTGACAAGTTCCTCTCCTTCCCACTGCCTGTTTTTCATACGCATTGAGTTCTACGTTGCAGCTCACTTGCACCAGCCAATTCAGATTTAATGCTTAGTGTCAGGAGAGATGGTTTCTCTAAGAGTTTGAATACATTTACTGAGAAGCAGATGTCCATATTACAAAAAGGAACTTTGGATTGTATTAGGAAACTATGATCACTCAAGGAATATTACATTTGTGCGCATCCATTCTGATAGCCAAAACAGCCCAGAAAACTTAATGGAGACCTCCCTAATCTTTGCTGAACAATTCTGTAATATGACCAGAAAACATTTAATGTGAATTTATCTAATATTTGTTCTTCTGCTGAAGGTAAGTTCTTAAGTACTGGCTTTTCCCTAAATACCTGAGGGACTGAGAAGAAAAAAAAGGAGGGGAAAAAAAAAAAAGAGGTACTTTGTTATAAACAGTTAGGGTCATTATATAGACTAGCTGATACATCTCTTAAGATTAAAATTGGTCCAGGAGGCAGGATGCCATCTTCCCAATCTGGCCTAATTTGAACTCCAGCAATCTGAGATAACAGAGGCTGTCACTAGTAATGCACAACCAACCTCCTGGTATGTTTCTTGGTTCAACAGATCCAAAGACAATTCATAAACCCATATAGACATTATCTCCAGATTTTATTCATGTTACTCAGAAAATCTTTTCTAATAAACAACATACACCAGAAGCCTTGCAAAAAGCATGTCAGGCTCCTTTGCAGAACACCAATCAATACTCAAATGTCACTTGTGCAGAGAAGAATAACTATGTCATGTTAGTGAATAAAGCAATTTCTTTTCTTTAGTGTCTGTATTGGAAAGAACCACTGCTGATTCAGTAGTTGAATTTCAATTTAAAGTAAGGTGAATATTAACCCCAGCTATATGCAAGGAATGCAACTGATAATTATTTTTCCTTATGAATCACACGTAAAATACTCATTCTGAGTCACAAGGGAGTGTGCAGTGCCCACATTTGTACTCGTGAATCATGTTACCATCTTCTAGTTTCAGTCAATGCTTTTGTGACCTCCCTCCATTTCTAAGTACCAAACTAATGAAGACCACTAAGGGAGTTGTTATGCTTTTTTTTTGTCTTTCTTTCTTTTAAGCCACATTTCTAGTATGTTCAGCTGTTATTATTTCCCTTGGGGAAAAAAAAATAATAATTCAGCCCACTAAGTTTGTGTTCTGGATGGACAGAACCTTGTATGTGTACATACAATTTCTAGTGCCTTCCAACCTAGCCTTCTGCTCTCAGTACACTTACGAGTCTTCATGTACAATCACCACTATAGTCAACAGATTCCCATGTGTTCTCCTTTGATAAAGTGGATGATAGCCACAGATTTAACTGTCACCTTAAGCATGCTTCCACTACTACTTCACCAAGCAGGAGGTAAATACTGAATGCATTTCAGCTATGCAGGAAACAGAATATATATATAATGGCATTCTTTCAAGGCTAGTAGTGCAGTGAGATGTGGGGTGTACTGCCATAATTAACAGAGTAAGCTAAAATTTTATCTTTTTTTTTTTTAAATAACTTATCAGCAGGAATAGTTGATGAGAACAGAAGACAATGACATTCTAGGTCTTTCTGCCTGAGAAGGAATAACAAGGCATTAATACTCCTGTATTCCATAGTAAAACACAGAACAATTAAAATAACTTTTAACAGTTCAGATGTTCTAGTTTCTTACTAAGTTTTAGCAACATTTTTTTTCTGAGTCCTTATATACTTTTCTTTAAAATCTCTGTCAAGACTTAATAGTTAAAGGACATAGGATAGCTGCTCAGAACATGTATAGATAAAGGGATCTGTTACCTTAATAACTTGGTTGTATGGCACTTTCTCCAGCTCATATTTCCAAGCATGATTTGCATATGGCAATGCTCACTTACATATTTTACTTACTTGTATTTACTCACAGTAGGAAGTTCAAGGCTACCTTCAAGGCTTCCTTTAAGGCTTAAGGCTTGTATCTTCATACCAAGTTACACTGGTTTAACTAAAGGTCAGATCTGAAACCAATTCAAGTAGGAAATGGGTGATGTACTTATTTCACTTGAACAAGGACTATTTGGGTTCAGATCAAGTCAATTAGGAACAGGTTTAAATTAAGTGGAAACAAGCTCTTTTTAAAAGGCAATAATGATGTCTCTGGTGATTTGTCTAAGTGTAACTAAAATCTGTGCAAATCCATGTGCAATCTCTAAATAAAAGCTTAAATATCCTGGGAGAATCCTTTCAATCCCAGGCTATGCACAAGCATGGCTTTTCATCCTGCCGAGCCATGCCTCTCTCCCAGTAAAAGATTATCTGCCCAATATTCCTTCACAGTAACCTTTGCCTACATTTACCAGCCTACCAGTACTGCATTGTTTTTATCTCATTCTGCAGTGCTCTAAGACTTAACTATGCCATATCAAGTTACTATCTAGACTTACAGTATCTAGTATATTGACTTATTAGCCAACAGATCTTAAATAATTACTCTGAACTACTGACCATGTAGCAGATTAAACTGATGAAGACATGAAATACATGCTTTTGAGATATCTTGAAGGGGTGGTTCAGCTGTAATGTGCATGTGTTGGACTGGGAGAGAGTCAAAATGAAGTCCAATTTACATGTTGCAAAAAGGGATTGGATAGGTAATGAGATCTGATACCTCTATTGGTATAGGATAGTCATGGCTTTTAATAGATTATCCTAGTGTCCATATAGATATTTACAAAGACATTGATTTCCCACGTTTTTGTCCCAGTGCTCCATCCTATTCCCTAATGCTGATGGGCAGAATGAGAAGCCAACCCTCATCAATGCAGCTGATATATAAATCAACAGCATGGCAAAAACACTCCACTACTGACTTCGAGGCTCTGCCACTGCTGCAAAGGCTGACACAAACATATCTGACGTTCCATTGCTCTTTGGATAGAATTGCTATAGCCACTTGCCATCTTGTGATACTTACTGCCTTCTCCTAAGAAATATTAGAGGATGGCTCATTGCTGGCCATAAAGCTCAGTGTCTTGAAAAGCTAGGTTCTTAAGTCTTGGAAATTGCGGGGGTGGGGGTGGGGGTTGAGGGGTGGTAAGGAAGAGAAAGGAAAGCTACCTGAACATTCTGATGCAGAAAAAATACTCAGTTTGCAATCTAATGCTTCCTTTTTAAAACAACTCCACATTAAACATGGATATGGTCTGCATATCATTAGGATCATATTTCTAAAATGTTGCAAAATCTGCATTCCTTTGCTTTTACCACTTTTACCCAACACAGTCATGAACTAGGCTAATGTTTTTTTCTACCTATATTGACCAGGATGCTACATGGGTAGTCAAAAATAATTTCACACAATAGCAGTTTTTGTTTTGAGAACCTCATGCACAAGACAAGAAGCAGATTTTTTTTAAAAGACTATCATTCTGCTTTAGAAAAAAAACCTACAAAGAACAGAAAAATAAAATATCCCATAAAATACATGGCATCAAAAATTGAAGAATATAAACTTTTCAGTGACATTGAATTTTTCCTTTTATTTGCCACTTTGCATGGCAGTAAATACTGTAGGGACAGGGCAAAAATGCACACTCACAGAACAACAAAAACTATACAACTATATATAGTTGATTACTATATAATCAACTTCAAACAAACAGAAAAGCAAAGCCAGATACTTTTCTTCAGAAGCAGCTGATTTCATTTAAAATGGAGAAAAAAATTTATCATTAGAAGTACAAATAATGAATGTGCTCTTCTGCTGCATTCATATAAAGACTGAAAGTACTTTTTCATTCCATATTCTATATTACAGCTCCTCTCCAGACTTAGCTGAGAATACCCCTAAGTCTAATGGGTTAAATGCTTATTATACCACTGTCTTATTTGTAACATAAGGCACCTACTACAAACCTACTCTTCATGCAAAATTGCCAATTTATAGCAATATTCCTTGTTTAGAAAACAAGGCTATCCAAACACTATAATTACAATATGCACCAGCAGGCATAACCCTGCATTAATGCACAGACTCTAGATACATTCGTCAAATAGAGTTTTTTTTCTCTTTGCCTTCTTCTCAGGGTACTTTTAAGTTCAGGGACAGAGAACATGTCTTCATTAGAAACATTAACATTCACAGGCTGTAGTAAATTTTGACAGTGAAAAGGTCTCTGTAACCTTTAGTTGTGCAGAAATTTACTTCCCAAGAAAATTACAGCTGGCACTGTCTTAATTAATGCTAGCTTTCTTTTCTGAAAATTGTGGGCTTGTCAGTAAAAGAGGCAGAAAAACCTCAGTTTAAAAGACTGGACACAAAAGACGCCTAGAAATAAAGCCCTGCAAAATTTCATAATATTGCTCTGTTTTTGTTCTACAGTAAGGAGATGAAAAGATCTAATTTGATTTTGCCAAATGGAGCAACATATATGTAATATAGAAATGATTCGCATTCTCTCTTTTGTCTTTGAGTTTTATCATGTAAAGAGTGCTTTTTTAAGCCATTCTGTTTTAAAAGCAATAGGTCAAATAAAATCTATACCTGCAGGGGGAGGGGAATAAGGTATGACTTCATTATTTTTTTTAGCATTGCTTTAAATGCCCCTAGTAAATCATAGCTAGCATTAAGAAATGCAGCAGTGTTTTTCATATGATTTTTAATTACCTGACATCTTTTTCTGAATTTTAGAATGATTTTAGTATTACTGTACAAATTTATTTCTTAATATTTACCTTCTACATGTCTCAGAGTTCTATTTTGATGGTATAAATACTTTTTCTTTGGCATATAAAGATTATTTATTTGCTGACTGACTTTTGATTATCACGCATGGTCTTTTAATTGCTTGACAAGGTGTTAAATATATACTCTATCTCTGAACAGCGTTTTCTTACACACTGGTTGGATTATTGTTAAAAGCAAATAGATTTTTTTCTTCTTTTTTTCTTAAATATGAAATGAGTAATAACATGCTTCTACATTATTTGTCACCAAAATCTCCTGGATGTTGCTTATGCACATCCTCATATTCTCTTTTGGAAGAGATTTACAACATTTTCTGTTTGGAACTGTTGTGCAGTTCCCAGCTCTATCACTGGAAGCAATAAAGCTGCAGTTCCACGTAAGACTCTTGCATATACTAGAACATGACACCACTCTGGCAGTACACGAAGCACCAATACTGCATGTCAGCTGTTCAAAACATTTTATGCAAGTTTCTACAAGCACTTTAAATTAAGGTGCCCTGTATAAATGGTTTATTCATGTTTATGAAATGATTAGTTGGTGCCACTACATCCTTTAATAACTTATTGTAAGGCATGTTATAAAATGCATCATCAATAAATGCTTAAAATGCTGCCACAGCAAGGCGATAAGCTGTTACAACAATATTTTAAGATGTAAGTATTGTTCAAATAGTTTGTCCGCTGTTTCACTGCATACTTCAAAGTTTTTTTACAAGCACGTAATCGAATGCTGTATAAATAATAAAATATTTATAAATATCACCTTAATTTAAAGTGTTACTATGTTTCCATAACTTTAATGTACATGCCACATAGCCTGAAGAAGCGTCAAAGGTACAAAAAGGTATCAGAAGAGAAACATCCCTATGTGAGATGCAAATCTTTGTATTACCCACCTGAGACAGAAAAAATTCACAACATTCCCCAGACACAAGGTTTGTATTTTCAAGGTTTGAACCATTCACCATTTAAGGAATTGTCATGAATAAGGAGAAAAAAAAAGCAAAAAAAAGCAGGCACCTAAGGTGTGAAGTTCAGAAAAAATGTCACACACAAAATGTTTTGGCTGTTTATAGCACTTGGCAATGTTACTGAAATAAAAAAATCCCAGTGTGGGTCATGGAGCCATATGGACAAATGTAGGATTAGGACCTCTCTCTGCTACTTTTCATACTGGAAAATGAACAGAATAACATTATGGACAAATGTGATAATAGGAGTACAGTCATAAAGCAGACGGTGCTCGGAACATTAGCTTATGCATTTATCTGCTTCTCAGCTTAACCACAATGACCATGAAGACTTAAGTGATACTCCAAAGAGGAATGTAACCTCTGGAAGAGAAAGCCAAATTCATTGCTTAAAAATGGTATACTAGAAACTGCAAGAGTGCAACAAGGGGGTCTAAGGATATACTTGCGTAAGAGATGTAGTCAAATTTTCCTTGCTCATTCTCAAATTAATTGACCTACTTCCATAAGTGAGGAGACTCAAGGAAAGCACTTCTAGATATTGGCTCAAAACATTAGGATTTCCATTCCTTTCTGTAAGATCTGCTGTGACTTTGGATCATTTATTTACAGACTGCGATGGGACTTTGTTCCAGCCTGAGGAGCCACATGGATACTCAATACAGCTAAAGAGACCCAGCAAAAGGAAAACTTTACCCTTGAAGGAAAAAGGGCTAAAGGGCAACCCTTCATGAGACATGCTGTATAGTTACTCCCCATGTACAGGGACAGCCTGGTTCATTAGTTCACACTTGCCCACCTCTGCAGCAGAGTAAAGCGCTATCAGTCTGTGAGGAGGCTGTTGTCAGAGCTTGGTATACACACACTAACTTCATTTAGTGGGATCTGCCATCCGTGCAGCTGTGAATGGTAACCAGCAGGATCCCACTATCCTTTTGCAACCTGTGCTTTGGTTGCTGAGCTCAGGCAGGATCATTTGAGGGGAGTAAATGCAAACATTGGTCTGCCCTTCCTACTTTCCCAGATGCCCACTGAGAATATGCAGGCCCAAACTCGTTTCCTACAGTCATAACCCCAGGGATGCTAACCCCCGCCTCTCTGAGCCATGCCGTTCCCAGAACTTGCCTTATTTTGGGCTGCATGGCTAACTGCAAGGACAAGTTTAGCTCACACTAAAAGGTTCAGTACTGATATTCTCTCTCTTCCTTTCCACAACAGTTATTCCTCATTGGACATGACTGATCAAAAACTTATTAAACCACCGAATATTCATCTTCTAACACATTGGAGTACATAAAGGAGCTCTCAGCAATTAGCATTCCTGAATTTGTATTCTGTAAATTTATTTCCTCAAATAATTTTTTTTGCATGATTTATTAAAAAATAAAGCCAAACACTTGGTTCTTAGATCCTGACCCTCTAACCGCTCACATATGTGCCCATCTCTTGCATGGGCTCTTTGAGAATCTAGTAGTCTCAAACTGTGGTTTGTCTTGTATTAATAATGTTTCTAGGTTTTTCGGTGCTGGTAGTATGATTTTTCAGAGTTTCTTACATGTCACTTTTCAAGTACTACAGAGACATCTCTTCTATCTTTTTTTTTTTTCTTCATTTTAGAAGTTGTAACAAGATAATTTATCAGGTATTTTACAAAATTCTTGTCCAAACAGATCTTATTTACTTTCTAATAAATGTATAAAACTATTTATATGGACATTTATATATTAAGATTTGTATATAGATTTGTATATAAGATTACTCATACGTTAGTTTAAGCTTTGTTTCTTTATTATTTTTATTGAATGACTGCTTTAAGATTTAGTGACCTATCAAGTCGTATTAAAGTTACGCCCACAAACTATTTCTGCCTTACATAGGTACGACCTTCTTTCACAGATTTCTGCAATCTGGCCGTGTGACTTCTGTTCTACTAGGCTATGGGCTGGGCATAGTTAGTAGGTGGGTTAGCTTGGTAGGTAGGATTAGAGATCCAAGGCTGGGCTGCAACTAGTAAGGATATTGTGAGAGAAAGCTTAGTAGGAATCCAGATTCAGAGGAGTCTTGATGAATGGTTCACTGACACCTAGCAGCTGACTGTACAGTAACACCCTTTTGCTATGTCTCCCTTAAAATAAGAAAACTGACCTCCGTCTTTAACTTCATGTTTATGCCATTGTGTGATCACAGGCTTACTTTCTCTAAAGTAAAAAGAATGGGGAGGGATGATATGTACACCCCCTTCATTTATTAGTTTGTACGGTTTTTCTGTTGCAAGCTCAAGACTGAGATCTCACAGCTGTGAAGTATTTTTACTACCAGTACCCTCTGGCCATTTGGCAGATGTTTCTAGCCATTCTGATGCAAAATTAGAGGGCTTTTTAATTTGTCCAGTGGACTTCATAGGAATAAATTTAACTGGCTGCCTGTTTAGTGTCTTCCTTTCACTCTGACTTCATTAAAAAAAAAAAACCAAAACATACTGGATATTTACTTGTTCTTTTGTTTAAAAAGAATGGAATCTTTGTGTATTATGTATTTACCTGTTAAATCATTGTATCTATACTTCAAAAAAATCGACAAGTGGACTTGAGGACACTGTGATCTAGCAACATACATAACTAATGCTTCACTTTATTCTTCTGTGTGTGAGAGCCTCAAAAATACTTACCTCTGCCTTTCAAGGAACTGCAAATTTCTGGTGTGCATGCGCACTCTACAGTATCTTCTTGTTAAGCAGATAGGGCCCTAGGGGCATAACAATATAGCATGGTATTTTTGCCTAACTATTGTTATCATGTGACACTTGTATTTACCCCAAGATAACGTACAAAGATGTTTTAGAGGTTTTCCCAATGATAATGATGATGTTTCCTCTTGCCCTTCTAATAATAAGTTTAGCCTCCTAGCCTACCTCCCACACCGCCCCCCACCCCCAGCCCTGTTCTGGGTGAGTCTGACATTCAATTTGGAGAATCTAATGTCAGCAAGAAATCCATATGTACTCCTGAGAGTAGTAGTAATGCCCCTTTGAATTTATTTTTAGGTTTCAATAGAATAAAGTGATATTTTCTTCTTTCAGTCATTTCTTTTGTATGCATTTCCCACCTTTCCAGTCTTTACAAAAGAGAAATTCATGCTTCATCTTACTGAAAATATTTTTGTGTTCAAATTGAATGTATACTGGTATGTACAATGACATTGGTAAGATTTGTTGTACAGCTCTACAAAGGAGAAATTTTTGCAACAGAAGAGCCAAAAAAAAGTTCGCATTTTCAGCAAGGCAAAGCTAAGACCACAGATACTGTGAGGATATTTATATTTTCCAGAGCAATCTCTTCTTTCCCTGTTTATAAATAATTATTCAGTTCCTTCAAAGCCAGTTTGCCATTTTTGTGTTGACCTTTGAGACTAAGGTAACTTAACCCATAACCTAATTAAAAATTATTCCACTTAGAGAGACTATGTTATATAGGGTTTCAGCACAGATCTTTTAACATTTCTGAGCTAGTACCAGTCCAAGATGGAAGGAAATCATGCTTGGCCTGTGTGGCCATCACTTTGGTAACTTTGGTCCAACATTTAAAGATCAATTGTTCACCTCAGCCCTGCAAGTCGACTAAGGATGACACAAACCTACCCTTGTTCTGGAAATCTGACCACAAAATTCCAAGAATGACTGTTTCCCAGGCTGGCCTGCCTGTTCGTGTGCCTAGAGTCAGCTGCCTCCAAATACAGTCAATATGCACTGTTGCCTGCTGATGCAAAGTTTGACCCTCATGCTTTGCTGTGGGGACAGGGTGCCAGTCACGAGAGCTGTTGGCCAACACTTCCAGAAGCACCAAACGTTTAAAAAAGAAACGATGCAATTTCAAATGTACTTGGGATAGAACTTGATCTTCTTACTGTACCGTAATTATAGCAAACACAGAACCTGGGTCTGTGCTCTGTCTTTCTTCCAGAACATGCTGGATAAAGATCACAAAATCTCCATTGATCCAATTTACAGTGTTATGCAGATTGTGGAAAGGCTGTTTTGCGTAATGGACAAGACAACTATGGAAAGCAGTTGTCTGTGCTATAGTGGTCTTTGTCATATTGCCTGCCTGCAAGATGTCCCATTGGTTGCAAAGCTTCCTTTGAAACAACATTTCTGCTTGGTCTTTCCCAACTGCAAATGTGCAAAATTATCCTCTGAAGGAGATGCAGGCAGAGAATCGGAATCTGAACTACTCAGCATATTTCTATTAAACCTTACCTGTGTATTCGTTGTCCATAGAAGGGAGAAGGCTATGGGTGGTAATAATTCCTTTAATCTCATCTCTGATTTGCTCCACTAATCTTCTGGGGAAGATCTCTGCAGGCATCTGCGGTTTCCTTTCTCTGTCCTCTCCCCTGAATCTGTTCCCATGGCTCCCATTCTCCTTCTCCATCTCCAACAGAGAGGAGCTTGTAGGCCTTAAAAAGAGGGAATACACTGACAATTATTATGTTCCGCATCAGAAGTAAGAGCTTTAAAACATATTTTCTCCCACATATATTATCTTTAAAGCACAACATGATTTTTAGACACTCTCGTTATTTATTTGTTTTTAGCAGATATCAAACCACAGCAGTTCTCCCTCCAGGCTATATTTGACAAAGTTATAGAGACTTCTGAGGCCACCCCAAAGCAGAGATTAATCCAAACAATTTAAACCTCTCACTGTTCCACAGGACGATGGCATTCGATTGGATTATTTAGGAAGGACAAAATGTTTTTCTTGATGAGAGAGATGAAATCCTCAGAGAGGGAAATCAATCTTATGTAGAGACCCTGTAGCATTGATCTTGGCGTACATTGACAATTTCTGGTTGTTTAGCTATTTGGAATGACCGCACAAAATGAGCAAGTTGTTATAGTTTTAAGGTTTTGGTATTTATTGGCAACCCCAGTGCTCATACGATTAATCACACATTCAGAGTGTGAGCTCAGTGGAAATTGACTGCAACGCAGCAGAAACAAAGTTTTCAGTTATCATTGTGTAATAAATTGAAGCTATATCCCTAAGCAGATTTGTTTTCAAGTTTCCAATTTGCCTTGTTAAAAGTGTTGTTTATACAGTAGTTAGCAAAAATGCAAGTAATTACACACAGAATTCATTCTAAGCGATGCTGTATATTTTTTTCCCTCTTTATTGGTTTTCTATCTTCATTATCCAATATTTTGTTATACCTAAGCAGAAACCACGTTCAAGAAAAAAAAAAAAAAATTGCCAGGCCATGGAATGAGAACTTCCTTATATTGAGGACAGCATTTCTTGGATATAATGCTACAAGACAAGGCCTTCTGAACAAACTAATCCAAATGCAAACATCCTTTAATAAACCAGTTTTCCTTTTGCACTTGGATTCTCTGATGCTTACCAGTGAGAAGCAAAACAGAAGGACAAACATTTTGGTTCATATGTTATATTTCATTTTATGAAATAATATTTATTAAGAAAGAAGCATTCTTTCACATGCTGCTAGGTTTTTACATACATGTTTTGCATTGTAAGATAATCTGTTTCTATTACCAAAAAACAGATGCAAAAATAAAATCATAACTATAATTGGAAATTGAAGAGCAATTTGGGGAATAGAAACACTGAGAGAATATATTTAAAATGAGGAGTGCCAGGCAGGGAAAAGTGCAGAGTCTATGAAAGAAGGAGCTGCTCTAGCTTTGGTGTACTAGTAGAGACTTGTGCTGGCAAAGACTGATAATGCTTTATAGCCTTTCACAGTTGCCACTGGGATCTCACTGTAACCTCGAAGCAAGCAGTTGCTAGGATGTACTTGCTAAAGATAAGAGCAAAACTGTGGAACAGAAAGGGAAAACCCTGTAAGGTTGGCCTTGTGCTTCCCTGGAGAGGCTTACATACTCATAATGTACAGAAACTATAACCAGATCAGGAGAGACCTAATTACAGAGCTCAGAGATGTTAATGACACACAGAAATTTACATGCAGCTGAAAATATGAATATCTCTGAGCCAGAAGTCATATCTCCACAGGGCTGGCTTCAGAACCAATGTTCTATAATCTGGGAGCTTTTTCTGTAAGGTGGAGCTTTTCAAATAGTCAAAACCATTTATTTTTTAAGTGAACAACACTCAGCATAAACCTCTGTAAAATTTTATTGACCAAGATCTTTTTTTTCTATTTGTAATTCCTTCTGTTGTGCTCTCTCTGAACAGGGCTTGCAACAATAATTCCTCACGTTTATCTTTCCATCTTTCGATCTCAAAATCCTGTATCTGATTTGGACACAGCAATCTCCAAAGCAATGAATACCCCTTTAATTTACTGAGACCTTTTAAGGACAAAATTACTGAATGATTTTTCTTGGGGTTCTTATTAGGTACAAGGGGGTTTTTATGCTTATTTTTGTTTATTTTACCAATTTGTGTAACACTGTGGTTGCATAGTTGACTGACTTCTATGTTCCGTATTTCTCTTTAGCTTCAGGGAAACATGCCCCATATCTTTACCTGTAGTGGAGATAAGGAGTTGTCACAGCTGCTATCCATGCAGTCCTCAAACCAGAGAGTACTGTAATAAATCCTATTTTATTTTATGGACAAATAAATGCTGAGGTAAAATATTCGAGGATCGTTGCTTGAATACTTGCCATAGCAGCGCTACTGTAATAACCACTATGACATTAATTTACTGCAATGTGCCGTAGGAAGAAGGAAGAAGGAGGGAGAAGGGCATTAAAAGAGAAAAATTACTATCCTTTGGATTTATTGGGATTGGCCTTCCTCATTTTCAGCCATCATTAGTTGATTAGGTGCTGATGACAGTATGGACAAGCGTGCTAGAATAGTTGGCTAAGAAAAGCCCTAAAGGTACTCTGTTAATTGAGATGATGTTCATATTGTACTTACTGAACATAACTGCAGACAGTGAAATAAGAGCTTAGTGTTGTGTAACAGACCACACGAACATTCACTCATTATCAGTCTGTAAAGAGGTAAAAACACTGCATATAGGCTACTATTACTACAGAAAAAGAGACAATATTAAAAACTGGAGGAGATTATCGTGAGACACTATACTTTCTACAGCCTTCTGGGAGATGTTGAGAAACCTGTCTACTGTTATTCCATAGTTCCATTAGGGTGACATTACTATATGAAAGGAACTGAAAATTTAGTTATGCCTTCATCTTGTAAGTGGTATGTACCTGAACATAACAAAATAGCCAGATTTGCTTACCCACTAGAAGCTTGAATGTTACTGATACTCTTTTGGTGCCTGTATTCCACATACTTTAAATTTTAAAGTAATTTGGAGAAATTGGCAAAGAAAGGCCACTATACATCTTTTAATTTTGTTTGTGAAAAGTTAGTATTATATGTGAAGAGAGATATGTGTGTACCTCTGCACAGAACCTGCAATGCAATAGATATTTGGAATCAACAGTAACATTTCAGTAACAATGGTATTGCTACTACTACCAATAACTCCATAATGTTAAATAATTCAATATGGACATTAGCCTGCTTCTTGCTGTGGCCAGGGTGAATTTCAAACTCAGTGCCTAGACAGAGTCACATGAAAAAAACTCTAAAAGCTTCAGAATGGAATAGACAGCAATTTAAAGGATCTGTTGAACTTTTAGGCAAATCAAGAACTTTTTTCAAACCAGTAGTCCTATGAATATATTATCCACAGAGCAAAATTATCCCTGTATCTGAAGAGTTGTGCCCTTGAAATTCAAACTTAAAGCAACTCTTTCAGAAAAACGAGAAAATTAAATCTGACTGTTGGCATGTTCCTCTTGAACACATTCAATGACAGGTAACAAGACCTCAGCAACATCAGAAACAAATCACACAGAACTATGAAAACTCACAAAATATTTCTTAGTCATAAAGAGATATTATTCCTACTCATGAAATTTTAGTATCCACTCTGTTCAATATCAGTATTTACTAACCTAGTATAGTAGGCTGCTGGGGCCTAGTTGGTAAACATTCAGCCTGTGAGATGGTGAATAGCAAAACAGTTCTTCCTGAGCCAAACAGGAACTTGTTTCCTTTGGTCGTTCATGAGCCAGAAATTTCATCTCACTATAACAAGATAAATTAAAAATTCATACACTAAAAATACTCAGAAACTTGGGTCAAAAAATAGCACAGAAGTTTAGATTACGCCTTTTAGGAACAGGGTATAGTGGACCAGAATAGGGCAAAAAACCACATTTTTTGACTTAGCTAGTGCTTCAAGTGCATTACTACACAGTCAAATCAGTAATTACACATACAGATGGTCATCCATGCTCTCAGATACTGCTGTCATCACTAATCTCTAGCCCAGTTTTCTTATGGGATGGTATTAGCATTCAAGGGCTTCTTCTGCCATCAGATTCTTCTTACAATAAATATGGTTCTATCTTTAATGTCCAGTGAGATAATAAATGGCATTGCCTTCTTTCAGACAAAATCTGTTGTGACTTTGGCATTCAGCTCAGTGGAAAGGGAGTAGCAATTGATCACATTATTGGATATCTAGACACAATGTGGCAGCATCTTTAGTAAAAGGCTTTGAAACTCAAGCAAATAGTCTGAGGTAACCATAAGAAAAATGAAAAATATTTGAAGAGTCAAGATAAGGAATCAAGACATCCAAAAGAAACAAGAGATTCAGGATCAGAGACATGCAATACTCTCAAAAATGTTAGCACAAAAATATTCCCTTTAAAATACTCATCCAAGTAAGCTCTAACAGGATCAGGCTTTTACAGTTCATGTTGTCTGTCTGTTTCTAAAATCACTGTGATTGTGGATTCATGTATTACTGTCATGGCTGTGACAGAGAACAGATCTGTTTAAAGCGCGCTTTACCAAGCCCTGTCAACATTTGAACTAGAAGAGTGATAGATTGGACAGGTTTGGGAGATACTGTTTCCTGCCACTGCTTATAGGGCTGACAGAAGAAGTAGAAATCCACCAGGCCCAAGCACTGAAGTTTTCACCATGTCTTGCAGGTGGCCAGGCACAGTGCTGTTGCATAAGTAAGGACAGAAAAATAATTAGAGTAAATGTTTAATGTGTAAATCAATCACAATGCAGACCAGTCATCTGCAGAGTGGGAAAACACAGAACGAGGTGGAGTGACACAAGAAGATAGTAGTATCTATCACAATATCATGAGATTGGTGAAGACAAGATGAGAAGTATGAAGTCTGTGCAAGTTTTCTCTTTGTTACCAAACGTACTACTATGAAACAAGGATGAATAGGGTAGTAACAGGAAATTCTGCCCAAATAATGCTATCTTAACTTCGTAGAATTTAAAACGTACAGCACTATTTGTAAACAAACATGTTAAAATATTTTTCTCCCACCTCAAGTACAGAAAATCAGTTGGTCTAAAATCAGAAAAAAAATATCTTCCAATCTGAGTTATATTTGTTACACAACAATTACAACAAGAGGACTTGCATCTTAAAAACATTCACAAAAGTAGTGTTCTTAAATGTTACTAGTTGTTCGCAGTATTGGGCCCTTTGCAAGGACAGATTTGACATACGAGTTGTCAGGTTATCTAAAAGTATCTAGCTGTTCCTACTGCCATCTTTTACAGCAGAAACTCAATCTTCCCTGCCTCCTTGGTACCTTGAAGACACATCACAGAACCATGCCTACTTAGGCAACGTGCAAAGCCTTTCACCCCCCAAAGATGTGGAAAGTCACAAATAAAGCCTCTGCCACATGTTTGTATGGCTTCTATCCCTTTCCTCAAAAGGTGTAAAAACACTGTACTCATCTTTTTCAACCAGATGGTACGCCTGGCTCCCTAGTCAACCCCACCTGCCAGGGATGCCGATTATAGGACAGCCTTTCCTCTGCTCACTGTTCCTCAGCTAGTCCCTTTGCTCGAAATCCATCTTTGTTCTTCCTGCATACACAACGCAGCTGACTGGCATGCTCAGTCTCCCTCCTTCACACCTCACACTTTCCAGGATGTTCCTTATCTTCCCATGTAACCTTGCCATACTTTCACTGTCTGACAGGTTGTTCTCTCTCCATGTCCCAGTTCAGTCACCTTTGATCCCTTAACATGCTCTCATCTAAATAAACTGCTTTACTCAGATTTCTATAAAGTCATAGAGCTTGCATTGCTCCCATCCTATATATATATATATATGTATATCGTCAAACTCTCACTCCCTATCTTCTGCAAACAGAACTAGATCTTATCTCATCCCATATAACTCCCTCTTATCTTACCATACCTCCACACCTACTTTATCCTATTCCGCCCCACTACAGTGAGAAGCAGCCTTTGCTTCACCATACACCTACTCAGAGGGGCTGCTGCTCCAGTTTGCCAACCAGAATAAAACACAGAGATGGCCCTGCCTCACTGTAGTCCCTTCACTCAGTGTTACTTTCATTACTATAACTCTTCCTACTCTCACACACCATTGTGGAGTCTTCTCCTCTCCATATCAACGGATGCAGGGAAGTGTGGCATCAGGCTTGCAGGCTCTTGCTGGTAGATGGAGTTTGCAGTTTAAACAGTTCTTCCATTACAGCATCATACTGATCAACTGAGACAAGCGTTAGCCAATGTCACAGGAAGAGAATAGGAACCATTTTTCAGAATAATAGGTAAGAACTAAGTTCCCCCCCACCCCCCACTCCTTTAAGGGCTTCTGCATTTAAAGCAAGGTCAAAATGGGAAGTGTTTATATGGGACATGAAAATGAGCAATATCCTCATAGTTAATTATATGTACTCAAACTTACTTAGTCAGTTTTTTGTTTTTTTAATCTATATAATAGATGTACACCAATCTGGTTTTGCAAATGACCAGGTACCTTGGGAGTGATGAAATTTAAGCTGAATTTCTTGTAACGCAATTTAAGATATGCTAGAGCCATTGGAGATGGTATTAAGACCATTCCTCACGACTCTAGCACATATGCAGCAGTTCAGGTACACAGCAGAGTGCTTTATCTTCCTTCCCCAAGTTTCTATGAGTTAAGATTGAAATAGGTACCGTTATGGCAGAAACCACCTTTGCATCAAGAAGTCTAATGAACAGTACAAGTGCATGATGTTACTCAACTCAGCTGCAGTCCACATTCAATTAATTTACTTTCTTAGCACTTTCCTGCCAGTTAATATTGGACAGTAAAATGGCATCTGAGCTTCTTGTCTCCAGGTTGGTAAAAGAAAGGGTTAGGGGCTGGAAAATAAGATACCTATTCTTTTATTCTATTCATTGAGGCTGAGGAAGGATGAGTCTCAGGTGTGGGGGGGGTGGGTGTTAATTAAAAAAAAAATCTTCAAAATGTTTAATTTTGTTACAGATAAGTCTGTATACAGTTCTTAGAGAAGGTTCAATCACTAGCAAAACAAAACATGATAGCTCCATATGCATCCTCATCAAAACAAGCAGAAGTATATCGGGGATTATGCCACTTTTCCCCCATGCTATGCTTGACGTGAAGGGAAAGATGAAATTTCTTTCCCCTCAGAGAGAGTGACCACAGTCTTTCAATATTTTCAAAATCTCGTTACATGGTATTCTCATCCAGAATGACCACCACTTCCTAATGCTCCTGAGAAATGGAAACGAAGCTGTCCCATCCCATTACTGCTCTTGGAGAAAACGAGGCCAGGTTAGTCACTATGAACACAGTCTCACTAAGGACTGTTTAAGAACAGCTGAAAAGACAGTCAAGTGTAAAAGAGGAGACTGAGGATTATGGGGATTTATGGGTAGCATAGACAAAAATGTAGAAGGAAGGCATCAGTGAAGGGATTATTGGTAGGGACTAGGAAAGCATACTATAGTCAGATATCAGACTACAGAGGAGAAACTAGTAAAATGATATAAATCCAAAGTTGTAAGAAAAACACATCATTATATTTCTAGAACTTTATCTTGCTGAGTTGTAGAATCTTCTAAAGCAAAACAAGCTGTATCTCAGGTGACACTCCCAAACTGTCTAGGGAGACTAGCTGTGTGACAGATTTTTATTTTGTGGCAGTGTTCATATTTTATGAAAGAATAACATTACCCTTTTTTTTATATACATCTTTGCTATATCTGTCTTCAGCGATTTTTCTAAGAACAGTCTGGGTGTCAATCAGATATTCTAGCACTACCCACACAAGATATCAGAACACGTTTTCCCTCTTTTTTCTTTTTGTTTTGGTTTGGTTTGTATTTTCTATCTCCTCTTACTTTCTATTAAGTATTTCCAGACTCACTGGAACTCCAAACCTTTAGCCAATACCCTGAGCAGCTGCTATAAAAACGACTGATGGTGTTTCAAAATGTTCATTGTCCCTGTAGCACTTGTCCAACTACTAACTCAGTACATGCTTTTAATACTGCAACAGATTGGGATTTTTAGTTTTACTTTTTAGCAAGCAGGATACACAGATCGTGAACTTGGAAAAGGAACATGAAACCATTTTTATTTCCTTTAATGACAGCTATGAATAGCCATGACTACAGAGGATCAAATAATTCACTGTGAACAACACTTGTTAATTCAGCTTATTTCTTAATTTTCATAGATAGTTTATGAACAGATCCTGAAGTCTGTTACATATTCACAATTTCTAAGCATTTGTGGTTTCGTTTAGGAGAACAATTCTTGGCATATTGTTGTTTCACAAACTGTTCATTAGAGGAATTCTCTATTCATGTAGTTCATTGAGTCACCTGTGGCTGTGGCATCATACTAGGTAGCAGCCTGCCCCAAAGGCTTTATGCTTTCCATTCCAGGCTGCTCATTCCCCCTCCAAAGCCAGTTACACTGGCACAGCTACACAGTGAGCAAAATCAAGGAGCTGATCTGCCTGAAGAGAGTGAAGGCTAAAAGGGGAGACTGCAGAAAAATGGTAGCAGGAAGGAAACAGCGAAGGGAGGATTGGTAGAGACAAGCTGGAGGAGGGAAAAAAGAGGGCAGGCATTTCAGCTGTGCAAATGTTCTGATCTGGCCTACCACGTGGCTGCACAAGAGCCAATGCTGGCAAATACCAAGGGGAAGCAAAGGGGCAGGCGCTCCACAGGCCAATATGAGGCTGCCTGGACAGTTATTGCTACCAAAGAAACATGCCGTGGCCTAAGGTTTGTAGAGTTTGTTTTCTGCTTTCTGGTTGCTCGCGTGCTAGCTTTTTAACACTTGAGAACAACAACTAGCTAATAGAATTCACATGTACGTACCTTCTTGGGCAAACTACGCTATGCTAAAATTTGAAAAACTGCTGATACTTCCAAAGGTTTTTTTCCAGACAGGAATTAATCAGCTATATGATGATAATAATCATAACTGTGAATTGAACTTGGAGACTGTTTATAAAAGTAGTTGTAAAAATACATATTGGTTTTGGCTTATCTTTATAATTTGCAAATTAATGTATGGATTCAACATTTTTTATAGAAATAGGTTTCTGAGACAGCTAAATGTTAGGGAGAAAGTTCTGCTGTGGCAACCACTTTTCTGGGTATATACAGAAGAACAAAAAGGACAAATTTAACTATTTCAGTAACTTCATCTGCAACAGATAATAACGTCTATTATAGGATGTTGAACAAATGAAGTGAAGAAAGGTATGATACTATTCCTTAAGAAAGAGTTCTATACTGTTTTTGAGACAAAATATGACTGTATAGAAAGAGATTGTCCTTATAAAGATTAATTATCCAGAGTATTATTTGGAACCTATTTCTCTGCACAGCTGTGGGTTAGAGGAAAGGGAATTAGGCACTAAACAAAAAAAACCCTGCAGGAAGTAGATGTCTTAAGTAAATTCAGAAACCTTTGAATATTTGGGAATGAGTGTGTGCTTTATAGAAACAGCAAAATAGGTATGGGCTGTGCAACTTTCCTATGTTCCTCTCCAGCTTACAATATATGAATTTAGCTCCTAACTGTGCAGCATTATGCAAGTGACTGGTGTAGTGCATACAGACTATATTAAGATTTTTTTCATTTCTCAGTCAGTTTCATAATGGAAAGTCATTTTTTAAGACCCGACACTGTTTACAATATGCAAACGCACACTGCCTTTTGTCTTTCAACTGCTGAATGTTTCATTTAGCAACTTCTCCTTTAAAACCTAAGTTCCCTTGGTGAGTAAGGGTTATGAAGGATGCTTTCCATCTTCTGGACTACCCTTGAATGATTTAGGTCTGCTCTTTAGATGCCCCAGATCATTCCAGTGATTCTTCACATGCTCTGTGCCACCAGCTGGAGGCTTCCGCATAAACATGACGGAATGGAGATAATCTTTTTCCTTTGGCACAGCAAGCGTACACCCTCACTGCATCACTCAGCACAGGGATACCGGTCATCTTGGTGTAAGCTGGTTAGCACTATGCAGCACCCTAACCGGCCAATGTGCTGACCAAACTTGTTTAGACAGGTAGCATGAGTATTCCTGTATTGTCGTTCATAGAGTGAAAACGTAATCTGGGGCTCACAAAACAGTAGGTAGAAAGGCTAGAACAGACATGCTTTTGCCAGCTGGGAGCTTCATAACATAGGAATTCTCAAAGAATTTTGTTAAGGACCAGTTACACAGCCACAGTTAGTTTTCTATTACTTCTATGTTGAATCTGTTTAGAGAATGAACTGCTGTTTAATGCTATTTTTGTTTAGAAATTCTTAAAGTACATTTCTAAAATTCACAAGCACCTGTTTGCTAGCAAGATGGAAAATACCTGGGGCCACCCAAAGCCGTTACACACGTTCTATAAAAGAAGTGAACCAATATAAATACCTAGTAGCTTAGGCACCAAAAGAGGATATTCAAGAATATGCAGTAAGGTTTGTACAACCAATAGAACATTTTTCTTGCACACTGCCAAAATAAATTGCAGTTGCAATGTCACAGACCTCAAAAATCAAAATACAGAGGGACTCTGCAACAAGGAAAAATATCAGTTTCAGTATATTCCTAGTCATATTGCAAGAGGGAATCCTGTGAACTGTAGGAGCAGATACTAGAAAAGAAATAGAATGAACAAGGGTTCCCATTACAAATCACATCTCCCTCTTTGCTGTAGACTCAGGTAAGGAGCACTTCTATTTACTGTATAGCTTGTGTAACATATGGCCACAAGGTGTTCTGCAGAACCCAGTATGCAATCAGGACGGAGTTCATTTTTAGCATCTTGCTGGGATACCTTAGCAGTCTTCGCTCCTTCTGTCAGATGTCCTGCCGTGACTGTCACTCAGGCAACCATGAAGGGCAATCAAGGCATGGCACAGCCTATTTTTGACATGCTGTCAAATATTCATTTAGATGGGCCAAGATCAACTTTCTGCTAAATCTCAGAAAAGTCCTAGGAGCTGAAGCAGCAGTGGAGGCTGCACAAGTGCAGATGTGCCTTAGGGCATGCCTAGGTAGTCAGGTGCAGACAGCTGCATCCCAGCTGTGCTTGCGTGTGGAGCCACACAGCTGGAAACAAGCCAATAGCTGTTTGGAAGCTGCATAACCACACTAGCATAAGACTGAAGCAGAGATGGCATGAGCGTGGCAGACCTGCCCATGGGCATGTGGCTAATCCAGCTGGCTGAATATGCTCATATGCTTGAAAACAGCCAAATGGCTAAGTGCCTCACTGAATCAGGGCTAAAATTTGGGCTTTTTTATTTTAAAAACCCTTTTTTTAGAACATTTGCTTTAGGGAACCAATGGCACCCAGATACAAAGTAATAAGCACCTATGACAGGAATAATTAAAATGTGAAAAACCTAGAATGAAGGAGAAAAAAAAAGCCAAAATTATTATAATCTTAGGGAAATACACATTTACCAAGTAAATAATAGGGGTTTCTGAAAGTCTCAAATCATTAACACAAATCTAAACCCTCTGGTGTTCATTCTCAGGAGAGACATTTGAGACAGATACACCCAAGAGAATGCAACTGATGAAAAGGAAAATATTCCAATCTCCTGGCTAAACAATGTGCTTTGTGTAGATTTTTATTAAATATTTTAAACAGGAAATTAAAATAAATTGATAATTGTTGCACAATGCTCAGATACCAAGGTGGTACGAATGTTTTAAATATCATACCAAACCCCAGAAAAGTGAAAGTTAATGTTGATGGTCCACACTTAACATACCTATTATCCTCGATACTATTAATAGTGCTGTCTAACACCTACACTGCAGCTCTGGAAATATTTTCAGAAGTAACATTCTGAACCTGAATTCAAAGGGAACGTTCACATAGGCTAGATCATTTTATGACTTTAAAGATGAAGGGCTATATACTGCTGTGCTTTTTTTCTAAAGATCCCAAAGAATTTAATCAAAGAAGGCTTTCTGATTTTTTTTAACCTCTTTTACCCTCTTCCTTCTTGTTTTAATATTTTCTAACACGAATTGAACTCATCTTTCACAGCGTTAAAACAGCTATACATGATCTCAAGTCACAAAACTACTGTGAACTCCAGCCACCCTCAAAGTGAAGGGTGACAAAACTGGACTACAGTTCAGACTAGAAAGTGAAGCATAACTTATTTCATGGAAGGTACATGGGAATGCTACAACATTATCACATTTTTATCCAGCAGCTTGAATTAATGTAGTGTCAGCGTTAACTACAATAAAACTTCTCTTGCAGACTTTTCTCATGTACTTGCTCCACTATACATATGACAAACTAAAACTTGCATTCTTAATTGTGTAGCAGCTGCATTAAACCAGACTATAGCTTAAAAGCAACCATACTCAATGATCTTAAAGATCCTTCCCAGCCTAAATGATTCTATGATAAACTTGGATCCAGCTGGGGCAGTTTTTCCTTCTTAAAACGCAATGGTAGAAAACTCTTCACTGACATCCTCAATCGCCAGGCAAAGGTGACTGGGCTGAAAGGAGGCCTGCCTGGGGCAATTATTGAGTGCCTGCCTTAGCCTTTCAGTTTACCCTCAACCCACAGCTGCTTACTGCAGCCCCTCTCTCTTAAGTTACGGTAAATACAGGTCAGATGCAGCCTGGAATCCAGATTTCAGGTCTTCAGTGCAATTTAAAAGTACTTTTACAACTTAACCATTTGCTACACTACACTAGTTCACATCTCACTGGCCGCCTTGAAATTTGCTCACTCAATTCCCAAACAGCCTTGCTGCCAGGCTGCAGGAGAGTTGGCAGAGTCACGGAGCCTCAGCTCCATCTCCTTTGGTGCTGCTACGTAGCAGGCTGCCCTGGTGCAAACATTTTGGAGCAGAGGAGCCCCATGTTTCCAGAGGCCACCTCAGAGCTCCAGTCCCTAACTAGAAAGATCATGCAGATGATATGTACCATTATATTAAAAAAAAAAAATTATTTCCTGCTATTTATTTCCTGAAAACCAGAACACAACTGCATTTTGAAATAAAAAAATCTTCCATGAAACAACACGTCCACCCAAATTTAACTTCAAATGCAAACATTGCTCCCACAGAAGTCATTAGGCAATGTTGTCACTGGTTTCTTTAACAATAAGATTAGGCCACCTGCCCGGATCTCCCAAGTCACACAACTCTACATTATGTCATTATTATTATTTCTCAGAAGCCTGAGAAATGGGCTAGGCACCTCCCCATATAGATAAAAGGACATAATCTTGAAAAAATATGGAAGGCTTATCCCATTTCCACACTGCCTTTTGGACAGTTTAGAAACTAAGCAGGTGTCTCTCATCAAACTCGTGTGAAGTCAAACAAAATAATCAAACCATATCCTAGTTCTTACGTTTATATTTCGTTGCAGACCTTTAGGCAGTTACATTTCTAACTATATTCTCTTGCAGTAGGAGAACAAGTTTTTGCTTATATATTTACACATGCAAACAAGATGTTGCAGTTATCTCTATTTTACAGGGACTTTTCTTGAAATGTTTGCCAGGAGGTTATACATACACCACGTGATACGGCAGTTACTAATGTATTGTAACTATATTCTCCCAGTGAATGGCAGAATAAACAGGTATACAAAACATGCATAAATGTTGGTGCATCTGTTAGTACTGCCCTAACACTACATCAAAATTCATTCTTTTCTTCTAAAATTTTCTAACATAATTTTCAGTTTATACACATATTCATGGCAGACTATGTATATAAACAATTTAATACATTACACGTACAGCATCTAAATAGTCTGTGCAAAGTACTGATACATCCCAAAACCACTGTTTTCTATCTGAAAAATACTGAACACAAGCTTTAAAATTGCAGAATTATTTTAAATAGAGACACAATAAATTACGACACAAATAGTAACCACGTATAAAAGTACTTTTAGCATGAAAGCTTAACAAGTTGTCTGAACATTAAACTTCCCAATATCCATGTGAGATAAATATCATATTCATATTAGAAATGAGTAGAGAAACATTTTGTTCCTCTTGAGGAACTACTGTAGAACCTTGTGATGAAGTCCTGGCCTCAGCTGTGGAGTGCAAGCTATCTGCCACTACTTCCAAGTATAAAGACTGCTTTTTGGTCGTCCTGGAAAAGCCAAAGCAAACCCTCATCAAGCGAACCCTGCATCAGGCCTACTTGACCTCTCTTCCAAATGCAAAAAAAAAAAATTGTATGTTTAATGACGGACTGTACAAAATCAACTATTTTTGAATGTTACAAAGGCTGACTAATGTTCTTGAATTGCACTGCTCACAGATTATTTTTCATCCCATCTATAAGGTGTTCACCATGATAATGATTTATTCTGGTAACAACTGATCCCTGCTAAAAATGTCCTAAGTTTGGGAGATGTGAGTCATTATCATTATGTTTACCTGCTTTATCAATAGTTCAAGTTCTTTTAAATCCATTTTTACTTTTCTTTTTGTATTTCACTCCATGCTGCACTTGGAATTGGTTCAACTATAAGCTTAACAAAAAAAAAATAATTCTGATTGAGTATACTAAAATATGTAAAGATAAAATCCAAAACTTTTAAAATATTGCTAGTCTAACACATGGTCCCTGCCAAGCAATGCAAGAAAAAGAAAGTTCAGAAAATGCATAGTTTTCAATCTTTGAAATGCATTTGCATACAAAGTGTATCTTTGGGCAAATAATTTGACAGTGTCAGAGGCTGATATAGAAACTTTATCACACTTTTTCTGCACATCTAAAAACATTGCCAAACACTAGAATTTAACAGTATTTAATGTTTATGAAATAAAGGCAAAAGTTTAAAATGCCTGGTATATGTGGTTCCTTTGTGTTGTGATACTGCCTATATTTTCCCTTCATTTAGTGATTTTTCACCTGAGAAAAAAGAAAATATCTGGACTCTGAGTCCTGCAAGGTACTGCTTCCTTACTTCACACTGCCAGTAATGGAAAATAAGGTATATACTCCTCAGAAAAACTTAGTATCATTGTTCGTTAAGTACCTGTTTCTGGAACCACAAACACTTCTTCAGTTTCCCCCTCCAATGAAAACAGTGATTTTGTTAACAGCAAGACTGTATTGAGAACTCCAAAACACTGATATGAGGCTTTTTATCTCATATTTAAAAGGAAAAAATCCCAACAGCTAAACCTTTAATTTCTGTACAAAGAGTTGTCCTCAGGAAGACAAAACATCTTTTACAGCTAACGCTGATTATGTTTATACAATCTCAGATAAATGGTGTAAGATTAAAAAAAGCAGATTTTCTTTTCTAAGTTTCAAATAGCATACTTGATTATTAATATTATCATTCCTCTTATCTAAGATAATGAAAACAGACTTATATCCTTCTGGTTATATTTCACTCTATGACAAATACATCAGAAATCAAAATAGTCTTCACTTTTGCTTTGTTAACAGTACTAAGGAAGGACTCTTTCTTTCTTCTTACCTATCATTTTGAACAAATGGGCTGGACGAAATTTGTATTAATACTATGAATTACATTCTCTTGTAGTATTAGATATAAAGATTTTTTTTAATCTACATTTGACCTGCCACATCCCTTTAAAATTATGATATGAAACAATGTAGGAGCTAGGATTAATGTGAATATTCAATTTCTGTTAAAAGACAAAAAAAACCAATGTACAGGCTTATCTTAAAAAATACTAATTAAAATACAGCCAATTCTAAGCTGTTCTAAGCAATATATTTGCAAAAGCATTAATTCTCTTCTATGTTACACTGAATTTTTTTTTTTATCTTCAGGAAAAAACAATTTGCCAAATCCTACTTGCTCATAGTGCTTCTCTGATTTTAGGTCAGTATTCTTGTTGGAGTTCTGTGTACTACAAAGGCAGATCAATAAACTTTATGGGACAAATTTGGACTAACAAAACCAGGTACAACTCTGCTAAAGTTAAATGAATTGTCCGTGCTTATGTCAATGATAAACTTGGCTTTTTATAGTGTATTAAAAAAGAGAGAGAGAAAATGCTAACAAAGGTTTAACTTGGTCATGCTTCATATGTACTTTATCTTAAAACATCTACTTTTGGTTTTTAATTGTAGTAGTGTTCTGTAAAGAAATACGACCTTATAGGGCATTTTCAGGAATAGAACAGTCTATATATTAAAAGGCAGCAAATGATTCATAACTGCTTAGCGGTCAGGCCTGTGGGGCCATGCTTCCCATGTGAAATTTTTTTCTGCATTGCAAACTCTTACATTAAATTGTGATAAATGAAGAGCGGAGGCTATTCATACAAATCAATGACTTTAGTGTATGTGTCATTAGCCTGAGAGATGCAGGCAGCGGTCACTACTATAAATCATGTGATGATCTGCTGTCTGCGACTCGATGCAAGCAAGCAGATGCATTAGGAAGGTTAAAGAATGAAATTAATCTGTGCATTTCCCTTTCTTTCTTCTTTTTTTTCTTTTAGTCACCTGGTCATATGGAAAGAATTAAAATCACATGATCCAAAGTTAAACCAGCTACAGAACAGTAAATTGGCTAAGTTAGATGTCACCTTTCAACTTAAAGTTAATTAAATATTAATGGGATTAATTTATTCATCATCACATGAAAAGTAAAATATATAGAATAGGTAAAATCCACCAGTGCTACTCACCCAGGAGTTGATATTATTAATTGCTTTTAATGCAGACTGTGGCACGAGACCACGTGTAAGAGATCAAGCACACCGCAAAATGTGCTCTGATACTTTTAAGTGCAGCATATTTCTTTCTTCGCATTTTATAAATCCAGTGTTTAGTAACCCATGGCCATGCTTTTCATCCCGGTACCTTGGAGTGGGTTATGAATATGAGTCAGGTTGAATGTATTACAGAAGATAGAATACATTTCCAGATATCTGTGACTGGGAGTGTTAATGGTGACAGTGTGCAAAAGGGGTCAGGGACAGTAAAAAGAGATATGGACAATATAATTTTAAAACAGGAATTAATGAATTTGGGAAGGCCATATTTGATATAAATGTTAGGCCAAAGCCTTCAGTCTTTACTCAATACTTATTCAGGCAAAACACTCACTGACTTCAGTGACAGATTTCCTGGGATGAGGACTAAATATGCCCCAAGAGTCAGATTGTCCCTTACCTTTATAGAAGAAGAAATTGGGAAGATCATGCAAGAATCCTACCCCCTACTGCATCCGTGTAGATCCTGCAGGAGATCATACACATCTCCCTCCCCCCGCTCCATTGCTTCCCCTTTGCAGTCTAACATTACTTTGCAAGGAACAAGTCAATATGCTACAGAGCAGGAGACACAGAGTAGGAGTCATGCCCAGGAATAGCAACACTCAACATGCTTATGCATAGGTCTGCAGTGCTCCCAAAGTCAAGCAATACATTGGTGAGGACTCCAGGATTTGGCCTCTCGTAACTAGTACAGACTGTAAGAAGGAATCTTGAAAAGGGTTTGAAAGACTGTGCTTTGAGCTAGCAGTTGACTATGGGCACAATCAAGAAAGCAAATTAATGACAGAAGTGGCTGCATTTCAAAGGCCCTTGAAGCAGTCCATGTGCATAAAATAGTGCAGAACACCTTTACGCTTATGAAGGGCACTATAAATCAATAAAGTATAAGTTAGCTTGGACAGTGATAAGATAAGTATTGCATGTGCTTAATTCACTTAGTTATCCTTCCGAAAAAGATAATACACTCAATGTAGACATATTTCAATTGAATTGATAGTAGATCAGGACTGAGCAAGCCTAGAGACTGAATTACTTTTATCCATCCCATCAAGTATAAGGATGAAGTTGCAAGCAAAATCAATGTCAGAAAGGTCTTACTGTCTCTTACAATAGCATACCTACTATCACTTATAATGAAATATACTAAAATTAATAATAACTATTAAAAATAAACATCTATACTGTTACAGTGCAAACTTTTAGCAGGTTAAGAACTAATGACATTAATTCAGATTTCTAAATTCCTCAAAGGCAGAAAAAAGCACAAAAACTGCCTCATATATTTGCTCAGAGACCACAAAAATTATTATTAACTAGAGCTGCCTAGTAAAGGTGGAGTAGAATTGCAGTCAGTAGATTTAAAATTACTGTGAGCTGATTCCCCGTCAAGACAGTCTCTTGTGTATTGTTCCACTGTCACTTAATTACCACATGGACTTTGTATGTATTTATTTATATTTGGTAGCATTAAGTTTAGGGCACACATCACACACATATTTTAAGTTAATTTTCCGCACCATCACTTGGTTCTCCCGTTGATCCCATCTAGTCATCAGGACTTTGCAACTTTGTATCTACAGCAGTCATTGAAGTGTAGTGCAAATACTGCACGGAGATTTTGGGTTGCTGGTAGAAGCGGAGCTGTATCGATATAGAGTTTAGAATACTCAAATTATCCCAGACCTAGCTTACAATTTATCTACATTGCTCTGCAGCCTGCAATGTAGACAAACCTCTCTAAAGAAAGCATAATCAGACCCAGCTTAGGTAGTGGAGTAAGGAGAAAAAGGAAGCAGCAACGTCAGACACATTGAGGTAGAAACTTCCAGTCTCCAACTACGTAACTGGTTTACTGTAATGTGGCATAGGTAGCTTTCAGCACAGATTATGCAAAAACAGAGACAAGCACTTAATTTTAAGGACAGGACCAAACATATCTGACCAAGTGCTTTACTTTAGTTTAATTACGTGCTTCACCTTAAGATCTCTGTTGGCCAAGCTAAGGCCTTCACGTCCAGCAGCAGGGCCAAGCAGCTGTTCTAGGCTGTACTCTTGCTAAGGGCCCGTCCAGCTCCTACCAAAACCAAAGACAAGATTCTTTGCAGTAGTTTATTAGATACATTTCTTTCTTTCCCAAGGTAAATGCAGTGATTTTAGGAATTCACGTCATATTTGCTGCATAATTTCCTGGGAAGATATGTTTCTGCCATTGCTCCAGATTTCTGTCTATTCTACCCATTCATGAAGCAAGAGAGCACGGTATTTCAAACCCAAATGAAGGGAGCTATAATGCAAAAATAAGAGATGGCTGCCCATTTTAAAATTCAAGTGATTTTTTCAAAATTTTTACTATAATTGCGTTTTAGAAATCAGAAGAGAGTTTTGAAAAACTTTGGTAACAACCTGTAAAAGTTCTTCTTCATGACTATCTGAATATGAAATAAAAAATGAAAAATATTGTGTGGATGAAATCGCTCCTTCCTTTTGGAGCAAATCCATGCTTCCTTTTTAGTGACTAATTCCTGATTTTTATATCACACATCACTTTTGAGTAAATGCCAAAAAAGAGGCAAAAGCTCTTTACAGTCAGTTGATAATTTTATACTGTGGGTTTAAATTGTGGGTCGACAGGAAATCTGGTTTTAATTTTTAAGTGTTACATTAAGAAAATAAAATATTTCTTACATAATCAGCTACTTTACTGGAATGCTTGATCCCACACCCAGTTTATTTGCCTGTTTTAGGGACAGTTGGGGAATGTACTTTGCATTTATGGCTGAGTCAGGCTCCTTTCAAAACCATATGGTAGCCATAGCATGAATCACCTGCTACCTCGGTATTTCCTCAACACAAGTATTTCTTTCCACTCGCCCTGGACTCCATCATGCTAGATACTGATTGCTCTCATTTCCAATTAGCTTCAAAGTGAAGGCACACAGTAGCTTACAGAATTAGCTCAGCTCCCTACATATGGCGGCCAAGAGGTTCTTGTTCATGTAGCCTCACTTGGTCCTCTCATGAGGATAAGGACTGCTTATATAAGGGCAGGAGTCAGAGCCAAACCTTTAAACAGCAATTACGTCTCCCTTAAATTACAAGGACCCTTCTTAGGGTCAAAAGAACTAGCAAAGTTGCTGATGTCCCTTTACTGGTTGTGTCTAAAGCATGCTGATGAATAGGTGTTGACATTGCTAAACAAAGGTATTACTAGCAGATTACACCCAGGAACCTGGACGACTGAAGAAGGGCAACGTAGACCCTTGGGCTTGCTGTATCTCCCAATTACTACACAAAAGACTAAAACACAGGGTCATGGATAAAAGTGAATAAATGTTTCTAAATTCTTATCTTAAACACACTTAAGCTTAAAGCTATTTAATTGAGGATTTAAAAGCATGTATGCTTTATGAAGCTGTGGCTACCTGCTTCATTCTCTTGCTCTTATTTTTGCTTTTATCCTTTTAGTCTAGAAGAAGCCTAATTAGAAGCTTGAACAGGGCTCTCTCTCCCTGCCCTTAAATCAGTAATTGGCTTCAGTGCAGAGACTGTCAGGAAATTAACACATCACAACATGACAGCTGTTAATTTTTTCTCCTTATTTGTCATATGAATCACTGCTGATTTGCCAGAGTGCATAACAAATTAGTGGTCTGTAATCAGCGGCCTCTCTCCTGTGTGCAGCACCTACTTGTTTTTCCCCTTTTCTCCTGAAGTCCATTACTTCACTGCTTCAGCAGGAATGACTGTTGCTAGGTGTGTCATTGTCAATAAATCAGAATAAGCAAATGCTAAAAGCGCAAGAAGCTCTTTAAACTTTGATGAAGGCTTTTAGTTACATTTTTAAACTTACACTTAGAACTGGATTTTTTTTTTTTTTTTTAATTGTCACTCCCTGGCATAATATACTGTCAAGTCTCCTGGTATCATCTTAAGCTCTGCATTCTTCACAATGCAGAGTTGAAAATGTGATTTGCAAAAATTAAAAGAAGATATTTTTGTGAAGACAACTCTTAAAACTGTAAGGCCTGCTGTGGACCCCATGCCAATAAATAACAATTAGACATAATGCACAGTGAGATTTTCCTGTTGCCTTGAGTTATGTTTACTATATTTTTATATCATAAACGCTATTTAATATGAGTCAGAGTGCTTCACACACCAATAGAACTATATGTATTAAAAAAGCCTTGAGTCCAAACACAAAACCACAAAAACTGGAAAAAGTGAGTTAAATTCTATCCATCCAGACAGTGGTGCAATACAAACAGCATTTCTGACCATCTTTTTTCTAGTTTGTATGTTTTACAAATGATGATGTACATGATGAAGGCCATGAGAACAATACGCAGTAGTATGCAAAGCTGGAACACTTCTTCCTGTATCTCTGAGCTATGCTGAAAACTGCTGTTCAAATGACAGGTTAAGAGGTCTGCTGTTGGCTGGTATTCTCATAAAATAAGAAACACGTTGGAAATATGAACTGTAAAACTTGAACCCTAAATTATCTGATGTATGTAACTAAACTGAATGGATCCATTATGTATTCAGTATCTTGTGTCTCAGACAAAGTAAAGTAAAACCAGAAATACAATATATTTTTTTAGCAAAAGGACCTAGTATGGACCCTGTCCTATGCTTCCTAATTTGAAATGAAACATGCTTAAAGTGCAACTTCCCTGTAATTTTTTAAGTGTTCGTAAAATAGTTTATTTCCTTGTATCTAACCTGAGTAAACTACTTAAAAGCAAGAACAAAGGAAAATGTGGAAACCTACACTCCAAAGTAAAATGCTGCACAATACTGTGTATGCATCACACCTTTTTCTCGAGACACAAACACTGCACCTTCTCCCCCAGAAAGACATGAAAAGAAAAAAGTATTCTATGCTTCAAATGGTACCTGAATGCTGGGTGTTTCTGAAGAACCACCGCTTCATAAAACCATGCAACTCTGCTGTAGGCAAGGTCATCTTCGCACCAGGAGGCAGGGAGGGGGATCCCAGCTCTCTGAGGTCAGTCTTGTAAGGTGCTGGCCCTGATCCAGCAAAGCACTTACACACCTGCTTTGCTTTTAAGGTAAGCAGGTATTTAAGTGGCTCAGAGACAAAGTGCTCAGTGCCTTACAGTGCTGTATGCATATGCTTATGAGTAAGATTTATTTCATGATTCACAGACATCACACAATGAACTAGTACTCTAATTCCATGGGTACTATTAAAATTTTCAATAAGACTACTTGACAATTATAATTTCAACATTTTAAGCTCTCTTCAGAAGAATTTTCCCTACAATTAATTGGTGCTTTGTATTTACATGTTCATACAAACATGAAATAGTTATTTTCATGACAATATCTAATTATTTTAAAAATCTAAGGAATTGGATTATTTTTCAGTATTGCATGTATTTTCTGCTATAATTTGTTTTAAAAAACAATGAAGATTTAACTGCTTGTAGGAGTTTAAAATAAAGTCTTGATATTTGCATTCTTAAATGCAATTTGGGTTTTTTAAAAATATTTTTCCTTCAATAAGAAAAAGCAACCTATTTCAGAAATTTTGTTTTGTTGTTCAGTCTTAATAAGTATCTTTTTTGAGGAAAATGTAAACTTTCCATTTGCTCCGTTATGCCTTGGTTTAAAAACACAGCCTTAATTTTTTGTTTACATTACAGAATCAGTTACCCTGAAAAGACCTGAAATTAGTGATTATAAAGTGTATGTAGTATAGGGCAACTCTTCCAGCCTTTTTGAAATGCCACTACAAAGCGAATCTCAATACTGACTAAAAGGAGTTCCTTGACCTACTGTAGAACCAACACACAGAGGGACTGTATTAGGCATCTAGAAGTCTTTAATAGGGCTTCTGTAGCAGACAGCCTTTGTGCAGAAAGGTCACGAGTGAACACTGTTTAGAGTTTATAAATTACTATTTTTTTAGCCTCACCAGATTCTGCATGTCAAAAGCAGTACTAACAAAATTATGGTGAACCAATATGTGTTTCAAAATTCAGACTTAAAAAATAATTTTCAGTAACAAGTTGAGAAAAACCCAGAAAAATCAACTAAGAACAAAACCATAACAAAATCAAAGTCACATAGAAACACTGAACAACACTAAGTTACCTACAGGTTTTTCCTGTCATGAAGAAAATAAATGTACAACTCCCAACACATGTGAGGTCACTGTGTAGTTGTTCAGCACCTGTAGACTCATTTGCTCATCTTACTGCTTTATCAGCACTTCTGGATGTACCATCTTCAAAACATGCCATCACTAATTAAAATTCAGAGCAGAGCAAATACCAGTTGTGCCTGGTCAGAGAAGGAAAGAGTTGGCAGGTTACAGACAACGAGGCAACTATGCTTTGCTATGTCTTTCTGGTGTTGGGCTCTCTGTATTTTAGGGTGCGACCCTAAGATTTCCATTGGGTCACTTGTGTTACTGATACTTGCTTAAGTGGCAAAGACTTGAAGGGACAATGTTTGTTTGTGGTTCATATAGGCTGGCCACTGTGGTGGTGTTTAATAAATAATAAGCAGAAGGAATTAAAGCAAGTATAGTAGACTTTGTATTTATTATTAAACTGACTTCCTGCTCCCAAGAAGATTTCAAGAGCCTGTTATTAGTGGTCTCCAAATTAAAAACAATGGATTTGGCAGTGACTATAAAGATACAGTAAATCAGCATGTATATTTAAATAAAGGAATGAGATGTTCTTAAGGGCGATTGACAACAATAGGAAATTTTACCAGGAAGCCTCCAGCTGCCACTGTTTCCAGTATCATGAATCTAGAGAGAGATTCCTTCAAAAGTTCTGAAAATTTGCAAAAGTTAAAAAAAAATATATTCAGCAAAATATGCACATGCAGAAGCCTTAAAAGTAGGATTTTTTTCCCTAAGGGATGTAGAAATGGAATAGACAGGAATTATTTTCTATTAATACTCCAAAATTCTGAGAGTTGCACCAATACACTGCAAAGAAACATTACGCTGATTTACTAAGACATATAAACTTATATTCTACTTTCCTAGCTACCCAACTTGAGGCCTTAAAGAAGCCTTAAGGAATACATGTAATGAGCTTTACCCTCCCTAGCCTTCAATTTTTCTCCTTCCCCACTTACACTTTCTAAAAATTCCACAATAAATATTTTCAATAACTTCTATGAAATAATATTTTAATGCTTATTTTCAGGTAATTCTTTTTAAAAGATGACTGGGAAGGACTTGGGCAATGATTTTAGGAATCTTACTACACAAAAAAAGGAAGGGTCTTTCCAAACTGATGACTGGGTTCGTTCACATACCATCTTATCAAGACTTGCTGTGCTAATGCCTGAAATCTTAACAGTGTTTCACCCTCCTTGAAAAAGTGAGGGTCATCAGTAAAAGAGATAAAAAGGACTTATTTCCCTGTTTAATATTGCTTTTTAACAATATTCACATTTTTTTTATTAAAGTTCTTTGATGGCGATGAGAAATACACCTGTAAAGATAACTATATGCTGCCAAATATCAATGACTTAACATCAGTCTAATCTTATCTAGTGACTACTGGCAATTAGTACCAGAAAAGGAGAACAAATTAGAAGCTGTTTTGTATATCAGATCATCACAGCATTTCAAAACACCTTTTCTGTTTAACAAACATTTCTGCATTCTTGTATGGTATGCTGGAATATCTTTAATTACAATGCCATTAATTTGTAAAAGTCACATTGTCCATCTGGGGTCCTCCAACTGTGGAAGAGTATTTGCAAAATTGGAGAACAGTATTAACACCTGTCAGAATGTAAAAGGCTGGCTCAGCCTTCAATTAAAGCACTGCCAAACGTTTCTTTCTGTCTGTCACAGTTTTATGTAAGGTATAATGTAGAATCTCAGCTCTGAGGGAAAATTAAACTAGAAAACAAGGGCAAAGCCCACTGAGGTAAGTAAAACAGCAACAGGAAGACTGCAAAAAGGTGGTGTAAAAATTAGAGCAGTAGAAGGTAGGAGCAGTTTCTAGTGGTGTAGTACCATGATAGTAGCTTGCTGACATCAGCTCAGTTCCTCACATATATTTGGTATCTTTTCAGAGAGTCAATACAGTACCAATTCTCACCATTATCACTTAAACCAAATGCCTGACAAGGGCCGTACCATCAAGTTCCAGTGCAGTACAGTCAGTCATTCTATGACAGAGTAAGGCAGGTTAAATCCTGCTGATGTCATGCTTGATTAATCACCAACCTGAACCGCAGCAATTAGAAGGGAACAGTACACGGTCTGGGTGATGGTGCAAAGGATGGACTGGGAGATAGCTGGCCACCTAGGACGATATACAGACCCTGGCAGGGACTGCCAGCATGGAGCATGAAGCAGGTGAATATGAGAACGTCAGAGCTAAGTACTCTAGGTCCCAAGAACTAGCACTGTGCTTCATGCTTATCTTGTCTAATTAGTGAGAATTAAGAGAGAATTAAGAGTCTAGGGAAAAGTAAGTAAACTACAGTGGAAAAAGGAAATTAGTATTAGCAAAAAGAGATGGTGTAAATTCCACTGCATACTGGAGTTTAAAGAAATCTTGCGAGATGTTTGTTTTAGGACAGAGTGGAGTTTTGAGATACAACAGTATTGATACTCCTAAAAATCCTTTCTATTAGGTGTTCCTGGAAAGGATTTATATTAGAAGATATTAAAAAGAGCCTATGCAGCTCCAAAACTGATGTCTAGATTATCTTCTAGAAGAACAAGAGTTGTGTTTGTTTACCTCTAGACCAGAAATTTCCTGGAAATATTTTAGCGTGTATTTCATAAGACATGAAGCTGAAAGTGACACCCAGTAAGTACCAATATCCATTCTATTCAAGAAGGTAGTTCAGAAACTGAGCAACAAGAGGGCAAAAAAGAAAAGGAGGTACTGTGCAAGTTACTAAGCAGCTTTATAAACCAAAACAGTCCAGTTTACTTTGGGGAAAATGGTGATTGCTGCATTATTCAGAGAAAATTGCTGAGCTCTTTTCTGCATTACAGAATCTCTATATTTCATGTTGCATACAGAAAAAAAAAAGAAAATGGTGCAAGTCTTAAAATCTGGAATCCAAAGCTAAAGAGTTTAAGTCACAGAATGTTTAGCTATTAGATAACCTATAAACGTTTTTGTTTCATGAGTGGATGTTTAATCTAGCACAATACTGTTCCAAAGGAAAGCGTTAATAGTAACATTTTGTAGCAGTTGTGTGCATGTCCCCACTGGACCTCTAAATGAAGTCTGCATAAGGACTGTAAAGGTAGTAACCCTGCAGCTACAGCTATAATTATAAGGATTTAATGGTGTTTATGAATGACTTGCTATGAGTCAAAGGATAATAATACCTCTTATTAAAAATTTATTCCAAGTTATTTTTATAAAACTTTACTCATTTACATGTCACCAATGATTGTTCTTTTAAATGAAACAATAGAACTATAAGGAACATTTAGTCTTCAAGAGAAATCTTAGCACAGGGTCATTATATAATGACTCAGTAAAAACAAACAAACAACATGTAATCTTTGTAATATAGCAATTAAAAATGTAAGCCTGAAAGTGAACGTCTTGAGTAAAAAAAACCAACCCAAAATTAGCCTCTAAAAAAAAAGACCTTTAGTGACATAGAAAAATAATGATAAACTCCAGCTTGGTGAACACTTCCATCCATATTTAGATGCTGTCTGATTCACTAAGATAAATGACCATAGATCTTTTTAGCAGCTAATGGCTAAACATGATCCAAATGGAACTACAGCCAGATGGCACATGCGATTAGTGGAACATGGCTATCAGATCAACCACAAACCTGAATAAGCTAATATAGTTCAAGATGCATTAACTAATAATTCCCAGGAAGTAAACATTTCAAATGAAAGAAACACAAGGTATGTTTTTTTATTGACAAACTTAATAGGAATAGTTAATCATTACTCTGTTGCAATATACTCATAATGAAAAGGAACTTCATAAATTCTAAGTCATAGAAAAGGGAGGTTGAGAATCAAAATTCTCTTCCAAAAATTTTTTTCAGTTACTGTTACTGGTTTACATCCAACAGAGCCATTTTAGTCTGATATTTCTGTATTCTTTTCACTCCAAATTTTAGTCTCCAGCAGAATATTTAAAACATTACGTAAACTCTAACGATCATAAGTAATTAAGGATTTTTTCTTCTAGAACAAGTCTACATCTTATGTTATTTTAGCATATGGGTAAGAGAGTGCTATTTAAAGTCAGGACAAGATAACAAGTATCAGGACTCCTAGATTCTGCACATATCGACCACTGATTTAATATCCATTTCTAAGGAATTTAAAACTCACAGGAAAATGATTATTCACAAATATTCATAAATGTCTTTGAGTTGTCTTCTATTAATGACCAAATTCCTAAAAGGCCATTAATGAAACTCTGAGCCTTACTCAATATGATTAGTCAAGAGGTCTGGTGTGTTTTCCTCTATTTGTACACCTTTGTCCACCAGTTCAATGCAACACATCAGTGATTTTGCCTAGCCTAGTATTTTGGATTTCATATTGGAGCAAATAGGTTGAGGAATCAGCACTGCCTTAAGAGGGAACAGTGAGGACACACAAGATGATGATTAAGGAATACAAGCTTGAGTAGTGGGCTCATGTGAACCTCATGAGGTTCAACAAGGCCAAGTGGAAGGTCCTGCACCTGGGTCAGGGCAACCCTTGGTATCAATACAGGCTGGGGGATGAAGGGATTGAGAGCAGCCCTGTAGAGAAGGACTTGGGGGTGCTGGTGGATGAAAAGCTGGACACGAGCTGGCAATGTGTGCTTGCAGCCCAGAAGGCTGACCAGATCCTGGGCTGCATCAAAAGCAGCGTGGCCAGCAGGTCGAGGGAGGTGATTCTGCCCCTCCGCTCCGCTTTTGTGAGACCCCACCTGCAGTGCTGTGTCCAGCTCTGGGGTCCTCAGCACAGGAAAGACATGGACCTGTTGGAGCGGGTCCAGGGGAGGCCCCAAAAATGATCAGAGGGCTGGAACACCTCTCCTATGAAGAAAGGCTGAGAGAGCTGGGGTTGTTCAGCCTGGAGAAGAGAAGGCTCCAGGGAGACCTTATTGCGGCCTTTCAATACTTAAAGGGGGCTTGTAAGAAAAATGGTGACAGACTTTAATAGGGCCTGTAGTGATGGGACAAGGGGTAATGGTTTTAAACTAAAAGAGGGTAGGTTTAGACTAGATATAAGGAAGAAATTTTTTACGACGAGGGTGGTGAGGCACTGGCACAGGTTGCCCAGAGAGGTGGTAGATGCCCCATCCCTGGGAACATTCAAGGCCAGGCTGGACGGGGCTCTGAGCGACCTGATCGAGTTGAAGGTGTCCCTGCTCACTGCAGGGGGGTAGGACTAGATGACCTTTAAAGGTCCCTTCCAACCCAAACTATTCTGTGATTCTATATGAGGAAAGAGGCAGTAGGTGCAGTCAGAGAAGGAGTAAAAGAGAGAAGCAATGAACTGTTACACAGTAGCATGCTAGTAAAAGTATGAATCCCTATTTTTTTTAATTAATATTTAAGTATTTATGATTACAACATGGTTTTAAAAACAGTGTTATCAGAAAACAAATCTGAAAAAGGACACAAATACACTCAAATCAAAAATAGTATAAATAATTGGAGATTTTTTTTAAACTCATCACTCAGTTCTGATCCTTAGCTAACCCTCAAAGAGATGTTGTGTAAAGGTTAATTAATTAAAGTGCACAGAGATGATTATTTGAGAGCTGCTAGGTAAGTGCAAAGTACTGTTACTATAGGTTAATATTTTGCTCTTAGGGCACAGCCATGTTTGACACCAAGGTACATTACATTCTGAGACAAACAGTTTCAAAGCTCAGGGCCTTATGCCACTTCCACTGAAGTAAATGGGAGTCTTTCTGTGGGTGTTAAAGGACCTTTGAATCTGGCTCTGAGGATACAGCTGTATGGAATAAAGCTATCTCCTGGCTCTATTAGCATGTGCCTCTGGCTCAAGACAGCTAATCTATCTTGCTTCTCAGGCAAGCTAATTAGGTCAGCAGATACACACATTGGGATCTAGCCTGGGAATCTTTAGAGGAATGCCGCTGCTCTGTATAGGACTAATCACTGAAAATACAGGGAATTTGGTAAAACCAACTGAGTTCAAAAGTGGCAAGTACCCACCGGTTCCCATGGACATCGTGGAAATTCACAGGCACTCAACATCACTGGCCACAGATCACCATTAGTGTGTGTTTTGCTCTAGAGATAGGAGATTTGAGCCACTTCTTCCAGATGGCACTTTGTCTCTGCTATCAATACTTCCATCATGTTACATGACTCTTGTTCATAGAACAACAGTTTGCTAAGAGCTGTCTCATCTCCACACAAGCACCTTGACCCCAGTTTGACCCACTGCACGTTTATCTGACATGAGGTATGATGCATAACCAAGAAGATAACCAGGAAGTCTGAGACCAGCCTAGCATAATTTCTTTCTCTCTGCCACCCTGTAACAGCTGCAGTTAGCAGAAACAACTATGCTATTTTCATTACACAGAACAGGATGAGGAGTCTATGGCTTTCTCTTTGAAGCCCATGAGGCTCTAGAACTTGCTCATTATAATCCAAAATAGCCCACATTTAGGGCCTCTCCAGGTATGGAGCAAAAGACATCTGTTTGATTAGGGGGACTGAGATGCAAAGGCATGAAAAGCAATGGTTAGTTCCTTTGCAACTGACTTCAGTTCTGCTAAGGTTTAATGTATTTTAATTGACCATATAATTAAAGATGTTATGCTTTTAGAGACTTGGACGGACACCTTTATTATTTTATATTTAAGCAAATAAATAAGAAGTTCAGAGCCATATTTGAAGTCAGAATTCAAAATTCAGGATTGCTTGGACTTGCTTCAGGACTATTTCACATATCACAAAAACATAATTGTAGAGTATAACTAGTGTAACAAGAATTTTCTTATAACTACTGTAATAAGAACTATGCACAAAGTAAAACCATAAAGTGGAATGGGTGAACAGCGAAAGAGCAGGTCCTGTTCACTGTGGCAAGGACTGTTTTACTTGGTGCAGCACAGAGAAAGTCCATCTACAGAGTAAGAACGTGGAACAGATTTTCCCAAAGCTTAGGGACCTGATGTTCTCCATCCATTTTCTCTATAAATCCTGGAAACAGGCAGCACTGAAATTCTCTTAAAAATGAACAGAAAAGAATTATCTATAAATATGTTTCTTTAAGGAAGGTTTGAAAATTAAAATACATCTTTTATCTGTCCTTTTCCTTCAATTAAGAAAAAATCATACAGAGCTGTCTTTCTCAGTTATTATCTTCCAAGGAAAACTGGACTGGTACAGATAGATGAAAATGTAGGAGAAAAGTCAACAGCATTTTCTCAATGATTGTGTAGTACCACCTTATCAATTAGTAAGAATACCTGAACACTGATTTGGGAATACAGACATGGATCCATTCTTTTCCAAAAACCAAGGATATAGAATACAGGTGATATACTGGTAAAAAATTAAAATGCAGACAACTTTCTTCAACTTGTCATCACATAGTATTTTAAAATGAATTTATATATGAAATATTCTTGCAGGGGTAAAAAATAAAATTATTGCTAACAATACAATTATGGAAAGATTTATATACACTGAAATTCTCTTAAATAAGAACAGCTATGTTGTTCCAATTTAGGCAAATAGTAGTTTAAAAGAAAATAATTTCTCTGTAACAGTTATGGGGAAACATTTACTTCCATTTCTCTACATTTAAGTTTTTCCTGCTAGTAATTCTTTGTTCCCACCTTCTTTCCTTCACTAAATGATGTTGAAAGTAAAAGAATGGATGTTTGCCTACTTATATTTATTCTTCCTACCTACCTCTTTTCCAGTAGAGGAGAGGAAAAGAGATGCAGGAGTACAGAGGAACACAGATAGCACTATCCTCCTTTATTTTTTGTAGAACAGAGGTTGCTCTTGCAACTACTACTCCTTGGTTTTACCTGAGGCCAGTCACAGCCAAAGGAAGCTGTGATCAGATGTCAAGCCCCTGAACATGTCATCTCATCTACCTCCAAAGCTGCTGTGTGTAACACCACAAAAGCAGATACACAATGCTATTAAAGGCCAGTATCCTGTCCTTCCCACTAGTATCCAAGGAATTATGGTTTCCTTCCTCCTGTCTTCACAGTAAGGCCAATTGTGCACCCTGAAGGGTCTCCATACAAAATTCTGATTTTAGATGAAGAGAAAAACAAGCTCCCTTCTAGCCATGATATGTGATTAAAGCAAATCCAACTGGAATAAATTTTTAAAGTCTTTTCAGCAGTACTAACGTTCCTGGGGAATGTAAGAAAAGGAGCTACAAGTAAGCTCTGTTCTTCCAAGTCCAAATATTTGACTTTTTTTTCTAAAAGTCTAACCAATTTTAAAAGCTTAATCAATTGAATGATTGGGAAATAACTGATTAATGAAAGGGGTATAAAATGATTTGAAAGTGAAAGTGAAAATTCAGTTACAGAAAAAATCTACATTTTAATATTAACATTTTTTATTTTCTGTTTGGAAGTTCTCTCTAAAAATATAATCAAAAGATGGAATTGTTCTGATATATGCATGAATGAGAAGTCCTCAGAAATCCCAGTCCATTAAGATCAGAGCTCCCTACCTGCTCACCATCACACCTCCATAGGGGGATGGACATTCAGGAGAAACCAAGGACAGGAGTGAAGGCATTCATTCACATGCAGGACATTCTAGATTTAAATTCTAACAGTGTGGAAATGTTTTATGATTTTAATGTAGACACAACAACATTTTTTTGGTCTCACCTCTTTCACGTCTCCATTTCTGCCTCCTTTTACTCCTGTATGCTCATTCCTCTTTGAAGCTTCCATGACTTGTAACAACAAATGGAAAGTATTTTTTCTGCAAGATTTCTGTCTTCTAAAAGAAACAAATTGATACAACCGTATGGGCAAAGCATGCAAATTTGCATACACTGGTTTTTCTCCCCGGTATTTTCTACATGTTGTATAAACCATAGATTTGAAACAGAAGAAAGAAAATACAGGATATTTGTAACATATTAGTAACTTAAATTTAATAATACTTGAAGTATACATTAAATTTAAATTATCTCTTATACCCGTCAGATAAGAAAGACTATGTAGATGGTTTATGGGCACAAAGTCTCTGGGGAGTGTCACAAATTCATTTGATGTCCTTAAGTAATGAATTTTCCATTTGGATCTCTGATTTAGCTGAAAGATGTGTAAAATTACATACAGACAAGCAGGCAGGAGTGGAGAGTTCCCTACTGACTATGCATCTGAGCACCTTCTCATTCATTGTTTATTCTAGCAAATGTATTGAAATACGCTGTGCTGAAGAAACAGACACGTAGTACTGGTGTTTCATACAGTCACATTAAAAAACTAGACACCAGAAGTCTTTCAGTTTCAGACAAAATTTTCTTATTTTCTTCACCTGTGAGCACTGGCAGTTTAGCCACAGAGACCTGACTTTTTTCTGAAGATGAGTATCCTTAAGTATTTTGACAGAGGTCTGTGTTCCTGGGAAACTGACATTTGGATTGTATTCCAACCTTTTTGGTTTTTACAGTGTTAGTAGTTTGGTTAATTTCTTATATCAATTATTTCTGTGATCTTTTTTCAAAATCTTTTTCTGAATTTTCATAAAATTTTCCTTGCTTTCCTCTTCTGAAAATTTTCCTGAAACATTTTTGCTGCAGTTTCAACACACACAATTATTTCAACTGATCATTTGCAAATTTTGAATAACAATTATATTTTAAATATGCTTTAAATTAAAATAATGTTTAGCTCAAAAATGAACAATTTTCTTCTATTTCAGCATTTCAGACATTAGTTTAAAAAAAAAAACTGTTTTGTTTTAGACTCAGAGTTCCTTTTTAATGTTTTTCATTTCAGCTGTTGAGTTGTTCTGCATTTCTCTCCTGTGTCAACTCTAGAAGCTCACTTCTCCGTTTTGTATCAAATTGTTGTCATATAATTCCACTTCTATCACACGATGTTCTATGTATTCTTTCACTAGATGAGTACATATTGTTTATGATTCGTTCAACTTAGTCACTTGAAGTCATACTTGAACCTAGCCTCTTCTCATGACTGAGGGTTTGTCTGTTAGAAGCTCCGCCTGAAGCAATGCCCAAAAGACTGAATCTTTGGTGAAAGAAAGAAAACAGCAGTGATTTCCTGAGAAGATTCCCCCAGCCTTACAAAGAGTCAGGCGCTGTTTTTAATTTATCATGCCAGATATGTGCTAGCTCATGCCTTTGCTGTTTTGTCAGCAATTACCCATTTCATCTCATCCTCATGACATCTTCCCTCCCCCCCTCCAAATAAAGGACATCATATAATAGATGTTGATTCTGTCCTTAATGTTGAGTTGTAAATTCAAGCTCTGTTGCTCCCACTGTGCTTGCAACCAGGCAGATCACGGTACCAGCAGTGCTCTGGGGAGCCATAGAGATACAGGGAAGGGAGAGGTGAGTCCTTTTGCAGAGCTTGCCAACCAGAGAAACTTTCACACAAGTTTTGCAATGCAGATCCTAGCAGACATTGTCTTGCCGGAGGACACACAGATCTTCTGGACTAGATCCTGGGCACAGCACAAGGTTTGGAGGGCTGGAGTTGATAAAACAATGAAAAGAGGAGGCTCATGCTATACTTCATCCAGCTCCTCCTGCCCTTCTTGAGCCTTGACATAAGCAGGTACTGACTAGAAACCACGAGCATTCTCAACCTGTCCTTGGCTATTTCAGTTCTAGAAGGTGCTCATGTGCTAGATGCTGCTTATCAGGAACAAGACAGCACTACATAGCTCATATCCAAGCAAGATGAAGACAGAGAAATTCTCCTGAGGTCCAAGTGCTCCAACTGTATCAGTAACTAAAGCCTTTTTCCTACCAAGGGGAATCAAGCAACTTGCTGGGTTTAGAACCACTTCACACTCATAGACAGGCAGGTGCCACGGACCTCTTGACAATTTGACTGAGCCATATATCTGTGGACAGATAGACATACCTATCTATCTATCTATCTATCTATCTTTATACATCTATGTATTATGGCTACTCTATGTGCTGGTTCCTAAAAAACTGTACTGTACTGTAAGGTTTTGCTTTAAGGTTGTCCCTGCCTCTCTGATTCTGAGCTTTGTTTGAAGCATGTTTGCTTTAAAGTTGTTCCCCTTGTGTTTCAATACACCAAATCTGCTACTATTTTGGCAGCCCTGTGTCAAAAGAATCCAAAAGAAATTGTCGTATCTTAATTTGAGACAAATCAAACTGGAAATTAATGTAGGCAACAGAATTTGGTTTTGTCCGTCATCTTTGTGTAGAAGCTCTACTTGCTCTATGACTTCATTTATTGTGGCATTAATTTGTCTATAAAATAGGGATAATTACATTTCCTTCCTTGATAATCTACATTATATGGATTGATAGGGTAAATAAGAGTTATGCATTTTTAATAATGAGGGGAGAGACCTGTAAAAATCTCAGACTTCCTAAGAATTTCTGTATCAGTAATAATATAAACTGTTAGGGCCTAAAGCTGAAAGCAGTTATGGATGTTTTTAATGTAGTATTTTTGAAATTCAATACAAATTGTCACAAGGCATTAGACGTTTCTTGTTTGCAATCAAGGAAAATACTCAGAAACATTAGAAAATTTCAGAAAAAATTAAAACAAAGAAAACCACAACCTAGTCTGAAAGAAAAGTTCCTATTACATGATTTTCTTTCAAAGCAGATTATGGGTCAGCTCATAGTTAATTTTATTTATATGAGGGTAAATGTCCTCAGCTCTGCAGAAAAAATAAATTAAACACTCTATTCATGAAAATGTTAGAGCGAGATTATATCTGAACAACAAAGATATTTTTAAAGCAATAAAATATTAAACAGATGCTGGTGTTTTAGATATATAAATGGCCTGATATGGAAGACAGTCAGGTAATAGCTTTGAGTTGTGAATGTTTGCAACAAAACGTGAAGTCATATAAATCTTACTTGGATTGCATTGCATTAGAAACTCAAAATGCAGAACATGCCTGTTGAAAGAGCTGTTAGAATTCACAAATCTTTTCAGAAACTCAAGGCTGAATTGATGTAGGCTGATTTATTAATTTGATTTCAAATTATGGAAAATTCCAATTTTTGAGAGGTTTATGGTTTAAAGAAAAAACTAAGTTAATCTCTCAAATTTTCAGCAACTGTTTTTAAAACCTATTTACATCCCAAACTCAGGCTGAAGTGTTGTAAGTTCTTTCTAAGGAAATCTGATAAAATAAAACTAATACGTTTTGCATATTTCCGGACTAATTTCCAGGCCAAATTGTATCTAGGTATTAGATATATCAAATACATACAGAAAGCAAGAACTGTAGCAATCCATGGGCCAAAACTCAGATGCTTATAACCTGAATTTGTAGAGGTATTAAAAAAAAAAGCATATCACTGCTCCTTTGCCTCTGATTCTAGGGACAGACCTACCCACTGGGGAAATGGATGTAGTCAGCAGGCACATGTTCACAACTGGCTGTACTGAATAACAAATGTAGCTCCCCCCACAGAGCTTCCAAATGACTTCACAACCAAGCAAATTTGCTCAGGAACTCGGAGTAGGCTGGCCTCACACCATGCCTCTGTGAGCTAAGGCAGCCACCAGAAAAAAGAAAATGGGTTCTGAAAAACAGTAGAGAAAACAAAGGACTGTTCTGACTGTTCAGTGCAGGCTGTTCATCTGCACAATGCCAAAAAAAGTTTCACACGACAGTTGACTTCCATCACCTAGAGTACTCCAAGGTGCTACACGCTCACATATCTGCTTAAGGATCACAGCATGACTTTTTTTTCCTGAGCGGGCCCTAAAACAGCTTGTCCTGGAATGTTTTTTGCCTGTTTCAAAGTGATTGTGTTCCTTTCCTTTTGAAAGCTGACTAATAACCCCCTGAGGATTTCCTCATCCCTCTAATTTGTGAATGGAGTAATACGGGATCTCTGTGGATAGAGATTTCTGAAAAATAAAAAGGTCTGCTTAGGATGCTATGACTCCTTATCAAGTATGTAGCAGAAATGATTTTAGAGGACCATTTAATTCTGCACTTAGGTGTTTCTCATTATCAGGCTCTCTAGTGCATGTATTAGTAGCAATTCTACTGTTCCAGAGCTTTTGTCATTAACAACATCCCACCTACAACAACCTCTGTTAGTCAATAATAACAGCTTGTTTAAAAATAGCAGCATCAACTTGTTTGCACTGTTATTATCTGTGAATGGCTTATTTCCCCACAAGACTCTGGGACGGCACATAACCTGCTTTCTCGTGGTCTGCTTTTACTTCCTGTCTTTTTCAAAGCATGTTTTAAGATCAGGAGAAGAGACAGACATATCTTTAGCAAATACTAGTAATGTAACTGCAACGCTGTTACAGTCCTCAATAGTAAAATATAGCAGTCAGAAGGAGCTGTATATTCATTAGTCAATAAAGTATTACCACACATTTTATTGAATTGTAACCCTATTTTTCCTTGATGAAGATGTTGTGTAGCTTTCACCTTCATATAAATCTGAGTGATTAATTTAGCATTCAGAGTTGGAATAAGAGGAGGAAATTCAGGCCGAATTCCAATCCAGCCTTTCAGCATTATCTCCTCCCTTTTCACTTCAGACTCAGGCTCAGATATCCAATTTTATTATAACATAGTTTTAAAAACAAATAGTGATATGAATGGTGGATTTTGTAGGGCTGCATCTTCCCTACATGTCACTAATTCATCGTCTTTATCCTGCAATCTGACAACTACTACATTCAGGTAGATGATCTTGTTTGTGAATACAGAAGGTGATTCAAAAGGCACTGCTACACAGCATAAAGACAATTTATTATGCCAACGTACTGTATCTTACTCTGTAGATTAACATAAATAATTATTATAATACTGCACTGCACTGGAATATGCTTAAAGCTAATTGAATACAAAATGAATATACTTTTTATATTTCCTCATGAATTACAGTTAAGCCTTCTGGATTGTGACAGAAACCTAGAATTAAAGCACAAGAAACAATTAATGTTATAATTATGTGTTCCTAAAGTTACATTCAAAAGCATTGGCAAATTATTGTCAGAATATTTGCATACAAGCTGAACAATTAAGTTGTCAGCTGATTCTATTTCTTCTTATTATTTTTTTTAACTGGTTAATTTTTTTAAAATAATTTTGTTATCAGAGTCAGTCAGAACTTTCAACACTACTTCATTGCGTAATTTAAAACAGCATCAGTGAAAATATATTAGCTAAAGGAAGAAGAGAAATACATTGATATTTTTAGTATATTTCTCTTACTCTCAGGGTTCCTGACAGTTCTGGAAAGTGAATTAATAGCATACATGGTAAAAGAGTGGTAGACTTACTGTCAACTGAGAGCTGCAGCAAAACCTTGATTCAGTTACACTAGAGGAAGTGTTTTGATCACACTGTTATGCTGTATTTTTTCCCTAGCACAGCAAACTAATGACTCTTCGTTTATGAGAAATATCAGCAAAAGTTTTCTTTTTTAAATATGAGAAAACATTTGACCTAAAAGGGTAAATACTTTGATTCTCATAAATACAGGGTGAATTTCCCAGTGTTAGAAAAAATTAATACTACAGTTCATTTCACAAGAAGAACCTTCTGAAAACAGTATCCCAATTTCCTGCAGACACTGAGTGTCAAATTGAGATATGTCACACATGAAAATTCAAGCCCATTTCTCATCTAGTTTTACTTCTGCTCTGGCCCTGACTTTAGCAGATTTGATGTCTGCAAGGGGAAAAAAAAAAATATCATAATTTAATTTGTGGAATCCATTGACAAACACATCTTTTTTTCTTTCTTTCTTTTTTTTTTCTTTTTTTTTACCTTGAATTAAGCAATTGGATCTTTGAAAAAGCTATATTTAGATTTTTTTTTAATTGACCCATTATTTTGCTTGCTTTCACTGCCAGAACCCCCTACTGCAAACAAGGATAAGGATGCTACCTGGACTTCATTTGATGAATAGTTTTAATTAAAATATTCTGTACCATAAGTATTTTAATGTTACAGACAAACCAAAGGTATGTGGTAATAAATTAAATTATACATTTAAATTAATCTATAAATATGCTATAAAATTGACAGGATATTTTTAAGATAGGGAATGAGACATGGATTGCTAATTATGACAATTAAATATCATGAGTAAAAATAAATGACAATCAATATCCTAGAACCATTTTGTAAAAAGAAAAAAAGGGAGGAAATATAATATCATTTAGATGTCTATAAAAGTGAAAAATTATTAGCAAGTTAGAGTCCTGATTTTTCTATTGTAATAAAATGATAAGCAGTAGAACATTATACTTTTCATCACTGCTAGCCATAAATACTGTACATATACTGTACTGGCACAATCCATTATGGGATTCTTCTATTTGGGTCTATTATGTTCAGGATAATAACATGTTTAATTTTTACTAATAAAATTTCCAGGGTTTCTGCTCACTCAGAGTCCGATCTAGAAGCTAGTGAGGTTATTGGAAGCTTTTTCTTTGCATTTAATGAATTTTGGATCAGCTCCTACTTAAGAAAAAAACCAACACAACAGCAACAGCAACAAATAAATGCAAGCTGTAGCAGTGTAGTAGTTAAGCACACACAATCAGGGCCTCAGCCCCATGGACATACATTTCTGTTTGAGAAAAAACCTGGAGTTTCATCCTGGTAGAGGGATATCTGGACCAAGCATTAGCTCATGTCACAGGACACCTACCTGAAACTCTTTTAATAATTACTTCTTCACATCATAAGAACATTAAGGCCAGCCAAAAAACACAGTGTTGCTTTGTCTGCAGTGATGTGTTAGGGGATAGTAAACGTGTAAATTGGGTGGAAATCCATTAAATTTCTGTCTCAAAATTGTTTCTTTTTATAGTATTAATGTCACCACAAAGATATAAATTTACAGTCCATCTTCTTCATGACCATTTATCAAAATGGTAAAGGCAAAAAAAGTGAAGATAGGACTTTTCCTTCATCACAGAGATTTGGACTAACATTCATTATTGTATGCATATTAAAAGCCTACTCCATGTCTTTCAATCACATATTTTCCTTCTAATTAAGGCATATTCACTTTTTTGCTAATTAGGTATTCTTTGTTGCACAATGTTTGCTCTAATCTTTTGGAATCTCTCAATATCCAGTCATAGCCTTCATTACTGGCTCCCCTAGAATCCAACCAAAGCATGTTATTTTTTCTGCTAATTATATCCTCATTTACAGTTTGTTGCCTTCTCTGATTGGCTCTTTAAACCAGTTGCTATGACTTCATTAGCAATGTCTTCTGACCCTGTTATTTCTTGTGACAGGATTTGCTCCACTTGTCCTGTAGCACTGTATCCCAGGGTCACTCCTCTCCCAGACTGGAATAGTGTCAAACACGAAAGGTTTAGGGCAGAGAAAATCACTGCTGAAGTTGCTAATTACCACATGCAGCAATGGTACAAATTAATGCTTCTAGCAGTTTAGGAAAAAAAAAAAAAAGAGTGTTTTAAAGGTGTCATTAACAGGTTAGTTTCATTTATAAATGTGCTTGACCAAAAAAAAAAGTCATCATGTACAGTGTTTTTTCTTTTACAATCTCTCCATCAAATAAGTGGTTTTAAATCATGTGGGATTTCTTATCATGCTATATGGACATAAAATTACTGTATAAAGCATTCTTGAGCTCGATGATTTTAGAAGGCAAGTTTCTAAACAGATTTTCCTATTTTAACTTGAATTTCAGAATCTCGTAGTGCATTATGATTTGACTTCTGACCTGTCCTATAGAAATAGTGGTCTCCCTTAAAACAACAAGAATTACATTTCCAGGCATTTTTTTCAAAAATATTTTAAGTGATTATACAAGAACAGCATATTAAGGGAAAATTAAAATATATGAAACTGCAGTGAAGTACTAATACCATGTTTATATTAAGCTAGAGAATGGTATGAAATTACAATTTTCATGGGGTGCAAACTGCATATTGTGCTAATTGTGTTCCCCACTTTTAGTGTCTTGCAAATCTGAATAATCCATTACCAGAACCAGAGATTCAAGCATATAGCAGAGTTTAACACAAGTTAGTTAATATGAAAAACGCTGTATCTAGTTGTTTGCAAAATTACTTTTGTTGATTAAAAGGCTCTTCAGAACTTCCGGCTTGTGAAAGGGTTTTAAATTGTCTAATGCTGATTGTGATTGCTATGCAGAAAAAAGGCAATGCGAAGCAAACCATTATATCACTGAATCTTTGTTAAGCAGGCCTTGAAAGTGCTTGACAGCATAATTAATCTTGTGATATGAACAAAGAAACCAACTCAATAGTATTGAAGATGCTTATTAAAAATACTAAATACCTTTTTCCACTTAAAAACCTTTTGAAATACTGTGGAAAGTGCCATTACCTTTTTTGTTTTTGCAGTATTTTAGTCTCGAATTGATACAAGGCATACATAGCATGAGGAAAAGAATAAACTGGATGACAATAAAAATTAGTTTGAAAAACAGTGCTCCCTGATTTGGGGTGTCAGCTAAGCAACCTCCAAGCATTACAAAAGACCCCTGCACACACATGCATACACACACACAGTGTCCACTGCTGTTAGCTTCAACAGTCATTTAAAATAATGACCAGTTGTCAGTCATATCACATTTTCAAAGTAAATCTTAATAAAATAATTTCTATTTAAATGGATAACATAAATTTTAATTGTTGTTTCTGCCTTACATGGTGACTATATTTTATGATGCCATACCAGGGAAAACCACACACGTAAGATTCCCTGATACTGGGATGCAAAGGTGGTGCAAGCTATTCCCAAATATACTGAGAGAACCTATAGAAAGATACGGATAGTATGCTGTGACAGTGGCTGGAAGCAACTGTATCCACAGCGTGTAACATACGTGTTTGCAGCATGCAGAGACAGAGTGAACGAAGCTTTGCAAAGGGAAGCTAGTGACTTTCAGCAGAATGTATAGTTTCCTTTGAAAATCATTAAAAAATTACAATCATGGAAACTAATGTTTAGAAAAAAACACCACAGTTTTGATGCCCCTTAATTTATTAAGAACTTGATACTGTAGCAAATGTTAACATTATCTATTTAAGGCCAATTTATCTGTTTAATTCCGGAAAGCATAATTATTCAACTAGGACTTGATCCTGCAAGACAGACATTTAAAACTAGAAAAAAAAGCAGGCACTGTGCCAGTTATAGCCCAGCAAACCTGATCCTTTTTAAGACAGAAGGTCGAATTAGCTAAATGACTGGCCCCACTGGCTGGGTGACTGGAGGTTGTTCCTTGCATATACCGTGACCCAGCTAAGGAGTCAATCTGGGAGTATCACAGTTTTGTGGGAGATGGCATCTCTGGTTTTGGTCTCCATGACCTCTTGACCCTTCAAACACATTGTTCTTGTTTTCTCTTAAGGTCCACTGTTCTGTATACCCAGATAAAAGACTGCAGAGTAGGGCAGAAGAAATATAATGAAATAACCAAAGCAGCAGCTCCGAACTTCATTTCAAGTATATCATTTTAAGCACTGTATGTTGGCTATGCCTGCTCTTTACCCTGCCAACCTATTTTTTCTTTCCTGAGTCTTGAGCGCTGAAAGAGCCTCCTCCGAGCTGCTAAGTTTCCTCGTGCTATGAAAAGAACCATACTGCATGGGTCTGTATTATGCAGAAGCCTCCATACGTAGACAAATACTCAGCTCTAACACTATTTTAGGCAGCATGATCTTTGGAGAGGACACTGTCTTATGTTACATTGAAATTACATGTAGCACAGTACATGCCTTGGCAGTCAGCAATCAGCAAAGCTTGGTGCATCGAGCCCATGAGCAAGAGCATGTCGAATCACAGCCTTCTTTTAAATGTTCCAGATGTTTGCATCTGCAGTCCTCCATGAAAATGCAAAACCTATTGATTAAAGCATAGGTTGAATTTGGGGGTAAACACACCTTACTTTCTTATCTTCAAGTATTTTCATGCTCTCCAAAGACATTAAAAGCATGCTATATTTCGTTTTAATAACAGTGAATCAACTGGGGTTGATTGTCCTTGCTCAGGCAAGGCTTCCGGTGACATATGGCAATCTTGCCTGTGCACAGACAGTGTAGGAGGCTCTGATGGCAATCGTTACTGCAATTAGCAAACCACACTACCATATTCATGTTTTACTTTATAGTTCCGATTCTAAACACTGGACCTTTTCTTGAATCCTCTATGTACAGAACTCTCATTAATTAAAATCAAACAGCAAGAAATATATAAAAAATCAATGGCAGAATATGACTCATGTTATTTAATTAATGGGTAATTCCTCGTACCAATATGCTGAGAAAGCTTGAACTTAACCTTTAGGATTAAAAAAATTCACCATGTGAGAAAATTTGCTTTTTCCTAATCACATTTCTCCCCAACAGATTTTAAAAACACAAGTAAAATCTGTTGGCAAAGTGTTTAAGTACATACAATCCCTAAGACTGCACTAAGCTCCTATTGCTATCCATACCAACTTAGATAATGGCATGAACAAAAAATACCTAATGGTACACACATCAGTGTTAGAATATACAAAACACTATTTTCACCATAGTTCCTTCAGGTGATGACTACAACAGCCTACCAGCTATATCTTTTTCCTCTCTCTGTCTTTACTTAGTCACTCATTTAAAATTACCACACAGGTATCATTTGCTGAGCAATGTTAAGTGTAGAAGCACATGGAGACAAAGTCTGTATTTCATAATAACTCAGCAATATGGATTTTGGCCTTAAGGGTACATTCATTCAAACAAGAGAATAGCAGTAAAAAAGCCCATGAGCAAAATCTTGCAACGTTACAAAAGGAGATGTTCATTCAGGGGTGAACACTTTATTTCAAGTTTAATAAATTTCATTTTCAAAGAATTGCCAACTCACACAAATTTGTCACTAAACTTCAAATCGGAGATCCGTTCTTTTTCTGCTCACAATGCTAGGAGAAGGCACTCGGTTCCTCACTATCAGTTAAAGTGGTTTGCTTTCAGCTACTGCAGCTTTTCCTCAATTTAGATAGTTACTTGCTCCCTGTTCTTGCTGGAAGCTGTAAAAAGTGTTGCATCTATATTGTTCTAACATGCTAAAGGACAAAATCCCTTGGCAGTCCATATTTATCCATAGAGGTCTGAAGCATCACAAATGCTGGAAGGATCATTAGGAAGCCTCAGGACAGCCTAGGAAGCCTTACATGCTGTCTGAAAGACTCTGCCTGGGGAGCCCCATGTCCAAGAATATCCTGGGCTTACAAGACAACAAGGTTTGGTCCCTAACATTTCTTGATGATACATCACTATGCCCCACTCAGTGTCACATTCCCTTTTACTTCAAAAAACATTTATAACAGGGCAGGATGTGGAGGTGTCTTTTTTTTGATAGTGAACTAAGACACAAAAACAGGCATTCTAGCAACTCACTTACTGAAGGGGAACAAGAGGGACACCCTGAAGCACAGAGAGTTGTATGCATTTCTTCCACTGCCATGCATACACGCAGATTTGCTGGGAGGGAGTAGTCATACCAACTGAAAGCTAAGAACAGCAACCCAACATCACATTGGACTCCACTAGACCCTTTCTTACTTTTCTAGCAGCCAGAGCACGCAATTTTATAGGGCTTCCTAAGCCTGAATGGCAGATACAATTCTAGAGTGACTTCTGGATCCCATCTAAATCCTACTACCTCTGGTGCTCCATCTGGCGTGGCAAAAACTTACCATGCCTACATGTTTGACTCCTGGCAAAGATGCTCTCTTTAGCCTCATCTAAAAAGTGGGAAAAGACCACGTCAGTGAGGGATAAGACATACCAGTTGCACAGAGGGATAGACGGACTGCAATAAGATATTCTTCAAACTGAGACCAGGCACTCCTTTGTGCCCTCCGCCTTACTGCACAGGCCTTGACTTAGTATATATTCACAAAGCAAGGTCTCAGCACTGCACTAGCTACTCAGAGACTTGTTGACACAGGGAGCTGCCAAGCAACTGCCAAAGCAGAACTGTCCCTCCAGCTCAGCAAGGAATAACAACCTTAGAATATTTTCTCTGCAGGGTCTGTGCAGCCCAAGCACTGGGAATCCAAGAGGACGTCAAGATTTTCTGCCATTGCTGTTACCAGCACATCCAGTAACAGAAGGCATGACTGAATGCTCATGACTGCCTTGCTACCCCCAAAGAAGCCCTGAAATAATTTCAACCATACATGGATAAAGAGTTTGCCAGAGAGACTTCATGCCCCCCAAGAGGAACATCTGACCTTGCTCATCTGCCACCTTTAGGAATATGAGGAGACAACGGACCTGTGGCAACAGTTGTTTCCAGACACCGAGAACACAGCAAACTCTCCATCAGGTCACTAAGAGGTCCCTGCTCCCATCTTGTGGCTGAACCTTCCTGGTTGATTGCACCTGATCCAATCTGCTCAACGCACAGGAAATAATCATTCATTTTTACCTTTTAACCTGATTTTCTCATGTCAGCACCCCAGGACTGGAAGGTCATGGCAGATAAACAGCCCTGTTATGAAAAGCAGGTATCTCTGGCTAAGCAGAGCTGCTGCTGGATGCTAGGCCTGGAGAAGGTGCCACAGATAACAACTGAGGGCCAAAAGACTTAGTTTTCATTTTTCCTTAAATCTGCCTGTTGTAGGGAAAGATGCAGTCCATATTCTTTTGCAGATTTTACCACTGCATTCTTTTTAAGGATCTCTTGGACGGACAACAGAGGTAGGATTCGTCATCCAGCTATGAGGGGCAGAGAGGAACAAGGGCCCCCAATTTTGTCTTTTTTCCACAGATACAAGCTATCTTGAGGAGCACCCTCTCTTTCTCAGGTACTTTGAAAGAGAACATGACCAGAACAGTCTGTGTTTACATTTCCTGTCTTGAAGTATTTTGCACCAAATAATACTCATAAGAGGGTCAACGGATGTATGAAATCTGAACAGGCCTGAAGCATTCCAGATGCCACCATCCAGTCAGGGGGGCTATCTCTATGACAAGCCTGTGCCCAGTCTGAGCTGACCACTATAAACAAAGGAAACCGTATGAAAATAGTATCTAGCTGCGTGTTTTTACTAGTGTATGCTGACTCCAGTAAACTGGGCTCTCTTTATATGTTCTGACTACATTTTGACTAATATGTGCTGGGTTGTATGTAAATGTTTCCTGCTGTTTGTTGTTTGTTTGGTTGGTTGGTTTTTTTAATTCTCCTAATGGGGCAGGCAGTCCTTGGAATGCCATTAAATGCAGGACTACACAATCATCAGAACACTCTCACTGCAAGGCCAATGCAGTTTGTTTATATATTTAGGCAAGCATTTCTGTGTTTTACACCACCTTTCTCAAAGTCCTTAGCTCCATCATTCCCTTTCTCTCTGAAAGCTGAAGAGCAAGGGCACCTAACCATTCCCTGTTCCTGGCAAGAGGAACATCAGTGCATCTTGGTGCCAGCCCACAGTTTTTCATTAAAGAAAGAACACTTTTCTGTTACAGTCCTCTTACACAGCGGAAATGAGGAGAGGCAACCAGTGAGAGTAACTGCATAATCACAGGACTCACAGGTTGAGGGAAGAATAGAAAGCATCAGTAAATCTTCCTCTGGTCAAGCCTTGACATTTGGCAAGTATGCAGAGAAACAGTGTACCTCAACCTATGCTTCATGGTTACCCTTCCTGGAGCGAAAGCTGCAGCCATAGCACAACCAGCAGAGGAAGTTTGGATCAGAACACCCAGGCAGAATATAAATGCACATTGCATGACTGAGTCTTGCAATGGGAGCACTTTTTCAGTACTGGCATATTCCAGCCTATATGACTAGAGCAGTGTTTATTAGGGTAATGCTGGTTAAAAACTGTTCACAGGAAGAAAGAATATCAGCAAAAATGGGGAGAAATTGTTTAAGAAACAAAGGGCAGACAGCTGAAAAGGCTAAGGAAAGAGGAATTTAGTATTTTATGGCTGGTTAAAACAGCAGAGGGGGTTTATGGCCATAGAGCAGGAGGATCAGGAATCCCAGTCAGGGATGAGACCTTCTGAACACAAAAAAGGATGGAAAACGGTATATGGAAAATACAGACCATTAAGAACAGAAACATAAACATAGCTGGAAATTTGGTAGAGTATTGTAAAAGACATAGAGGTAAAGTGAGAAGCAAGAAATTAGTAATTCTGAAGATGAAAACTGGATGAAATTACAGCCTATGTTAACTGCCCAACCTTCCCTTTCTCCCTAATCACTTTTAGATTCATTGCTCTGTGTGACACAAGATATTACAGAGGTAATTATATCGCTACAGATTTCATGAAAATTAGCAGTATGGAGAAAGACCTATATAGCATCCTACTATATGCAGGAAAGGCAGATACAATGCTTCCTTCCATTTAGCAGAGGACAGCTGGCCAGTCAGCACGTGTGCAACTCCTGTCTACTCGCAGCATTGCCATCTCTTGCCCAGTCGTGGTGTGGCTAAGAGAGAAGATAAAGGATGCATGACTGGGAAGCCAGACTTCATTTGTTTGGTTGCTCATGAAAACATTGTGATGTTCTGTTTAAATCTGAAGACTTTTAAGTAAATTATGAGTTGAGAGTTCTACTTCCCATGCAAACAATAATGAGGTAGAGCTCTTTTGTTTGCCCACTAGAATTCTAATTATTATAACAATATGCTTTTTAGTTTACTATGTAGACTACAGATTATTAAAGGGAATTTTCTCTTGATTAAGATGAGAGTGAGAGAACATAGCGTCAATGATTTACACGCTTCCAAAATCTGATAGAGTACAAATTTACTGGTTTCCGTGAAAGTTCAATGTAACAGTTTTAGGATTCAAGATAATAGTGTGAAGTCTTACTTAGAAATTAACTAACTGATCAATTAATTACATAACCTGAAAAAAAGTCAAATTCTTCAACATTCTTAACTTTTTCCCTAAGCAATAAAGTCTCATCAGTGTCTAAAAATTACTTATAAAAACAAACCTAAGTAATCTTAAAGAACCAGTCTTATATTAGAGTAAGCTAAGATAAAAAGCCCATAATTAACAGTACAAAAACATGTGCAAAGATAGGAGACATATTTTTGCTACTCAAAATATAGCATATGTCATTTCTAGTGACAATGTATGTAGAGTTTGCATATTATCAATCAAAGGAATTGAGATTTTTCAAGATCACTACTATATACAGAGTTATATTTACATTGGAATATATTTAAGACACTGTTCTAATAATACCTTAAAATTGTCTCTAAAAGATCTGCTAGTATGTTTTGTCCACACCCAGATAACCATAGATCAAGTAGGACCTGAAGCCAAGCTAAGAAATTCTCAAGCATTGTCTCTTGATATTTAGTAATACAGTCAATAAAGAAGACAGACAAACCTGCAGAGGGGCAAGAAACACAGACTTAACTGTCATGTGCTATCTCACGCATAGACATACTGTGTTCTGACTTACTATAAGTAAAATGAACAGTATGGAATATGCATTGCGGATGGATCACTTGCTGAGCAAAGCTTCTTGGCATTCACATACATAGGTAGGAGCCATTCACCATGGTTCAGATGTAAAAGAGGAAATTAAGGAAAAAAAATATTTTGTACATCCATAATGCAAATTCAGACATCATCTAGCTTTTCTGGGCAGCTCAGTTTTTAATGATGTAAATTAGGAAAGCATACACTGATTACAAATTTAGAAGATAGTTATCCAAATTCATAGATATTTTAAAAAGGAAGGGCTCATCAGAAATCAGTATTACAACACAGAGGCCCCCTGCCTGAAGCTCTAGCTGGCTGGTGAACAGTTCAAGAGAAAACAAGACATTTACATCAGAGCTACCCATAGATCTCAGCTGTTAAAAGAAGAGATGATCTTCCCAGGTAACTGTCTGCATTCTCTCATTTGAAATACATCTCCACTGGTAGAGCAACAGATTGAGTTTGATGGATATTCTTATTGCATTCTGAGGTGTGAAGAAAAGGCCTGAACTGTGCATATGCTATAGAAGACAGTTTTCGCTATTACTTCTGGTGGCTCATTGTAGCTGTTACTGCTTTGTTCATAACCCTTGCACTCCATGACGTCTCTTGAAAATACAGCCTTTATTTCGCTGGTTGCCTTCAATTAAAGTGGCATTTCTGCTCTGGAGTATAATCTGTAAAATGACATTTGACTCAGTTTTTCTGTGACTCCCAATCGAGTGTGTTCATTTTATGTATGTAAATGCGCATGCCAGCTACGCAGGCAGAACCTGCTAGTCAAGCTGGTTCTTTTCTTAATACTGTCGCTGTGACTATGCCCTTAACTAAACCCTGGGTTGCTTCGATGTAACTGCTTATACATAGCTGTGCAGAAGATGCAAAGAACGGATATAACTCATCTTGCCCTACCTTAGTTGTTTTGTATCTGCACTTACACAGGAATATAAATTAGTCAAAAAAAGATTTTTTTTTTTTGATAAAACAAGCAGTTAGTTATTCATGAACACATACATCTAGAGGAAGGGCCTGCTAAAGCAGTATTTGTATGACAGCTTTTAAAAAGTTAAATTTCACTTTAAAGTCAGGAAGAATCATGTAGTATGTGAGAAGGTTGTCCATGAGTGTGAGACAGGGATTTTTTTCAGTTGTGGTTTTTTTTTTGTTGTTGTTGCCATTGTTGTTGTTTTGGTTTTTTTAAACTTGACCTTTATAAATATTTAAAACACAGCAATACTCCCTCATACTGCAGATAAGAATGGCTGCCAGCACCCTTTGGTATAAGAAATCTGAAAGCAGCTTGGAGAGGATGAATAAAAACTTGACACAGTCACATCTGTACCAAAGGCAGATTTGATCTTAAGTCCTCTAGAACATCTTCCTTTTCTTTCTATTTTGAGTTTTTCCCTGAGCAAATAGCATTTCTGAAGAAAATCCCATCTAACCAGGACTGATACTTATCCTCACATTAATCAGTTGTCAAGACATCATCCCACTTGGATGGCATGATAAATACATCTTAGAATGAACAAAATCCAGTAGGAGTTGGAAAGGACAGCTTGTACATTTCTGATGTGCTTTCCAACACAAGCATAGAGAGTCTTTACAGAACTGTTCAAGACAGGCAGGCAGTATTAGAATTCCTCAAAACCTAAACATACTGACTTTATTTTTTACAACAAACAGGGTTTTTTAGAGCTGGTTTAAGGGTCCGATGATCTTGAGAGATGTGGAATAGTAAGTAATTTAAAATAAAATGCATTCTGTAGGAATGAAGAATATTTATTCCATTGAAAAGATATTCAAGTTTGAAAAATATGGGAGGCATAGTACATCCTACGGATACCTAGTACTCTGTGATATAAATTCTTAATTTTTCTCAGATACACATAATTTAAATTCAAAGATTTAAGAATAAAGTATTGAGTCCTCCAGTCCTTCAAAAGTCCCATCAGCACACAGCTTTTAGGGAAATTACTGAGGTATGCATTTTGTAAGTCTGAATGTAGACTTGGTTATTTGGCATCCAGGTACTCCATGCCAACTGATATTAAATCTCTTTAGCCTCATAGATCAGTAATTTTTTCCTGTTTCTTACATATGCATTTTTATGTCTCTTCTCCTACAATTTCCTTTAGAGGTGAGCAAGACAAAACTGGCTGCCTGGAATATTGCTCAATGTATATTGAGATTACAATCATTCAGTTAAGTCCATATATCTACCATACGATGCTCTTCCGGATGTTCTTGTATTACTTTCCCATATAGCAATTAAAGCAGCTCTGGAAATAGCTTGTCACATATTTATCTTAAACATGTTACATTCTAATAGAGGTCACCTGCAGCCATGAATTTTATGCCCACTGTATGAAACAGAAATATCAGTCCATATAGGCTGGCTTCAACACTCTTACTCAAAGTCTGAACAGATGGCTGATTCACTGTGTATATAGACTCTTCAAGGCCAACATTTTAAGCATAGTGACTTGCCACTAATAAGACACTGGCACTACTTTAGAAGAACATGATGTTCTTTCATATTTCAAAACAACATTTCCACTCTGAAAAATACCAGTAAACAGTTTCCGAGATGTCCAAAAAGAGTATCAGCTGACCCAGAGGATTCAGCAACAGCAGTATAGGGTATTTTTTGTTGTCATTCACATAAGGATTTTAATTATACCGTTTTGTCTTTTCAAGTGGAGATAGCATTTCCTATTGAACTACTATTATAGTGTTGACAACCCAGGTGTTCAGCTTTATTCTTTTGCTCTGAGCAAGAAAATTACTTCATATTTATATTCTGAACTAATGTTTCAAGAAGCTATGAATGGATTGATGCTGTTGTGGATATGCTACCAATCCCTGGCACTTCACTTTGGAATGTATTACTAACCAAAACCAGCAGTTGTCATTATTTTTGTCAGCTGATTTAAGAACAAGGTACATTCCCAAGGATTTTTTAAAATATCAGCTACTATTATTTTACCATGTTAGATAGTATTTTAGAGCAGGATTCATCTGCACAAATATAGATGAAGCTATCTGCACCTAAGCTACTTGTGAGGGCTCCCTTTATAGTCAGTGGAGAGAAACGGGCACTTTTAGAGTGCAATTGATCTTCTCTTAAGATTGACAGCTACACTGTAGACATCTAAAGTTGGATGAGATTAATAGTGTCCCCAACATTTGTTAAATTATGCAAGATTCTATATAAATAGAAGACAAAGTCTCTTCCTTAAAGAGCTTTCATCTTCAGTCAATACATTTCCAGAACTGAGCATCTAAATTGCCTGTCTTTGTCAAGTGCCTCCCTTTGATGTTATTCCATAAGGTGCTCTCTGGTTTTCCTGGACAACACACAGCACTCACTTGAGAAAGCAGTACATTCAGGACAGTGAGCAGAAGAATTACCAAGAGAATCTCTGAGAGCTGTTTTTCCAGAATTGTGATAGGTAACTTTTTGATAAGTTTTTATTTATCTTTTTAGAATTGAGTAGTATTTTGTCAGTTTTTACTGACAAGTTGGAAAGGCAAGTACTTCAAAGTAGAATGAAGAGTAGTGTTTGCCTACAAGAGTCTACTCTCCCCACATATGCTGATTCCTCTGGAGACAGCAAAGTGAATTAGTGGCTTCTCCTCTTCACTACTCTGTGACACACATGCACATACACAAGCACAAAGATAAAAGGGAACTAGGAATATGTGCCATTTTCCAAGCCTTGGACAGAGCACTGAAGAGGTAGGAATCCATGGGCAATATAAGCCTGATGCTAAATTAAAGCTAAATATTATCACCACTCTTACTTTTGTTAACAAAATTACAACTCAAGGCAGGGCACAACTTGACTTTCCTACGGCAAGAGGCTTGTTTTAGAAGAGGACAAGAACAGCATGTACACTTACATGGAACACACAAATAAAACACTGGAAAACTAAATTTTTTGGTACCTTGCTTTGCTGTAACAAAATGAAAAGCAAGCTCTGGGTATTTGTAACAATCAAACATGCACAACTTGGTTTCTGTGACAAAATCATATTTTATGTGTTGCTATAATAGAGCTCAAGTTGCTAGAGTGAAGTGAAAACTAAACTCTGAAGTACTGCTCTACGCTGTTAAAGTAGGTACGGATATGCAAGGTATCTATCTTAGATTTTAGCTAAACAAATACTAAAATACAGCCATCAATGTCCATATTTCCATGGAGTGCATGAATGACTACAGGAATTGTTATAACTAAGAACAATAACAGGTGAGATGTAGAACTCAATGTTTCTATGTAAGGATTAGAGACAGGGAAAACTTTCAAGGTTCAGTTTAAAAAAAAACAAACCTAAAATTTTGCCTGCTTAATCTTAAATGATCAAGTGGATTGAAACTCATTGGCCTAGGGAAAAACCTCACAACGGTATGCAAGTACTCTGATAAGATTTCTAACACACCATTCCCATTACAATAGGAGATAAGGTTCAAAACAACACCAGACACAAGCTATCCTTTAACAAACCACTATATGGTTTCACAACAGCCACCATTTTTTTTCTTTCATATGACTCCCATGCTCACTTCAATAAACCTAAGCACAAATTACTTCAGAAGTTTTTTATTAAAATGTTGTAAATTCCAAAAATTAAAATTTTGCATTCTAAAACTTACCCTGCTGAACTGGTGCATAAAGAGCCTATTAATGTGCTGTCAGTAACAGTGGTGAAAGACATCTTTTTTCATACAAAACCTTCCTTTCTGATAGGCTTCTGAACCAGACTGGCAGTTTCCAAATGTGTTATCTACAGGAGGCTGAAGCCTAACCTGTGGGGGAAATGAACAAATAAATAAATAACTTGCTCACAGATAGAGGAACAACTTTGTCTAGAAGCATATCAGGTTTGTCAGATCAATGCAGGACATATCTAATTTGATGAGCTGGACCCTAGAAGAAGTTGAAAGTAGATTATTCTACTGAATATGAGATATCATAACTAAAATACCCAACCCAATAATTAAAGTATCCACGGTAACAGCAGCAGGATAACATGTTTTTAGACTTGTCAGGTAAACCAGTTAAACCAAAGCCCTGGGATTTTTAAAGAATTTTTCCTACCTTTTATATTCTGTCACTGGAGAACTAGTCTAAACAGAACATTCTTGTTCAATACATATAATCTCTTCAGTGCATATTTAACTATTCAAATTTAGCTAACATACTATTTTTGCTAAAATATAAAGCAAAACAAGATCTCAGTCACAGCCACAAAATCTTTTTTAATGTATTCCTTGTGCTACTTCTGAATATTAATAAAAATTAATAATTAATTTTGCCTTTGGCATTGCAAGATATACTAGTTTTAATTAGTGTACTGTACTCCTATACAATTAAAAAATAATTGATGTCCACACTTATTGGCGGTCTCTGTGATCTCTTTTCCTGTTGTTGTCAACAAATGCCTCAAAAAACAAGTTCAAGAATGTTTTGCTGTCCACTTGATTTACACACCAAAAGTAACAGACAAATCTTTTATGATGAAACAGAACAGTTTTCTGTTTAAATTATACACAAGTATATTAACTAGAAAGAGAAAATTAAAAGCTGATGGCTCGAAGAAATAATGGAAAGACTATCAAAATGTTTAGTCTATCAAAAATTTGCCCGGAATGTATCAGTGGGTGACAGAGTATTTCAACGTACATGCAACAGCCATCTTGTATTTTGTTACGTCAATCCTATTGAGCATTTAATACTGATGACCCCCTTGATCAGTTTCAGTTATTTAAATTCAGCATACCATGTTACTGTTTTCTACATCATATTAACTGTACCATGAACTGCTTCATTATATAAACACTAAAGTCTCTCTCACTCTGAAAGAATGAGTCGAAGAATCAAAGTATAAATTCCCACGGGGAAAAAAACTAACTTCCCTTCAATGTATTTGCATCAGGAATCTTGAATAAATATAAGTTTTCTTTATTACAGCCACTGAAACAAAGACATTGAATCCCAGATGTAAATTCTCCAGCACAGTTATGAAACAGAACAACAACAAAAAAAAGATATGGTAAAGAACAACCCAAACTGACTACTCCTTATCTAATCCAGAAGTTCATGTTTGTAACTTGAATCTAGGTCAGAAAATGCATCCAGAAGACACATCCTGGGGCATGACAAAAAGCTAACTAAAAACCGCTGAGCTTATTTTTTCAATATCACAGTACTACACACCTCAGAGTTAGACATAGGACAAGGGCTAAACAAATAAACAGAAAAGCAAAAAGGATTTAGAGAACACAGGAATAAAAATGCCTTTTCTTTTTTCCATCCAATCCACATGCTTATAGAGTAGTGAATATGAAAAATCAGCAAATCAGATATTTATTTAATTAATGCTTTTATCATGATTAATGATCTCAATGGTCATTTTAACTAAAAATGGATAGTAATTCAAGTAACGTATTTAAATACATATCATGGGAGAATTGAGAGTATTACAAAGTACATTCTTCTTTCTGAAGATTTTTTGAATTTATTTCTCAAAAACTTTTCTGACACTACACACAGAAGTCAATGGCTTGCCCCAGTTAAAGAAATTTAACTGGTTTCTTTTGATGCTTAAGATGGGAGGTAAGTCCAATCAGTAAAATCGCCAAGGTGTGAGCAGCCGCCTTGGCCTATGCCCCTCACGGCTCCCGCCACCGCAGCACGCACGCACGCACGCACGCACCACAGACAGCGTGGAAAAGTTACCTGCTTCTTAGGCCCAAACCTTCAGGCTTGCTGCTCTGCCCAAAGGTGTGAATGCCTCGATTACCACAGAGAAACACCAGTAAGCTGCTTATTTTAGAACAGAAATCTTCAGTAGATTTAAAGGTAAATCTTATTATTGAAAACAACCAAACAAACAAGAAAGCAACATAAACTAATAGGTCAGAGATATACAGACATCCTACTTCAGGGAATGACTGAAAAGGCATGTCCCTTACCCTGCCACGTTGAGAAACATTAGCTACCAAGACATTGCAGTTTTGCTGTGAGAAGCTGCAGTGCCAGAGCTGTAGGACACCTGGAGACGTGCCAGGCCCTGGCAGCACCAGGAGGCCTTAACGGTGCTGAGCCACCTCCTGCCCCTCTGCCCCCACCCAGGGGCTGCCTTAGACCCAGGCCCTCTCAGCCCCATGCTGCCATGGGATTTCCAGCACTGACCAGGGGCGACGCCTGGTACTTGGCCTTTGCTGCTGTTCCCGCAGCCTGCCGCCCATGCTGAGGGCCTGTACCCTCCCCGGGACGGCCTCGGCAGCCCCCGCTCCCCTTCCTGCAGCTCTGCAACAGGTCTCTTCAGAAAATACAAATGCTTCAGGAGCATTTTCTGTTTTACTCAAGTTCAAACTTATGCCTGCTTGCTTTTTTTTCCCTAGGCATCTGCCTTTAAAGTAGCTGTCCTGGAAACAAATCCCCAAATTCAACACAGCTGCCTCCTGGTTCTCACAGCATGCACATTTATCACCTGGTCGTGATGCCCGGTAGCTAGGCCCTTTGCACAGTATGGGTGAGCTCTGACACCCTTCAGCTCACCCACCTAACCATGGCCTTTAATTGAAGGCTCTGGGTGCCTAATATGGCAAGGTGACTCTTGATAAAAGCCCCACATGTTCTCATTAAAAGCAGCCAAGAGGCCCCCAAAACCCCACTGGCCACAGCTACGCCACCACACTGTGGATCGGCCACCACCACCTCTGCAAACAGTCTGATCACTGCTGCAAACACTGCTGACTTCAGTGTTGTTTCATTATGTGGATTTGCTCTAAAACACAGCAAATGGGGGATGCTGCTTCCAAAATTCCAAGCTTTCTAGTTAAATGCCCAGGGTCTGGAGTCCCAACCTACAGCTTCGTAATTCTGGCACTCCTGCTGACCTCAGTTACAGCCACAGGTCGCTGCAGAGCAAGTTTATCAAGTAGCAATTAAATGGCTTGAGCAGAAGTGAGATCTTTTTACCAAGTTGATTCCCCTGCACTTCCAAAATTTCTAAGAAATTTCAACTGACTAAAACATATTAAAGGAACAGGGACAAGAGTCACTAAGTCAGATATGACCAGATTTCCAGTAGCTAAAACCTCATTTTACCTGTCAATAAGTGGTAAGCTCTGGACACTTTAATTACACCTGTATAAATTTTCACAGCCTATGCACATTTGAAAAATTTTTCATCAATTTTAAATTTCAGGTTTTGTAAGTTCTGTTTGTATCATAGTGTCATGGTTACAACTAGTACAATTCTGAACAATGACCCCATAAACACTTGAGTACTGACAATAAACTTCCCTTTTAACCTTCCTCATTATCCTCAGTTCAGGGCACACAAAGTAATGAATGCAATCTAAAGACAGATACTGCAGAAGGTCTCAGTACCCCAGCCAGGGCTCCAGAGGTCTACTCCTAGAAGTTCTGATTATAAACCCCTTCTTCTCCTCCTGATCATATATTTCTTCCCAGCCCTCCCATAGAGGAAGTCCTGAACAGGATGCTTTTCCCTTTTTATTTATGTGAATTCTCATGACATACCATGCACCACATTTGTAGCAATCACTGACAGATAGTTAAAGTTTCTAACGGGCTACAGGGGAAACCATTTTCCACCAACTGTTCTCCTACATGCCAGGATAAAATACATCTTGTGGACTAAATCTCTTCCCACTTGTATCCTGCCAAAAAGTGTGGGTTTTGTTTTTTAAACGAGGCTTGAATGAAATTCCATTAGCTATTCCTGAGCTATGGCAGAATAACTATTCCAGCATAAAAAAATCTAACCACAGATAATTGAACTTGTCTCAAACATGAGTTGTTTTCTGGAAACATGACATGGGAATAGACTTCAGTATAACAGCAAAGTTATTTGGTTTGTACAATCTTCATTGAATCAAAACCAGTTAAAGACCACTTGAAACCGTAAGGTATGTCAGCATCTTCAAAAAATATTTTTAGATCAGCTGGGATACTTTCACCATAGATGTCTTCTTCACGGATGGATGAATACACCCATTAGCTCGCATGGTCTACAATCTCTGTATGTGGAAAGCCATCAGAACTCAGAAGTTATTCCAGAATTGCTATCACCACTTTTTAATTTGTGATACGCCTTTTCAGTATAATACAAGAAACAAAAGTATTTTAAAAAAAGTCAAAAGCAACATTGTTTTATCCATGTTATAATTTCATGATGTTTTATATTGTTGCTTTTGGTTTTGAATGCTATATCAATGCAAGCACTGAGGAGTGAGAGATTTTATATTTAATTTGCTGTAGATAATGAATGTGAATAGACTATACATGTTTTTACACAGGAATGGTAAGGATTACAGCACATTTCCTCTAAGCACTGAACACACAGAAAATTTAAGTTTTTAATATGCTACTGGATTGAGTTTAAGCTTTGAACAACTGAGAGAAAATGAGGAATTTTAGCCAGGCTACAATAAATCCAAAATTTGTTGGTGTTTGTACTTGATGCATCCAAAGGTATGGTCAGCATTCCAGTCTTCATGACCCTGGAAGATCACAGCTCATGGTTTCCTGTATGACTCACCTTATTTCTTCACAATTTCTTTGCTGCAGATACCATTCTGGGAGCTGGGAAAGAAAGGAGGTGGCAGCCTCAGTCTTTGTACTTACCACTGCAGATGAGTCTAGAAAGAACAGAAAATACATGGATAAGCCATCCTGCTACCCAAATTCTGCTCTGATCCCCCCTTTTCATAGCCTGGAAAGAAAACTGGATTTTCTCCAAGGCTAGACAGGTGGCAGGGAAATATTTTTTGGTTAATTACCTCAGAACGCTGGGAAAGGTGTGCTGCTACCTCATGTCTGCATTGCGCTGCCTCACACTGGTAATTAAGCTGATCAGTACTGGTACATCTACCCACCAATCAAAGCTGGATGTAAGGGATATTTTGAGGAGACAAAGCATTAAACAGCATTGAATTAAGAGTTTGGATAATCAAGATGGCACATGTTCTACTTGAAAAATAAGGCCAATCCTTCCAAAAGAGGGACAGCTGGCATGCTGAAAGTCAATCTTAACTACAAGAAATGTATTTCTTGCTTTAAGAGTCACAGTTGGGGCCTCCATGCAGGATTGTAGCTAATGAGTTGGTAATGTCTCCTTCAGGAGAAGGGAAAAAGGCCACTACTCAAATTCTCCTTGATTCCTCTTCATTTGGGAACCTGGCAAATCAAGGTTGGCTCTAATATTTTTATAATGACCAGTCTTGCCAATGGTGGACTCAGTGAAAGCACATTCAACCCAGCCTTAAATTAAACACAGCTTTATAAGTGAAAAATTGGAGACTACACATAAGCGGTTCAACTGAAATTAGGAAAACTATGTGCCTTTATACGGCATGCATGTTTTCAGCATTGCAAATGTGTTACTGTTTCTGAATGCTGGACTAACCCTTCATATTGTGACATTCTTGAGCACATCCAGATTGAAACACTATTATTTTTAATGCACTGGTTTCTGTGGGGAATACCATAGCAAAGTCAATTTTGTATCATTAACAACAAAAAAAAGAGAGATACTCTGCTATCAGTGCTGCCAAAAAAAATGCAGCCTCATGTATTTTTGTAAAGATAAGTATGAGAGATGTTCTCTGTATTTCTTGGAGTGAATAATGTGCTACCCTGCCGAATCCACACAAATGTAAAAACAAGCAGAAAGATGCAAAGTTACTGACTCTCTTAATGTTTTCCAGAAACAGAATAATTTGGCCCAAGCACAAATACATGTGTGGCCCTTAATGCTTACTTTACCTACGATTTGCTGCAAGTATCTGTGGAAGCACGTATGCACAAGCAAGCAGCCAATTTAGTGTCCAGGTTTCACAGTGGACCAGTTACATATTTTCCGTCATTTTTGCTATAGTCTCCATACATAAAATGAATTAATTACTTGGTCAAATTAAACACACAATTAAGCATGTATGTTTTTATAAAGCTGTCCCTTAACATCACCTAACCCGACAATGCCTGGACTTACACATAACTTACTATGCAAGATATTTCTAGAAACAGACTGCTTCAGCCTACGGGGCCTAAAACGCAAACTGCAGCAGAGCTTAAGGGTAGTAATCAATATTAATTGCAGTATTCATGGGAATTTTTTAAACATAAATCAAATTAATAGATTGCACAATTTCTAAACTATTACTCCCAACAAACTTTACTATAGATAAATAATTGCTTACACTGCTTTTTAAAGACACATTCCTGCCAAGTCTGAGTTAGAAACCAGTCTCAATCCTAAAAAAATAACTTCAGCATTTGCTGAATTTAAATGTTATTTAATATAAAAATGCTACAAAAGTAGTGTAAGTGTTAAGATGGCAAGTTGAGATTGGAGTCCAATTCTGACATGCAAAGGTGATACAAATTGAAACACTGCTAGACTGCTCTTCTAATAAAAATGAACAATACAATCAAATAATTATATGAGGTCATTAAAACTATTAAAGTAATTCATCAAACAGAAAACAGATCTTTTGACTTTTGGGGAAATACTAAGACTCCAAACATCCCTCTGCAATCTCTTTCATCATTTCAGTAATTTTCAACATAAGTCCGTCCTTGTCTGAATCCGCTGTATGCTGCCTCCTGCTCCTCCCCCACTTCTTCTCTAATAGTGTTCAGAGAGAACTTCAAGATGTGGGCTAATGGAGCTGGCATGGGCTGGAGTTTAATATTGCATGTGCTTAACTTTTTGTGCAACTGACCAACATGACATGTCTAACTGTATAAATGGAAGTTTTATGGTGATAAGATCAGTAGTTACTGAGATATTTATGTGACATGCTGACAGATATAAAACTACAAAGCTTGCTTTTATGCCTTACATCCTCTAGAAAAAAAAAAAATAAATACTAAGATGATGGGTCACTTTGAAGAGAATTTATTATCTAAATTACCTAATACCTGGCTAAGTTCTAATATGCAAGATGAGGTCTCAAAAATGCTATTAAAACTATGAACTTTAATTTCAGAGGATCTTAGTATTCTCTGCCAAATGGGGCAGAATACAGCCAGTCTGCTTGTCTCACTCTCTAGATCATGGTGCTGTCATCCAACCAGAAAGGAGAACGATGACAAAAAACAGAAAAAGGCACAAGATAATCTCTCTCCAGTTTTTACACTCTGTAGGTTTAGGTCTCTCAGGGAGATTCTCATTGCTGCTGAGGTGGAAGAGGAAGACTTTCTGAGAGGAGAGAAGGCCAAGATTAAAGACAACATATTACTTGTGTGTGTGTGTGTATATGTATACATGTATATACATATACAGACATACATATATAAGTATAACCTCTGGATGAAGTGGAGTCTCTTTTACATTTTGATCTGGGGAAAACCAACCTCAGAAATTCTTACAGAACAGATGACGATGTTTCCTGCTGCTAGAAAGCAGCTCCCCCCCAGCTGTGCCCACATCTGAAGTTAAAAGCCTGCTCTGCTTCCTTCTTTATTTGATGTGAATGTTACTTCACACACTGAGAAGGCGGGCAGCCGCAGCAGTCAGTAAAAGAAGGGGGAACAGCCTGGTGGCAGCAAAGAAGGGAGAAAAATAAAAATAAATATATTTTTAAAAAGAGTTAGAGACTTGTAGGGAAACGTAAGGCCAGAAGGAAAGGAAAACTTCACTTCAGGAAACACAAGTACCAGGCAGTATGCAAAGAATACTGACCGTGAGAACAAGATAAGCTCAGACAACAAAAGAATCAGCAGACTGACGGAAAGTGCAAAATATTCAGCTGTGCTGTTACTTTCCCATGAGGTCAGACCCTTCCAAGCTAGAGAGGATGTTCAGTGCCCTTCATCCCCACCCGAGATGCCCCCTACCCCAATTTGTTGTTGCACACATTTCCTACTGGAATGACAATCTGTATCACCAGTGCCAAGAAAACCAACTACCTCTTCAGCACCTCAACAATCCCCTATAATCATCGCCTATAACCCATCCACATCCACTCCCCCTATGACACTCACTCCTGCTGTTCCCCTCTCACCTCCCACATCCACACAGCAAACATCTGCCACAAATGTCCATCTGCAGGCATAACCAAGAGAGCAGTTAATCTTGGGTGATAAAATGTGTTTCACTTAGATAATCCAGAACTTTTGTTTTCTAGTTTCGCACGAATCTCTCCATTTTCTCCTTAAGCCTTTCTGCCGCAGCCTTCTTGATGGCAGGTATTTTATTTCTTTGGCCTGCTTCTGGTCTTGGCTGAAACATCTGGTAAGAAGGAATAAAAGCAGCCGTGGAATCCAAAGTGAGGTTTTGAATAAAGAAACAGAAGAGCATCGAGTGTTCCTGTCCCCATAACAAGTGCACAGGACCACCATGTCTGCATGTGAACCAGCAGGACACGTGAAGGTTCAGATGATGTTGGGAGTGGGAAACTTAGCCCAGACTTTGCCATTTAGAATTACTATGTTGGAAAGAAAGAGCTGTATCTTTTTTTGGGGAATAAACTTAAAAAACTTGTTAGACATACAGTATATATGGCATTTTTTGCATCAGTTTCTTTTATCTGCAACATTTAGGATGTCAGACTGAATTATCCCCCCAGCTCTAAAGCACCTATGCTTGCTGTTGGAAGAACAAAATGGGAATTCTCATAAGAATATTTAGATGTTGTTTAAAAATTGACACTGTCTAATGGCAAATCTCCCTATTAATCACCCATCTCAAAACTCTTTTTCAGATAAATCAGTGGCATTGTTAAAGCTCTACAATGATTTTTCTGGCACCATCATTTTAAGTTTATTTTGGATAGTGTTAGAGAGACTTTGTTGGTTGAGCCAACTGACCACGATGATTAATATATAATTAAGATTCTTGACGATTCCTCTTGTGTCAGCAGGAACATGTCAATTCCTTTGTCTTCAGCTGATGCATGCACCCAGGGCTGATGCTCAGATATTGTTGGTGGCTCACATATGAGCTATCACCTAATGATTAGATAGAGCTGACAGAAATCAAATTCTAATAATTGCAAGATAACCTCACATTCTAATTCAACCAAAAGTACTAAAAATACTGTTCAGTGGTTGTTGGGTCATTGTATCACCAATCAAAACCCAAAACCTAGTGGCTCTAGCTGCCTCTAAAACCAACATGTTATATTGAACTAAAACCTAATCTTACAACACAGATGAAGTAATAGAAAAACAGCACTGCTGTCATTAGAGTTACATTGGTGTAAATAAATGAGAGCAGTATCTGAGCATTAACGCTACCTATATGGCATACAGTATATATACTTTGGGTTAAACTGATGTACCGAATAGGAAAACAGCAAAACAAGGAAACAACAAATCCCCAACCAAACAGAAACTATCTGGCCTTTTTCCCTCCTATCCAACATCTGGCTCATTGCACAGCCACAGCCTTGCTTCTCTAAAACAGTTTTGCAGTTTTGTCAGGCAACGGTCTGTTACAGTACATGTAAATGTGATTTTGTTTAGGGGATATTAAGGATGCATGTGACAAAAGAGTAGCAGCATGTCAGCCACGAATTAAAATCCGTTACTGTATTTTAGTTTATCGATCTACTGTAAGATTCTCAGCATTGTCTAATTTAAATAAAACTTCAATTTGTAACAATACTATAAATAGAAGGCAATATTGATCAGAATGCCACCAGCCTGCTGAACTTTTGTTATCACTGAAGCCTGACCAGTTAATGTTGAATGTTACAATTTATTACACTGCAAAGTACAATACAACACAATAGCATTTAGATTTATAAACAAAGATATGCTGAACTACTGAAAGCAAGTTTAGTCAGCTCTGAACAAGAAGAGCATTCTGATTTACTGGTACTCCACAGCACTATTTCCCTACCTGAGGCAATATTTCATTACCTCTCTGATACAAACACCTGTTAACTCTGCTGAAGATTGAAAAATTTGATTTCTTTTAGACTCTCTTAAACCCCAGCTAAACATCTGATGTCCAACAGCAAAGATTCATCACTGCTGTGGCAGTTTTTCTGAGCTTTTGAGGAACATCACTAGTGAAGATGGGCAAACGATGTCCTGGGAGACAGAACCTTCATAACAAACAGTGGCAGATACCAGACCCCTACCATCACTTCTTTTCTTCCCCTCTTCCCTTTCACAGCAGTAAAAACTGAAGTAAATAAATGTGAAAAGAGCATACTTACGGGTAAATTCCACATTAGGAGCTGTTCTCAGGCAGTGAGCAATGTTATTCTTTAGACAAAGAATATTTCATGACAGTTTTTCCACTCTTGTAAGTGCATTTCTTCAGGGAAATTACTACATTACCCTAAAGCAAGCTCAGTGTCCCTGCACTCACCAGCCAGGAAAGCACTGGTGCAGCTTTTCAGAAGTCATGTGCTCACCTTCCATTCTAGGTGCAGAAGAGAACTGTCCTTGTGCTCTCCTCCTGAAGAGTAAGGCCACTGGGATAGCCTGCAAGACAGAAAAGTATCAAAGGAAACAGGTCTTTGGGTTTTGCTTCAGAACAGAGGAAAATCAGCACTTCCCAACCAGGGCTTCTCTACCCCAGGGCTGTAAGTGTGATTTTAAAAACAACAACAAAAATAAAAAGAAAAAAAGGGATAAAAGAGGAAAAAACCACTTATTAGCTCTGCCTGGATGCAGCCCTGCTTAGTGAAACACAATGCTCACCTGTGCACGGGCAAGAGGAGATCATAAGCCAGCAAGGTATGGCACAATGTAGACTGCTCAGGTGCCACAGAAGGGAACTCTTGTGGCAGTATTGTAACAGAGGAGAGCCTCTGTCTGCAAGGGTGGGGAGAAATACTAACATGAGGGACATGGATTTAGCACTTCCCTGTAAAAATCCCAGAAATATGACTCCACCAGTTATTCCACTCAAACTCCTACGTGAGGCAGGATGGTGAAATGACTTTGTCTTGGTGAAACTCTGATGTGAATCTGCCTGCACATATTAAAATGAGCACCAGAGAAGGGATGTGAATCTCAGAAGGCAGGCTGCACCCAAACACAACCTGCAGGAGGGACCCTTCAAAACAGACAAGGCCCCTATCCTCTTTGTCCTTCCAGGGCAGATCTCTTCTTTCGCCTCCCTCTGACCAGCAACTTTTAACAATTTCCTGCAACTTTTCCTCCTCGATGCAGCCCATCCCCATCTGCTGTCATTGCTGGATCCTTCAGAGAAAAGATCTCTTTTCCCATCATCACAGAAGTCTGACTGTCTTCTCAGGAGGTCGAAGCCTTTCCTGTGCCTTTTTCTCGGTTTCTGCTGCACCCACACATCAGCACGAGGCACAGAGACTGGCTGCAACTCAGGCACGCTCTTCGTAAAGAAAAATAACCTATGCTACGAAACAAACTGCAAATGTAAACCTAAGAGCATCCATCCAGGTCATACTCCATTTTCTCTAAGGAGAACTAAGCCATAGTTTGCTGGGGAAGAAGCTGCAAGAGAAGCAGCGGCCTTCAGCAACAGCCCTTCTTAGAAAGGAATGCCACCCCTGTGGGCTGCGATGAGCTGTGTGCCTGCCCCTTACCCGAACAAGGCGACGAGAGGCAGAAGTGCCCAAACACCCATCGAGGCCCTAGCTGCAGCGGCGGGGTGGAAAGGAGGGAGGATCTGCAACAACTTCAGCTACAAAACAGTGCAGGGAATCACGTCCATAGCACTGATATCACTCTCATTTGAATTAGAAAACAATAATGTAAATAAAGTAATATTAGTACACACATTTCCTGGGATAATTTTCTCTCTTACAGAGCTCGATGTCTATTAGCCTTCAGCCAAAATAAAGGTCACCAGACAGTAGATTCTTTTTCTTACTTTAACAGCGAATGTAATCCAGTCTGATCCTTTCAGACTGGGGAATTATTTTTTTCACTGGGAACTATAACTAAAACACTATTATCATAGAAAAAATGTTGGGTTTTAATTTTACTTATTTAAAACAGGAACAGGCATTTTGAACTGGTTTCAGGTGAACGGGACATGATTTAATGGGAGTTTTGTGGACAGGGCATGCAATTATCAGATTAGCCTTTTAGTCTTTCATTCAAAATTCAGCACATCTCTAGATATTTTTGATACTGTCATGTTAGGGGTAACATGGTCTTAATACATGTACTATCTACAGGTGCACGCACTCCTAATATGCCCTGACACATGTAAATATGCTGATACTCCTACTGTGCAGGCATTCCTGCAAACATAGTGCATCCCTCCTCAGTAAAGCACAGGAAAAAAACCAAACCTAAACCCAGTCAATTACTACAACAGTATTTTAAAGCTTCAGTTTTAGGTAGCACAGATGCAAGACAGCCAACTTAGAGAGATCAGGCAGTCTGCAAATTAGTAAGATTCCTTGTTTGGGAATTTTAGAGGAATTTAGCAGACAACTGACATTTGGTCCATTCCTACTTAAAATGTAATTTGATGTGACAATATTTGGCAGTTCTTTAAATCTTCTTCCTAGAAAAAGCAAATTCTAACTTCAAATCACAAATTAAATTTCAATTTGAATAATTCCTCTAACTATAATTATGAATTTTTAATTTTACACTGATGAAATCTGCAATCTGCACAATCCCTAGTTCTGTAATTCACCCAACCAAAGAATTTAAAGAATAACATTTTATATTGTTGCAAAAACCCAAGACAGTACAGAGCATGATTCTTTGCATAAACTGTTGTAAACATACCAGGAATATGTTCAAATAAAATTCATAAATAATATTAACTAAATAAAATACAGAATGTTTCAATCTATTGCAGGAAACTTTGAAAGCAGAAAAAAGGTTACGTTCACTGAATATTTTATTCATTAAAAAGTATTCACACCAGTCTAATCAAAAGTTTGGCTTTTGCATCCCCCTTTTCCTTTTGCAGCTGTCAAGTTCTGGTCTGAACACCACATTTGTTGACTTCTTCTGCCAAAGTCTTGTTTAGTTTATGGATTCACAACTGGACAGAAGGAAAAAGGGAGGCCTAAGACATGCCGAAAGATAGACAAGAGCAGAGTTGAATAAAGCCAGATCAGGTGAAAAGGAAATGAGATCTGGAAAAAATCAAAAGGCAGGAGGCCTAGGGAAGGACAAGAGCACATATGGGAGAGGATTTGCAGATTGAAGGATATAATAATGGGGAATGGCAGCTAAGAGACAATGAAACCAGCAAACAGATGGAAGGAAAAAGGACAAAGAAAGAGAAATAAAGTTCAAAAGTGCCAGAAATAGAGCAGGAGCTATTTAACAGAGAATCAGACAGAAAGAGGGAAAGAAAGAAACAGAATGCAAAATAAAAGATTTGACTATGAAAAAAAGCCCCTACATTAAACTCTTCATCACCCAGGGCTCCACATCAGGAAGCTATATTTCTAATTTTTTCCAAGAAAGTCCAATATTTGGAACAGTTTTAATGCAAAGGTAGAGCTGGTTAGAAAAAGAGTGTATAACTGAACCTCCTGTATACTTTTAATGTTAATAGTAACGATATCTATTTTAAATAGTCCTACAAAAGTACTAGCTGGAACCTTCAGAGTTGTCCTCTCCGTTTCTCTGCATATAAACAGAAAGAATTCCATAAGGCAAATAAACACCTCTTGCCATCTGCTGAGAAGCAAGCACTAAGAGTCTTTACGAGTTCATTTTAATGAAAAACTTTTCAGAGATGCGTGGTATGTAACATGATCCGTCAATGTTTCAGTTTCACGGCCCTTATTAAGACAGACACATACAAAATGTGGTAGATTCTCTGCTTTCCAAGAACGATATATGAATTGCTGGACACTTTTAAAAAATGCATATTAATGTCTATAAACCTTACTTTAAAAAAAACCTCTTGGCAGTTAGTGTAGACCACTGTATACTCATATTAGTATAAAGCTTCACATATTTCAAAAACTTACAGATTGCAGTAGCTATTTTAGTTTTTTTTTTTTCCTACATAAATATGGTATATGCTAACATATTTTAAAAACACATAAACTGTATGGGTTATTCCATTTTTTCACTCTTATTACGACCAAGGAAATACATATCTAGGTGGATAAAGCATCTAAGTGACCTGTGGAAAGCATTACTGCCTGTTTGCACTGGAAGACAACTTTAATCTCAAATTTCTTGCCATTGACTAAAGGAAGACTGGATAATCTCTGAAAACAAATGCAGGTTAATAATAATTGCATAGATAATTCAGTTTCTTTGTTGAAGGGCCTTTATCTTGCAAACAAGAATAAAACAAAGTATGTTTACTCATGCCAGGCATTAGCTCATAAAAATTAGCCAAGGTTGTTATACCCAGGAAAGTCAGAACAGCATAGATAGTCTAAAGATTTGTCTCAGTGAAATGAGTTTAGCTTTACCTGCCCCAGGGATCTGAAGATCCTGTTCCACATCATAAGAAATGCTCAGTCACAACTGTAGTACCTCTGTTTCCACTATAGATAAAATGGGATAGCCCTTCCTTCCCCTTTCCTGAAATTAAATAATTTCTTATAAGAGCTTATTTCCATTTGAGAAAGGAAATGGTCTACAGAAGTGTAAGCTCATCTATGAGGGGGCTTATACAGGTACAGCTGTACCACGCACATTCATTACAATAATCACATCAATAACTTATCAGTATACAATTCTGAGGAGTCTAGGCATGCGGCATCTATTAGTGGACAGACAAGCACCTCTTATAATATAACCAGCCAAGAATATTTCAGAAAAAAAGAAATGGATGAACATTTAGGCAGTGTTATACCTGCTTGATAAATCACATTAATTTCTTAAATAAAAATGGCCATTGAACATGTGCCAAAACAGTCAGCTCCTGGCTTTATTTGGTTTTTTGGGTTGTGGGTTTGGGGTATTTTGTAATGTATATTTTGTTTAAAATAAAGCCCAAGGTCAGTCTTGGTGTATTTTTTTTAGCTAGTCAAGTTATGAACCCCTGAAAAAGGGTGATTTTAATGGAAAGGCTGACAACCCCTCCAAGTGTAGCACAGTGAATGATGGCACCTTGATCAGAGCAGAGTTGGAGAAAATGTTCAACGTGATATAAGCTACTGAACTAAGTTGTAAAATGACAAGGACTGAGTGAACAGTTTTTAATACAGATAATATTGTTCATGTAGTCTATAAATATAGAATTAAATGTTGACCTCTATCTCCCATGTCAAAAGTCAAACTCAGTGTCAGCACATATTGTTTTTATTTGTTTCAAGAGAAGAATAGATCAACAACATTAACCTCACAATGAACAGAGAATTGAATGAATTAAAAAGCAGTACCCCATAAATCCCTTTCCTTTTATTGGCACAGTGATAAAAATGCCTAGGGCTTAGAGGAAAAGGGTAGTCGCAGACACTAGTCTGAGATGCTCTATGTACACAGAGCTGTACATCACATGCTAAAACAGAGGAACAGAGATATTAAGATTCGTACAGTCTCATATAATACACAATATCCATCAAATTGCGTCATAGCATCCTGCAAAACATGACATATCAGATATCCCTTAGACAAGTAGGTTATCACAAGATTATTTTAAAGCAACATTAGCCTTCTGCCTACATTAAAAAAAAAACACATTTCACAAAACAGATTAAATATGCAAAAAAAAAAACTTTATTCAATACCGTCCATACTTGCACTATACCAATAATTTAAGAAACCACCTGGAACAAATTCCATTGTGTTTAGAGAGTTACTAGCACCATTGGTCTGGTATCTCTTTAAATTGTTGGCTCTTTGTGAGAGATAGGACTGAGAGATAGGACATTTTTCTCCTGTTTAAAAAGCTGTTTTTTCCAAAACACCTCGTAATAATAAAGGCCCCTATTTCACAATGCCGTAGTAAATTTGACAGTTAACTAAAATGAGCAGTTTCAATTGCAAATTCAGTTTAATTGCAATTTTTAGTGCTGCATAATTGAACTGAAAATGTTCTAAAAAAATTCACACAGTCAAAACTACGACAGAAACAAAAGCATTTTCACATTGGTTTTGGGTTTTCTAATCAGTTTCTAGAGAAACTGACAAAAAGTAACATTTAAAAATGAATCAGTTTAACAAAAGAAAAGGAATGGTATCATCTGAAAAATTCAGCTGTTAGTTTTTGTTTACATTTTCTTATCCTCCTGCAGCTTGTAGGATATACACAAATTCTTTTGGTTTAATGCTCCAGTGATTATCTGCTGGCAATGTTGCATCATGTGAAAAACATTTTACAGCATTTGCACTGTGTACTAAACACACAAAAGCAACTAATTACAACGTTTGTCAAATCTGGAACACATTCTGTGGTAGCTTACTGGAACCAAACGCTGGTTTTCTTCTTGAAATGGGCTGGCTGACTTTGAGTTTCACGAGTTAAGTGTAGGCTTGGAGTGAAATCTTCGCTCATACATACTGCTGAAGGCTGGTATGCTGAAGCTAATCTATATCAGTGAGAAAAGCCTTCTCAGGCTGAACATTCACAGGGTTTGAAAGAATTTTACAGCTGGCTATAAAGAGCAACTTTTCTGCTCCACATGTATTCATGCAGCTTCTGGGCAGAACCAGTCATGGTGGTTTTCATAGCTGGATGATCAGAAGACTTCTCTATAACTTCTAGTAAAGAAGCAAAGACATATATTTTATTATACTAAAGGATTATTGGTGTGTAGGGCAATACTGAATGGCCGTATAAAGCAAGTCACTTAAGGTCTTGCTAAGCTTGTAAACTTAGTCATAGCTTCACATAGAGAAATAATGTTCAGATAAGGTAGGTACTTTCCAAGACACATGGTTGATAAAATTAACTTCAACCTCGGTTTTAGAAGATCTGCTTTTGATTTGAAGAATACTGCCTACTGCACAAAAAAGGATGATGAGTTTCTTTCAAGAGCCTAAAGAAAGAAATAATTTTTTTTTTCCTCTCTTTATGATGATTATGTGTACCTTATCGCATTAACCCAGATTGCATATTGGTAACATTATAATACTGTAAGTTTAAAGTTTAGCTCCTACAACAGTCAGGTAACAGATGCATCAACTCTATAGCAAGAATAATACGTGAGTTTATGGTAGGTGCTGGTTCTCCACTGAGAAACAAACATAAGGTTCTGCATTATGACTTGTGCCAAAGTCCCCGGCCAGCAGTCTGGCAGCACAGGCAGCTGCCCGTCTGCACCAGAGGCTGTCAGGAAGGATACTAGTAGAAATGAAGCTTTGCAGAAAGGGAATGGGGAAGAGTCACAGAACCGCAGGAGCTGGATCTCCAGGAGCATCCCTGGAGAGTGTACTGACTGGGGCTCTAAGGCAGGAGCTCAGCCACGAGATAAACATGTGAATGATGCTGCAGCCTCCTCCTTGGTCTCACTTCATCACATCATCCTTTAACTTGTGCCTTTCTCAGTATGTTGAAAAAGTCTTTTGATGCTCGTTGTTCTTAAATGTTAAACAGCAATAAGTTTAATTTCCCATATATACATATATAATGTCAAATTTCCCGTATATGTATAAAAACAATGATCGTATTTATTAAAGTGGTAGCCTTACTGATAACATAAGTCCAACACTAACAAGACACAGAACAGCGACAGCTTAAAACACTAAAGAAGATTTGAGCATATGACCAGGAAATAGAAAAATGATTGACAGTGACTGTTAATGCTAACTCACAAAAACAAAGATGATTTGTAAATAACAGTATCTCAACTCATAATTATTTACCATTTAAGAAAGTCAGCAATTAATGCTGTGATACAAATTTCCTGTTTGTCGTTTTCTCCCAGAATTTTGAAAGCTTTCTTATGTTTGTTGTACAGCAAGGAAAATTCTGTCTCCAAACAACACCCAAAAAGTTTGGTGTCAAATGTGGAGTGATAGATTGCACAGGTATATTACCTGGGATAAATGAATTAGCTCAAGACCCAGTGTAGATGCCATTATAGATTACAAATAGCATATCTATATGTTAGGCATGTCTATGATTTTCAACAACATTTCTTTCAGTTTTGAAATATGTAGAAACATTCAAAATTACAGCATTAAACTCACATAGCCTTTTTTTAACAAATATTCAGTGCTAAACGACAACACCCTAGATTTATCAAAAACTGAAGACGTGTTCAGCTTATGCAATGATCTACTTAAATCCAGTGGATTCATAAAAAGGAACATAATATATTTACTATTTATTATTATTACTATTATTATTTCAATAATAGTGAAATGCAGATAAGTCTTTGGCTAGTTGAAATTTTAGCATGAACTCCAAAAACTTCACACATATTTAGCATACTGATTCCAGTTATGGAGAAGCAAATTAACAGATGAGTATTGTAATAACTATTAGTTAAAATTCTCTGATAGAAGCTAGCATCAGCTTCCACTTTCAGAGCTGAGGAAAACATTCATAAGCTTTTACTTCTTGTAATAGAGAATTCACTGTTAACTAGGATTCAGATCCCATGTGTTCAGACTCCCTACAGACATGAATCCTCTTTTAGGGATTCTATCAAAAAGCTCTCACTGGTAACAAAAAAATAATAAAAATACACCATGGTAAAATGCATTCAGTCAGTAGGATCTAAAGGTATTGAAATCTGCAACACCAGCTGCAGAAAAAAAATAATCAGACATACAGCTTACCTTCATTTCTTAAAACCACAGTCGTCTGAGAGAATTATTTTCTATTAAAATACAAAGTACATAATTATTGATTCTTCCTGCATACTTTTTACATCTTATATACCACACCTTTAAAAAGATATATTTTTTTAAACTTTCTAGTAAAATAATGGGTAGATGATAACAAGGTAAGTTAGACAATTTAAAATCTTGTAAGGCCATTAAGAGCTTACTACTAGAAAAACAGAAGTTAACAGAAGAAATGATACACCCCATTTTCATATCTGGGCTTACAGAAATAGCTTTTACAACTCCCATGCTTCTCTCTATATATGTGCACTTATGTCAGTCTTTTGATCTATTTGAAGAGAAATAAGGACAACCACAGAGCTACATATGTCACTCAAAAACACAAACATGCTCAGTGATATCATGGAAAACTAAAAAAGAGCACAGACTTACTAATAAAGGAAGGAGAGGAACTCATTAGATCCTACAGTGAAAGTAAGGTACAAACCAATCCAATTCAGAATTCATCCTTCTTGTTTACACTGTAACACATTTCTGGGATCTAGTTTACTAGAAATCGCCTAGGGGTGGAAAAGGGAATCTAGAGTAATAAAAAAGTGCCAAAATGAATAAAATGCTCACAACTGCTATTTCTTTGCTGACACTGGAGAACAGAAGTGGACGGGGTTTTGTTACAGTTCTGATATCCCCCAAATATTGCTGCTACAGTATTTCTGCCCTTTCAGTGCAATCTGAAAAAAAGTAATTTGTATACACTTAATACATTGACAAGCCAAAGATTTTTATTATTATTTTATTTTTTTACCCATTTATGGTTGCAAATTAATGAAATGACATGAGACTGAAGCCAATGACAACTGCTAATCTGTAAGCAACAAGCAAGGAAAAGCTGATAGGAGTACAGCTGTTTTGTTTTAATTGAGGAATGATTTTATGTTGGAAGCACTCAATATTCACAGCAAATTAAAAATAATGAAGTGAATTGATACCAATGATATTTTTTTTACCTACTATCCCTTTGTAAATCTATTTCTTCACACAAATTGACATGTCTAATTGATACATACGCTATTATTCCTCATTAGCAGACTGAATAAAATAATTCTTGATTAAATTTATTGCAATTTACAATCCAGCATAATGTTTGCAAGCTATAAAAGTCAATCAACAGGAAACAGAAAAAAACAGATGACATTATTACGTCTTATATATAAACAATAATTTCATGTGTTTCATGGAACCTTCCTAAGCATTTCATTTCTTCTCAGGAGCTAAGGTCTATCTCCAGCAGGACATTTCATTTTTTACATGACCGTAAATATATTTCAGTGCATATATTCTTCTGAGTTTTTTGATAAATATCACCTCTAATACGCAAATTATTTGCCTATTTAGCAATCTGTTAGAAGTTGTCTGGAAGAGTTAGTCTACTAACTCTCCAACAAAATTATGCAGAACAGCTGATGATTTACTTTGTGTGGATTAGGGTGTTTGATTTCTATTGTGTTATGACTGTGTGAAAAAAGTTCAAGCAAGTAGCAAAAATGCTGAATTTCAATGGAAGAAAGTCAATAGCAAATTTGACAAACAGAATATATATTCTACAATGCAAAATTTCCAGCCAAAAAGAAAATCGAATCAATAGCAGGTCAGTCTGTTCTTTATAATTTTAACTTGCTCCACACCTTGCCCTGGCCTTCACTATTTTGTAGGAAACTCTTTGGTATTATGAAACTAGCAGAGAAGCTATTATGTTACTCTCTTCTCTAATGGCCAGAAAAGTATGTTATGACCAGGCCATTTCTAAGGCCTATTGCTCCTGTTTCTCTGGAGAATGCTGGCAGCTGGCACACGATTGCTTAAGCTGGGCTTCAGACTTAAAAAATAATTTACCCGAAAATGCAGTATATATGCTATATCTAGTACAGATATAGAATAGCCATCCTACTCCTGTCATCTTAAGTTAATACAATTTCTTTTTGAGGAAGAGATTCGGATGCCCTGATTGTGTCTGTGCCCTGATTGTGGTCTGTGTCTCAACCTGTCCAGGTAAGCTGGAATAAATTGCTCAAAACATCAGATATTATTGCATAGGACCACAGAATCGGAATTAAAAACTAAACAGTATTGGGAATGTTTTCCATTCGTGTTATGTATCATGTTCTTTGTAAGACATTAAATAAAGTCTTGTTTTCAAAATATTTATTTCTGATTCAAATCTAAGTTCAATTTATAGAACTGATGGGGCAGTTGTCATCTAAAATTAAAAAAAGAGATACATGGGTTTGCACAGGTAACTGAAATTAAGGTACAGATCTTAAAGGTGTAATGTGACAGCCCCCTTTGAAACAAAATCTGGTTTTTATTCTACAGATATTTTAGGTTCACAGTTGCATTTTTATACAACAATTAGATTAATTAACATTTTTTGTATTACTTAAGAATTTTGATCGAATCTGTGTAAAAGGCAATATATATCAGTTCAGAAAGACCACTGACATTTTAAAACCATTCGTTACATTTCAAAAATAAGAGCACTTGCTATCAGCAACTAAACCAGCTGTTTCAGGATTCATTTCATATTTGATACGTATTATTCAGCACAGTAAACAACCTATCTGCCAGCACTTAAAAAAAAATAAAAAAATCAGAGCGCTCTATGCTGACTGAATAGCATCTTTTAAAGAACACTAGAAAGTGGCCCAAAAAGGAACTCTTAGAAGCAGGCACAGGTTTTCTAGCGTTCCTAGGGGAAATCTGCCATTTCAGAGAAAGTGCTGTCACCAAGGCCTGCACAGTGCTCCACATGTGAGATTACCTTTAAGGGTGACCAAAAGTATTTCCAACTACTGCGCTATCCACAACAGAGCAAAAATAATCAGGAGCTATGGCAACCACTAAGCCTTATTTAAACTGAATTCTAAAACATATGTTCTCCACATCGCGTTTAGCCTCCGCTGTCAAAGGTAACTAATTCATTAAATCTTTCCAGCCTATTTCTTTGGACAATATTTGACAAACAGCACACATATCCAGTTCATTCATTCAGATTCAGGGTGATATCTAGGTCTACACACACCCAGAGAGGTAAAGGCCACCACAACAGCTGTGCAGTAGGCAATCGCCATCTCAGTACAAGCGAAAACGAGGGCCAAAGGCAGTGCCGGCTGGCCACAGAAAGCAGGGCTGCGCAGGCGGAGTCCTCGCCCCGGGCTGTGCCCGGCCATGGAAGATGAGCCAGCGCAGGGCTTCGGGTAGTGCTCGTTCGAAGGCAATAGCAGGGACTTATGTGGCTGAACACATTGTAAACTGATGCGACAGCTCTGAGAAGGCTCCCTTGGTGGGCCAGCTCAGCAACCCTCATTCCAGCCACTGTCGCAGAGCCACAAAGCAGATTTTTATATTTCAGCACGCATTATCTTGTCATGTCTTTTAATCTAGAAATACCATATTAAGAAAAAGATGATGGAAAATATTGCGATCAGCCATTTTCATTCAGCTCTGACAAACTCAATAAAGACTTGTGTCAATGAGCACAACGAATTGAAATTCAACAGTCGAGTTAATCCAAGCATACTGAAATAAAATTATACATATATGTATATACATATATGTATATATATACGGTGAGCGAGGACCTACTACCTTCACATAGGTACTATTTCTATTAAAAGTTTAAGTAAGGAATGTAAGATCACAACTTTTTAAAGTTTAACGATATTCTGCTCAGGATGCTTTTCGCTGCAAACATAAAACCAAAACAATACATTTATTACAGATTTGTAATATTAAAATCTTAATAACATGTGAAATGAGTAAAGAAAATATTCACTCACTTTGTTATATTCACCATCAGAGAAGACAAAGGTATTATCCAGTTAGGTCTATACCAAAATGAAACACACACATTAATATCTGCAATTTGGTACCCATTCCAAACACAAGTAGTAACAAATTTGGTGACAAAGCTGTCAAAATATGTTCCGCAAATACATTGGCAAGAGATCTGGACATACTAAAGAAATTCAGTGAAACAAAATAGGTGCCAAATGGGGATGTTTGACAGAGTGTTCAAAATACATTTAGACCAAAGCAGGAACACATCCAACAGAGAGATTCTCTACATAAATTATCATGAAACTATTAGAAATAATTGGCCAGTGATTTCAAAATATTACATATACTTTTAATGTTATCAAAGAGCTGTGTTGTGAACCATGTGTGATTTCTTGGCGATTTAATTTTTGGCCACACAACAGCATTTTTAGGCACAAGTGAAAATACTGTATCCCATACTGAAAGTCAATCTGTAGTCTTTGAAATTGCGTCAAGCTTCCAAATGCTTTGAAAGGCTACTGGGGAAAATACTACAAAAGTCTGAATGCTCTGCGAGGTTGCAGAGCGCAGCCCTTGCAGGGGCTCTGCCAAACAGATGCCCCCCCCCGCAAGGCTGAAGAGAGCCTAAACTACAAAGACGTCACAACCAACCTCTCCAATGGAGTATAGCGGTGTCTGCCGTCACAGCTCCCCAGATGACCGCATCAGCATAGGCGTTGGTCCCTGCAGCAGTTATCACAGTGCCAATATGTGCTGGTGCTCTCCTGTGTTGTGGCTAAAGGTAAATAGGTACAGCAGGACGTAAGTGTTCTGCAAGACTAATAGAAGCAGATTAATTTATACACAATGCTGTATTACAGGCATTTTTAAATAAAACTTTTCCAGATACTTCTTTGAATGTAGATAATCACTGCAGAGATACCTGCATGACTGGCAGCCCCCTGCTCTGCACTTCAGCTGGACGCACTGGTGAATGAAGAGGAGGGTCGGAGGGGTTGCCCTGCAGAGCTACCTGTTCACACCCTTCACATGCATGAAATTCAAATTATTATTGTTTAATGGTTCTCAAGAAATATATGCTTTATAACATAAAATCAGAGCAAGTCAAAAGTAGACTTCTCAGAAAGGAGACAAAAAGAGGCCAGGCAGCACATACACATAAAAGACAATGCTCTTCACTGTCAAACCATTTCTTTTTGGTCAGTCAATACAGAAGTAAACAGTACCACCATGTTAGTTCTCTTAACACGGATAAAGCACCAGTGCAAAACAGCAGCACTGATGCCAGGGCAGCTTATTTCAGCCCAGACTCACACACCAGCTATATACTTACATCTTGAGTATGCACTGAAACTTAGAGTGCCTGCTCAGATCGAGTTGAAAGCTTAAGGCTCAGAGTATCTGGGGTTAAAAGCCAGCTCACCTGAGGTGTATGGAAATATATTCCTTGATTTCACTAGGGCCTATAATAATTTACAGAGGTTTCAATAGTGCATTGATCTGGACCTCCCATTAGGGCGTTGAGCCAAGTGAATAATATTTGTCATATATTTGTTGTCAAAAATTTGTTGTTAATTGTTTTGAAAACATTTTTATATACACATCATGAAATTCCCCCATTACTATGCTAAATAAAAGAAACGCACCCTGAACTTGAGGCAGTGCAAAGCAAGATTTGTGATTGTCCTTAACTCCTGGCAAGCTCATTCCTTACACTTGAAATGAGCCTCTGAGAAAGCCTTCTCCTGCATAGACAAGCTTTTTCGTAGTGCAGAAAGATCAATTTTCCTGAACAACCAAAAAGAAAAAGGCACAGAGATATAGCTGAAATAGCCCATAACTCCATTTATTCAACTGCAATGAGAATTTTCCAGAAAAGCCTCATCTAGTGCATGGTATTACTTCTCCCTACTCATTTCAAAATCCCCAAAGGCTGCCTCCCTCTCCCTCCCTCCCCAGTGCGGTCCTGGGCTGTCGCTGGGCTCCGGTGCTCCTCCATGGCTGTGTCAGGTTTGGGAGTAGGGCAAGGAAAAGCTCCCACTTGTGCTGGAGTAGAAAGTGGCCAGAGTTTTGTGGCTGCCTTTAGTTCTGGGCAAAACCTTCCCGTTTTGGACAGCAACCTAAAAAATACTTGCCAGCATAGGTAAGTTTTTTTTTTTTACTTATTATTGTAAGCTCCATTCTGTCAAAGGATCGTGGTTTCTACCTTTGAACTATATCTTTTGGAACTAGTTATAGAGCTTTAAGATAGGTATTACGTGCTGGACAAATGAATTTACTAAAAAAATTACTATCAGCAATGCAGAGTGAGTTACCTAAATGGGCATTTTTTCTTCTGCGTGAGCTCTTTAAATTTAACATCCCATTAAGCAGTCTTAACTTTTAAGTTGCCATAAAATCAAATAATTGTATTTATTAATTTGTTTTAATTACCAAGCACAGATAAGCATATGTCCTACTCAGCCTGGGAAAATCTGAATGCACACCTGCTCCGACAAACAGTCTCTAAAATGAGACGTGAGGAAAATATTTGAATTACATTTCCCTGTTCCAACATACCATTTTTAAAAAGCACTTTCAACACTGAACTAGGCCTTTACAGTTAAGGCATTTTACAAGATGATACTGAGCTATGTTTCCTGTCTATGAAGAAGGCACCAGCATATAAAATGGTAGTGAATTTGCATTACCTCCAATCCATCATTCTTTGAGTGCGCAGGAAAAACTGTGAGACCTGCTGCAACAAAGCACAGCCTTGTGTTGACAGATTCTTATTTAAGTGACTGTGAATACAACAATTCCACAAATAATTTGTCAAGTGTGTGGCTGAACTAGCTCTGAACCCTGATAAATACCAACTCTCCTCACTGCTACAAAGGCATGATGTTCTGTGTGCGGGCAGTGAGTAACAAGCACCAGGATTTAACAATCGATGCTACTATATTTCTCTTTTCTTTGTGGTTAAAAAAACCTTGAAGGGTGGCTCTTTCAGCAGTGTTAAGTACTAGTGGTGGCTATGCCTTGCAAATCTAAGTAATACACTGCAGGCTGAGGTGGAAGGAAATAGCACACTGCATCCATTTTTAGCTGCATTTAAAACATACAGTTTACATTCTCCAGTGAAAAACAGTCTTTACTGTATAGTTAGCAGACTCTTGTTTAATACAGGCTATTATTAAACGGACCTCTTTCAAGTTATGATAATAGGACATCTACTTTGCTGCATTTCGCATCCTAAGGCATACATTTGGGCTGGGGTAATTCAAGAAAACCGTCTCTTTTAGGAAAAATAACACAAACTCTAGGGGAACACATGGACATATTAAGAGGGGAAAAACACACTCCTTCCAGGTATTCAACTGAAATCAAGATTGCATTTTTCTATCATGCAGTGCATTCTAAAGGCGTTATGGATGTGTGAGAAAAAAATCATTTTTAAAGAAATGTAAATCTAATCAGTCTTGAAGCTAGCAATATATACATAAATGTCTCTTGCAGACATAATTTAGTATGCATTATTAATTTATTTTTCATAAAGCTTTCCAGCTACAAAAAGGATAAGGTGCACCCACATTGACGATAATGCTCATTTGTCAGGCAGGACTGAACATAGTAACAAATTTCCCCCTCCTGAAATCCCAACCTAAAGGATGTTCAGAATCTTCTTTGCAGAAAGACCAGACATACCTATTGCAAACAAGATTATTCCAGACATTTTAATAAAGTACCAGCCTTTAATGGGACATGAACTTCAGCATGCAATTTGCAAGGCAAAACTGTTACAAACTTTGGACAGCAAAAAATTATAATCATATAAGTCAATTATATTTATACTTTTGACTATAAAATAGCAATGCCTTTAGAAATAATTGTGTGGTACTATTAACTAGTCCCAATGTAAAATGCTTATTATTTATTGTTTATAAAACAATTTCAAATAATGCAGAACCCATACACTACTGCCATCATGATTTTCCAGTCATTAACTTAACCAGAATTTGCATTTTGGGACTATAGCCAGTGACTTACATGCACTACTTAAGTCATTTTTCAAACACCCTGTCCCATCTTAATCTATTCATCATTAATCACATTTGGTCACTTTACATACAGAACACTATTCAGATGAAAGATAAAAGAAATACATTAATAAAATTAAAGCTAGAGTGAATACTTCAAAATATAAAGGTAGTGGAGGAATATGGTCATCAAAGCAATTTATACATTATGCCTATTAAAACAGACTTGTCTGAGCAAAAGTTCTGAGAGTTTTTGAGGGTTATTTTCCTGCAATGGAAAGGGTACTTAGAAAGCCACCCTTGTACTTTATCCCTCCCAATCATCTTTAATTGTGTTTAGAAGGCAAAGAGAAGATACTCAAATTTTGTACCTTTTATGAAACAGGAGGAGAATATACTGATAGTTGTATACTTGTCAGTACAGCTACAATTTTAGATCTGCGAGTAATCTTAAACTTGTGGAACTGACTTGTAATTACAGGCTCTGTTTATCTGAAAAGATCCAGTGCTCTGACTCCTGCATCTGACTGACCTATTCTACCTTAAATCAATCAAACCACGGAAGCCATATATCCTCCTTGTGTGGGTCTGGTCCACCAGAGGCTGAAAAGAACCAAAGATTTCTTAGGAAAGGAGTTTTGTTGCCTCTACCTTGCACCTTTCACCTCAGTGCACCAGCTGATTATACGTTCACTGCAGTACACCGGCATTAGCAGGTGAAGGAACCAAATGAAACAGGCAGCCCCTACATTCTGGAGATCCTTGTATTCACAGCCCAGATTTCGCGCAGGCGACAGCAGCTCTCCAGCCGTATTCCTTCAGCCTGCTTTGCCTCTCGCTTACTGGCACTACCTCTTGGTCAACAAAGTCATTTTCTGTTCCCACTGAGTCTTTGATTTCAGCAGGAGTTGTGACAGGTTTCTTTTTTACCATACAGACCACAGTTGCCTTTTTAAAATTAAATCATACCACTAAATAATTTTCTAAAAAAAACCCCAAACCCAACCAAAAACAAACAAAAAACCCCCACAAAAATCACAAGGCTTCATCAAATACTACTTCAATCCATATGCCTGTTTCGCAGCACTGAAAGTAGTTCTGTGACATTTGGTGGCTTTTGTGAAATAATTTCATGATCTCAGTCTAGTTCCTAAAGGATAAGTACCCATTCCACAAATACTCACTGGATTTTAATCATCTTACACTTTTGTGGGGACTTTCAGCTATAAAGGTGTTTTACGCAGATGATCTGGAAAGGTCTTCTCAGAGCCAAATAGCAGCCGTGGAATCCATCTGATAACCTGAACCAGATAGCTTCAGTCCAGTATATGGAGACTTGGGAAACAGAGATACAACCTGCACGGAACATTGCCTCATAGTAAAAGTTAATTGCTATCTAACTTGGAGCATATAAAAGTACGATATCCTGACGATATTTGCTTTTTGAAGTGATGAGATGTCCTAGAGGAATCAACAGTTATCTTAAGTTTCTGACTGAGAAGTCTGTGGGTTTTCTAATTTATCACCTCCAATATAAAACAGATATTGATTTTTTTAATAATGTAAAAAAAATTTCATATACCTATTTTGTATAGATTTAAGTATACCGATCAAATGTTATTTTTTGTAGATTTTCACTTTTTCAGCTTTAAACCTGAGATCTAATTAATTAGGAAATCTCTTGAACAATTTTTAAACAAGACACGTTGTCTTAGGTTTCCTTCACTAACAAGACTGCTGCTGAAGAAAACTGTTTCTGAGGTTCCAGTCAAAAAGTAGTAATGTTCTATCCACACATTAATGATTCCAAAATTCTCCATTATGAACAATATTTATCAAAAACAGCCCACTATCAGATGAAAGATGTGCCTTATCTTTTCTTGTCAACTAAAGCATTATTCACTGAAAGTTTCTTTCATATCTGTTTCAGGGGTTTCAGTGTCATTTTAAATTGCAAATCAATCATAGATCATGCAAGCCCTACTTCTGTAGGAGAGATTAACGCTCTGGCTAAAATTGTTTACAAAGCCATTTGTAAACCTTCTGCTGATGCAGATGAGGCAAGTTTACCAGTTTAACATTGTTGATCCCAGAGAAAGCCTTAAGCAATGACTTCAGAGGGCAAAAAAATTTGTTCATTTATCATTATTGTCATGGGCTTTCGCAAATGATAACAATTTGTCTTCATCCTATTTTTAGACAATGAGCCACAATAGAGTCCAGAAAGCCATTTTGCCAGATGGGAGAAGGTGCTTTCATTGCAAAATGTTGTCTTTTCTTTTCCTGCCCTATAAAATTGGCTTAAGTGAGAACCAAGGATATGTTTTAATGTCAGGTTTCCCAGTAGACATGATGACATACAATAACAGCACACAGTGCCCGGACAGCGTGTTGTCCAAATATATTGCATTTTTAAACACAGGAACATTTGTTCTACATTTTCCTGGAGAAACTGCAATTAATGCAGAGAATTCTCATAGAATAATAATTGTCATAGGGTTATTATTAAATCTCTGAAAAATACCTGGATTTAATAACAATTCTTCACTTTACACTTTGGAAAGCCAAAATATTTCATGTTAAACCAAACTCAAAATGCTACAGAACAACAGAATATCAATTAAGCATTTTGAAGGATTATGACATTAATTCTGTTCAGTTCAACTTTATTATTAAATGATAAATCCTGTCTCCCCCAATTACACAGACAGGTTAGACCTCAAGGAATAGAGACAGTTGTGCCAGTGCCATGGGACAAGACAAAGCCTGGGAGACTTTAAGCCCTTTTTGTGCTGGGGTATATGTGAATACCTGTCCCACTGACAGGGAGGGCCAAGCGAGGGGTTATAAAGCATCTAGGTCAGACCCTTCCCAGTGATTTTCCCACAAAGAATAAATCTCCAAGGACGGAACCCAGAAGCACTGGGGTATATCCTTTGCTCTCACTCTTATAACCTTTAGTTATAAGCTGTGTTTAGGGCTGATGTGTCCCTCTACTGTGGTTCAATGCAGTTTATCAGAGGAAAAACCCTTTTAACTCAGGTTTTGTTCCATTTACCAGGATCTGACCGTATGGAACCTTTATGAACAGAAAGAGCAGATAGAAACACTATTTTCTTATAGACTGCACCAGTTCCAAATATGGTGCTGTTTTACAGACATATTAATAGTCATTCTCTAAAAACCAAAACATAATTTTGCCTGTGTACAGGAACATGCCCACAGAACAGAAAGGATGTTTCTTAATCTGTGATGAAATGCTGCTTTTAAAACAACAGTATTTCTCGTTTCCAGAGTGAAGTTCATCTATCATTCATAGTTTTCCACCCCATAATCCTGTCTCTCTGTTTGCTAACAATTCCACAGCATTTCCAGTAGTTTCTATTTCTAAGCTTTTAGTACAGATGAATGCTTCACACCTAAGTTTACCTTTAAGAAATTAAAGAAAAAATTGAAAAATATTAATCAAATGTGCTCAAATACTCCTTGCTGTACACTTGTCGTTATCCTGGAATTGGTTTTCAAAGCAAAATTAAGGAGCTATCAACAACAATATAGTCAGTAATCCACTCAGTGTTTATACAAAAGGATGAAGGTGGGCATTACCAAACGATACTGCATAGCACCAATGATGTTAATCACCAGCCCTGCAAATTAACTCTCTGGATCTCTACCCACTGAAAGTGTCCATGTACTACAGTAAAACTCCTTTGTATTTATTACACTCAAATCTTGTATTGCAAAGGCAGCAATAATTCTGTAAAGAGCATTACTGAATATATCAATATAAATGGAGAAATCTTGAAGATTACTTGATAAAAAAATGTTATGATCATAATCAGGCAATAGGATCCTTTCTTGACAAAACCGTGTCACAAGTTGGGGGATTTTGTTGTTTGGGTTTTTTGCATTTTATTTAAAAACACACAAACAAACAAACAACTTTTTCATTATGTAGTTTTCAGCCTCAACAGCAAAATGGTTAATTGCATCTATGCCAGGTGTTTCATTAATCCTGTTAGCTGTTAGACAAACCCTGCAGGAAAACAGAAGACAACAGCCTCTCTCCGCTTACTCTCCTCCCCAGCCCATGCTCGCCTCCTCCCTCTCCATTCCCCTACAGGAACTGACTGATGGCAGAGCCACTTCATTGAACTTGAAGGCTGAAGCTATAGAAAATTCCATGATTAGTCAAGAAATGTGGAAAACCAGCAGAGGTAAGTATGAACTGTATTTCCCCTGCTGAGATTTAAGACAAAATGTCTAAATATCTGGGATTTGGAGCCAATCACTTTTGAAGATGGACTGACCTGCTCTAAGCAGATGTGCTAATGAGCATTTAACCTTCACATGGAGAAAAAAGTTCTTAAAATTCCTCTGCTAACAGTGGCTATAGACTAGGCTTTTTGCAACGGGGAAAAGGAAAGCAGGGGAGATCTGGGAAAGAAGTTGTACTTTTTCAGGCTTTGTTTGCTGTATTTGATCAAACAGTCTTTTGTGAACCAACATCTTCATTCACACAGTAGGAGCTGAGAAAAGATACTAGAGAGTTATCCTGAAAAGAGGAGAAAGTCGCTGAGGCTGAAGGATCCAGTGCAGTGCAAGAATCTCTGTTTCCTAACTGCAATCTGGGAAACTGATTTCTGACACCAGAACACTATGGATCATTTTCTTCTTCATAAGCTTTTCTTGAACCTCATTCTCTTTGGTGCTGTTAGAGGCTTTATTTACTTACCACATTCCCAGAGCCATGCATTGCTCAGGTTGGCAACCACAGACCAGGGTGTATAACAGCATCCCTGTGGAACCCAACCTGAACTGAGTCAAATGCTTACACTCAAAGACAAAATCTTAAAGAGATAATGGAAGGCAGGGCCTGATAAAATTAAAAAAAAAAAAAAAAGTTTGTGATACAGGGACACAAAAGCTATAGCATAATCTTAGTCCTGTATATAAAATTCCAGAAGCATTGTCCTTCCTTTCCAGAGAAGGGACACTTGACTTGCATTTTGTCTCTGCACTACTACAGAAGTCATTCAATGAACCCACTAAGAGGTGGGATCCATCAGTGTTTGAGAGCCTGCCCTCCATGGATGCATATGAAAAGACTTTTTAAACAGGTTTTGCACAAACCCTAAGAATAATTTCTTCTGAATTTGCAGGTAGAGTAAGGCATGAAATTAGTTTCCAAGCAGCTTAGAAAAGTTTGATACGGGTTTTACAGCTGGGCTAGAAAAAAATAAAGAGAAGTTCAAGGTCTGAGGGATCTACTGCTGTACTATACTACGTACTACATAGAAAACTGGACAGTAGGACAGGATTGGGTTTCTTTTTCTTTCCTTTGTTTGAATATTCTATCTGCAGTCATCTTGCTCTGCAGCTAAATCCAAGTCTGCAAGGGATGACGAAGGGTATATTATAGCTGCATTGTTTTGTCTTTGCCGGGGATTGAGAATGATGTATTTGGGATTCAGCTGGTGTATTTACAGTGGTTTTAGTGACCCATAAAACACTGGATCTATATTTTGAAATATTTACAAGAGTAGCAGTCAACAGTTCTTTATCTACAATACTTTTTAATACTTCTGTCTCCTCCTTTCTTGTCACCTTTTTCATCCCGCTTTTTTTGCTATTTTTCAGGTCTGATATTATTTGTTGATTGTGATATTGTGCTAATGACTGAGTTCTAGATAAAACACAGGGCATTCCTAAGAGCACTTTCTTTTTTTTTTTTTTTTTTTTTAAATAACAAAGGAACAAATGAGATGCATCCAAATCACCCATGCACCAAATAAATTCCCACAATGATGGGAAGAACTCCAAGCTTTAAGAATTTGGAAAAAACTTACAGTATATCTGCACTACATGCAGAACACCTTCTCCAGTGAGCTGTCCAGGGGTACTACATCAGCCATCCCCAGACACTTTTACCCAGTGAACAGAAGATTGTATGAGGACTCATTCACCCCCGTTCTCAGAACAGACGTTTGGCTTTTGGACTAGATTCCAGCTATTGGCTGCACCTAAGCTGTGATCAGGAAAGCCATGGGCCAAGAAAAAAAAAAGCTAAACAAAAAAATATCTCTTTCTTCTCATTTCTATTCTGAGGACTGATAAATTATGTTGTTATTTAACAGGCTTTTTATGACCGTGACCGTTCTGGTTCCATGTGCTACGTCACATATGCACACCGCGTCACGGTAACACGATGTAAATGCAATCAATCCCAGCAGTGCCAGGAGCTCTGCTTGAGCGGAATATGGGCAGAAGCAGCCTATCCTTGTTCCCATGAAGGGCTAAATCCTGAAGCCTCTCCAACCTATCTCTCTGTAGTCTGTCAGAGGTCCAGTGGTCCATTTAGAAGCTGGACTATTGATGACAGTACAACCAAAGAAAGAGGGAGCAGTGACCTAACAGAAATTTGTCATGATTGGCTTGGAATTCACAAACTGAATCAATTAGTTTTTCAACCTGAAGCTTTTCTGTAAAGACAAATTCCCAAATTAGGAATAAAAGCAACAATCACCCTCTGCTCCACCCACCCACCCCACCCACTCCCCCTGCCAAGAGATCCTCTGCTTAGAAATGTCATTTATTAATTTACATAAACTTAAACTAACTTGTGCAGTCTACCTAACTGAACTCATCTAGGGAAACAAGCCTTAGTTTCCAGCCTAAATAGCATATGGAATAAGATTCCAGGAAAAAAAATCAGGTAAAACAATTCCCTAGAACCAAAAAATTGAAGCATCACTCCATAACCCTACTGTCAGCAGCAGAGGAGCAATTTTCCAGCTCAGGCAAGCAGCTAAGGAAGGAGTAGGAAATACAAAGAGAGGGACAGGCTTAACTTTATTTTCAGCTATACATTCTCTCTCCATAACCTCAAAATCAAAGAAGCACTAGCAAAGGGCTGGCCAGTAAGAGAAAACAGCAGAACAATTTTTTTTTTTTTTCTTTCATTGGCCTTTTTTTTTTTCTCTTCCTGAGCAAGACGGTCATGTTGGAGGGGTTGGAATAGAAGGAATGAAAACCGAGGGATGGCCTAGGCATTACCAAAAGGTAAGGGCAATGTTTTGCTGGGAACTTTTCCCCCTTCTGAAGCTCTTCTAAACTGAAAAGTTAAACCATTCACAAACATGCTTTAATTAGAATAATTCAGCAACCTTATCAGTTTTATCTCCATGCTAGCCAGTTCTAGTTATACCTAGGGAATAAAGGTAAATGATATTATGGTTATCCGTATTGGCTACTACAAATTTAAACAGTCCCTGTACTAACTTAGGTCACATTTGTAATACTACAGACGGCACTGAATAAAGGAACAGGAGCTCCTTCAAGAGCAGGGCAGAGCCAGATCATCTCCATCCTCAGGCCAGCTCATTCGTTCTAGCTGCATACAAGGACAACGCAGGATGGAGCATCCTGATGGACAGCGGCTGGTCCTGCTGCCATACTAACACTAATGAAATGGGTACAAGAAAGGTGAAAAAGGCTTCTTCTGAGACTCACTATCTAGTACTGTGGCCAGACACACAGCAACAGACACAACCTCATCCCAAACAGTCAACAGTGCCTAAAGCAAGTAGAAATTAAGAGAAATTAAGAGATATGACTTAAAAAGCTAGGGATTTCTAACAATGATAAGAAGAGGCATGAGGACGTCACCATCTGGAAGCTTGATTCTTTTCATTTTACACCTTTTCAAGCTTTTGTTAACAACAAGGAGCCTGAAACTTCCATTCATTTAACAAGGCAATCTCAGACCCTCCTATAGGGTTACAACTCCAAAGGCAGGGCTCTGAGACACACACCAGCTATCGGCAAGATTCTCGATAAAATCGTGAGAGGTAGCAGTCCTGGCTGCAGTGGCTGACAACTGTTTTAAGGCTGTATAATCATTTAGGGCAGGCAAGTCCTCAGGGAATGCCTTGAAGGAATGAAGAATCTTTTACTCTTGCTTACAGCTTTTTTTCTAAGACAGGAATGCTGAGAAATGGGGCGTGGGGGTAAGTTTTATACTTGTAATTTCACTGTCCTGTGCTGCATAATAAAACTTCTGAGGTTCTGATTAAACATTTTAGCTACAAGACCCTATTTGTGCCAAGCTAAATTATTTAATTGCATAGCTATCCCCAAATATCCGTCAACATGGATTATTTACTTAGAAAACCTGAGAATCATTACATGTGTTACCTCTATGACAACAGCAGCAAATGTCCACTTTCAGACCTAACAGCAAATAGCAAATAATACTTATTCAGCACTTTCCATGTAAGCATCTAAAACCAGTTTACAAACATTAATGAAATAAACCAAACGAGACAAGAAATTACAGATAAGCAAAAAGATTGAGAAAATCTAAGCAAGTCAGCTAAGGCCTCACACAGGATTAGTGACAATGACTAAAACAGCTTCCATCTCCCCTTCTGTACCACAGGAGTATCTAGAATCAAAATAAGATATTGATTTTGAATACATTTAATGTTTAAAAACAGAAGTAACCTTAATTATGTTGAACCAGTTTTTAAAAGCAAATGCAGCTTGTACATCCCTAATAGTTAGAATGAAATTGTGCTGCTGAAGTGTGCAAGCAACAGAAATCTCAGAGTTGTATACATGTGGTACTTGTAGGAATTAGGTTACAAAATGATCTCTACATTTTATAAGGGATGCCTGTTTGATGCAATGTAGAAGAAAACAATGTGCAATACCACGAGGCTCAGAAATGTTTGCATGTATGCAAAACCAAATAAAAAGGATGGATTAGCAAGTCATCGTAAACACAGCTTCTGTGTATTCTATTACTATTTCTTTGTATTACCTTCCTTTTTAAAAGCTAGATAAAATCCAAAAGATTTACCACAAAAGATTATGGCAGCTCTGGACTTGAACAATGTTACGGCATCCCTTTTAAAGTTAAATCATACTTGACTATAGTTATAACTGTGTCCATAAAAATACAAACAACACGAGTGTAATTCAGCTGCTGAATGCCCACTGATAGTGCTTTTTATTGCACGGACAAGATCACAATTCATACACTAACCCCATTTTCCCAATTCCCCAAGTTTCATTCTGTCAGGATTTGGAGATGTTGTGGAATTTATACTTACAACTGTAACGGAAGGAGGGAAAGCGCAAGGAGCCGCCAGTATCAAATGCTTACAGAGTCAGAGCAATGCTGTAGGAGCCCAGCTCCCACGCTCTCTTCTCTGCTGAAGAGCACTGTGGTGGTGCAGGACCTATTCAAGGAAAACAGCTGGTGGAGACGCTGTGTTACGCTCTGGCAGGTGCAGTCACTCTGTAGGGCGAAATCCTGTTTAAGAAATTACTGCCCTTGGTTTTAGAGAAGTCAGGATGTGTATCAGCAGCATTTGGGCGTATCCTGCCATTCAAACCAAAGGACACATAAGGAGAAGGATGAAGAAAAAATAAATCAGATGCCGAGGCTGGAAAAGTATGGACAAACTTCAAAATTAATATTACTTTGGCTTAATCTTGATGTATAGCAAGATGTGCTTAGAACATAACATAGCTATCAACATATCTCTAGGGTGCAGAATGCTATAGATTATAATCTATAGAAACATTAATATAATTTCTGTAAAACATAAATAGGAAGCAAAATAGAAGGTCTAGAAACATTTTCTCTATTTTGGTATTTTCCTGATTTGGGGGATGGAGTTCCCAAAATAAAAATCCAGAAAAGGTTATTTATGATTGGTATTTATTCATTGGTATTAATTTTGTATTCAGTCTGTGAGGAACATGACTGAGTAGAGAAGCAGTGCATTGCAGTCAGCTCTAGGCATCTAGCTGAAGATAGTACGTTAGAAAAGTTGGAAGACATGGAGGAGAGAGGGGATATGAAGAGGGAGCTGAAGGTGTTGGAGAGGAGGGGATGCCGAAAGCCACGGAGGAAGTAAGGTTATTGCCGTGGGGAGGGGTGTAAGAGAAACAAGACACAAATCTGTAGGAGATCACGGATTTTATCATTTTTGATGCTCATGGAACAACTTGTTCATATATTAAACATTAGCAAGGAGCAAAATTGCTATGAGCAAGTTATAGATAATAAGAGTAAAATAACATAAATGAGAAAAATTACATAAGAGAAGGAGAAAAATCTGATTTTCAGAAGAGAAGAAAATGCAGTTTATAAAAACTTTTAAAATGCTCACACTTGAGAGAAGCACAAGTTTCCTTTTGTCTAATATTTTCCTTACTTCTTTCTTCTGTAAAAATTATAGTAGATCAATAATACGCTGTTCTCTATGTGAGAGCAAAGAAAACATTAAAAAAAAAATAATTTGCAAATACGCTGATAATGTGTTCCCTCTCCATTATTACACAGTTCAAGGGCAGATTCAGCTGAGCTTTAAATGTAATAAAGAAATGATTTCAAAGCAAGACTATGAGCATCATACAGTAATTGAGAATAGAAAAACAAGGGTGATAAAATTGTCCTGTGTTATTGATGTTATAGTTCATATATGATGTATTTCTGTGACGGGATTATCAGAGCTCTGATGACAATGCGTACTTATTTATCAGACTAAACAAGGTGTCTCAAAAAAGTGAAATATTAAATTATATGCCATCAGCCAGCTATACTATTCAACAAAATTGTGTGTACCTAGTATCTATTCTATACATCTGTATTTCTACACACGACCCTCACTAAACTAGTCTCTCTACGGTGTTTGGATAAAGAAGAAAATCCTTTGATCTTTTAAGGAAAGTTTCAAAATGGATCCAGGCTTAGGAATAAATTAAACTGCATCAAAAAAAGGAAGAATAGTCTTGTTGCAGGTTATCAACGTTTCTCCTGCAATACTTACTCTCTCTTCTTGTCACAGATTTGTTTTATTTTGCTACAGCAATGCACTATTACAACTTAAAATTCATATTCACTTGAAGAAAGCTGTGACATGCCTACCAAGAGAGACATGCACTGCTTAACCTAAATTGACCCTTTTTTCCTTCTATTCTAATAGATCTTTTTTCTTTTTGTCACTCAAAATGAGTGTCTGATGTATGAGCATAAATTGTTAAAAGCAGTTTTAGGTAAAGGAAGAGAGAGTGAAGTGGAGTTTTCTCACAAAAGCCAACCTCAATTTATGTCAAAGAGGGTTAAAAGACCTTGGGATTAAAGCAATAAACTTGCTGCTGTCAAGGCTAAAACCCGCTAACAATTTAGTGCCAAACGCATGTTGTTCAATATCATTTCATATTATATTATGTCACAAGTAGGTGACAGTTCCGCATCAGACTGACAGGGCTGATTTACTCTGAAGAATTCATCGACATTTTGCAGAGTCAAAGCTGACTTCATTTTGCTTGGATGCAGGGTGGGAAATCTTTCTGCTCGAGCTGGAATATTTGGCCGAACAATACAGTCCTTCTTGGACTGCAGACCGCAGGCCTTTGAAAGCGCAGCGGCGGCGGGCAGGCGTTCGCACACCGGCTCCCTTCCCTGGCCTCGTGGTGCAGAGACCTCTGGCACAATCAGCACAGCTGAAGGCTCATTTCCTTCGCTTGCCCTAAACAGCACCAACTTCTAGATCCGTGCCCTTTTGTGGAGCTGCACTTTTTAATATGATTCACCTTCCTGCAATTTTTAAAGTATCCCTACTGTCCTGTTCAATATTTTGATAATAATTTCTTTCTGAATTCAAGCTTTCATGCTTCTCCAAAATATAACTATTGTCAAGATCTGAAACAAAAGACTGTGTTAAGAAAATACAACTAGCACCTGCTTATATTTTAAATAGTAATAATAACTTTTTCCCAGGATGTTAATTAGATCCCAAGGTAAAGTGTGATGAGAGACCTTTCTTAAGCCAATGGCAAAAATACCATTTCTTTACATCAGGATGTCTTTTGCAAGATATTCCCAGGTGGCTTTTTTAATATGCGTTCCAATTCAAATTTCTCCCAGGACTCTGAGACAACTCTGAATAAACATACACTTTGTTTTGTCACAGGAAAATCTAATTGATCTGACTTCTCTGTCAAGGCGTCAAAGCTCATTCAAAGAGGGGGTCCCTTTTCTTCTCCAAGTTATTCTTCTCTAAGATTCTTCTACAGTTAATTGAATCCCTGTACAATGTTCATTTCCTTCTTCTGTTGGCTATTGCTATAGGTCAGGAATTACAACGCAGCTCCTGAAGCTGGGGAACCAAGGAAGCTGGTTTTCCCTGAACCAGGAAGAATTGTGCTACCCTGAAGTAGTCTTGTTATATGTGCAAACAAGAATATTCCTTCCTCCCTTCTTTTATGCTTCTTTTTAATTTTGGACCAAATTTTCAGTTATCATGGTTTGTTCTTACCTTTATTTCTGCAAAAATCTAGCAATATTTGCGGTCTTTAAACACGCATATTACTGTTTTCTCCATCTAAATATAGGAGCGGGTACATTAGTGCCTGGCCATTAACTTCTGTAAACCACTTAGTGATTCTTCTGTGGGATTCTTCAGGCAATGTTTGCTGTTCATCAAGGACAAGGTTACGTGGAACAGCACATTGTATGTAAAATGGCCCCATCATCCAATACTCGCTTGTTTTTCTGACCATATGCTGAACAACTATCAGGCAGCAAAGGGGTTACCTTGTCTGTTATACAAAATCATTGCCAGAGAGCAGAACTTCTAGTGAATTGTTAGACGGATTAGCGGATGGTTAATCTTATTTGACATTTAAAGCACTTGGAGGTAAATTTAGTGTTCACCTGCCCTAGAGTGTACAGCATGAATATGCTTCTACATATCTATTCCTGTTTAAACTAGTAGCTCTAATGACTGGAGGATATACAATACCTGGCACAAAGAGATATTTCAGGGAAAAGAAAAAAAAAAAAGAACAGATAAACACACATCCTGGCTTTAAACCTTTACAGTTTTCTCATATTGAAACACAGATTCTGTTATTTCTAGATGATCGTCTCATCCTGACATAGACATACTCTTGTTAACTTACAGATTCTGCTAGTATAATCAAATTCTAATACATTTTGGATACTAATATTTCCAAGTTCCGTTTTCTGCTGCCCCATCAGTTAGCTACATGACAGATAAATACATACAAGTATCCATGTTAGACTGAGGGCAAGGTCTAAGGAATCTTTTAATCAAGTGAGAAAAGTAGATGAGAATAAAGACATTTCTGCAGCCTTTTCCTCATAGAGATTCCCCCAAACTCACTATGGTGCACCCGTAGGTCAAACCATCAAGGATTCAGTGAGTTGCAGATGAAGAAAAGGGATGAACACAGAGCCTTGACACAGCCCGAGACTGCATTTTCTTTCTGCTGTGAGGGGCACAGGAGTGGTGAGGACACAAGAGGTGCGTGTTAAGGCACCAGTCCCTTTTGCTGAGCTCTATTTGACCATCTCTCGCCTTCAGTTGTCTATACCTCTATGACAGAGATCAAAATGAATTGCCATGTCTCTTAAGAGGGAAATACTACAGCCTCTCTCAATACAGGCTGTGACCTTTCAATTTATGCTATCCGTTTACTCAGCGCTTGCTCTGTGGTTCACGATGAACTTGAAAGAGTTAGATCACACTCCCTCCAGGTCCTCAGGAAGGAACTTCTATTGACTGTTAGAAATCCCTCATGCAATGAAAGTGCACATAGTACGGCTGTATAAGCCATCTTTCAAAGTTACTTCAGTTCAGTAATGAGGTAGCAATTCTTATCCAAAAGCTCTTAAAAATATTTCTACTTGTATTTTTTTTTCTTTAGGGTACTATTTATGAGAAGACAGTGCAAAACAGCCACCTGGTTATTAATAAATACGTCTTTGCTTTCATAAAGAGCAACTCCTTATTAAAGGGTCTCACAGCTCTCAAACATTAATTAAACATTCTTGTACAGTCCATAAAAGATGTGTTTCAATTCTAACTATAAAGGGTAAACAGATAGAGAGAGTTACTCACACGTTCCTGCTGAGCCACTGGCAGACCCATAGGAACCTTCTCCTTCCTGCTGCAACCATGGTAGAGCAGATGCCCCGATACGTTCTAGAAAAGAGCAGTAAAAAAGAATTTCATAAACTTTTTTTTTTTAAAGCTCACCTGTAGACTTTCTTAATTTCTTTTTAGAAAAAATATACATTGGCGATTTTCTTGATCTTCACCAATAGGTACCCTGGGAGATGCAGTGGACTGAGGAGTTGCATCTCCCGCTGCCCCTGGAAGAGCAGTATCTGCTCAGGTCAGCAACATGGGGATTCTTTTCGTTATTTATTATTATCCGCACCTCTATACTTAAAAACTGCTTGCTAAGGGTGGGTGTGTTCTTTCATATAGTTTTGTAGTTGTCCACAGCTGTACATTTCCCTTTATTTAGCAATGAATGTCAGACCATGACGGGAAAATCCCTCCCTTGCTCCAACATATGTATGTTCCAAACAGAACTAATAGCAAAAATTTCAAAAGACCCCCCACCAAATCAATTTTACACACTCAAAGGATCAGTCTGTGTTACCTTCCAATGTGGTAGCAGCACAAGCTCATTTTAACAAAATCAAACAGTTTTGATTACATAACTTGTACTTCACATTTCCGGTAGGGAAGGGTGGAAATGCAGAGGTGAGCTAACTGCAGAGATATTTAAATAGGTAAAACAAATTGAAAGTTTTTAAGAACAAAGTCTAAGATTGTCACAAATAAGTACATGTAACCTTATAAAGATGTATCACAGGATCTTTAACTCTCAGGACCATACAGTTTCTTAATGACAAGTCTAGCTTACTGCTTACCTCACTAGAGCAGGATCTGACATGATTGCTCTCACTGTACCACTTGCTTTGTCGTAACTTCAAGATAAATCCCTTTTGATCACTCTGCACTCAGGTCTTTGATACCCCTTCAGCTGTGGTCTGTTAACGACCACCGGTACCACCAAGGGATGCTTAGGCCTCTGATTTATCCCTTCAGGCCCCTGTTTTCTCAAGGAAAAGGTAAGGAAGCAAATGAAGATTTTGAGCCCAACTGGCTCTGCTTCTTGTATCTTAGAGATTTCCAGAGCCTTTAAAATTCTTCCCATGATCTGCAAATCATCTGGGAATAAAAGTGTGCCTGCTGAGGTTTCTGTACATCCCCAGATATGGGGACAGGATGGGATCAAAGGACAGATTCTCAGCTTGTGTCACCTGAGGTATCACGTTCATTACAGCAGAAGGAAAACAGTGGACACAGGACAAAGATGTTGGCCATGGACCACAAACCTGGAATAAAAAAGGGATCAGTCCTCTATAACAGAAAACAGCTGAATTGCAGAGTTTGCTGGATTTTAGGGACAGGGGAGTTCACCTAAATTGACCTTTAGGGTTAAACCCCGTTTTAAGCACTAGAGTTGTCAGCACAGTATTTACATTTTTAATTTATTATTTTAAATAAAGTATCTTCATGAGTAATCCTTCATTTAGAAAAAGGAATGACATTACACACCTGAAAAACAATGCTTTCAGTGTTTGCATTTCCATATAAAATTTCAGGGGCTAAAGAAATTACTTTATGCATTTGGAGTGTTACTCTTGTCCTTGCTTTTAAGGTATTCTTTTTCTTTTTATAATAATAACAACCATCTAATGCTATTACTGTAGCTTCTTGTCCAGATCTCCCTTTGGAGACTTTCTGACTACTTAACACCATTTTTCAATTTCTCTACTTATGCATATACATCTTCAGTCCAGATATGAGAATTTGCTAATGGACTGCAACTTTCTTTCCAAGATTCCCATGCGTAGGGTTTTACATAGGCTGATCCAAAATATAAACTCTATTTGCCAATGCCTTGTGCTAGGAACATGCACATGATAATCGACCCCAAAATTATGCTAACATTTTGGAGTATATATTTAATCTGAGTACAAAAGAGAGCAAAAAGTATCAGATTATATATTTACCATAACATTGTGTACATATTGTCAAATGGAAAAAAAACCTGATGTGTTTTAAAATGTGGCTACCTCCTGCACTACGTTCATTTTTAGCTGCAGAGTGAAGGATAAATGGCAGTGGTAGAAAATGGAAACCACGTAGGCAGGCACACCTATCTCGTGTTCTTGAGGTCACACCACTTTGCATTTTACCTATAACAAAGCAGATAATGCCCCCATTTGGATTTTTTCATTCATTCAAATAACTCTGTGACACTCTCTAGTGGAAGGCAGACATATACCACCTCAGCCACGCTCTGCGTGTACCAGACAGTCACGGGGAAGCAACACCACGAGAAGGGAAACTGGCTGAAACGGATCTTGGGCACTGTTGCATGTGTTTTGCTGCACTCTTATTTTTTAACACCACAACCAAAACACTTACAGACAGGTCCCTTCTGTTTGAAGCCCAGAGGATAACGTGGTACTGAAGCATAAATAAAGAGTGCCACTAGCAAGGAGTAACTGGCAGCAGACAAAGCCCAAGCCAGCAAACTGTCACGATTGCTCTAGAGGGTTTATAAGCTTTATCAAATCTGTGCTAGCTAATTCACTTGCAGAAGTGTACTGATAACACTGCTTCTTTTTTCTCTTGCTTTTATTATGAACAGAAAGATAGACAGGTCCTAAGGACAGATCCTTTTCACAGCTCTGCTCTCTTCTGCCAGCACATGCCCTTCTACTTCTCACAGATTACCAGGTTAAACTATGGATGTCTTTGAGCCAGAAGCATTTATTGCAATAAAATCCAATATATTTCCCGAAAAAGCTTCCCCCTCCTTTCTAACACTTATGCTGTGGTTGGAAGCAACATTTAAAAAAATATATAGCTCCAATCTGTTGTTCCTTGTCTCACTTAATTTGCAAGTGGCTGTTTTCTCACCGCTCCCAATAAACATACTGAAGTTATCATTTCTGTGTGTGGACAGAGGAATATATATATATATATATATATATATATATATAAAAACCAGGGTGGAGCATGTGGCTGCTCTCCTATCCCCCACCGTGGCTTTAGATGTAGTTTTTTGCATATTGTTATAACAATGCTAGTTTATTAACAGCTATTGTTAAACAACAACTGCTATTAATCTAAATGACATAAATTAATACCAGCTGCCGTAAATGCAAAGGAAGTTTGGTTTGCACTTTTAACCGCAGCTTTTGAAGTATCCAGGACTAGATGCAGGTAGATACACAGATCTCTATAATTTTCTCACTTCATACATGTACTGCTCAAAATTATGCCTTTGGGGTGGACAGGTTTTCAAAAGGAATGCCCAGCTCTGAGCCTGTTGCCTTGCACAGTCATTCCAGCTGCATTCCTCCATGTCTGGTTCATTCTCTCTGAAGGCCTCCTCGAAGATTTCTCGTGCTCCTACCAAGGAGCTCTATGCACAGCGGCCTGTGGAAAACTGACAAAACACAGAAAAATTCTGCCAAATAATAAACAGACCAACCCCATCGGTTTTTTCAAACATGTTTCCATGAATAACTGTGAGAGCACACTTGCTAATTTACCGCATGTTTGTCTTCATGGAGTATTTCGAAAATAAAATATTTCACCCCCTCCTGCCACTTTTTAATTTGTCCTGTCATTCAGTTTCTGTAACTAATTTGAGGAGAATTCTCTGATGTTTCACCACACTGCCAAAGTGTAGTTTTTGTTTGAATGGAATGCAGAACTGCTTTAATTGCAGGGAACATTAAAAATCTACCCCATGACATGAGATTATTCCTTGTGTTAATTTCTAGAAGCCCAAACTGTTGTGAAGTAGATGTGACTGAATTCAGATTCCTGTTTCACACAAACACATGGAAAAAATTCTGCCTAAATTCTATTCGGCTCAGACATGCATAAAATATCTCCATGTTAAGTCTTAAACAAGATTTGGGTCAGCATTTTTTCCTAGGGAAGTTCACGGAACGACAGTTTTGAAGTCAACTGTCATGAAACATGAACAAAGCGTTCGTACAGCTCAACTTTGGGCACCTCACTTAGTCAGCTGGTTTCTAGACTAGAGTGACTGGAGAGAGGGATCCTCTTCCAGATGATTCAGAACAGGAACTGAAAGCAGGTGCTCTGCAGGAGCTCCTTTCTCTGTTGACTACAGGTGGTGCTGGAGGAGACCAGGAACCTATTCATATACGAGTAGTGCTCTACACAAAAAAGCTTTTTGTAATTGTACAGTGCAGAAATTTTGCCAGTTTACAAACTGGAAGCACAAGGATCATCAGGAAGCTTCTGTGAGCAATTTACATCCTGTGATACTGTACCTGGGGGAAAAAAAAGGGCGGGGGGGGGACGACATCAGGATCTGCCTTTGGAAGATGCAAAATCAGGACCGTGGCGTGTAGGCAAAGGTGCTTTCACTGGGAGATCACATCACTAAACAGAACCAAGTTTTGTCACCTTAAGAAATTCAAACCTTAAGGTATTTTAAGTTACTTATTTCATGTGCACATATAGCGAACATTTAGGCCATTACCTTTGCTTTGAGTTTTCTTCTTAAGGTCTCTAACGCATTTAATATTTTCAGAAGATATGAGGGCTTTTCAGAGATAATGCACTTGCTGTAACCTACCACGTGTACTATGGAAATTCCAGAAAATAAATCCAAACATGCTAATTTATAGTTAAAAGGATGAAATTCTGAATAATCTGCTTTTCTAACTGCCAGAAACTGAAAATACAGTTTAAAAAGGCTGATACTCTGTGTGACTGAACACACACAAATTGTATTCATTTTCACCTATACTGCTAATTATTTTATCTGTAAGAAAAATGTCTCTAATTTTCACTGTTGAAAAATCAACAGGAAGTAAGTGCTGCTGCTAACAGGCAAGAAGTAAACAATAGAATAAAACTTATACAGTACTTTTCACACTATAATGTCTCATGACTTTTACATACAATGAAATAATAAATCACAAAGCATTAATGAAATACTACTAGAAGAGATAGTTTAGTACTTTCAATGCTGAAATTTAGAATTTCTAATAGCCGAAGATGACAAGATGCACAATTGAAAACAGGAATAATAGAAGACTAAAATTAGAGGCCTTAAACTGCACTGTAGTTAGTTGTATTAACAGACAGACTGTGATCACAGGCAACTGCTCAACAAGCCTTGACAAAGGAGCAACTTGGTTACTCTGACACCATGAGAGAGGGAAACATCCAAAAATTAATGAGCACTTCCCAAAATTTTGTTCTGTCTCTGTTTAGTCCAGAATGGCATTACATGAAGCAAGATAAGAAGTTAAAAAAGGGCAGTCTGATGTTTTAAAATCTAATACTAATTTAATAAGATAGGAAACGTAATAAAAAATAGGAGATGTAAAAACTAGCATTATTCCTGGAGTTGTACAGGTCTAAGGCTGTTTCAAGAGCTTCTCAAGCAGGACTCCTCCATTCAAAGTTGTCAGGGAGACAGAAGAGAGCAAATTAAAATTCCAGTCAAATTAGCAGAGTATCAAAGGTTAGGGGGATTTTAAATATGACTTTGCAAAAATTAGGTCTGCAATTTACCTTTCATTCTGAATTTTAGCAGTTATGGTGAACATGAAGACAGTCGTGAAAAAGGAAAAACCTGTAGAACTAAATAACTGCTCAGATACCTGTCCATTTTTGTCCCACCTCAAAGAAGAAGGTCTGTCTTATGTTCATGTTTACAGCTCAATGCGCAAGACCATAAATACCTGCAGTAACCAAAGATGTATGATTACTGAAGAACAATTCTACATGAATGTCATTGATAATATCTGAAGAAAGGCACCTGTAAAAATTCTATATCTGACCACAGAAGAGCTTATAGGTATAAGATATCATGGCATCTTTAATATAAATATAAGGAATTCCTCTGCTATCAGAAATGGAATGAAAATTAAATCAAAAGATTTAAACAGTTCAGGTGATCTCCATACAGAGAAGGAAGGAAGGTTGAGGGGAGTGAATATGTACACATGCCTTCATGTGTAAAGGGATCCAAGAGAGTTCAAGTAAAAGCCAGCCAGGGTAAGCAGAGGGAGTGTCATGAGAGATTTCTGGTTTGAGTAGTCAAAGTGCAATGGTGAGTCTGAACTCCTAAGTGAAACCTGTCAGACATGGCATTTGAATTAAGATAGATCTTGAAGGGATCATTTACTTCTCAGATAATCTGGGAGATAATTTTTTTCTTAGACACCCACCCAAAATAGATAACTGTACGAAGAAAAAGAATTCCCCCCGCTCTCCCACAAACAATAACTCTGTGCATAGGGAAATACACCCACAGACAGCACACACAAAACCCCAACACCTCCTCTTCACGTGCATTTCTACTCTTTTTGAAGCTACACTGTTCAAGTGAAGAGTATTTTCTATAATCCACAGGCCAAGATACGTTTAATAAAGAGAACTCATTGAATTTAATGTGAATCTTTCTCAGTTAAGAACCAAAAATACTCACTTTATAGGCCATCTGGGAACACTTCCTAATTCCAAATTTAGGGTCCAGTAACAAGTCCTACAAATAGTCTTCATGTGTGAACACTTACTCTTCCTGCATTGAATTTCACTGAACTGGAGCCAATATGACTTTGCACATGAAGGAAGCTAAGTGGGGGATCAGCAGCCTGGCACAGCTAAATGCCATGGTCGGAGGCATCGAACCACTCTGCTTTGCAGCCTTTCTCTACATTGATTCTTCATCCACTATTGTGGATGCTCATCTGCTCTAAAACACGGCGGGCAGTGTGTGTGTGTGTGTTTGTGTGTATATAAGAAAAATAAAGTTTGGTTGCTAAAGACTATTAAAAAGATTAAAAGTGATCAGTGTATCATTTACTTCCCATCCCACTACTGCATCAACTGTCAAACACTCTTGGAGATAAAAATAAGAAATATTTCATTTTTCTGTTTGCTTAGGAATAAAGCATCTTTGCATCAACTTTAAAAACGCTGGCAAAAATGACTAGGAATAATGCAAAAGTAATTTAATTGCAGGGAAAGTTATACAGAACCGTTTTAGGGTGCACCAAACTGAGACTTAACACTTAACCAAGTTTTTTCTTCTTCCCAAAGAAGAAAATTGTTTTGAATTGTGTACATATAAAGTTGTTTCTCTCCTCAGTGCAAGCCCCAAGTGTGTTTAATGGTTTTGCTAAATATGATTGAAAGAAAACCATGCCTGAAGGAAATGATCCTTTGCTGGATATGTATAAGGGTTGAAACAGCTTGGTCAATGAGTGACCATAGCATATGAATCTCAAACTAATCTCAAAGAGCCTGAGGGTACCCAAAGCTAACCTAGTCAAGTAGTTATTTTTTCATGTGCTCTGAGCTAAATATACTGTCTATAAAAGACTCCCTGTACACCTCAAAGCAAGTGTTTTGTTTTTCTCACATTAAAAAAGAAAAAAAATGTTTTAAACAATACATTTTAGGGGGTGCATAACAGCAAACTAAAAATCATTATGTAATGGAACAAGCAGTCTCTTAGTTGTCACTAAAATAAGACTCAATTCTGAAAGCTGTTGAGAAAAAGTCCATCCAAGCAAAACTGATTTCCATGAGACTACTTCAATTCTTAAATCTGTGGGATCAAATCCTTTGTTGCTGGTTATGCACAGAGAGTTTAGAATTACCAAAAAATGAAGAAAAGCAGTTCTGAAAGATCATCACAGCTATTTTTCTGATCCATAGTTAATTGAAGTTCCAGATAATCATTCAAATTTTTAACGTTTTCCTAATCTAATTGAATCTTTGCATCCCCATATACAAATTGCCCCAGTCATGCAGAGAAGAAAAAGGATATTTGAAAGACAGGTTTTCAGTGGGATACAACTTTATGAATTTACTTGGAAATCCTGCAGTATTTACTGCAATGCTGCAGTTCACCATGCTTTCTGTGATCATCTCTGTCTAGCAAAACATCCTCTTCAGCCTCCCAGAACACCTCAGGGGATTTTTCACCTCATTCTTAGGACTCTATCATATTCATTTCGTAGAAGGATTCAGGGCGGGGAATGTCCGTTACCTTCTCATATTGGAATTTCTATCCTATTCAGTTATAAGGGTCCAGCCCTGGAATAACTGGGAAATTATCTCTATAGAAAATAAACAGCTGTACAAAGGGCATTAATAAATAGCATGGATCACTTCCCCTTCTCCTTCTCCCCACAACGAGGATCCAGTTCTCTCTCTGCTATCAGAGAGAGAGGGAGACCATATTAACTGAAGCCATGACAATGCTGTTCTGGCCAGGTGTTTGTAGATAAATGCCAATGTCATTTCCAATGTCATCTCAGAACATCTTGGGGAGTGATCTGTCGGCGTGTGGCCCTGATTCACTGCCTTGAATCCGTGGGTCCACCACCAGTCAGCTCCCACAAAACCATATCCCTAGTCCTGACCTTGGCAGCCTTGTGTCAAACAGGAGAGATGGGTAAGGGACTGCTGCCCTCTTGTCTCACCGGTGCAGACATCCTCTCTTTGATGTTGCAGAATGCTGCTTCAAAACATAAACCAATTTTTACAAAACTAAAGAATGCTTTTTTTTTTTAATCTATATTATCTAAAACCTTAAGAAATGCACAGAACTGATTTTCTGAGCAAACTGTGATAATGAACAAGTCCAGTTACATTTCACAATAAAGCTGCACGAGACAGAAGAACTGCTCCGTAAACAAGAGCAAGGGATGTGGTGAGAAAATCACTGAAAAATATTAAGTCCCCTGAGCACCACAGGCCGTGCAATTTTCATCGTGCTCTGAGACGTACTTGTGTGGCCTTGTTGCTTCTATTGATCACCGTAGGTCTTTCCTAATAGAGTTACAAGACATTTTCAGTTGCAGACTTAGAAACCTGTGGGAAATGGGATCCAATCATCTGGCTGCTATGTTTCTGTAAGGCCAGCTCTGTCTTGTTGCTACTGTTCTGTTGGGCTTTAAACACAATACCAGCACATCTACGGCTGAGAAGCAGGGAACTGAGATTGTGCCGGTACAGGTTATGAATTTCTGTAAAGCAAGAACGAAACCTTTCTGGTCATTTATAAAGTTCAGTTAATTTTCTTTTTATTTTTCTTTGTTATGGAATTGCACTTCTGATTTCCAACAGGGTTGTGAGGGCAGGAAGAAAGTGAGAAGCATTAAGAGCTTTTTATGCTCTTTTACCACACCGATAGGTACACTAATGAATGAACAGAGAGCATTTCTTAATGTTATGCTGAGGCAGAAGGTATTGGAAATACTTACAGAAATCTCAACGAAAATAAATGTTGCTTTAAGCAAGAAACTCAAGGCATAGGGAATCTCAGTAGAATCTGTATTTCGGGCTCTTACTTGCATGAAAGTAAACAAAAGATATTTGTGTTTTGTGTATCAGAGCTGCAATAAAATATAATTAAAAAAGAAGGGAAAATATGTACATTTGAAAAATTTCTATTGAAAACATTATATAAACAAGTTACCTGGCACAATCTATAACTTACAGACTGAAGACTGAAAAAAAATACAAGCCTCTTTCCTCATGTAATATTAGTAATGGCAATCTATGTCATTTAAGATGCTTGTCTATGTAAAAAAAAAATTAAAAATTTCTAGGCAAGATTCAAGGCAAAGCCTGATCCAGCAAGCAGTGGAAAAATTTCAGCTTATGCTACATAATATGAAGTTAATGGAGCACACCACCTTGCAGAATCAGGCCCATCGCTGCCCTCCCAGGCTTTTTAAAAGAAGGACTCCTGTAAGTTCAGGGGAGTTAGCTCAGGACTCCAGCAAGAGAGCACTGTAATTGGACTGCAAATGTGGGAGAAGGTAAAGGGACACTGTTACATGCACAATTACATTTATGGGCTTACTGAAATTTAAAAAAAAAAAAAAAAATCAAAATGCTTCACTGCAGGATTTCTCTTCCTGCTGAGAACGTGTCACTGGCCACAAGGACAAAATACAGGTTCATAATTGGAAAGTAGTAAAGTGGATTTGTTCCCCCCCAGGTTTCTGTTCTGTCCCCTACTGCGAAGTACACCTTTCATCACATCAGCCTGACAGTGCTGAGATTAGTGACACCCTGAAACAGCTAAAATGCTTCCATGTTCGATTTCATAGTTAAGATTTCTTTACCATTACAGTGCAGACATAAATATTGTATCATGGTCTGGAGGTCCTTCCCAGGAAACAACACAATGCATGCAAATTTATATGCCTATAAACTGAAAAGTGTACTTGATTATGTCACTGTAACTAAATGATTACTCTGACTTCAGTGAAGCTCACCAAGATGCTAGAAAACTGAGTTTCTGTGGTATGCATTCCACTCTGCAAGATGTTATCTAAAGAGTCTGTACAAGCAAGAGAATGGGGGAAAAAAAAAAAAGCTTCCCTCCAAACTGAAAGAGAATGAAATGCAACACAAAAGTACACACGAACATTTAACAGCCCAAAGAGGATGATATGGTCCATGAAGACCTGCCCTCATAACCTCAGGAAATACAAATCAATCTGTGTTTCATCATCTGAAACTTGAACTTCTAGCTAGTAGCTCTATGCTCTTCCCCCTGCCTTCTTCAAAAACTCCTCCTTGAACTGATTTACACTATGTGCTTCTACTGCTGACTTCGGCAGTTTGTTCCAGACCGTATTTCAACTACCCTTTGTGTAAAACTGTTCTGTCTGAATATATCGGAGTCCCTAAATTCTGGTACACATATTGGAGTGGTTACAGAAGTAATTTTAGCGTGGCTGGCAGCTGGCCTAACTCGTGCTCTGATCTCTCCTCCCCTCCCTCAACTGAACAGTTAATACTTTGCCATCAAAGTCAGGGCTGCTACAAAGAGAGCCTGCTCCAGCCTGAACTTGTCACATGTGGGCAGGCGACTGTGGCCAGAGCAGCCTTCCCAACCCTTAGAAGGGGACCAAAGTAGTGAAGAGCAAAGAGTAAGCAACTAAAGAGGAGCAGGACTCTTCATCTTACTATGTTAAACAATCTGATCCTAGTAACAGACCCTTTATCTGCTTTCCACAAGTATTTTCATAGGTAACTGTTGGTTGGGGTGGGGTGGGGTGGGTTGGGGTGGGGGAGATATTTTTAAGAAACAAACCTCTACCATAAGATTTTACATGGTCATCTTGAAAACTTGACAGAGTCATCCAGGGAGCAACCAGGAGCAATATAGTGTCATTCCACGTTCAGAGTGAGTAATGAATATTGGGAGCTGTATTTATAGCAAGCATTTGGCAAACTGTCCATAGGTCTAAAATATATTCATATAAATAATCTGTAAAACAAAGTTGAATATAGATATTCGTGAAAACTGAGCTTTATTCATTTTTTTCATTTTGAAAGAAAAAGGAGACTAATTTTTTTGAAATCTCAACTACAGCTGTAGGTTGGCGATTAAGTGGCTGGAAAGAAATGGGAGAGTGAATAGCAGCCTCCAGATCTTGAATAAATTGTCAGTTGATCTTAAAAGGTAATTACAGGAGTCTTAATTTTTACTTACTCCGGAGGACCTGCATTTTCTAAAAGATGATTATTTGCAAGTGTCTTTTTAAATCCACTTCTGTGCGTGAACTAAGGTCAGGAAAGAATCAGACAATCTATCAAGTGCGCAGTAACTTTTAAACAAAGGTGACATATTTTTCCCAGTCAGAACAACTTTCATCAGGAATATTTTTGGAAATTTAGAAAATCTCTTTGATGTCAGAAAAACTGTTTCTCACATTCTTTTGAAGCAGACAAAAGGTCAATGTTAATTGCAATATGTTGTAAATCATACAGATTACTTTCAAGAAAATATTTTAAGGGAGATATCTTATATGTGACATTCATTCTTCAGCCAGCCAGACATGGATGCTGTTTAATTTATAAAGAATTAAAAGGATGGAAGCCTCTTGCAAAATACAGAATTTAATGAAATTCTTCTGTTTTGTTACCAATTCACAGATATCATCTTTTCTTATTTATGGAGAGAAGTGTATTAATCATCACATGCAGAGTTGCAAATTCAGCAGAAACATAAATTATCAGCCCTAAAACTCAAATTCTTTCAAAGGATCTGTAAAGCTAAAAGTTTTGAATAGCTTGGATAGAACAAATGGACAAGAAAAGATAATGCATCTTTTGAAACACAAACCTGCAAAGATGTTATGCTCAATTACTCTGACAAAAGATTTGGAAACCAACAATATCCCCTGTGGAATACCACTGCTAAACTAGAATGCTAAATCAAAAGCTCAAAGTTAAGCAAGAATAATATAGCATAAGCCACATTAAATGCATGTCATCCTTAAAGCTAGAACCCACTCGGATATTTATTAAATAACTATTTCTACTTTCACAGAGAGGAGGAAAAAGAAAAAAAAAAAAAAAAGGACCTCAGACCAAGTGTGAATGTAATAAAAGTACCACTCTGGATATCACGTGGAGGAATGGACGGACTGGGCAGGCTGCATCCCCGACTGCAAGTCCTCTGGTGACCAGCCAGAGTTAAAAGGTTGTTTTACAGTCTAAACAAAGCTTCAGAGAGCAGTCTTTCAGGCTTACCTTTATAGACAACAACAAACTGTACTGGAACCTGAGGCAGAGAGGGAGCTGTGTTTGGCAGGTTTTTAGAAGATGGAGAAGTATAGCTATGGCTGTCATGCTGGTGGCCAACAGAAGGCTACTATGTACAAACAAGGACTTGTAGCAAGCTACTAGAAAAAGGTGCTGCAGGAACCTCAGTGATGCCATGTTGCAATAGTATTTTCCAGCCTGATGGAGGAAAACAGGCTTGTTTTATTCCCAAGGAATGCTTTCAGCCAAGCTGCACAAGGAGCAGGGTTTGCATGGAAGCAAAAGCTTCCATCTGCTGGAAGAAGAAACAGAGATGCATCCACCCACCTACTATGGGATGAGGGCAGGGGAACTGCTGGGGACAGGCGGTTTCCAGACAGCTGACATTATCAGCAGTGTTCATCACTGCAGCACCGTAGACGTTTGGGAAGCCACTGCATTTGGGACACATCTACCCCGACGCTGACATTGAATAACAAGGAATGGAATGTGGGCTGTTTCTGAGGGATGGGAATGATGTTGCCAAAAAAGCACTAAGAATACGAGTCCAATTTAGGCCAGTCCGTTCTTATTACCTTCACTGAGATGGCAAGTCCATAATTTTGACTGTACAGAAAAAAGGGATCATCTTTCTGAATTACAGGCCTAACAGAGGCCTGCTGCACATGCAGCTGGGGGAGGCTGGGGCCTCCGTAGGTAGTAGGTGGATATTAGAAACCTCAAGTTCCTGCACTAGGACACATAACTGATAAGTTTACATACAAGTAAAAGAACTAGAAAAATTTAGGTTAATTGTGGTATCATTTTAATTTACCTGTTCTAGATGTTTACCCTGAATATCTGAGATCTGTGCCCTAGATAACAGAGGTGCCAGGGGATCAGCTTTGCTACACCTCTTGTTCTCCAGACAGATACGCCAGTCAGCAGGGGATCATTATTCATCTGGAAAAGGATGAATTTGTTGATTGATGTTAAAAGCTGATAGGGAAGTTGAAAGGACAATAAACAAGGAGAAATACAGAGCACACAACTGTGGTTTTAAAGTTAATGGGTTTTTCCCATCAGGTAATGCTGTATATGAAATAATAATGGTGCTAACTAAAACATTAGTTACTACTTGACAATAGACACTTTACATCTTTCTGTAAACCTCTTATTGACACTAGCAGAATCTCCTGTGAATAAGGGAGAAGAGCGTCCTACATTGGTATCTGGCATACGTAATGTGTTTATATAATCCAGTCCTCTCCACAGAATTAATTTGATCTGTCTGGTTTGGAGCACGTACTGCTGGTTACCTCTGTTCCCTGTGTTTTATTTCTTTTATTCCCTTTTATTTCTTGAAGATGCAGCTTGTTCTGTTTTTTGGCATCTTGGTTGCCTATTGAATGGCAGTAAGAGCAAAGACTTAATAATGGCAGTTTACTGGCAGTCGCTGTTGCCAAACTAGGGCTGTGTTCATGTGGGATCCAAACAACAGGCATTCATCCTTCAATTTATGAACACCGAACTTCAAATTGACAGGTAGCTTTTAGAGAACTTTCACTTCTAAATTATAAAGTAAAAGAGAAAGAAAGAGAAAAAAAGTCTAAGAAATTAGAGACAGTTACTGAATTACTCCAGTGAACAGTATTGATTGACAAATCCAGTCCCAAAAATCAGAATTAAAATTAACTGCACTTACTGCATCAGTCAGTCACATTGCAGAGTTTGAAATTATGGCATAAAAGATGAAAAAATGCTATGAAAGATAAAGGCAAAATATAATTATAATATAAAAATATTTGCAAGTTACATTTTATACAAGAGTAACACATCCTTGTAAGTTCGAAAACTTTGCATCACCCAGAGGGAGTGAGTAATTACTTACCTTAAAACTTTTTCAAAAAGTTCTAATGCAAGAGATATAGCTATCAATTGAAATCAAATTAAAAGGGTTTATAGTAAATGACTCAATACAATGTTATTTTTCTGAAAAGATTTATTTACATAGTGAGATTAAAAGTGTCTCAGATGTATGCACCCACTCTAGGAACATGAATTTCCTACGTTTTAAACTTTTAGTGCAATAACCTTTACCCTGGTTTGAGGTAAGCCTATGTCAGCTTTTATAAAGTAGGGTCTTTGTAGCTGTTTGGTCCAGTATAATAAGCCACTTCCTCCTTCTGTGTTTAATGATAACTTCTGTTCCTTTAAAACCCTTTTCCCCTGCCATTTTCATTCCTTTTTCCTCCTCTTCCATAGTTCTACCTCCAGATCTAGAGCAATTCCAGGAAACTTTCCCAAGAGATTACTCTAAGGAAAACAAGAATATTTCTCTGGAAACACACTGAGAACTAAAAGGCTTATCTAAAGGAAAATTAGTGGTAGCACTGCCTGAGATTACACTGGAGACTTAAAAGACCCACAGCTTTACTTTCTCTGCTAATGCAAAATAGGGTGTATTCGTCCGAGGGAGAGGGCTATACCAAAGGACAAATTCGCGAAACTCATACTCACGTGGAATAACACGTGCACACAACAGCACATTTTCTTTGCTGGCTTCTGTCGTTAAGACTATCTTCCTGGATTTAGTAATTGGACACACCAAAATCACAACCCTAAATAGCCATCTCATTTACTGTCTATCTTTCAATTAACTTCATTTTTTCCAGACTCTGACCCACAGACATTGTCAGTTTTCCCTTAAGAGTAGCCTTAGAAGCTTTATTTCTTTCCAGCCTTCAAAGTCTCATATTTGTTGTTCCTTCTTCATAAAGTGCATTACCAATAAGTTACAGAGACCAGAGACGGCTAGACTGGAGTAATACAGAAAAGACTCATGTAATATTTTCACACATTTTTAAAATTCTATAGTTGCCTAAGACTAGTAGGCTGTTGAGCTGTGCTCAGTGCTCTTCTACAAATAAAACAGACATCCAAACCACAGAAAGAACACCTTATTCTTCACAGTGCATCTTATCCACTCTGGCTGTTTCCTCTAAAAACATGAGAGGAGGAATTATTAGCAGGGCACTGAAGGGACATGCTCGGTTAGTTAATAAAGAAGGCACATTTACTTCATTAGGCCATGCCATACATGGTGTCATGGTTTAACCCCAGCCAGCAACTAAGCGCCATACAGCTGCCCACTCACTCCCCCCATCCAGTGGGATGGGGGAGAAAATCGAAAAGAAAAGTAGAATTCGTGGGTTGAGATAAAGACAGTTTAATAGGATAGAAAAGGAAGAAAATAATAATGATTATATTAATAATGAATAATAATGGATAATAATAGTGATGATAATAATAATGAAAATAATAATAATAAAATAATTGGAGTATACAAAACAAGTGATGCCCAATGCAATTGCTCACCACTAGCCGACCGATGCCCAGTTAGTTCCCAAGCAGTGATCCATCCCCACCAGGCAGCTCCCCCCAGTTTCTATACTGGGCATGACGACCCATGGTATGGAATACCCCTTTGGTCAGTTTGGGTCAGCTGTCCTGGCTGTCTCCCCTCCCACCTTTCCTGTGCCCCTCCAGCCTTCTTGCTGGCTGGGCAG
>JAVKLA010000088.1:31443860-31451360 GCA_034782735.1 Sagittarius serpentarius
CAAAAACATCAGGGTGTTATCAACATTCTTCTCATACTAAACCCAAAACACAGCGCTGTACCAGCTACTAGGAAGACCATTAACTCTATCCTAGCTGAAACCAGTGGGAACCTGCTTCCCACATCTCCATAATCGCAGTGACAAGGAGCAGGACACCCTCTGCTTGCTGTGAAGCTTTCTGGATCACTGGAGATGATTTTCAGGGTCTTGCTGCACAGGTTCTGCCAATTTGTGTTCAGGGTCTTTTAAACATTGGAACAAGTAGCTGAACAAGCACCTGGCATAGGAAGCAAGTCTGAGCACCGAGGCTGCACAGTACCTATGACAAAGGTACAAGTAATCAATAACTAAACTCCTTATAATTTACTGTTGTGCAAAGCAAGTGAATCAAGTAACCAACACTGCTAACTTAACAGTGGCCAAAGGAGAGCTGGACTTGTTAAAAACTTGTCAGAGGTTTACTCTTTGATCCTTTGTTTAATCTTGCTCATCCTATTTTGTCTCCTCTCAAACAAACCAAGCTCTTGTGATGTACCAAAAAAAAGAAAATGTGTAACAAAGGTGCCCAACTACAGCGTCAGGCACCATGCAGCTGTCCAGGTAGGATATGGCATTTGGCCCATGTCCCATTCCCATTGACCCTTTTTATCCAGGGCAATAGAAGTATCAGGAGCAAGCAGGAGCAGCACTCTGCTGTTCAGATGCTGTTTTTCTCTGCCACCTCCTGTGTCACAACCCTATGCTTGTGCAGAACTGACGGGCTGTGCACAAATACTACGCGTGCCACATGTGCCGTGCAAATCTGCTGCTCTTGTGTGGGTACAGCACAGCTGTATTCACCAGCGAAGTACTTTGCATCTGAGGATGTACAACAAAAGATCAGTGTTTCCAGAATATACTGGATTTTGAAAGTGCTGATCAGCTGTCCTGAGCATGCCCTACGTTAACAGGTATTGCTGGGGGTATGTGTGTGAAATGACCGACCTAACGAACGCACAATAAGCTTTTTGGCAACAGGTGACGGACGACAGGGTGCGGCACCACCTTGAGACCAACAGAAGGTAAATGGCCCAGTTAGCAATAAAGGTTGAACATTACAGTCCAAATAATTCAATTTACAATACTGCAAATCTACTACTGCAGAATATAATATCATCATGACCGCGTCTATCCTAACCCACTGATGACCTCAGGGAATTTTCAAGAATATTACTTCTGTTTCTTGTCCTTTCATCCCTAATGTATACAGGCAGACTTAGCTGTGTCTGCAACAAGAGAAGCCATTATGTCTCAAGAAAAAAATGACCACTCCCATTATCCGAATGCCAAATTTCATATACTCAGTTCACCCATATCCCACACTAGCCTTTCAGCTAAGCTACTAAATGAGATGGGCTCAGATCTCTAAAATTACTAGGATAGAGGCAGATTTTTTGTCAATTGCAGCATGAAACTATAGAAAGAAAAAACATAGCTGACATGCTAAAATATGAAAAAATGCCATTATATCTAAGGTGTTTCTAAGAAAGAATATTACATTTATTATCGTGAATAAATTCAGATTTACCATGCATCAGACATTAGGCTTTATTTTTCTGTATAAAATAAATACAGCTGGAGTATAAGATTATGACTTCACTATTATTTTGTAAAACCATTTAATTTAAACAGAGATGCCTATTCACCTGATACCATAAAACTGAAAACAGAACCATCAAATTATTGTACAACACAAGCACATTGTACATGAAGACAACATAGGTAGACTTTCTTGTGAAACTGCTGGGTTTTATCACTGTTTAATGATTTGTTGCACTATTTATAGGATAAACAATAAATCTAACATGATTCATCATATTAGCCAATAAATCATGAGACAAATCATTAGGCAGAGTGATAAAATCAAGTGTTTTAGAAATAAGTTAATCTATGATGCCAATGCCTAATCTAAACAGTTGCTTAAAAACCCTATTTACTAATCATTTTTACATAAAGAAAGACTGATGATTATGTAGATTAAATGTGTACTTATTCCTATAAGCAGTAGATAATCACATGTTCTGTGCTGGTCTGTTTAGAAAGAAAAAAAGATTAAAAATATCCACTGGGGAAAAAAAGTAACATCATTTTGATTGTATTTGTATATTTATGAAGGGCTGTCTGCACAGCTTTTGAGTCTGCGTTAGATTTTGGTGAAGAAATAGTTAATTAGCAGCATGCTGCAAGGTTGCTGGATAGATATTATCTTTAGCTATGAATTTCATAATATCCTAATTAACAATTTCATTAAGACATGATGGCTGGTTCTAATGCTTCTTCATTCTTCATTCTGAATATAACCCTGTAGTCTTTCTCATTTGTGACAACTGTGTTTATAGCTTCTCTACCCATAGAGCTTCATGGCACTTTGAATTATGCTCAAGAGTATATGGGCATCACGTCACATTTGTGTGCCTGATATCATACATGACTAGCTGCGCTCCAGCCAGGGTCCTTAATGTACATTCTACAGATGGACTACCCTCTGAATGCTTAGCCAGATATTAAGTTAAATCTTTTTGGAGTCAAGCTTGTTTCACATCAGTTATACAAACATATTGGTTCCTTTAAAAGGACAAATGCACTGAGAGTAAGACAAGGAATCTAGGTCGGAAATCTAGGAAAATCATTTTAAATTTTAGTTTAGCTTTTAAATTTGAAAATCTCTTCTTTGGGAATTACTGTTATCTGTGGAGGAGTTTTTTTCATTTACTTTATCCCAAAGAGAAGTAGCTGAGCAATATTTATCGAGAAGTAGGTAAGCAGCATAGTTGGCTTAACCATGAAAGAAACAAACAGCAAGGCAACCTCCTTCCCTCTCACTTTCTGTTTTGTAATAAAATGCAACAAACCAACAAGGTATTTTCTAGTTCAGGATTTTTCCTCAAAAAGGAAAAAAAAAAAAACATTAACATTTGTATGCCACTGCCTATCTATCTATCTATTTATCACATTGGGACTATGTCATACATACTGTACCTTCTCGATAAGGCTAATCTTGAGAGCAAGGTATTTTCCTCTAACTGAAAGAACATATTTGAGTAACAAAAGCATCCATAATTAGGGCTGCGACCAGCTGTTTACTTGTCACACAGAGTCAGGTGAACAAACCCCTCCAGCTCACAAAGTACATTGGGGAAGGGAAAAGGAGGGGGCAAGCCTGGTGCTGGGAGGAGGGCTATGTCAGAGAGGCTGGAGGGAGCAGAGGGGATATTGTTGGGTTTGTTGTTTTCTTGCTTTTTATCTCAATCCATACAGCATGTTTTGTAAAAGATGTCTGAGAGATGACCACAGAAGTAATAGCAATTTGATGCTTTATGCAGTATAGGTGGGGATCATTTGTTTGTATCTTTGTTTGGTTTATAATGTGCAGACATCCCATACATATAAAATGTAATAACCAGGAGCACACCAGAATCATATGCCTGCAGTCTCTTGTTATTCTTTTAGAACCTGCTTATCTTTCGCTTCACTTTTTCCTGATGACACTTAAGGTCAGATTTTTAAAGGCACTTAGACGCCTCATTTTATTGAAATCAATGGCAGCTAGGTGCTTAAACATCTTTGAAGAACTAGCCCTTTAATGTTTATTAACAATGCCTCAGATGAGGGTACATCCCAGAAAACATAATAATTGCCTTCCTTTATTAACTGTGGTGTGTCAAGATAAGATAGAATCAAGTCCTCAGACTCATCTCCTCTCAATGATTTCCTAAATGAGATCAGTTCCCACTTACATCCTGAATGACCAAGGGTGACTAAATCAGAGCAATGAAGTACATTTACGTCCTTGAAACTCAAATCATCTTGCAGACACTTCTCCCAGTGTTGCTGATTCGCATATTATCAAGTCTCAAAATGTTTGGTGTTTTTCTTCAACACTCAGCTATAATCATTTTAACTACAAGAGAGTATCTCCTTTTTCTCTTTAAGTAAAAATGAAGATTTTTTTCCCTTTGGGAGCTCAGACTCTCACATACTAACTATGGAACTGCAGATAAAACAGGATTATTTCCTTCTATTTTTGCCCTTATGCTTTCAGTCTTCTGGAGTCACAGATACCTTGTTCATCAACGCATGACACAAAGCAGAGGGGCCTCTCAGTCAGCCATGAGGAACAGGATACATCTAGCATCTTTGGACAGAAAAATTAAAAAGTCAGGAAAAAAATAATTCTAAGAGAGGCCGTTGGATGACTGGCAGGGAGAAGTAAGGAAGAGAAAGGGAGGGATTTTTTTCAGGACAGACCTTCAGCATCAATAGAGAATCTTTTCACCCATTAGAATGAACTTTGTTCAGATCAAGCCCTAAGCTGAACCTCCCAAGGCTCAAGCTACTAAATCCCAGCATTTCCCCTTGTTACTAGAAAGGCAGATTTCCATCACTACTCACTTCTACCTTTTGCTTAACTAGGGACACTCTTGGTTACTGTATTATTGGTGGTAACCTTTCTCCATTTTTGTCTCCTACAAGCTTAGCAGCCACATGTTCTCCTCTAGAAAATCTCTACTGAGTTTTATGTACCTTGTATACCAACCAAGACATGTCCATGCTTTCAAGAGAAAGATATACCAGTGCCATTAAAGTAATTTAAATCTATTTTTTGCTGCTGTGATTACTTTATTTCATCGCTGCCTCTCTATTTTACTCTTCCTTTTCTCTGGACATTTTTCTCTCCAACTTCTCTTTCTTCCATTCATTTGTCTCCAGCTCTCCTCACGCATTTCTCTCTCTTCCATTCTTTTTCAGTTCTGCTTTTCATTTTCTCTATTGCAAACTAGCTGATCAACATTAGACACAGCAAGTGGTAATCACCACAGGTAAGAGAGAGATAAAATTTTAAGTCAGTATGTCAAATCCATGTTCAAATCCATTTGAAAATGTGACTGATAAGAAACTATGAGGGTTTCTATCCTCTCCTCAGGCAGCTTGTCATTCTACTTTCTGCTACCCCCATGTGCTCTCTTCTTCTCACAGGGAAGATGCCAGAAAGAACAGAAATAAGCTGCCAGTAGCAAGTCACCCAACTACTCCAGTCTGACCAGATAGTTTTGTATTAGGATCAGCAAATGAGGGCTCAACCCAGAGTGTGTCTGCTCATTCCCTCCTCTCCTTCCTCCCAGCTGGGATCCAGCTGGTGTCCTATAAAGGAACTCTCATAGATGACAATAGGCCTGTTCCTTTACCTTGATTTTTTTTTTTGCCTGCCCATAGTGATGGACCAACAGACCGCCACTCTGGGCAGCGAGCATTATATACTAATACACCGCGAGATGTATTGAAAGCATTACCAGCTGTCAGAACAGCGAAGGGTTTGAGTTCAGACTTAACTTACTGCAAGAGACCCTCTCAGCTTTTCACACCACTTGCCTGTAACCTCCAACACGACACGGTTTTGTGGTTTTTTGCATTTGTTTTTAGCCTAATTTTCTTTCCTCTTTGTTAATCGTCAGCTGATTTCCTGGAAGTCTCACTCTGCACCCGAGATATGTAAAACATGGGGATTATTTTTTAATCGGTCCAGAACTGCTGTGGAGAAGACTGGATTCACGTTCCGTTTCTGCAGAAGCAGGTGACGCCTGGTCATACCACCTCTCCAGAGTAACTGTTTCTAAAGCCTGCTAAATCAATTTTAACAGTCTTCTGTTTAATAAGAGCATAAAGCACAGCCCTTGCATAGATTTAGTCAGAGCCATACAATCTACATAAAGCACACAGAACAGTACTTCACTGAAAGAAACCCACTCATTATCTCAATAAATTCAACACCGACTGGACAGGTACTTCTTAAAAATTAAATTTTTGAGGTAGTATGATCAGCAAAACTACCCCAACAGTCATTCACAAATAAAATTACAATGTTCCAAGTACCTGCCCTATCCAAAATGTCTGTTGGAAGTCGACACTCTGTGTCCGCTCATATGCAGGACCAGGGCTATTTCATATATTAGCACTGATATGATTTTTTCCTGCCACTATTCAACCCAGATGTTTTCAAAGTGATAATCAGGTCATGTGGGAACTGCATGGCTAAAATACTGAGTAGCACTGAAACTGTATTCCTATAAGCTTTTGTATATCTAGATTTTAGGGTCAGGGATTAAGCGGTTCTTATCTAAAACATCCACAATTATTTCTAAAGTAGTACTGCAAAAACATTTTACAGTGAATTACTTTTTTAAACATTTTTTAAACAGAAACACATCACCATATTTTCTGTGGGCTTGAAAGCTTATGTTAAGTTTCCAAATAAGTCAATTCTATAAAGATAACATCTTTTTTAAAAAAAAAGTGTCACAAGCTAATACTGTACATAACAAATAAGCCTTAATTAAAATTTAAATTGAAATCTGTATTGGCTAATCACTCCTGAACAGGAAATATTTTAAGGCAAGGTTTTCAAAAGCTCTCTGGTCAAATGTTTAGGTACTTAGTACCTACAATTAGGGTAAAAATGTCAAAGTCTTCCATTCACCAAAGTATAAGCAGAATTTACTAAAGAGCTTGGTGTCCATCCGTTCCTACTGTGACGTTTACAGCTGAATTTCTACACAAGCTTAGCACCCAAAATGCTGAAGTCCTCTGGGAATCTGAATGTGTTTTGACAAACTGTATCTGAGCACCAGTAGAATCTCTGCTGTTTTAAAATCTAGTTCCAGCTGCAGATGATGGCCTATACTGAAAATCTGTCCTGTAACCATTAGCATTACGGTCCCACATTTCTTTTCCTTTGCACGATTGTTCTAAGGGATGCCGTAGTGCACATAGTATTTGCATTAATATAAAAACTGTAATTTTGTTTTAATTTGCACGCACCTAATTTTCTGATTACCTTGTTACATATCTGACAACTATTCTACATGCAGAGACACTCGGATCACTCAGGCCACACGCGGAAGTCAAGCTTCAGGTGAAGACCGAATGAAAATCATCCCGAGAGATCAGCATACAGTCAGATTTGCTGACCCATTAGCCTCTTCATTACTGATGGAGGTAAATAGCTGTAAGAATATTAACAATGTGACCTGAGGCAGTTATAAAGCCCTACCTATGGTGATTTGAGATATCACTCTATACTTTTACCCCATTATAAAGAATCAATAAAAGCCATAGTAAGTTAAGTGAATACATATCATATTTAAATCTAATTAAAGGTTATTTTTGAACAGATCTCTAGTACTCTTCAGTAGGGATAATTTCATCTTCCAGTCATGATCTCTCTGCACATATTTAACACTACATACTACTGAAAGCATGCAGCTGACTTCCTAAATAGTATCTAAAAGATAACAACTCTTTTTATTGTGTTTTTATTGTGTTTTGATTCATGTTTTGTAATAAAGTAACTTTTAAATTTCCCCCAACACAACATTACTTCTATGTTTTCCTAAGAAGAAAAAACATGTATGGTTTTTAAAAAAAAAAATAAAAATCTTTTCATAACCCAACAGTTATATTTTC
>JAVKLA010000088.1:31458860-31486032 GCA_034782735.1 Sagittarius serpentarius
AGATCTCGGTGCAAAATTCAGAGCATCAGCTCATCAGTCACATCTAGTCACTCAACGCACAGACGTACTACATGCGGCTCTGCCACCTTCATCAAAATTCACTGACTCTTTAGTGCGAATTATGACCAGTGTTTTACAAAACATGCAGCTGTTCACCTGTTCACACATACTTCGTATTCCTGTTATGTTCAAGAATTGTTGCACAGTTTACTGTATTTGTTGTGTTAGACAAGAAATAATCTGTGTTGAACTTTTTACCACATGGAGTCTTTACAGTGCTGTTCTTCAGTAAACTGTAGCCATTATCTAGCAGCACACACTGAAGGGTGAAAAAGGAACATATCCAAGTCAAACTGCAGGAGACGCATAAGCTGGAATTAGACCAGGACCCCAGGGCTAATTTCCACTATCCTATAATAAGTACATGAGAACTTTAATGACCACAAATGGTCAAAAGCCTGTGTCGTGTCTTATCTGACTGAATGCTGACAGCTCCGGCAAAGCCGTCCATTAACACCATGCTTGTAAACTCAGTACTGACTCTGAAGGCAGAATACTGCCCACCAGAAAAAGGAAAGGAAAAGCTGTGTTTTCTTTTGTTGCTTTTCCTAAACAGTGATTTATTTCCTATAATCCTGAACCTAAAATAACAGGCTAAACAGATATACTATGAAAGAAGGCATTGAACCAGCAAAGGACTTGAGCACATGCTTCATTTTAAGTATCATGGTAGATACATCGAACTAAAAAAAAAAAAAAAAAAAAAAAAAAAGGGGGGCTATAAATGCTACTTACCCTATTTATACTTCCCCAGCTTCCACTCGTCTATGGCTCAGGGATTTTCTGATCCAGAATTGGCATGTTTTTATTTAATAGCTTTGGATGGATTCTCCTTCCATGAACTGCTTTGGTTTGCTTTTGAATCTATGTCAACTTTCGGCGTCCTTAACGGCCTCTGAAATGGAGTTCCACAACTTACTTAATATCTCACTGCAGAAAAAAAAAAAAAATTCACTTGTTTTGAACTTCCCTATTAGTTTCACTTGATACTCAGTTCTTACATGTGAAGAGGGTACAGACATTTTCTACTTACCTTTTTCATGTCATTCCCTGTCCTGTAGATCCCTATCAAATTCTCCGTCAGTTGATTCTTCTCCAGGCTGAAGATCATAATGTTTCTTTTACCATGTGGAAGCTGCTCCATAAGAGTGATCCCCTTTATCACTTTTACATATCCACTCTGAAACAGGAGCGTGGGAGTTACTCATAGCACTGAACGAGGAGAGGGTACCAGGGCTCTACACAGACACAGTCATGTTTTCCAATCTGTCTTCTATTTCTTTCCTAGTAATTCCTAACTCGGCTTGGGAGGTTTTTTTCTGACCACTGTTGGGCACCAGCTGAAGTCAATGGAACTGGGAATTGTTCTGCTTCAATTATTTAACGAAGTACATTGCCAGATCCCCATAACGACAACCAACACTGATGAAGTCAACACATGAGAGAAAGCCATGACATCTGGGATACTTCTGGTCCCATTACAAGACACTGCCTGATATTTGTGATTTTCAACCTGTCCAGCTTGGCTTTCAAGACATTACTGCCCTTGCCGCAAACAGCATGACATTGAATTCTTCTATTTGTCCATAAATAAGTTGCAAACTAGTTCTTTCTGCATTTTCTGTAGCCAATAAAAAGTCACTCAAAAGTATTTGTCTCTCCCAGAAAAGCTTAGTGAGAGTCAAGTTTACTCTTACCTAGAGAGGCTGAGGCTAAAACTACTTAATATGGACAAAGGCAAAATGTTTGGGGACCTTGATGTAATGAAAATAAGTCCATCCCCTCTCCAGATAAATACACAAAATCTCAGACAATGGCTGATGTAACTTAGGAACTCAAAAGATTAGAGGAATTCTGAAACTGTCACCAAGGGTTTTAATCTCCATTTCACTTTCCTGGGTTCTAGTTTCTCCCACCAGCAGGCAAAGACACCAGAAGCAACAGAAATTTCACAAAAAGCCCTGATGCTTAGCCCACAGCTTCTTATGTCTCTATCAGTAATGCAGTACTACCAGCTGAACTGCGGCACTGTCTGTGATTGTCTAACCCACTATTACAGGTAAGATCTCAAATATCCTTCAAACCACCTGGGAGAGAAATAAGGTTATGCCTGTGTTACAGAGAATATAATCTGAATACAACAGAACTTGTTCTATGCCCATCAATGTCAAAATCATCTGTAAAATCTTTATAACTGGAAGGGGTTTCCAAGAAGGAAAGAATGAAGATCACATTTAGTTCCTCACAATCAAGACAGGATTTTGAGCACTGAAGAAAAAAATATCTGCAAGCTAAATAAATAGATTCAGAATTCAACAAGGCAAAGAAAAAAATTGGCAATGTGGCTTTCCATAATCAAAATCATGAAATCATAAACCCCAAAGTGATCTAATAATTAATAAAAAATAATTTATTCAATGAATTACATTCTTTTTTTTTCAGATTCATTTATAGTCCACAAGCACTTGTCAACAGCACCATGTAAAGACCAATTAAGACTGGGCAGAGAAAGAAGGTGGCAGGTCTTTTAAAGACTCGTGAAGATAACGCTCATGCTGTAGCTGAATCCCATTTAGAAGCTATTCACAATAATAAAAGTAAAGGATAGATATTCCATATATATATTTATAGAATATTAAGATATAGACATAAAATACAAAACAAAAAGGCTGACAATCTTCAGGACAGATGGCTGGCTCCTACATTTTTGCCAGGATATAGCTTTCTCTCTTCAATTATGACTAGATTTGTCAAGTTCTGATTATGTATTGATATGAAATTGTTACATCCAATCACGTAACCAAAACTATGCTACTAATAAGCAAAAATTACATTGAAATAACTACAAACTATTCCTGCTAGAAAACTTTACACATTTCTACATGTATTTTCTGTAATGTAAAAGCAAGTCAAAGGAGTAGGGTAGGAATGTGTATTTCTATATATGCATAATGTATGCACTACATTCAGCCTTGTTTTGAAAAAAGCCAAATTATACCAGAAATAAAAATAGATTGTAAGTGAAAAAAAATATAAAATTATTCCAAAGACAAAATACAAACATACACACCATGCACTTTCAGTAACAAATTGGAAATTACATGACATATGAAAAAAAGTATAATTCCTTGGGCTGCCACTAATTCCACTGACAGCCTCTCCATCTACTGATTACGTAGAAGTCAGGATAGCAAGTACTGTTTTCTTTTCTTCATGCTATGTAAGAACAGCAACTGCAGAAGTCCTCAAAACAGACCTAGTCCTTCTCTCACAGTTAAATTATTTTGTATTTTAACAGAAATGTATTTAGGCAACAATGAGGCAGTTTTGAAAAGTCTGTGAATAAACATAATTGGAACACAAATAAATTACTTTGGTGTAGGGGATACCACAGGAGAACTGAAAGGTGGAAGTTTTTCTTAAGCTAAGTCACAAAAATTACTAGAAAGCATGAGTATGTAGTTAGAATTTATTCTTGCCATGCGAATTTTGTCCTGTATTGTATCAGGAAAGCAAATTATAAGATTTTTTAATTCTGTGTTTTAGTGCCCTTCTGAATGCATTCTTCATATTCAATTGCACCATCTGGTTGGCAATTTGCCTATATGTCCTTCCTGCTTTCTTGGAAACTAAGTGTGGATGTGCTTAGGAAAGAAATTGGAGACATTGCTACTCAAAGAATTGCCTGCCTGCACCACTTTAATTCTGCTCATTCTTGTCCCTTTTCTTCTGTTCTGTCGTCATGTTTCTTACTTCTGAGCATCCCTGTGGCCATGTACTGCGTTACTTTCAGTGGCGGTGATATCAAATGTTTAAATTTCAAATAGCTTTTTAGAGAAATGTTTCCATTTATTCCCTCCACAAATGAAGGAGGTTTTGGATTGGTTTATGTTTGTTTTATTTAAGGTGCATTGTACCACTGTATTTTAATACATGTTGGTGTATCCAGACACCTGCTTCTTTCCCTCTCTTTCTCTTCCTTCTTTAACTATTTGTATTTTGGAATAAGTCCATGTTTTAAGAATTTATTTTCCACACACTTTTCATTTTTGTGTTATTTATAAGGTCTTGTTTCAGAAACACTAGCTGTCCAATATAAGGACGACATACTGATAATTCACACAGACTTTTTTTTTTTATTATTTACATCTATTTATATTATAGAAAGGTATCAGCAAAATAGTGGCACTGCTTCCACGACAGCATTCCCTTAAACCACGAGACAGCCATGAGACATCACGGGAGATGGGGCACCATTTCACAATTCCTTCAGTGCTGGAGGTCTTTGTACAACTTAGGACGTCACACTAGGACTTGCTACTAGTACGTGAAGCAAATCTAGCTTCTAGTTCATAGCCCTCTGTCCAACAGACCTGGGAAGAGCCCAGGTAATATTTGCCCTTGTCTTAGGCTTGCCATATTAGAGGCAATAACTTTTTTCCAAATATATCAAAGACGAATGGGAAATATCCAGGACTCCCACCTATTTAGAGAGTAAACATAATTGGGAGCCTGAAAGGTACAATGTGTAGGTGTTTGTTGCCATCTGTGTGGTCATATATAGGCAAATAAACCTTTTCTTCCAGCAGAAGTCAAGAGCACTGGAGGACTTTGCTCTCAGAAACCACATACGTTAGAGAACACTGCTGATGAATGTATTTTTGAAGGTCCAGATGCACAGATTTTGCCGAAACATCTGTGTTTTCTTACCCAGTAACTGCACATCTGGAAAGACTTCTTCAGACTAGCAAGAAGCTGTTTGAAGGCTTAAGGTTAAATCCATAAGAAGTCTTAGATAGGAGACAAGCACTAATACAAAATTCAGATCCTTCAGAATCTCAGTTAAGTTAGCACCGAATCCCATAGTTTATGGGCTACAACTGCCAACGTCATAGCCATCAATGGTTCTTTCATAGAGAGCTCCGTACGTACCTAAAGGTTTACTTTTGGGCATGCCTAGGAGCACTCAGTCTTCACAGTGCTGATAAACTCAATGCTCAGGTCAGATCTTAATCCCTGCTGGATTCACAAGTACTTCTCTGCCTACCACACCGCCTGCGACTGATGCTCATCATCTGTCTAATTAGGTTCCTTACAAAATACAGAGCTGGAAGACAGGACGGTAGCATACCATTGTTTTGAGATCCTACAAAAGGTATCTGAGATATCCCTACCTTAGTGACTAACTAGTACCAACTGTTCATTTTCTATACGTTGATCAACACAACATCCTTCTCCCTGCGGCCTCCATTTATTTCCACCTTCTCTTCAAGTTTTGCAATAAAAATTACAACCCACGAGTCATAAATAGAACCTATTCATTCTGTTTAGATAACTGGGAGAACGCAGTGCTCTGTGACCAGTGCAATTTATGAAGCTGGCTTCAGTATGCGTAGGGAAATCCCTGAGACTCATACACCTCAGCAAAGGCAGCTGTTTTCCCTTTCCTCACAAATGTCTCCGTTGACCTCAACTTTACACATAATACTTTTATGTCTCTGCACATCCCCAAATCTCCCTGCTCTCCCATAGAGCCAAACTCTGCCATTATTCTCTAACAGCTAGCTGGCTCAGAGGCAGTCTCTCCTCATTTCTGAGCTATTTAAGAGTTAATTGGGTGCCACAATGTTTGCTGAGTATTTTTCTAAATGGCTCTTTGTTACCCTGACGTAAATAATCATGACAATTGGCAGTTTTCTTACGGGAAATGCCTCTGGTTTTCCATTAAGAGGCTTTTGGTTATGCCGAAGCAGAGCAACTGGCAACAACCAATATGTTGAACACTGTTCTGTACACTTATGTCTGTAAAAGCTCTTGCAATACTGAAAGGATGTCAGTAATTTCAACAGGATGCAACATATATATTTATATACGCAGAGATTATAAAATAGAGAACCCTTAAAAACATTCTGAGTACAAACCAACAGTTTTCAGCATTAAAAACACAAGTATTTACCATAGTTAAGATACCCGTAGCGTCTTAAATAGAACCATTAGTCTACATTCCAACTATCGAGACATACTGCAGTATCCAATACGCCAGAGCACTGTAACTGTTACTAAATGATGACTTTTTAATGGGAAACCCTGTACATGTTAAAAATATGATACTCTCCCTAATCCTATGTAACTAAAGATATCTTATGCAGATCATGAAGATTTAGAAACCTCTGAAAAACAGATGTGCCAAGCAACCCACTAAAAGCAAGCATATATTGAATTTATTTATTAATTTATACAGTGCCCATCTCAAAGCAGAGTCTGGAATCCTGTACAGAATAAACAAAAATTAAACCAAACTGGGCTCAGAGCCAAGAGAAATCAGCCATACCAATAAAAGTGGGGGAGGGCAAAAGAAAACTATTCCAAAAAGATATATACATGTCTCCAGATACTGTGCTGTCTTAGTGGACACATCACAATATCAATACTGGAAGTAACAGAATTACAATTTACAGCAAGGATAGAAATATTCAAGGGAAAAAAAGAGAGTAATTATGACAGAGTTAATTTACAGCTGTTGAAAGCCACAGTATAGAGGCAATTACAGTGGAGGAAATACAAACTGTGAATTTTGAATGAAGATTAAGTATATATACTGTCACACAACATCTATAAGATTTCAGCTCTAACTATTGATCATATTGCATTTTATTCTTTGTAGTAGGTAAACAATAAGAAAACATTGCAAATAACATGTGAGGGCTTTCTGGTGGGTATTCCCTCAAATATATGAACTCTTACTCTATCACTGTCCTCCTTCCCATATTTTATTTATAACACATCAGGGTTTTTAGTCCTTTTTAAAATTTTGATGACTTAGATGAATAATGATGAGGTAGCTGCCTAAATACTGAGCTACTGTGAAGAAATGCCTCTGAGATCTAGAGAGAGAAGATAACGAAGCAGCACGTTTTATTTTCAAAAGGCACAAAGACCAGGCCACACAATTAAAATGGCTTTTGGCTGTGTATCCTCTCCTGATTTTGACTCTTTTTTCATTACTATGTTATTTTACCTATTTCACTGGGAGTGAGCTTTACAACCATTTTTTTCCCTGACGTTCTCTCTCCCAGGACAGCCCAGTATTAGCCCTGTTTGTGACATGAGGAATTTTATATGTTTATTCACTGAAGACATTTCAGTGACTCCCCTGCTCTCCAACTCACCTACTGTTTTTTCAGAGTCTCTGGCAAAACAATCCTCTCCTTATAAAACTAATGAAAACTTTAGCAACAGGTTCAGATTCCCTTACCATGGAACAAGATCTTAAAGTCAGATTTAACACTCAAATCCCCATCACAGAATATGGTAAGACTTTTTCCTTCATCACTTAGTGATTTTGAACTATTTATAAATAGATGAGGTTTTACTGAATGTGAGTGGTACAGTAATACTACCAGAAATATCAGTGCTACTGATGCTGAGTCCTAGAGAAAATGTAAACACAGCTGAGACATGAAAAAAGGTATATGCTATAAATAGTTGCAAAGGATAGAGAGTAATCAATAGTGTGTGGGCCTAACTCAATTAATTCATTTTGCATTGCACATAATCTTAATACACTGAGAAAGATCATTCTGGAAAAAAACAAAATTGCTTAAAAAACATATTTTTTAAAATATTGCTTTCAGTCTTTCCACTTCATTTAGCATTTTGAAAATTGCTAGCTAAATTCTGTAACAATATGACTAGTTTAATTAATCTCTTACAAATAGCATATAAAGGGACATGCTATCCCAGCTTTCTTCTTAATAATTATTATAAAAATATATTTCAAATTAGTAGATTAAGTCAAAATCCTTGACACTATTGCACAAAGCCCTCACAATTAACATTATATCTGGTTTAAAATATTTATATCTATATCTAAATATTTATTTCAAACACTAAGTTTGCTTCCTTAATTGCATGTTTTATTTTCCAGGGAGGAAGCTTCCCCTCATGCCTCTCTAGGTAGGTAAACAGCATATCCAGGAGTGTATAGTAGTATTCATACACACACACACAAACCATTTTTCCAGGGGAAGTTTAACAGAACATGGGTTTAACTCCTGTGATTAAAAAACATTTTCCCTTTCATTTTACCAGGGATCTTATGTTGATTTAGATCATAGCTGAATCCCTGAATCAGCTTTATCAGAGACGATAAATTCCAATTACAACACACTGTTTTCATTTGCCCTTTGCTCTAAGTAACTACAATAGATCAGGATACAATTCTCTTTCCTGGGTGTTTGCCTACAGTTGACTACTATTTTCTGAAAGTTTCATCCAAAGCAGCTCGTTCCAAAAACATGGCAAAGAGAAAAAAGGATGCTTTGCCAGGGTTACCAAACTCTGGCAACTCATTCCTTTAAATGCTTTTGTGCTTCCAGACTTATGGGCAAAGGTATAAAAAATAGGCAGGGAGGGAAGCTGAAATTGTAAAAGAAGGAAAGTAATGAAGGAAAGGGTCTGAGGGAGACAACCCTCTTCAATAAATTAAATTAGGCAAGTCCAACACTGGAGAAAAAAAATAAAAAAGAAAACCCAAAAATATACTAAACCAATTCTCCAATACTTACTAGAAACTTAGGGAGCTATAGTACAGAGCTCCAGCAACACACTCTCAGGATCATGGGATCACTCAGGTTGGAAGGGAGCTTGGTGGGTCTCCAGTCCGCTCTCTTGCTCAAAGCAGGGTCAACCCAGAATTCAGACCAGGTTTCTCAGGGCTTTTCCCACGTAGATCTTGAAAAGCTCCAAAACCTGGAGAGCACACAACCCCTCTGGGCCTCTCTCCCAAAGCTTAATTACCCTCTTAGTAAATTTATTTTTCTTTGTATCCAGGCAGATCTTCCCCAGTTCTAATTTAAGCATTACCTTTGTCCTGCCACTGTGGATCTCACTACATTCTCGGTCACCTCCTCTTTTGTCTTGGAAGGTTTGGAAACAATGCCAAGATCAGACAAGCTGCTGTGGAGAAAATAAGGACATTAAAACTGGATTACTACAGAGACTAAGAGCAGGAATTAGATGAGATAAAGTGCAGTGAGAGCACTCTGGTAAACAGCTAGGATGGAAACAGAGGGAATGAGCATGGGAATTGGGACTAACAGACAATTTCTGTAACTTACGTGTTCCAGAAACTTTGGGCTACATGTGTACTTTGACCACATTTACAGGCAGATAGTCCGAGGGCAGAGTCTTACCCTGGGCAAGGAAAAAGAATGGAAACTTTGGATTTAATTGAATGTGTGCCACAACTTCTTATATTAAAAGTCAGAAATACTAGCAGTTCCTCATTTCGTGGAAATAGTTATTTGTGATGCATGATGAACACCACAGAGAAGTTCATAAAGAAGGATTAATGTCTTGAAAGCAGAATGTGAATAGTACACAGTAAAGATGGCCTGAGAATACATCTTAACCAAGGCAGGCAAAAACGAATGAATAACTTCTCGCTCAACATTTATTTCTATGTGCTAAAGGGGGTTTGGTCCCACAGAAGCAAACAGTGCTCTGATCATGTAGTTAGCATTGTGTCATTGTAAGTACAGACAAGGGAGATGAATTAAGGCTACTAACTTAATGCTTACCTTAATTAGGTAGTTACTAACTTTGGAGTTACTAACTTTGCGACTTGAAGATATTCTTTTAACGCAGTTTTCTGTATGTAATAAAAAAGCACTTACCTATTTAATTGATTTTGATGTGAGAGAACAACTGATAAATTAGAAGTACACAGTCATAAAAGGCCAACGGCATGCCAGCTGTGACGACTGCTGTAGTATTTGCCATAGTTTACAGGTCTGAATTGTTATTTATTAACATTAATTTCCCAACATGCAACCATTTTTTTCAGGCACTTTCTGAGGTCAGCTATTGTACGAGTAGCTTAAACCTGTTTTCATATGGAGCTTGTTCAAAATCTCATTACTGAAAATGGGAACAGTTCAACTGATGTGGATTGAAATCAATGGATTTTGCAAGTACGTCCATATTTCTGAATGCATAAGCTTCAACTCAGCTAGGTACTTAGGTATGTGCATACTAATTGCATACCAATAGTCCTTTTGATATTACTGGGATTACCAATGTTCTTGAAATGAATCATACACATACCTACAACGCCAAGTAAGAGCTCACACTAAACTTAGAGAAAAGAAGGGACAGGAAAGGCCAGGAATATGACAAGCAATGGATATGTTATCACCTTATAGGCAATGCAAACAGAAGAAAGGGGACAGAAGAATATTAGTAAATGGTCAGGGAAACAGTTCAAGAACACATATTCAAGATGCAGATAAAGCCTATAGAAGTTTTTCATTCTCTTTTCCCCCAAAGGTTCGGCAAGAATTTTTGTGCTTCTAGAACTTGCTGCTCACTGCCACATGGGGATCTTGCCTTTTAAGCAATATACTGAGAACAATTCATTATCAGATTATGCTCCTGAATGAAGTTCAAAGCAGTGGAAGAGAGGATCTGAGATCTGTCTGTTGCTTGTTTGGTACAGAAGAATAGCGCACCATTTAACTCATGTTCTTTACTAGACGATATCGTGGGAAAGTGAGTTCTAGTTTATACAGCAGTATATGCATAAACACAGCTGAATTCATTTTGACCAATGATGTAGTGAATGCGTCAATATAATCCATTGTATAAATGTTGGGACCAAGCCTGCAAAACCTCATTCATGTGACTAATCCCACCAATACAGCGTCTAGATTAAAGGATACACATAAAACCCCAGCAGAGTTAGGGCTTTAAACTCATCATTTTAGTGAGAGATAATGTTCATTCATATAAACATCCAAACTTCTGGGGCACTCATTAGAATCAAAGTGCAAAGTTCTTAGGGTCTGACCATTAACATGCTGGCACATAACATTCTCTGTGAAGTAATCAAGCTCTTTTTCAGAATTACATGATCATTCCTGTGTACACTCCGGCTTCTTAAAATTTTCAAAACCTTTCTATCTTTTGATTTGCTACTTTTCAGGAGCTTATCAACTGCTTTTAGTTTCCTGGCACATGCCCAAACTCATCTGGATAGTAGCATGAACCTAGTGATCTTGGCATCTAGAAGTCTATCTTAAAAAGCCAAATACCTTTCTTATTGTCACGATCAGTTCAAGCTTTCAATACACAAAATTGTTCTCTCCTGCAGTGTACACACACACAGAAACAACCATTCTCCCAACACAGAACACGCACACAGATGAACCGATTGCATTTCGTTTGCTGTGTCACACTTAACCTCCCTGTTTTAAAACCAGTGTTTCCTATATACAATGATAATTGGAAATGGACTTCAATGACCTCTCAAGAACACAATTATATTAGGTAATGATATCTGAGAATTAGTAAGACACCATATCACCTTGTTTATCCATAAGTAAGAGGGTATGATGAATGAGAAAACCTGATCCTAGCTAACGCCTTTCTGACCACCAAAATTCACTAAATGGATGACCCTAATTGCTTCCTAGTGCTCCTGAAATACCATATTCACAAAACTTTCCTCTTATAATCTATATAGATAGTCCTATTTAAAAATAAAATCCATCTGAGTATGCTTCAGGCCTTACTTTAAAGAGATTCTACCCTTATTGTAGATATGGCCACACAGAAACCATGGAAGTGACATTACAGACAAGGATTTTCACTCCTGTAAAATGCTGTTTTAATGAAAAACTGACATTTTACTAAAGTAATCAACCTTGAACTTATTGATAGGTAAACCACTAACCTCTCCTTTGCCAAACCCTGGGGATTGCACAACTATTTAATCTTGCATAAGTTTTCATTGAACTATTTTTTAGATGATTCAGAACAATCACAAACCTTATTTAACACAGGACACATCTTTACTGTTTTGCCTTTCTTTGTTATACTTTATTTAGGGGGCAAAAAAAAAGTTTTCTCATCCCAAAATGGTGTTCGTAGCTAAGATCCATGCTAAAAGACCCTATAAACATTAATTCATCAGTTGCTTTAACTGACAGAGAAACTAAGTACCTTGAGGTTTCCCAATGCTGATGAGATCTCTCCCATGCCCAGTATTCAGTTACCAAAACAGACTTACCATAAATTGCACCAGTCACAGAAGCACCAGTTTTCAAGAAGATGGGTCATGTTAGTAAACCCACTGCCCCAGTCATTTTGCTACCTAACGTTTTTCCTTGCAAGGGTAAAATCTGCTACTGTCCCATGCCTTGAGCACACTTGGAACTACAGCTCTGCTGCATAATGAACATGCTTGTCGCTGCCAAGGTTCAGAAAACATTTGGGCACAGGTGTCGGTTCCTTGTCAGCCTCCAGGGACAATAAACGGAATCTCTGCAATGTAAAATGAGACAATACATTCACAAAGTCATTATGTTTTCCCAGACCATGCTAAGCTCCAAAATAAATGCATTTCAAGCCTTATAACACCCCTGTATTCATAAGGCTCATTATTGTTTTTAATTTTGCTTGCTGCTTATTTACTGTTTACTCTCTTGCTTTACTGCCCTGGAGAAATTGCTGTTAATTGATACCCCAAATGGAAAGAGACAAAAAAGGAACACAATTCCAGAAATGCTTGGTCCCTAACTAATCCCACCACAGACTCACTGCTGCCAAGATGGCACCACATTAAAAGGTTAAAAGAACGTCTTGCAAATTTCTGTATCCTCTTTAATCTCTCTTGTCAATCTTTTAAAGTGGCTTTTTGGCACTGAAAGTAGCCATCTCTATCCTGTGACAAAATACTTTCGACAGAAGAGATGACCTTACATGCAAAATTATGATGTCTCTCTAATGACTGCAGCCGTCTCAGCATGATTTTCATAGAAACGAAGTCCCTCTGAAGAATAAGAAATACTACCACTTTTCCCTACAAAAACCCCTGTATATCTCCAAAACAGTAAGATCATCATCAGACTCTCATATGTTACCTTTTCAGGGAGCCCTTCCCCGATTCTTTAGTAATTTTTGAATAGCATTCCTCAGGGATACAGAGCCCCACTCTCCACTTGTGGCACAGGCGCTTCGTTTGGGTTTGTTCTTGTTAATGAATCATATTCTACTTGCATCGAAAAATCTCTGCTGTCCTTTGAAACTCCCAATGAATGTCCCTCAAGCTGCTTGCCTACCCCAGTGCCACCTGTATCTGCCTCCACCGATAATCGTACCAGCTTACATCTCTCCGGCTACACAGATGCCAGCTTTGCTCCGTCTCGGAACACTTCAACCAACCCAGTCTGTTCTATGCATAATTTTATCAGGTTGAACCTCCATATCTTATGGAGGCTTAAAAACCGCTTGTCTAGGCAAAGTTATCTGCAAATTCTCACAGGCTTTTGTGCATGCTGCATTGTGAGTGTATGCTTTTAATGTTTGCATTCATTTTAGTTCAGACTCATTCTACTGCACAATACTGCAAAAACCCTCTATGACTGGCAAAATTATGCAGTAAAACAAGTACAATCAGCTGATAACAATAAAGAATGGTGCACGATTGTTCATTTCCTTAGCAAGAAAACAATCAATTTAGCAAAGCAACAAAATCAATGAAATATCAGCTATTCCCCAGCCACTGCTTGCTTTCTCCCATCTGAACTCTGGAGCCTTTCTTTCTGTGATGGCATAAATGACAACAGGAAGATTGGAAACAATGGTCACAGTGCTCCTTCCTATTTCTCTCAGGAGCAAGACCAGCAGAGAGGATTTCTAAGGGTAAAGTCATAGGAAAAAACCATACACACTGCTGTTTCAAAGAAATTTAAATTTGAACCTTATTGATAAGAAGAAGAAATAGTGAATTTCTTCTGTAAACAGCACACAATAGCTTGGGTTTTGATATTGTATTTACCCACAGACAGGGAAAAAACAACCACTTTGTGCTCTACCAGGCAGCAATCTGATACCATTAGTGGAACTCACAATACTTCGTATTGCATATGAAATAATAATTGACTGCTGAGTTATGATAGCATTGTTAGCTTAGTGAGTAAAGACATTAAGTTGTAAGTTGCAAAATTGTGATTTCTTTTGCCTATCAGAGAAAAATGACCTATCAAACACATTACATTATATATTTAATAAAGAGGCATGTGTAAGTACTCATACACACAATCCATGTGTATGAAGAAATCTACAGGCCTAGTACATCTTTCATACAATAAACATCTCGGTATAATTTGTTAGGTTGGCTCTTGGAGAGAGAGTGGTTGACAGTTACCGCATACTTTTCTTTGATATGCCCCAGGATTTTTAGACCCTGATATTCATCAGTTATTTTTCAGTCTGCACTACTATCATACCATAATTATATATCCTTATTTTTTATTGTTAATAACTGTTACGAATATAATTTAATACAACAGTAATTTATATCAACTTCAAAGAAATGGAAATTAATAGAATTTAACTTATCTGAAAATTTTCTTGGTGATATAAGTTAAGATTAAGGTAATTTTTTTTGTTTTTAAAGTACACAACTGACATTACTACTAAAACTTATTTTTGCAGTTCTTTCAGACAATTTTCTTTCAAAAATCACATCTTTTAGTAATCTTCACTAGCAACTAAATACATTTTAATAATACCTTATTTCTAAGTATTAATGCTGCAGTCATGTTTTCAATTGGCTTTTAATTCTGTAGCTTTAAGTGGAAAGCTTTTCAGATTAGCTGACAAAAATAGCACCTTTTACAAAATTAACCTGTTCCTTTGGAACCTTGCAAATTAGTGAAATGTATTCCTTGAGAAATAAAATGCATAGGCCTTTTACGTGAATAAAGCTTGCTATGCAAACTGATTGTTCACAGGGCTTAATCCTGCCTCTATTAAAGCTTGCAAAACTTATTCATCAGCTGCAATATGACTGTGATATTGGATCACTAATAGTAGCTTTCTAAAAAAATTTTTTTATAACAAGGTTTGAGTATGAAAAGTTTTGAAATCCAAGTCAATGTTTTCTACGAAATATTGACAAAAATCACACACTACACTGCTAAGAACAGTCTGATAGTGTGAGGCAGCGAATGCAATGCTTTTTAACAACACATTTTCAGTTATTACTATAAAATTGTAATTAGATAGTAAATTACAATGTTAATATTCACTTTGAACAAATAAGTGTTTGTAGTTGTAGAACTGGGCATTATTATGGTAGCACAGGGACCTATTCACCAAGTAAGACATAGACTTTCTTCATAAAAGTTATTCTATTCTGTAGTTTCTTCTTATGAACTTGCATGAAATGCTAGGTTTTTATGTGCACTATTTGCTGAAGTCATCTTCACCAACATCAAAATCCGTATTTCCCTTTGGGGAAGTGCCAAAACAAGCATTTTTCTCATCTGGTTCCACTATCCAAAAAATACAAAGAAATGAAAGAATCATTTCTCCCTGCACAGAAAAAAGATTATGTAAATGAAATGACAAACTTAAACTCTGATCAGTTCTACAGGAACATTAACATTTCTTCCTCCACTGGAATTAAAAAAAAAGCTACTCTAATAACATTTACAGGGTATACTAAAATATACTTAAATTTACTAATAATATATGTTATTATGTAATGACACACATTACATATGCATTATATAGAACGACAATATAATACTGTAATATTAAACAGTAATAAACTTGAATATAACTATAATAATGTGTATTACATCTGGAATATCAATAACATTTTAAAATAACAAATGCTTGCTTGATTTCAGTTATTTTTACTGAGTTTTCCCCTTACCTTTTCCCCTTTTTAGGAACAGTTCATTCTGCAGTTGAGGAAGTTATTTTGGAACATGTGAAAAGTTTTTTCCCAGTTTGAATACAAGCAAAGGTTGGAAATACACTTTATTTGTTATGTCAAATCATTTGCAATTTTTTTGTATATCTACTGTTTATAAAAGTTGAAATTTGGTTTTAGAAAAGTGTCTCTGAAAACATGTTAGAATGCAGTTCAGTGCTGAACTTTTGCAAATGATGTTATGGGCATGTCAAATATAATTTTAACTACGATCCAGCAGTCTCCAGAAGACAGGTCTGAAGTAGATCTAGCTCTGAAGTAGGCATACACAGAGATGTCTCATTCCATGTGTACAATATCTTGTATGAGATGTGCGAGAAAGCAAAGTCTGCATATCCCTTTGGAATGTCAGGAATCACCACTTCCTGGAATTAAAAAGCTATCAAGCTTACGATAACCATAGCAATTCTGCACAGAAAATTAGCAGGACTGAAACTGGACAAGGCAATTCTCCATTTGGCAAAAAGGGGATAAAACAGTTGTGGAAGAGTTTGATCTCAAAATTTCAGTGATTGATTGACTCTTCTCATAGGTTTAGAGCATTAGAATAAGTCCCAGGAGAGATGGATGAGCGAGGAGAGAGGAGGTAAGGCTGCCAAAAGGTGCGTGATAAGTACATTTATCACATGGTTTTGCAATTTATCTTATACGTCCCCAGTTTTTCATGTAGCCCCCATTTGTAATCACCATGTGAAAAGTTAGGGAGGCATGTGATAAATTAAGTTGTGAATTGTGATTTCTAATAAGTTAATCATTTATCCATGCAATTTAAATTTAGCTTCTAATCACATCTAGTCTTTCAGGATGCAAAAGACCAAAGAGAGGAAAACATATGAAGATGACCTAAATGAGGAAAACTAAAGACAAAATACATTTCATCAATGTAGATGCACTTTCATAACCTAGTTTCTCGATCTATTATTTCTGAAATGAATAATTTCAACTGTACAACTGAAAAGATTCCAGAATTGCAAACCACATTGGAAATTTTGTGAATAAAACAAAGTATCTGTTAAACCAAACTGCCTTTAGGTAGTACTATCACATTATTGACCTATTAATCCATTTCCTCGGGACTCAACACATTCCAAAATGTCTTAGCATTTCTCTTTAATATGCCATTCAAATAAAAGGTTTTTTTTTCTTTTTTTGAACCACAGCCATCCTGGAATCCTTAGGAACATATTTATACATGTATCTTAAAATGATAATCCTAGTACTAAATGCACTTTAGCAGCCTAATATGTAACTGAAACTGCTGCAGCATCACCTAAAAAAAAATAACTATAGGTATTTAACTAGTTTGGATAAAATCCCTTATTTTCATTCATTTATTGGGTTATTTTTACTGTCAGATTAGAAGCACATTTTTTATTGTTTTTCCTAATGCAATTCTGTGTGATATGCTCAGAATGCATGGAATAGTTATTGGTTTAATTATTTTTTTTCATTTTGTTTTTTATCCTGCTCCTATTCCCGTTATTTACTACTTTTAAGAGTAGTATCATACCATTTACGGTGCACACAAGTGCACATACACTAAACATGCATATGCATATGCATAAAAACCTTTGCATATCTATACACACACTTTTAGAAATCTATTATAACTTCAATTCTTTCTACTGTCGGAAACAAGTATAGTAGATCTAAATAATAAATAGTTACTAAATTGCTATATAAGCTTTAGCAATATTTACGAATTTTAAACTATCCTTCCCCACCCTAAATCATTGAGCCAATTTACTCAGTGGAATTAAGTAAACTCACATTCCAAATTGCAACATGAAGTTGAACTCCATCTGATACTTAAAAGACTGTAAAATATTAAAACCACTTGTTTAAATATTTGGGTCGTGTAAATTCCAGGAGACCCAAGTGTAGAGTTTCCAACATAAATAGTCATGACTGTAATTTTTGTAGGTGAAAGTAAGGTGTGGGATGACAGACAGAAAAATTTTTAGAGCCAGTCTCCACTCTTGATTCCTATGTAATTTCTATGGGAGTGCTGCCACTAACTTCTGCAGAAAGATTTGAACACAAGATCTTAAAATACAAGATGCAATGGATATTAACTTAATTCTTTGCTTAGTCAGATAGTTGTTTATGTAATCTGAAAGTATTGTACAATCCTCCTCTGCTGGATCTCCAAAAAGATTGTTTTTTCGAACTGGCTATTAAAAGAAAAAAAAAAAAAAAAAAAAAGAGAGGGGCGTGTCCCTGAGCCTGATACCCAGGTACAGTTGTGAGTCTTGTACACAATCATCTAGTACATAGAGAAAAAACACCTGTAGTAAAAAAAAAATCTCAAATTACTGTCTGTGAGAGCAAAATCTAGTCTTCAGGAAGGTAGCTATAATTGTACACAAAACATGGAGCAAGGCCAGTTTATACCAATTAAACTTTTGATCTGAATTGCTTATAGTAACTTTCCCATGACTACAGTTTATCTCTATATTTCTCTCCTCCTTGTAACTAATTGAGAACAATACTTCATGTTCCACAAAGGTTAAAAAAATTATTCACAAATTATTATTCACAGCTAATAGAATAGTCAGTATCACTAAAGATTAATTACTGATATTTTGAGGGCTTCTGACAGACCAATAAAATGATGACCACTGAGCACATACAAGGAAAACAAAGAATTAAAGATAGTAGAATCAACATACTTACAGGTATTGTGACTCTTCCCATGAAATGGACAAATAATCTCAATTATACCATTGTTTTCTATACAACAAACTCATAACAATACTTTTCTGGGCCTAACTCTCATGAATTACTGATGGATCTTTGCTTACAGTATGCAAGGAATAAACAAGCAGGAAAATCTAAATTGTTGAGTGTACTTAAATAGTTGACCACTTTGATAACCACGGTGAATGCAGTTACTTAAGCAAACAGAAGGTTTCGCTTTTCCACACGATTTCATCCTGTATCATACTGTACACGGTTGTAACATCACGAAATATCCAGTAGCTGAACTGCCAAAAGATCCGAGCTGTGGAACTGTTTAATTAGTAGCCCTCATCCGGCTAGTTTTGTTGCCAAAAGGCACCATTTTTTAGTCCGTGGCCATTTTCCTTAAGGAGAAGCTAGGCTAGAAACCAAGCCTACCATTTGTTTGCCGCAAGGTATTATCTGGAATTCCTTTCTGAACTTGATAGTAGGCAACTTGACCGCCAAAGTCAAACAGTTCTACTTATGAACTCATCTTACTGCTCGTGAAGCTTGATTTATTTTTACCACATCCCAAACTACCAAAACATGTATTGTTTACTTGACAGAAAGAATAAGGCAGTCGCTGCCTGTTCCTGTGCTGCTTAGAAGTTGTAAGCAATGCTATCTGGAGCAGACTATTAGTTGGAAGGTTGCCAAAAGGTACTCCATTACTTTACTGGGGAAAGAGGTCGAGTCATGCACAAGATGATGCTTTCTGGAGGCTGTATGGCAACAAATGAAACAAGACCTTATGAAGCTACAAAGTATTACAATAGATGATGGTAGGATTTTAAAAAACATGCATTATTTACATTTTTGTCCACTAAAGACAAAGGGACTTTTTTGACTGACTCTATTTCGGCTAATACTGTGTGCATCTTGAAAATCTCACCCAAAAGACTTTGTTGTACACTGTTGACAAAAGTTAGAATAGAAACAATATTTTGAAGCTCAGGTACATCTTTCCTGCTATAAATTGGCAAAGGAAACAAGTTTCTTAATATTCTCTGGCAGTAGGAAATCATGACAAAATTTCAACCCATAGAAGTGGTTTAAGGAAAAAGGTTGTCGAAGAGGAGAAATCATACATCAGCATCATGCTAATATGGTGATAGATGCTCTAGAAAATACATGGGTTAAGATGTAGATGATTCCAGTTGCTCTTGCTAAATAGAGAGGGTAATGGTCCTTTCCCCCTAATTCTGGAGATATACAAAACCCATGTTGACCACATTTACCTAAAACCCCAGGTTGGCTTTAGGTGCTATTTATATCTCATCGGAAATCTCAGTTCAGACTCTGTAATGAGTTTGGGTTCTTTTAGGGTTTTTTTTGGGTTTTGTTTGGTTTTTTTTTTTTCCAATAGCATCATACTATGGATAGAGAATCAATCCATATCTATCTACAGATCTCTTCCACAAAAAGCTGGTGTTCTGAGGAATGAATCTCCTTGAGCAGCATTGGTTTCCAAAACAGAAGACAAAATACAAGTACTGTTATATTGAAAGTGAAGGGTTACAGAAATATATAATTTGTTTTCTTTGTCACTTTCTATGTAACCTTTGATCTGCCACAGAAAGGATTCACCTCCAAGAAATCTGAGAGCTCAAGAAGGAAATGTCTCCCTCTAGCCACAACTGTAAATACGGCAGAGAGGTTTCCTGCCTTTTTTCTCCTCCCTGCCCCTTTCCTTTACCTGGGGGGAAAAAAGGTTCAATGAGACTTGGTATCTTTCTCTCTACCATTGTCTACAGAGAAAATAAAGGAAAAATTGCCTCAGTCTCTGTAAGAAACAATGAAGGAAGAAATCTGTTTTGCTTCCTCTTATGAGCAAAGCATATGTATTAAAAATCGGAAGTTAATTCTGTGGATTTACACAGCAAAAATAAGATGTGGAACAATCCCGGTGAAAGTACAGGTGCTGTATAGGTATCTGAATATTCTTGCTATGGGCTGATTCTCATTTCTGGACTGCTGGATGGTTAAAGTGTGGCAGAAGTTTCAGCAATACCCTTTACTTGGAAAAAAAAAAATTAGAACCAGAATGTCTGGTGCTTGTCATGTAGGTCTCCTAGCTTTAGGAAGCACTGACACCAAACAATTTTATTTTAACTATTAGTATGTAATTCAGTCCAAAGTCCTACATATGAATGATGCCACCATTTTCATTAAAAGCAAAATCCACCACCAACAAAAGAAAATCTGAGTTCATCTTAAGATAATACTAAGATGGAAAATCCAAGCCCTCAGAAATCAGGAGATAGCGGGATTTTTAGCTTGCACATGTCATCTTAGTGCAGCTTGATATGTATAGTTACAGTCTTTCATTATGTGACCTCACACTATTTTTCCACACTGTAGAGTGTCCTGGGGGGTTGGTTTTATACCAAGTTTGTTATGTACAATGCACACATATTGCATCTTCATGTTCCACCTATTTAATACAATTGTCATCTTCTAAGACATACTCATGGCTGAGTTGTTCATTAAGCAATTTTTTAAAGATTTTTACGGCCCTGTGAACAATAATTTTTTGTGCAAGCAGATTAAATTGTATGCTGTGATTACAACAATCTAATTGTAGGTAAAATTAGCCAGGGGTCAGACCAATTTAGTTTCACAAGAAAATATATGCTTTGCTTACACCTTAAATGATCTTTGGAAAATTAATCAAGTGAAACCGAATCTTCTTAAATCAACATATATAATTTTCTGTACCTTTTCTGTGAAACAGGAAGTTTTAACATTGCTTTGAAAAATGAAACTTACTAAATGTTTTTTGATTATCTTTTTCATGTAAATTACCAGTTAACTTTACCCCAGAGAATCAAACATGAGTCTTTTCCACTTTACCGGTACATTAAAATGGTACTCAAACACAGCAGGTAGGACAGAAACATCGATAATACAAGTATGGTTTTTATATCTCTTTTACTACCAGTTATAACATCACCCCAAGAATGGTCTCTAATATTATGACACTTACATAAAATTTCTTTAGATTTCCTGTTTCTATAGCGATACAAGTTCTCCAGACAATGTAAAGTCCATCGTGGACCTCTTATATGGATGCCTTTAATGTTTCAAGTATGTCATTCAAGTGGTGCAAAAGAGTTGTAGCTGCCATTTCAGTCAATAGTAGTACAGCCTTATTCCCAAGCTCTGCTCCAGAGGTTTAGTTCACCTCTAAAAGAGTATATGAGACTGACTGAAAATCCAGGCAGCTGGACTGTATTCTAGTCAGGCAGATTTCACACATAATGAGTGATACAGTTCTCATTTGCCTTGTTTGAGATCGTTTCTGGCACTATCCCTTACTGATAAGAATTTGTACTAATTTAAAAGTTTTACCACGTATAAATGATATTTTATGACTTTACAGAATAACACTTTGGATACTCAGTGACATATAATACATATCACTGGTTGCTAAAGGGCTACAAAACTGCTCAATAACTGGCATTTCAATTGGAGGAAAAAAAAAAGAACTGCAATTGTTGCAAAACAACAGTTCTTTTGTTTTCTAGTAAAATATTATCCCTGAAAAAAATTCATATGAAGACATTATTTCTTCAGCAATCGTACTCTGATTCAAATAATTTCAGATTTTGCAGCATATAAAATACTGAGTGTATAATAAACACTAAACACAGCATAATACATATAATACCAATACTCACTAATTTTAACACTTGGTACGCATTGGAATGACTTGAAACAACTTTGCCAAAACAACACAGTTGAAGCCAATTATTTTGATGCAGTGTTCCACCAACATGTTAACTGAAATTTTTTCCACAACAAAATTATACATTTGAATTTTTCAGTACAAAAATTATTCCATCAGGTGCTTTTGATCAGCTATAGCAAACACCAGAGTTTTCCTAAATTATTTGAAAGGTACTTCCTTTTTACCTCAAGCACTTAAGGATGAATACAGCAGAATTTGTATTTTTTTTGCTTGCATAAAATATTGCTTGCATTTACAAACTGTCTTAGCACAACTGTCTGCATTGTCCTTACTGGTAAAAGTACCAAAAATGTCATATTTCCAGTGACCATCTCACTGAGGGTGAAATGGTTCCTGTCTATTTCATCACGTTTCATCAAATTTGGACCTAGAGCTTTTTTGCCATTCATAAAGGACTTGATTCTTTTCTGTAAAAGACATCAAAACCAATCCAACCTACTTTGTTTTTTGTTATTTTATGGATTCTTGTATGCCAGTTTATAAAGATTGCTTAGGAAGATAACAAGAGCTGGTTTGTAGGATACTGGACTGGGAGCCAGGAGACTTTATATGACCTTGAGTCAATTGCCTGCTGAGTGCCTTTGTCTTCCCCTTTTCCCATGAACTCTTTGAAGCAGACACTCTTTTTAATGAATAATTCTGGGAGGTGCTGTTTGAAACGTGTGACTGTCAGTGAGGTACACCAGAGACTCGGGTTCAGTGCAGATGTGCGGAGGTGACAGTCCTCTGGTGAAGAGTCACATAGGTGGAAGACAGCAGAACCCTCAGCATGCCCACTCTTGCACCTGCCATTGCAGAGGAGAAACGGCTGACGTTATTTTGCATTATGGCAAAAAGCAGGTACCTCCTCACTGCTACAAATGGAGAGGTTTGAACACACAGATGTTAACTATTTCACACTCATGCTTGTTAAGGTCTTTATACTCATAATATGGATAACACATTACATCACCTTGCAAGAAAAATGTATCGTGGACAAGGCATACATCGACACAGATCCTGCACCTCAGAACAGGCCACTTAAAGTTTCAGGAGCAAAGATGACGGCACAAAACCACACAGCATTTATAAAATCTTTAACATTAGCTTCAGCAAAGTAGCTACAAGAAATGCCCTCAGAGATAGAAAAATCTAAGAAAAATAGTACTGGCATCTAATTACAGCAGTAGAGTTTGCTGCTTTTATCTGTAATTGGACTGTATAGTCTTTCATTCTAATTTACTTTACATCTAAACTGTGATAATCAAGACAAGCAGAACAGAATGGCTTGTAACTGGCTATACCACCGACACCAGTTAATGCCTAATTATAACAACTAAATTAAAGAGGGGACTGTAAGGAGGTTGAGTATCAGTTTGAAGCATTTAATTCTGTGGAAAGAAATAGAGATTTTAAATCCTAAGTAAAAAAATCAATATTATGGCTCATTATATTGGTATTGCTAAACAGATTAATGAAATTAAGTATTTTGTTTTTTAAAGAAAAGTTTTATCATGATGTAAAGATAGCTTTTAACAAAAGACCACAACAGAGAAGGAAATTCACATTCCAGAGGAATTTATAAACCAATCTAATCTGGAAAAAAAAAACAGTAGGTAGAATCGACTTTCCCAGGATATGTCTAAGAGCTGCAGAACATGTTACATGACTGTAGATTTAATACAGTATATATACAGAAAGAAAACCGACGATCCCAGGAACATTTTGCGTAAATCTAACTTTTAATTAAATTTTTTTTGAAAGCTCCAAATACAAATTAATTATCTTAGAAAGACAGGTGAACCAAAAAGAATAATGTTTCCTGTCAGAATGCATGCACGTAAAGAAAAGGAATTTGGGAATGCTCAGCACTGTTGAGCTGTAGCTTGCATAAATTCTAAACACACTGGTTTAGGAATTACAACATAAATTGGTCACCTACATGTTGACCTGACTACATAAGAATTCATCTTCTGGGATTTGAAAAAGGAGCAAGGGGAATAAAAATGGTTGCTGTTAACGTTCTTGCTAAATTGATCTGTAATATTCCAATGGCAGGAGGATAAAGAACAAGTTGGTGTTCATGGTGCGTGTCGTATGATTTAGCCCATTCAATATCTTTGATAGAAAGCAGTAGAAAATATTGAGAAAAATTAAAATATTCACATTGTTAAATTTATAAACTCAATGAAAGCGGAATCTTCTTTCACATGACACTCATAATTATTTTGAGTCATCATCTGTAGATGAATCCAAAGTTGGTGACTCTAAAGTCCTAAAACACTTAAATGTGCTCATCAGATAGCTCATCCGTCCCTTCTACAGGGGAATTCAGGGTGGGGAGGGGGGTGCAGCAATCACTTCTTTATCAGATGTAAAATGAGGATAGTGGAAAATGCTTTTATAAAATTTTAGGAATATTTCGCTAGTTCCTAAACTCACTAAGGCAGAAACCTTGCTCCTTAAGAAAGCAAGGCTTCTGCAACCATGGTTGCCCACCTTTGAGGCGCCACTGACCATTTAACCTTTGGGAAATTTCAGCCAAATGTGAAAACGTGTAGAAGTCCTTCTCATTTCAATTCTTACAGGTATTATGAAATTCGGCATGTTGGACGAGGAGAATGACTTCACTTGGTATCCTCATCACACATAAACCAGAGCTAATTCTAGCTGGCAAATCACTGCACAAGTCAGACAACTAACTTGTAAGTCATTCTCGATTACTCATGGCGTTGCCTATCGAGGAGGGTTCCCATAGGGCTTACTGCCGGGACAGGCACGATACACGGTATTGCCTGTACGGTGCACAAAGCAGCGCACAGTACACGGGGGCTCCAATAGCCACACTTTGGCACCGGGGTGCTGACTGCAGAAGGATACGCATTCCTGAAATTAAAGGCATTGTAACCACAAATTAAACGATTTCACAGACCAGAAAATGAAACATTCTTAGTATTGATGTTTCGGCTAACTAGGGGACTGAACAGAAGAAAGGTATCTGATCTTCAGTACTGCTCCAGATTACTAAATTTTGCTTTAAACAGATGAGCAACAGACGAGGCTTCTTAGATTTCTATTATTATAATTACTAACAGGCAGATGAGGCCTTTCCATCTTTTTTTGCTTGTACACAAATTACAGAAATACTGAGATAGAATTCCCAGAATTTCACTTAACCATGAAATATAAATGAACAAAAAGATGCATACTCTGAAACTATACATCCCAGTTCTGAACCATTGCCTGCATTTTCAAGTTCAAGATAATCTCTATTGCATTTAATTACTATCAACACAGGAAAAAGAATATTCATATTTGATGTTACCAGAGCCTGTTGAAAAACTAGGTTTGGCGCTGCGGTAGGAAAGGTGAAAAATCACACAAAGTGATATGTCAGAATGGTAAAAACTAAAGGGAAAAATTTTCTACTATGAAGTTAGATGTTCTTTTCTCCTCCTCTTTCCCCCCAATTTCACCTTTGACTGCACCTGCAGAATTCCGTATCAAGCACAGATGAAAAGAGTGAATGGATTCTCATCCAAATTTATTAATGAAGATAGTTCCCAGGTGAATGGTAATACTATCCATCTTTTACAGGCAGGCAGATACAACAGTTTAAATTACTCAGAAAGAGTGGTTTAAAGACTCTTCTGGATTAAAGGTTTATTAGATTATGATATAGACCTGGAAGTAAGTGCCAGCCATTTCACACACCTGAAAAAGCAAATGTTAAAGCGCTTCCATAAATTTGGTAAGCAACTTCCTTTCTTTTGTGTCCAAACAAAACACAAAAGATTCACCACTGAACTCTAAAGACCCGAGACATTTGCACCAACACTTTCACATGTTAAAGAGCTCATAAACATGCCCCCTACTACACTCCTAATTTGAAGATAAATATTTTCTTGAGAGGAACAGAAGCAGACTGAAATAGAGGATTCCTTCCAAATGTCCAGAACTTTATTTGAAACTTAAATCACCCAAAGACAAAAGTGTTCCTAGCAGTAGGTGAGACATGAATGGCATTTCCTGAATTATCAGACCAGTTCTCCTGCTGTAAGATTCAAACCCTAAGTGTCTGAACCTCACAAATCCTCTGCTCATTCACCCTAGAGCATTTGCACATATCCAGGAGTAGAACATAATTGAAAGGGAATAGCTTTTTTTATTTGTTTGTTTTAAAGCGAAAAAGCACTACATGATCAGTTTTAAAGATTCGACCTCTTAAAATCTATGATGTAGAGAAAGTACACACCTCCCAATGCCACAGCAGCGTAAGGAGCTCCAAGCATCTGTGCTTTCTTCACAAAAAGGTCTACCCCAGTGAGGATATGTGATTAGATCCTTCTGCTACAACAAACTGCTTCAATTCTTAATCTTGGGGAAACATACAACATAAGTTACTTGACACTCACCACCGCTGCACACTGCAAGACCTGTGCTAGCACATCATCTCCGCGTAACTTCAAAAGCAGAAACAACAGCGGTCTCCTGTAAGCCCAGGACAACAGAGGAAGAATAAAGAGCGAGAGACGTGCTTTGACTGGATGCTATCTTTCACGTATGACAGATGGTCAAATCTAGCATATCTTTACGGCATCTCTACTTACTATATACAGTTTTGTTTCTACTGCTGGCTGCTGTGAGCTGCAAGGGCAAGATAAGTGCAGTGGCTAGCCGTGCCACCCTGGCTGTGCAGCTCCACTCTAAAGTGGAATGAGATGCTGTCGGGGTTTAACCCCAGCCAGAAACTCAGCACCACGCAGCTTCCTCCCGCCCACTGGGATGGGGGAGAGAATCGGAAAAAATAAAGTAAAGCTCGTGGGTTGAGATAAGAACAGGTTAATAGAACAGAAAGGAAGAAACTAACA
>JAVKLA010000088.1:31486132-31496392 GCA_034782735.1 Sagittarius serpentarius
TTGGGTCAGCTGTCCTGGCTGTGTCCCCTCCCACCTTTCCTGTGCCCCTCCAGCCTCCTTGCTGGCTGGGCAGGAGAGGCTGAGAAGTCCTTGACTGAGTCTAAACACGACTGAGCAACAACCGAAAACATCAGGGTGTTCTCAACATTCTTCTCATACTGAAAACACAGCGCTGTCCCAGCTACTAGGAAGACAATTAACTCTATCCCAGCCGAAACCAGGACAGATGCGATGGTTAGTGGCCGTTACTTCAAAGCATGCAAAAAGGGCTTAGGTCCTGCAAAGGCAGACACTGAGTTATGAACAAGCTGGCTCTTCAATACTGCAGATAATGAAACATCTAAGGAATTCAAATAAGAATTATTACAGAAGGAAAAAACAATCATACATTTGCTTTCTCATTACTGTTTCAGTGCAAATCAGAAAAGCGTGGAAGGGAAAGAACAAAAGTCACATCACCTATTTTCCCCCCATATGTCGCAAATAAATCTACGTTGTTTGACCCAAATATTAATACTACCCAAACTCTAAATCAGCCAAATGTAAACTATTAATTTAATACCACTAGTAAGTAAAACAAATACAAAACAAGCACTAAAAAACTCATCGCTTGTTTTCAGTTAAACTTTTGCCAAACAAGCTACTAATATTTGCCTCTTCAGACTTTTTTTCCAAGTAACACCAAACATTTTGTGGATGAATTCAGACACATTTGTTGTTAGCCCAACAGGCCAGTTTGGGGGACAGTCTGCCAGCCACGTGCTTTATGACAGGAAACTGAGGGAAACGTGCTTTGGAAGTCTTATAATGGCTGTCGTCCATCACCAAGTAACGCATGGACTTTAAGAGCCTTCAGCAGTTGTGCAACTGCATTTAGTTATGTGCAAGCAATACAAACTCTATAGAAGAATGCAAATTAACTGCTGTGCTTATCACATAAATATGAACTTCCTATTTTCTAGCAGCATTCTACCACAACCTCTGTTATCAATATATCACTCATATCATCAGATAAACTTTAGAATTAACAGAGCTTGACAAATAAGCTATTTTCAGGCAATCATACATTTCAGCTACTTGCTGTGTGTAAGCAGCCCACAGCTAAACAGAACTGAGCTGCTGTGGGCAGTAAAACACAGGACTAACGCAGAAGAAAAGGATTTACTTTGTTATATTGCAAAGGATACACCTGGCAAGGTCAAATTTTAGGAAAAACACACACACACACGATGTGTCCTACAGGGACTTCACCTTTTGAGGCCCGGCAGATGTATTGGTGTTCCAAGCCCAAAACTGACCCTGGGCTCCTGTTCAGCCCCTGGACTGCGGTATTCAGCAACTCATCAGTTAAAGCCACGTAGCAGAGGTCTGCTTCCTCAATGGTGAGCTCTAGCTAGCTAGGAATGTGAAACAAAAAGCAGTTTCAACTGCATTGCACTGGTGGATCTTAAAGGAATACCTTCCATCCAGACCACCACCCGCCATGGCAACGTTTAAGGGACCAAGCTCTCCGCAAAACTCACGGCTTGAATTTCTGGCTACTTCTGCACATGTGGTTTTGGGGATGGTACTGCTAAAGCCATCTCTGTTCAGGTTCTCCTAGGCTTTCAAAAAGCTCCTCAGTTCATACTTTGAGCAACACACACCAGAGCACTCTGAACCACTCTAGCTGCTGATGGAGTCCAAGGCACAAGCTGCTGTGGGCTGGACTTAGGTAAAATTTGAAGAGACACAATTTAGGATTAAAGACTTTCTACTTCTGTTGTAACCTGCAGAACAGTTTCACACTCAGACTAATCCAGAAGACTAAACCAGGTATTCCAGCAAGGATCCTGGATACAAGACTATGGGTTTCCAAGAAAAGAAAGGATCTAGTGGACAAGATCACAGTGACAGTCCAGATTTTTTGAAGACACAGGACCACTGTATTGCATCTCTGTAACTGCTGAAGAAGGTGACTCTGCTAGAAGGATTTTTCTTGGCAGTTGCTGCACGTGGAATAGGCAATATTGGTGCTGGCATGAAGGCATTTTGTAGAGGACCTTCCGGCAGCCACAGAGCTGTTGCACCATCTAGCAGCAAGCAGCTGCAGGAAAAACCTTCCAGAAAACCCACAAATTCATTTACTTTCACCCACTGCGGGAAATTTTCTGTAGCTTTATAAACAGAGATACACCTGTCTTTGCTGTGCCAGACAGTGCCACTGTCCAACAGTTTTCTCAAGAGGTTTTTGATATCGGATGTACCTGTAAGAAGTTTTCCCAAGCAGGTATCAGTCTGGATCCACTTTATGGAGTTGTGGAGGGAATTCCAAATACTGCTTTTATTTTTTTTTCCTCAACTAAGGTGTCAGCTTTTTGTTTTGTTTTCTTTTCCCCTCAAGTTATATGCTTCAAGGAAATCAATTATAATTTTCCAGCTTATTCTTAAATTCAGTTTGCCTAGGTCTTTTGTTATGTCCTTTGAGGGCCTTAGTTCCAATTAAACATCTTAAACAACAAAAATGGCAATACTTTGAAATCTCATGAACTATGCAGTGACTTTTGGGAAAACTATGTCAGTGAAACTAATGCCGTTAATTTAAATCTGTAGCGTCCAAATGGTGTACTAGAAGTCACAGATTAGTACCTGACACACCTAACTTTACTTGCTGAAACGCATGTCTGGCTTTGACAACTGCAAAATTCTAGCTTCTTAGAAATTAGCTCTCATTATCATCTTCTTTCTTTCCTTTAACAACTGCTAACTCACCTTCAACAGGGAAATGTCTTTACTTGAACTCTCGTGATTCTTTCTGTATTCATTGACAGCAAGAAAAAAAAAATATTAAGTTGTTGCTTAGACTGATGTTATTTTCTGTGATATATGTTTTTATTCACTATAATTTCTCACACAATCTATTGTTTATCAAAAATTCACCAGGAAGTTTTGTCTGAAAACACATTGTTTATAGACAAATATATTTGTTTAATTTCCAGAACACAGAGCTCAGTCTAAGCCTGCTCAGGTTCCAACAAAGTACTTCATTGCCTTTAAGCATGCTCAGATGATTAGCACAAGATTTAGCAAACATTCCAACATTTTATGTTTGTATCCCTCAAAACCAGGAATTTTCTCAAGTTCTTTGGAAATAAAATAATTCTAGTGATTCATGAATACTAACGGATAGCTTGCTAGCTCTGAGCAAAAGCAAAACAAAATGTATTCTATTAGCTTGAAACGCTTTTTTATTAGAGACCGTCTTTCTTTATAGATCTGTAAGGAAGATCAAAATGGGATTTTGCCGCAGTTTTTCTGTGGGAAAAACAACTTTGTACATGTGTTAAACAGAACTAAGGTGTGGCAGCAGAGGTTGATACTGCTATATACTCCAACCCTAAAACACAGGCAAAATTAAAAATAAAATAAAATTAAAAAAATAATAAAAAAACACCAAAAAAAAAAAAGAAAAAAACCCCACCAAACTTAACAGCTGGCAAGAGAAACTTTAAATTCCAATGCAATGCACATCTAAATATTCACAGGTAACTTGGGGCGTATTGTGCCAGACATTTTCTCAAGAAACAACATGTCTTCTGTGTGTGTATTATGTAAAACGTGCACAGGTAGTATAGAAGAATATAAATAGTTATACATAAAGGTCGCTCGTGTATCTTTAAACTAGGACATTTCAGTTGAGGTAAAAAATATCAGACCACAAAGGAGGGGAAAGGCAATGTGGAAAAATGAATCACGTTTTACTTTCCTCTATAATTATAATGTATATACAAAAGTCACACAATTCTCTTTGACACCACCAATTGCCACAAGCAGAATGTCTGGAAAACAACACGCTTTTAATATGCGTAACATAACAACACAATCCTTTTGACCGCAAAATTTGCAACAAAAATAATTCTAAAAAAGCAGCATACGTGTAAACCATTTGAAAGTGTTAACAAGGTATAGCACAGTATTTCCAGTCTCTGTTATTAAATATAACCAGAAAGAAACAGTAAAAATTAACCTAAAGCTTAACAGCTTATGTAAGAATGCTTTACTAAAAAAAAAATGTTACTGAGGTTATTGAACTGTACAATTAAACCCCTCCCACTAAATACTTTTCAGAGTCATTTCCATCTAAAGCTTATTCAGCAAACCAAAATGCCAATGCATTTCTTCAATTTCCACTTCTTTGAACCTGTTAATGTATGAATAAAAAAAGATTTATTTGTGTTATTAGCCACATATAACCCTCTTGTCTAAAAAGAAGCTTTAAATACAAAATTTCTGAGATACACAGGAACCTACAAAATATCTAAAAGATCATTTTGATTTTCCTCTGCAAGCTATGTTTGATTTACATCAATTAGATCTTTCACATAAGGTATCATATAACAGGAAGGCTAATAACCCAGAAATAACCTCATTAAAAAAGACAGCATATCGGTCTAAGCAGAATGAACTCTAAGCAGAAAAATTAGTGACCTGGAAAGTAGCAGGAAGAGGTAATAGCAATACAGAGAAAAAATACATTCCCATTAGCTAGTCAAAAGTAGAAATCACCAGCAATAAAGTAAAAATACAATAGAAGCATAAGGAGAACATTTAAAAAATATTTTTATCTTTTGAAATTCCGTAACATAAAACATATTTCCCCAAACTAAGATGCTGTCTAAAATTATGTTATTACTATGAGTTAGTCTGTGTTTTTTTCAGGTGCTTAAAACAGTCCTTGGCAGAATATTATTAGCAAGTCTAATACATTAATATTAAATTATCAGTGTATGATTCCAGTGTCTATGGATTCATCTTTTTTAAGATTAATGGTTAATAATGGCAACTCAAGTTAGATTTACATAGCTACCCCATGTCTAATGTTAGCTGCTTAGATTCAAAGTCTAGCGAAACCTATTAAAATAATTCTTATTAGCATATTGACAATATTTTCAGAAAGCACCCTTTTTTTAGTTATGAGAAACAGTTTCAATACAAACACACTTTCTCTTAATTTTTTGTTAAATACTTCCTTAGATACGCAGCTCCTCTTAACTAATCCAGATCAAATTTGCCAGTGTAATGAGAACGAAAAGTACTTAAATCACCATTGGATCATAAAGTTTATCCTGTTTATCTTGTTATTATTTGGCAAACTCCCTATAGTTTACTTGAATTTCCAAAGCAAGTTAACTCAAATCAAACTAAGGGGTACCGCACACAGGACAGATTTAAGTGATTTTCTCTGATTTTCATAGAACCATAGAACGGTTTGGGTTGGAAGGGACCTTAAAGATCACCTAGTTCCAACCCCCCTGCCATGGGCAGGGACACCTTCCACTAGAGCAGGTTGCTCAGAGCCCCGTCCCGCCTGGCCTTGAACGCTTCCAGGGAGGGGGCATCCACAGGTTCTCTCAGCAGCCTGTGCCAGTGTCTCACCGCCCTCACAGTGAGAATTCCTTCCTTACATCTCATCGAAATCTACCCTCTTTCAGTTTAAAGCCACTACCCCTTGTCCTATCACTACATGTTCTTGTAAAAAGTCCCTCCCCAGCTTTCCTGCAGGCTCCCTTTAGGTACTGGAAGGCTGCTATAAGGTCTTTCCAGAGCCTTCTCTTCTCCAGGCTGACCTCCCCCCGCAAACTCTCTCAGCCTGCTAAATGTTCAGTTTAATACATTCAAAGCCTGATGGGGGGGGGGGAAGCACACATGAAATCTTAATTATAGACAAATCTCCATGGTTTTTTTTTATTTTACTTCGTAAGTTTAATGCAGGAAAAAACTGTTTTTCCACCAAATTACCCCCTTTTTAGATACTCACCTTTGGATCAATGATTCAGCTGCACAACAGACTTAATTAAGCCATTTGGAATATTTTACTCCCCACGTCTGTAGACTGTTGTAGACCATGATTGCTTATTTTTAGTTCATTGCCTTCAGAACTACAGCAATCTTGTTTCTACTATGGCCATGTTTCCAGCAGCTGCTGCCATCACCAAGGGTAAAGGATTCAGCTGATGCAAGAACTATGATAAAACCGAAAACCTCTTCAAGCTTGTCGAGTCAGGTTTAGTCATATCTAGTCCAGAACGAGTGACTCTGGTCTTGTGTTTTTCCATCCTTTCTCTGCAATATACCTACAAAATATATACCAGAAGAACATGAGGAAGACAGACAGAGGACTGCGGGGCAGAAAACTCACCAGCTGAGGACAAGAAAAACACTGATGACTTTTTTTCTCTCTTCTGCTTCATTTCCCAAAGCCAAACAGATAACTACGGAACATTGCTAACTCTGATGGCCTTTCCAGTTTCAGATACCTGGGAGAAAAGAGGGTGCCACCTTCTACAATAGACTTGTCTGAAAGTGCGGTAAGAAGCTGGGAATTCATTGTGCGCTAGCTTACTTTTAAGCATCGCCGTTCCCCAGTCCTGTTCCTTCTCTTTCCCCAAGGTTGATTTCTCCATCTCTCTGATAGGAGAGGCTAGCCCACAGAATATGTGGCTAAAGAGAATTTGAAAATGCACTAGTAAGCAATAATATAAACAGTATCATAATCTGAAACAAGCATATTTACAGTCAAAGAAAATAACTAATTTTGGGGTAACTGATATTTCTCCTGCTCTACCCAGTTTTCATGTCTTTTCTGAAAACAGCCCATCTCAGCCTCCTCTTAAAGAAAGGAAGGGAAAGTTGGAAAGTTTCATCTTCCTTATAGTTAAATAAGCTTTCTAGCTAAGCTTTTTCACCACAGGTTTAACCTGCTTATAAGAAATACAGCTTTATTTAGCTCTGGGCTGCTCCTGAGACCATTACACCACATCAGTGGTCAAAGACTTTTCTCTTAAATGTTATGATATCTCCTTTTGTTTTCTTCTATTACATATAAAGGCCACACAGCAACATGTTACAGTGCACCAAAACACCAAAAAGGCTACATAGCAAACAATTTTTTGAATGAAACAATAGGAAAATGTAAACTGAAGACAGTCCTAGCTCCTATACTGTTACTTATACCTTTAATGCTTTTCAGAACCCATTTTGCTATTATCTGCTTACAAGACTCGGGATCAGTGAGTGCTCCATTCAGCAAATACTGTACAAATACTCACTAAAATAAATTCCAGTGCACATATCTTAAAATCTGTAGAAAGGAAAAGGAAGATAGGCACCAAGAAGAGAGATACTCTGCCAAAGGCACACTGTATGTGAACGGATAAGCAGGAACACAAGTTACATACCTCCACTCTCATATGGGCCACCTCCAACGGCAACGGCCATTGCCACAAATGCTGCTTGCAGGGACAACTATCATTCTCTTGAAGTAAACTTGCATACGTATCATTGAGGATTTTATTAGGGCTACACAATAAGACATATCAGAAGGCATGGTTTTAAAAATTTATATTTATAATGTTATAAAAGCCAGTATTGCTAAAGGTAAAGCATCCTCAGCCTTTGAATGTTGACGTTTCTAAAAAAAAAAAAAGCACGTCAGGCATGGGCATATTACAAAACAATGATCCTCTCCAAGGATCAAAAAGCAGAGTAACATGGCAAATTTCTTCCTCCTAAAATCAAAGTAAACTCCTAACCACTGGTTTCAGAGGCATCTGTGAGAAATCTTCTGGCAGATTTTCTCAGGCATCATCAAAAGTTAATGGGAGATGGGCACTTAATTCCCCTTTATGACTTTCAAAAAAAGATGTGGCCAGCTACTTTTAATTTATTAGGGAGCAGATTTGCAAAGACTCTTTTATTACAGAAGCAGTAAGGGGAGCTATTTTTCCATAAAATATATGTAAATATGATTTATGAAAGACACAAATATTACTGAAGTGAGGGATAAATTGTTTCAAAACTTTATGTTCATAAAAGCTAGGTAAAAGTACATATTGCTTCAATATTTTTTCTTCATTCATATGTTGGTATCTCTCCGGGGTAACTAGAAGATGTATTCTCTGTATTCTGCTCACCTTATACTTCTAAGTACAGTATCTTTACTGAAGGCATCTGCTATGAAATTCCTAAAGGAAACAAAGCTGGAACACATACTGTTGTAGAGTTACTGATCAGGCTGCTGCTTAAAGAAAAAAGTACTACCACTGGAATTAAAATTTGCAAACCTTAAAGGAGACTTTACTTCAGAAAACACAGCGATAGCCATAGAAGTATCATATGTAATAGTTTTCTGAAAGATTTATTCTTTTGTTAAATAAGATGCTTTCTAGGAATAACATTGCAGAAATAAATGTAATTTAGAATCTGTTAAGTGTAAAACAATTTACTTGAAACAGTCCTTTTCCAGTCGTCTTTTTTTTCCTCTAGACTGACATGAAAGGAAACAGATTAAATCTTACTATTAACATCAAATAGTCCACAGGAGGAGACATTTGAAAAAGAGAAGAATGCCTTTCTGTCCCTGCAAATTATAGTCAGTGGTGTCAAAAATGAACTTTCTGACAGCTCTTGGTATCAGCAAGGGACAAGACTGAGCATCTGAGTTCAGATATTCCAAGGGATTTCAGTTAAGTATCTAATACCTTTGAAAGTCTCATTTTAACATCTTGGTCAAAGCTTATCATAAAAACCTCTTGAACTCATCACAGCTCCGTTCAATTAAATCAGCCATTTATACTTCTAATAGTGATTAGAAGGAAAGCAGACACAAAGCTCCTTCATCAACAAGTCGGCTTATATCTACTCGGCTTTATTCTATGATTCTTGTAGCAGAGGTCCCAAGAATCAACCAAGGGTGTTCACATTAGTAAGAATTCAACATACGAAAACCAGCTGATAGCATTTTGTTTCAAAAAGGCTCTGCTAAACAATAAAATGCTAGTCTTGCGAAGTGCTGGAGGCAACTTGATAGGTTTTGTACTGTAAATTAGTAACCTACAGTATCAGAGTTTGAGTCACACTAAAAAGCATTACTCTAAAATCCAAAAAAAGTTCATGACTATCTTGAAACTGAAAGTCTTTCAATATACGAACAGTAGCTGGGAAGTATTAAAAACAAGGAAAGAATTCCCAATAAACCAGAAATGAAGCACGTTCCTGAAAGCCTTTCCTCAGTGGGCTAGCATTACACAGCTGAAAACTCGGGCATTCTGCTGGGTTTTCAAAATGACTGCGAAGGCCAAGGATCCAAACAAAGTGGCCATTAGAGGAATGTGCCAACTAAAGACGAAGATGTCAGAACTTTGGGTGAAAAAGTTCAAACCTTTGGTTAAAAGGTCACTGAAATGGTTAATCATGCTGACCTAGCAAACAGGAAGAAAATTAAGGTATATTCTACTTAGACATGGTATGTGATCCAGTACAGCCTATAAGAAAGAACATATGAGACTAAATACACATAAATATTTGAAAACAACATAGATCTGACACAGCTCTCCGGTATCAGTTTGGCCATGGCTAGTTTTTAGAAAAATGCCTTTGGTCATTAGAAGTAGCATGTTTCACTACTAAATGAGAAAAAACAAAGGCTACAACTGTAATGTGTTACTGTCTGCTAGGTTTTTCTTGGGGTTCAGTTTTCATGAAGTTCTCTGTTTTCCTGAAATCAGGCTTTTTAGATCATTCTCCACCTTCTGGAATCCTCATATTTCTTTTTAAATATCAAATCAAAACAGTACATATTCTTCAAGAGCAGAGGAACCATCTTTGGTTAAAGTCGGCTTTGCATCTTATTCTTATAAATACTGTTGTGGCAACTGATACTAACGGCTCATAAAAAAAAAAAATAAAGTATTAGTTAGGGCAGATGCAGCTCTGCCTTTACTGAGGGCCATGCTGCTGCAATTGCATTTTATGACTTGCATGCATCTCGGAGCTGACCAGGGAGCCAACAGTAAAGCCATTTCCCTCCTTTGCTGAAGATATAACATGCAGAAAGATCACATTTCTGGAGCACAGAAGTAATGCAAAAGACACAGGTAAGAATCATTCTGGACACCAGAAACAATAAGGGTGAAAAGGGCACACTGCAACATGGCCAGTAAAAATTAAGCAAAATGATTTACATACTCTGCAGATGATCTAGTTCATTTACCAAACTGGGAGGAGATGAAAATAATGTAAACCAAAATCTCCTTTCTACAGCATCAGAGAAAACACTCTGCAGAGCACGCAGACCAAAACATGGCACTATCCAAGTGTCCTGGTTTCGGCTGGGATAGAGTTAATTGTCTTCCTAGCAGCTGGGACAGCGCTGTGTTTTCAGTTCAGTATGAGAAGAATGTTGATAACACCCTGATGTTTTCAGCTGTTGCTCAGTCGTGT
>JAVKLA010000088.1:31496492-31513689 GCA_034782735.1 Sagittarius serpentarius
CCACTGGGTGGGGGGGGAGCGAGTGAGCGGCTGCGTGGTGCTGTGTTGCTGGCTGGGGTTAAACCACGACACCAAGGAAGATCAGAGGCTCTTGACTGCCACCTGCGCAGCTTTTGCAAAAGGTGGACTAGAGATCTCAGCATACGCAAGATTATCAGTTTATAAAGAGTATACTAGGATTAAAAAAAAAAATACCCAAGAGGAGACATAGAATAAATCCTTTTTCTGGATAAACAGAAGACTCCACAATGGTTAGCTGAATGACCAACAAACCTCCACAGTCAGATTTTAACTTGAGAACTTAATATGTGCTGGCCACCCTCAGGCCCTCACATTCACGTTGTATGAGCTCTGAAATAATGAAACTGCAATGAACACTTTTGAAAAGCCAGTTAAAAATTCACAGTAGAAATTTGCAGTAGAAATTTTAAATTGTCCAGTAAAGTAAATGAGAATATGGCCATTACTTTTCTAGCCAGCACTATGCTTTCACAAGAATTTATTTTGCAGAAGACTATATGAGACTGTTCTCTGCGTCTGCCATATAAAGTAACTGCTGTATGTTTACATGATAAAGAATGTGCTGCATCTCTAATAAAAAGCACTATGTGCTGTAGTAGCCCCATTAATCCCCCATCACAGTCTGACATAAAACTGTAAAGCCTGGAGTCCTAATCCAAGGCTCAGTGAAACCAGAGTCTGTCCTCTCGTTTCAGAAACCCCACGGAGGGGAGCGCTGCCTTGGCGGAGGGCGGGCAGAGTTGCGCTCGCCCCAAGTGGGAGCCAGCATTCGGCGGCTGCATTAGGCTGAGGATGTAGGGAGGGCAGCGTGCCCCTGGTTAAATACTTGTGCATTAAGGCAACACGTATTTGAGCGCAACAGCTGAGCTTTTGCCCCCAGAGTGTTTTTCCACGTGTATTCTATTGTGTAAAATAAAACTTGCTTACCAGCCTGAGGTGTTCACGTCCACTGTTTATATAGCAAAACAGTTCCTTCAAACACAGGCAAGAGTTTGCATTAAAAAAAAAAAAAAAAAAAAAAAAAAAAAAAAAAGCTTTGCTGAGTGATGACGGTAGATGATTGAGCACTTTCTACCTATGACCTGTTACGTCTAAAGAAGATTTAAGAATATTTTTCTCACAATTGGTCAATGAGATATTTGGAATATAGAGGAGGGGAAGAAGAAGGGGTGAAATGGCAACTGGCTAGTATGTCAGACACGACAGTCAAATGTTACCAGAACTCAATCCTGGAGAAATATGGACTTCACAGTAAAGGTTGCTTAAAACAAAAGCCCATTTATCTGAATACTGAAGACATTTAATCAATTTACATGAAGGATTTCAAAATTAGTCAGACTGTAATGAACTATGAAATACTGATTAATGAATTTTTGCAATGTTTGATTAGAAACTTAACATGTATGCTAGCACATTTTGCCATCACAGCATTTATAAGCTAATATTTGTTTCTTGAAATTACCAGAGTATAAAAAGTCTCTGGATTATGGGGCTGAGCATGTTTACTATTAACCAAGCATTTTATTTCCAAAGTTTGTTATAAGAGTTTTTAACTTACTAAAATCTCTTGTTAAATTGAATAAATAACAAAAGGATACTTTCATATTTGCCTATCCTACCTCATTTCTTGTGCTACCTTCTTTACTACAACCTCTTAGATCTTTCTGGCAATGCATTAAGCAACCTGAGTAACATCTGTCATTTAGGACCCATTTTCTCTTCTCCTACCCAGATTAAGAAACAAGTCAAGTTACGTTTAATACCCGATGTATGGTAAGTTTACAGTTATGCAGAAATGCAGGTCATTGGCCAGAAATTTTACTGCCTAAAGAGCAACCAAGGAAAAATGGGCCAGTGGTATGCACCATAGTTAGTGGGAATTTTACAACTGATTTCATAGGGAGCCAAGCACAAACAAGAAGTATCAAAATAAATGCAGCTCGAGGCCATTTAAGATTACAGCCAAAATAAAGTTTCAGTCAGGTCTCATTAAAATACCCAGCTTTCATATCTGCAGTGCCAAGCACACACGTAGTTAGGAAACACATACATTTAGATATTTATAACTACACATATGAAGAAGTGAGTTGTATGCAAAACAGACACTTACATGAAAATTAAAAAGTTACTTCTACATATTTGTCTGTATTATTGTTATTATCTCTTCTCTGATACCAATTAATGAGCTATACTGACATCACCTTTTACCATTACACAGCAAGTCATCATTAAGGAGGAGACACAGATAGTCCTTGCCTTACTGTCATTTTTTGGCTAATTAGCTGAAATGGTCAGTTGTGGGACTCCTAAACCCTAAGGAGTGAGACTTTGAGTAAGTTCTAGATATTGGTTAAGTCCCTAATTTTTAAACCATAGATACTTCTGAAGAGACATTAAGCACTCATCCACCAGTTGTCATTTTTCAGTTGACATTATTATATCACCTTAAAGTTTACTCTCAATAGACATTTCTTTTACTTGAATCAAAGGTATCAGACATCAGGTAAATTAGGTTCTGAGCCTTTCTTAATTTTATTTTTTCTTATACTTTTTTAGGATAGTCATAATCTTGTTAATTAGAGCCTCATAATCTGAGAAAGTTAAAACAAGAAAAAAGCCTTCCTTTCATGACAATAATATTCTAACTAAAAATTATAATTGGTAACAAATTTAGCAAACCTAGAAATAGATCACATATTTTATGAGGTCATCAACAAGTGTAACAGAGTGTCAGTGAATGATTTTTATAAAGTATTAGTATGACAATCTTGTTTTGTAATTGGCTAGCTGTAGCTTCTTTTTATTGCATGTAAAATGAAGAGATCCTTTCATCCACAGTGAAAAATGGAAAATCATTCAGTTTGGGGTTTGTGGTTGCTAGTAGCAACAACTACTGGAATATTGCCATCTGGCCTCTTGTTTTAAATGATATTTGAATAATCAATTTAATAATGGATAGAGTACATACTTAAAGAAATAATCATTTGTCATATCTTAAGAAAACTTTAGTATAAAAAAAATCCACTGTATGAATTAATGCAGAGCACATAGGCATCTAAAGAGATGAGGCAATTTTTATTTTCCATACTATTGCCCCAAAACCTTAAGCTTACAAGGTTTTAGGTGATCGCATCAAACATTTAATAATCAGGAAGAATACTAAGAGCGATTGGTTTGTTACAGGCATTCAAATCCAGTAGCCACCTACTAGAGATTAAACCATATAAAAACATGACATTCTGAACACGCTTGGAAGTCCTATGGTACCCACAATAAAAGGAATAAAATTAAACACAGCAGAGAAAATACCTGAAATAGGTAAAATATTCATGCTACTATTGCTACTTTGCACAGGATAAAATGAGAGTTCAGAACATGGGAAGTCCAAAGTTACAAATGTTTCCTTCATTTCTAAGATGTATATATAGCTGGCAAAGTGTTCCCACACGCTGAGGTGAGACCAGCAACAGGAAGTGTTGATTCTGTCCTGGAGACGTCGGACTTTTACAAAGGCATTTAATTCTAAATTTGCATAAAAGACTGCCATCACAGGAGAAATAAATAGGAATCAGATGCTTGACCATGGCAAATTAGGAAACCACACCCACTGCGGAATAAGCAAGATGCAAGATAAACCTTAATCACAGTCTTCACCAATGTTGGTTTTGAGTGAAACTGAAAGTAACTGTTTTCAACTAACCTTGAATGAAGTTCACCTCTCTGCTGATAAACGGTGGTCTTGAAAAGCTTCACCCTTGAGTTGTGCATTTAGTGTAATCAATGCAGTTCATGCATTGTAGCACTTCAATAGCAGTTTTGAGATTGGCTCTATTTACAACATCTCTTTAGGAAAGAAGATGTTTCGAGCCAGGATTGCATCTCGACTACCACCTTCCTTTCCCAAGTTACACAAACTTCCAGGTACAAATACAAAAAACGCCTAGGTACGATATGCAGTATGGGGTTTGGTCCATTTTCCATAGTCTGTGGCTAACAAGTAAAACAGACTTTACCTTACTCGACAGCTGCCAACAATATCATCATTCCAACTTTATACGATTTATTCTTATTGGTAATCTGCCAGCTGGAGTAGAGAGAGCAACATGCACTGCCAATTAAGTGACTTGATCTGAGACAGACTCTGGACTCCAGGCAGGACTGCACATGCAGGCCGGGCTCCAGTGACTGGCAGGTGTCATTTATAATTTCCATTACTTGTGGGCTTATTATGACTTTTCCCCACAAACGGCAAGTACATTTTGAAAATGAATGCTGCCAACATTATAACAAATGTATCGATACAATTTGAGCCACTGAATGGTGACAGATATTTTTAAATAAAATGAAAATATAGAAGTGCCAGGTGGTTAAAAGATAATATAAGCTCTATACATGAGCTTTTTAGCTTGGTCTGGTAGGCCTGCCAGTTGCAGTTTCACAGGAAGTGAATCACAAGGGAAAGCTGGTAGGAGAGGATTGTCTAAGCCTTTACTTCAATACTTATTGCTGTTTGCAGCAGTTTCTTGTGACCATTTATCTCTGGCATTTATAAAACACTAATCCCCATGGAAATGCCTTGTATACATCCCAAGCAAAAAAAGAAAGTCTCTGGCTCCTTTATCTGGTCTTTTATCTCAGAAGCAATATCTGTAGGTGGCTTTTCCGTGCAATATACTATTTTAATATATGCTTTCCCCAAGAACTAAACAGATTTTTAAGACCTCTGAATATGGAAAAGGACAGACTTAATTAATTTCCCCCAAAATGCTTTTCTATCATGAGAGTAAAAGAAGAGCTAATAATGGTCTTTCAGTGATCAAAAGGAGAAATTTTCAACCAGGAAACATATAAGAGAAACCACTATGCCAAGGAACCTGAGAAAAAAGTCCTTTGCTCACCCAGACAAGTTTGCAGCATATAAATCAATAAGCTCCCAGGAAAAACAGCCACTAACTCTCAAACTTAACTCATCTAATATACTACTGAATTAAACAGTTTTTCAACTTAGGAAGGTGGGGTGTCATGACAATTTTCAGAGAAGTCCACTGCAGGAATAATACAGTTTAGGTAAAAAAAAAAAAAAGAAAAGAAAAGAAAAATCAACAGGTAGCCAACAAAAAAGCGTATTATTTCTAGGATATAATCTCCAGCTTATATCTGGGCTGGGAAGATAAATGAAAGCTCACAGACTGGGCTGCTGTAGAGCCAGGAATCTAGAACTGCCTAACTCCAAGGTTTCTAATCCCTCAGCCACCTGGGTCTTGTTTTCAAGGTCGGTAGCTCTGCCACATGCATTGTTTTGTGTCCCAAGAGAAGGCACATCGTAGAACGGCATTCTTTCTAAAAGAGCAGGGAGCCTTTCTGCTCACCAGATAGGACAGATATCAATCAGAATAAAATCAAACACTAAACAAGATAAATCTTCAAAAGGGAGGAATGAGCTTTCTCTGCACGACTCCAGTACTTACGCTCTTTGTGAGTCAGGCTGAGGTCTAGCAATGAACAATGCTGTGACTGGTTCTACCAGGCAGAGCAGTGACGAGGTCTGCTCTGAAACATGACTGCTGCAAGCTTCCAGTACTAGTCACATATGTTAGACATCAAGCCTAGAGAGGCTTATTAGGCAGTTTACTTGCACCACTTAAGTAAGTAGGAGCATTGTCAAGCCTTCTCTTTAAGAACACCACTTTTAATCTTTGATTTAACAAGGTAGTGAAATAGCATGAATGAAGCACTACCCGCTTGTTAAGAAATTCGTTTTTCTCTCCTATTACTATAGCTCATATCTTTTGGTGGTTAACATTTAAGAAGGTATTCAAAAAGAATTTCTGTAAGGGTGTATCTTCACAAAGCCCCTTCGTAGACAAAGCACCCTGAAGAAAAAATATTTTTTTTTTCATTTTAGGAAGACAAGAGGCATAACACTACATCAGAAAGTAAAGCTGTCCTTACTCTGACAATCATAAAGTTAGCAAGCCAGATGTTGCTTTCACCTCCACCTAGTGCAATCTATTTCTAGCTCATCTAATAAAACCACAATTGGAATTGTGGCTCAGAAAGTGCTGGGAAAATATAAAAACAGAAAGCAGATGTGAAAGGAGAGTTATATGTATATGGACATAGCAGTAAAATTGATTTCGTAAGTATTCTTTTGAGCTACATGCTTATCATGCTGTTTTAAGCTGTGTACCATTCTGAATAATTTTTTGTTCCAAAAATTCATCCACACACAGCTCACCAAAAACATGCTCTTCCAAAAATGTTCTGAAGTTCTTTCTCTAAAGCTAACAGACCAGATAGTTTTCACCAGAGAGAACTTAACTGAAATCTTCAGAGAACTAATGGAATGTGAGATAAAGTAGGAGTACCACTGAAATCATCATGCATGTGAAGGTATTTACGTGCTAAACCGTAGTAAGTATAGAGAGTCATTCACAAAAAGTAAAGTTCTTGATATTGCTTGCAACATATGTCCTCAAAGATGAGGACCTGTGAGCTAACCCTGCGTAGCTGACCAGCACCCCGTGATGACTCCTTGCATAGTACCTACTGTTAAGAAGAGGATCCACAAAAGTCAGCCTGCTTAACGGAGGGGTGCTCTACACGGCAAATACAAAATGTTGCAGAAAAGCGGTAGTGATACTGACATTTTGTCCAGTTAGGTATGCTGTGAAACTGTCCGCTAGCTTGATTTTAGTTTTCACACTTTCAAATGAGTAAGTTCTGAAACCTCCAAATCATCAGAGCTGGTCCATGTGATACCATCATGTAGGTCATGGCTGTGCATATTCCATGAATCAAAAATGCAAATATAGACTATATATTTAGACTTTTTTTTTTTTTAACACCCATGTCATTTTGTTAACTTGAACGACAAACTTTACTAAAAGTTTGCTTTTCAATCTAGAAATTTGCTCAGCATATTTCCTGGTGCATATTCAAATAGTCTAGGGACGTTGTTACAGAGTAAAGGGCTTTGCATGGCAAACACTGAGTGACTCAGATTTTTCAAAGGGAATCTGGAAAACATCCCATGTAACGCATCTGCTCATCTAACAAAATTCTGAAGCTAAGGTTTCTGAAGTAGGAGGAAAATATAATTACGTACTTGGCATCAATATGAACTATACCACATTCATTTTCTTCTGTGAAAAAGCAGAGGGAGATGTGACCCTTCTGATTCTCCCACACGATTCTACTAAACTACAAAATATATGGCTTATTCTAATAAGACAAGATACATAAAACTCTATGTGAGCTGTTGCCGATCCAGAGAGCATGCTGCTTATGTTTGAAAAGTGGGACATAAGTACACAGAATGAAGATTCATGGGAAACAGGCCTGAATAAACTGTGTGAAAGTGGGAATGCAGATAGGGTGATGTGATTAGGGAATGTAGACTGCTAGCCAAAGAGAAGGTTGGGAGTTTCAAAAAAACAGGTGAGGAAGGTTCACAGAGTGTCACTTTTGGACTAATCACTAAGGAGTCTGTGGCTTTCTGCAACAGTCCTGTGGGCTTGTCTTGACACACCTTGATAGCACGTTTCAACTCCGTGGGAAACCAGTGATGGACATACATGGACTTCTCCTGGCAAGTATACTCAGTAACTTCTTTCTAGAATGCAAGGAGCTAGAAGGAAAACAAGGACCAAACTCACAGGAAGCATTTTTACTCCCTTCAGTGGAGATGGACAATATTTTGGGGCATGAAGGCCATTTGCTCAGGTTCTCCTTTGTTCATCGCAACATTCTTCTGCTTTACATCATGTAAAAAAAATTAAAATTCACCATTATTAACATACCATGCCCTCTTTTTCAGACACAAAGTCTGACCAAGCTGCTCTACGCATCCTGCAACGCGATAGCTTGTGACAAAGAGAACAATCTGATGGTTTTCTTCACAGTTTACTATCCAAGGACTGCAAACAGTATGTATACAATGTTCTGTGGATGGGCAGCAAAGCAGAATGCTGTGTGATTACGCTGTTCTGACAACTGTACTGTGATCAGACTGAACCCTGGGCAGAAGCAAGAGAGGATGCTCACCCTGCCCTTGAAGCGGCTGAGCGTTCAGCCCCCCAGGCCCCCGGGAGCAGTGGGCAGAGCAGGGGCAGAGTTTGCAGCAGAAGCCAGACTGGAGGTTTCCAAAGAAAAGAAGGGGTCTGTCAGCAGCGTGGAGCAGATCCAAGCCTTGGAGCTGAGGCAGAAAGAAATTTTCAAGGAATCAAAGAGGACTGTGTGAAGTTTGTTTTAACCCAGACGCCACTAAGCCCATGGACTGAAAAGCAATATAGGAGAATAGGACCATCTCTTTCCCAGTCTCTGGCAGGCAGGAATAATCTATTTTAATCCCACTTTGCAGGGGTGTTCCCTCATTCAGCAATTCTGTTTGTGCCTTGCTACAGAGTTATTTTGTTTTACTTTATTATTAGTGTATTTTGATTAATATAACTTTAAAAATGGGAAGTATTTTGGCTAGCTGTTTTCAAAGGAAGGGGGAGAGGCAGATCCACCTCATACTGGTTCCTCTGATAAAAGAAGGTAATAAAATACAGCAGCTGGATCCATGTTTCAGCTATCCTAGTAAGACAGTGAAAGTACAGAACGTGTAGCAATACACATCAGATTTCCACTGCGCATCTCCCAGAATAATGGGTCCAACATCTGCCATGAAGCAGCAGTGTTTTAAGTCTGTCATGAACTGAAGTCCACATAACAGGTGTTGAAATTACGGTAACAAAAAATATTGCTTCGGGGGGTGACTCAGGTAAGTTTGGCACTTTAGAACAGAAGCGTATATTCAGAAGTGCAGAGGCAGAACAATGCACACCCAGACAATACCCTGTCCATGCCAGTATCACTGGTCTAGTAGTCTTCTGTCTAGGTATTTTTCATAGAAAAAGCAATGTATATTTGGGAAGCACTAAGAAACTTAGCTACCTTTCTTTCAATTCCTTTACTTGCTAAATGAGTCACTCAGTGAATGTGATGCAGGGTGATGAAGGAAAATCTACTACGCTGCAGGTACATATTTTTTTAAGGTATTAGAATAACCAGAAGTCTCTGACAAATGAATACTTTCTTCCTACAATAATCACTATCCAAAATGATGGATGATGATTTCCAAGAAACTGTAAACATTAGGGCTTGATTTTTAGAAGTAGCAGAAGTCTAGGGCACATGAAAGATGGCTGAATTTGAGTATTAAGGATCAGGTAGTCTATCAATAAATAGTAGAATTAAGAGAAGCTTTAATGTTTTATGTATGCATACAAGTACCTTGTAGGGAAAGTACAACAAAAAAATCACTGATCGATACACTAATAGAAGCCACAATGAGGAAATGAGAAATATACTGCAGATAGAATTAGTACCTATTTGTATCCTAAATGCAATATGCAGAATACTTTTATAAGAAAAGTATTATGACACAGTAATTTGGCCATGAGAGGGTAATTGACTTAAGATATTCTGATAAAGATCGATTGCTAAGGTTTGGAGTTATGACACCAACAAAGTTACAATGACATTAGCACAAAGAGAGAGACACAAATCCATTATAAAGATACAATCAAATATTCAAAAAAGCCTGGCATGCTCATTACTTATTCATGCTAATACAAGTATATTAAGAAATCTAAACAGTGTTAGCGTTCAATCACTCACAAACCAAATGAGGTTTTGCATTTATCAGCCACCAGTCATCAAGAACGTAACATTAGCTGTACAAAGGTGGTAATATGACAAAACTGGAGATATTTATATCGGCCTACACAGACTGAGAGGTACAGTAGGATTTATTAAACTGAGTAATGCCTTCACATTCAGCACAGCAATAAAAGAAATAGCTATGCAGAAGTCATTTCCCCAGACAATAAGATTTACTCCCATAATCACTTAAAGAAGTTGTATATGCTTTCAAGGGTCTAAGACAATCTTCTCGCCCTTAATAAACAATTTGTGGTTTAAGTTTGCAAATACAGAATTGAGCGCTAAAATTTTTAAAACATACCCCAAAAACCAAGCAAGTTGTCAGGGTATCTGTCTTACTGGGGTTTTAGCACTTTTCTCTTAGGCTGGTTAAAGAACCCCCAAAGTTAATTTAGACTCAAATGGATTTTTATAAGTTTAATAAAACTCCCTCCACATTGCACTTGAGTCTCAAATGGTTTCATCATCCAAACAGTCAAACCCAGGACTCTCAGTCAGGTTGGGATACACAGCAGGTTTATTTCTCAGATCAGGCAGGCTTCTTTTAAACCCTTTTCTTGGATGTGCATGTTATTTTCCTGTAAATTTTCGTAGTGTTATTTGGTATGCCTTTAACTTCCTTGCTCATCAGATAAGTAGGCATGGTCTGGAAACACTCTGCATAAAGTGCCCATTTCCTTGGGAAAGAGAACTGCCATGAGGGTGCTGAGGCTCCCTGGTCCTGCCTGGCCATCCCCAGGGCTGTCTCTCACCCTAGTTCCCCTCGCTGGGCCTGATCCTGACCACCTCCCAGCAGGCTGTCATCCAGCCCGACCCTCAGCCGGTCCCCTCGCCAGGGAGGTGCCTGATGCTGCAGGCTGGGGCTGCCCCCAACTGCCCTGCTCCCTGGCCGGGCTGGGGGCAGGAGCCCTGGCCCTGCCACCCCCTGGGACCACTGCCACCCCATGGCACTCAGGGACCTGCTGGCCCTGACACCTGCAACTTTTCCAGAGTTCTATGGCTATGCTTCTCTTACCAATAGTGAAATTGTAAACATTTTTTCAGTTGGGTGAGGAGCAGAAACCAAGCTTTGATCACCAAAACAACAATAATAAAAAAAAAAAAATTCTAGAAATAAGCAAAATACTAATGGTTGCTATAATTATATGTTGCATGACATACCTCCTAGTGCAAGGACACGGTACATCTCCAGAAGATGTTTACACTTGCTTTACAGCAGTGCTTGAGTAAGGTATTGCTTCGGTTTGATCCTGATGACATGCCATTTATAAACTGTGACTGATAAATCTAATGCCTCTGAAATCAGATAAAACTTTGATAAATGACTTCTTAGTGAGCAGGCTGCAATAGCTACTTCTGTCCACATTTAGCCACCCTGCTGCAATCAGCACCATTTTGTTTAATCAACAGTTCAGACAACAATACATTTGAAAGCTATCACACCATTAAGAGATGTGAAGATACTCTTTTCCTGAAGGATACACTAAGGCAGAAAACTACAAAAACTAAACTCTTTCTGTGACAGTTTTTATAGCATGAGTACATGATAGGAAAAATCATACAATTTTAAAGATTACTTTTATTCCAAGGGCTTTTCCCATATTTTGTGGTGATAAGACTTGAGAAAGACCCTGTAGCAGAATCAAACACACATGGTAACACAATCATTTTTTCCTTCACAGATAAGTTAAAGTATCACTGATGCTTTAAAAAGAAAACATTACGCAAGGGTGGCTTAAATACCAAAATGATAAAAGGAGCCCTAGAACTACAGCAGTGTGGGAAAAATAGAATTTTACAGTTAACACAAAATAAAATTGTGCCAAGGCTGCTAATGCCATGGCACTTCTTTTCCACAGTCGGGAATTCTCCATAAAAATACAAAATGAATTTATGGTGATGTCAAAGAGCATGAGGTGCAGAAGATCAAGTAGAGACTGATTTGGTTATATCCAGAGCATATCAGCCTGCTGGGCAGAATAAGCTAACAATTCATAGATGCTAAATGCTTCCCATTTACACCTTCCCTCTGGATTTTGTGAGCAGGTCATGTGTGGCTGAGTACAGAAGTATAATATTGTTCATTTGATCTTCACCCAGTGGGACCAAGTTTCCAGAGTAGCAAGCTGTTTTTGAAACAGAATAGTAGTGTTTTGTTTGTTAATTTCTTAACTGGTTAGCAGCCACATGACATAAATTATTTCACTCTAAGCAGAAATATTATTCTCACGTTAGGTTTTCAAATTTAACTGTGATTCTGAACATGGGAGCAGAACAGAGTTACAAGGCTTCCAGAGTTGCCAAAGCCAGAAGACAAATCAGCAATTAGGAAGGGGGAGGGTCAGCAATTACCTGTCAAAAATATTGTTCTCAATTGTTTCAGGAGAACAGTCTACATCTCTTCAACTAGGAAGCAGATATACGTTGAACCAGTTTTTGGAAGGGAATAGCTTATCCACTCCCCAGTGAAGGGGGATAAGTGTTAGCAGTATCTAATAGTGAGTGATGAAATAATCTAGTGCAGATACTGCTTTAGTAGTGGTTTTCTTACAGCCAGAAGACGACATAAGGGAAAACATTCCTTAAAGAGGCTGAAGCATAAGATCAAGGATTTTAACGAACAGTGACAAAATCCCATTTCTTAAACCTTAATGTCTTCTACGAGAAGGGGCAAAAGGGCCAAACAGTGGACTGACAGTGAACTGTGAAGCAACTGGATCGTGCATCCAATAGTCACAATTAAAATCAAAACCATATGATAATCGGAGTTCCCAGGTAAGTTACCTTAAAAAAGCTAAGGTCTACACCCCCCTACCTTCCCTTTCTTTTCACTTGTGGTAAACAATAGCCAAGTACAGAATAATGCAAAATCACTACGTACAATTAATTTAATTCTCAAACACAATCTCTCCTTTGTCTTCAGAAATTATCCAGAAAAAGAAGATTTGGGTTGGTCTAAATGAGCAACTTTTACCTAGTCACAAGGAATGACAAATTGAAAACTTCTCCAAAATGCAGGTATACAATTAAATTCTTCTACCAAATGAAATAATTGGGACCAACATAACATATGCAACATCACTCCAATCACTGTGTCCCTGCTTGGTGACTATTAATCTTTCTCTGCCCAGTTTCCACTTCATCTTGGAATGAGAACAAAACGATAAAGAGATAAACCTAGCTAGTACAGTACACAATATAATACAGTGTTTCCTAATTTAACCCTCCACTGATTGTTCCAGAGTACAGCAAATACAAATGGTTAAGATACTAAGTGTCTAAACAGCTGGTTGAGAGTGGTAACTTTAAACAGACATTTCACCTTTTTGTTGACATTTACTCTCAGAGCACTATTAAGACCCCACCCTGAAAACACCGGGACAACCCCCCACTGATCTCCACAGATCCAACAGGTAATTATTTGACATTGGAGCTCTGTCAGGTTTCAAGGGAAGAGTTCAGACTACTGCACACCAACAAGACCAACCTTTGGTTAACCAGCAACTATGTAAATCAGAATTCGGCAACTGAGTTGCTCCTAAAACTCAGTCTCACTCTTTATTTTACAGTTGTTAAAAGAAGGAATAGAAAAGAGTAGAAGCAGCAAGAAAATGAACTAGATAGCAACATTTAAGGCCAACATTTTTCTCCTAAGAGACTACAGAGTGAAATATGAGATTTCTTCTCCTCTCCTAAAGACTTCTTACCTAAGACTTCAGCCTCAGCTACACAGATCTGCTTTAGTACAGCACACACTGTCCTAGGTGTACATGCAAGGGCAGGATCTTGCACAGGAAAAGAATGAGCCAACAGTGCTGGGAGCATAAGAGAGGAGGCATGAGCTACTGTTCCTCCTTGTCCAAGAAATACAGGCCTGAATCATACTGGCAAAGGAAAAGAAGTCATGGGCAAGATAGATGCTCCTTCAGCTTTGATTTTATTTTGTTATCATCTTGTAACATGACACCTTCGCTTGAAACTTTTTGAATTCTCCAGACATATTCAGAATGAGGAGCGAGGGAGGGTGGATGGGGGTGGGGCATACTGAAGTCCCATGCATCCATCTGCTTTGTAACAGAGCTTCATAAACCTCTGTCTTTTGGATTCATAAGAAACATGTTGATATTGATAGCCATGAGTTGGCACAGCTTTCCTTTGAATTTTGAAAAACTCTATAAATCACGGGAAAACCACGATTCTCTACCCAAACAATCTTATCTTTCTTATCGTCTTATCTACTTTCTTCTCTAATCTGCAAACTTCCCTTTTAAATTTCCCTTTCTCCTGCTCATCTCTTCTATGATCCTTCTTATCTGACACCTTTCTTTCTCAAATCTGCTTCTAAAAGGACACTTCTTCAAACAGTTGCTCTGATGACCTCCTTAGTAGTTCTCATTTCAACACAAAATAAACTTCTGTTTTGACTGTTGCATTGCAAATGAGTATTCCTCACCACACTGTGTAGGCCTAATGCAACACAGATCAGGAGAACAAAGACACTAAAATTCATGTGTCAAGAATTAGATAAAGAAAATATTAAAAGGGAATAAAGGGATTAAAAGGGAATTGGATATTTCTGACTATGTTCTTTGTTTTCATACTATCTGTACCTGACACAGTACAGAAATTTTGGGGAACCCACCATACGTACCACCACTAATACAGATCAACTGAACACAAAGTCAGAGTGTATGATTGCAAAAGATCTGTTCTGTACAAAATGGGCTTTTCCCAGACAGGAAAGCCAAGGTAAAACTGGCATAAATTTAACATGATACATTCTGCCAACTGTTTATTTGATTTCATGATACAAATTGATAGTTAACCCCTAGTTAAAAGACACAGGACACCATCTTAGGTGAATGTCAGACACAGTCCATCCAGAGTTACTAAAAAGATGTCCAACATGATGCTAGTGATACACAAGCCACTTTGAAGAAAATCCAAAAAACAGAGATGTTAGTGTTCTCACAGAATAAGTACTTATTTCCACGTGTACATGGAAACACAGTACCAAAATAATCCACTAATTCATCACCAACAACTGGTAACGTCAGCGGGGTGAAGAGATCTGATCAAAGAAAGCTGTCATTCAGCTCTCCAAGATGTATTTTGACTATTCATTGCAGCTAAGAAATGTGGGAGCAAAACAATATCACATGTTAATAGGAGTGGCATAGAAGAGCACATAAGTCCAGAAACATGTTAATATTTCTAGTATTGTTAATGAAATCCTGAGACAGACTAGTGAAGTTTAAGACGTAGAACATAAGTTATCCAAGTTCAAAAGGCTAAACAGTAAAAAATCTGGAATTTGGGGAAGCATACTTTCTGCCTAAAGGAATCAGCTTTTGATTAAGCAATTGACTTTTGTAGTAAATAACATTAAAATAAAGAACTCTAATTTCATCAATGTTATAACATTAAAATACAAAAACCACTAACTTGCATGGACAAATGTTTTCCATTATATTTAAAGAGAATAAGGGATGGGTTCTGTGGGAACTTGACATTTATCATTCAAGTGAGAAGAGATCTTGTGAATCTCAAATAACACAGCTAAGAGCAAGTTAAGTGATCTTTATTCTCTCACAGATGGAAGAATGCTACATCTTCCTACAGCCCATCATGTATTCTGTTTCAATTGTGTAATGACATGCAGAGGTTTCAGAAGAAACGTGAAAAGCAGAAAACCCACTGTCCTCCTGAAATCTTCATAGCAGATGCACCGTAAACCTGTGTAGTAGAGCATCACTTCCTCCCAGCTGATTCACATATCTTATGGCAAAAATAGAGGAGGTATTTCCATCTTCTGCACACACACACACATGCTCCCAGTCTCTTATGATGTAGTGCTGCCTGTTTCAAGTTTAGATTTCAGTATTTTCATAAAATATAAACCCTTCAGTGCACTCATATTTCATTAATAATTTCTGATTGAAACTAAACTACAGTTTTCAAAATAAGTGAATAAAGTATCTTTGCTTATTAACATGATAAAGTTAAATATTTTACTAGAGGTTTGCTAATTCTTATTGTTCAAAACTCTTCAGCCTCTAGATAATCCACCTGACGGCACATACCTTGTACTCTTGAAGACCATTTAACTTAAAGCTTAACACAAAAACCATAGTACATCTATGATTTCAACTTCTGAGAATGTTGTTACACCTACTCACCAGAAAGTGCTGTACTTCAGCTATACTAGATTGCAAACAAAATACATGTCTCGTTCTGCTACAAGCAATGAGATGAGACAGATATCATTTAAATTTTCCTTCACATTTCTTCACTGTAAAAGCAAAGGATTAATCCAAATAGGTTTGAGCCATGTTACAGCAAGGTTTTTAGCTCAACAGTCATTTTTTTTCTTTGACATTTTTCATTCATCCTACTACCAAAACACTAAATCATACACCCTGACCACACAACCTTGTATCAAAGTTCATACAGAGGATTATCAGAGATTCTTTAATTAAAAAGATCCACTTGCAAGGTTCTCTCCTTTAACAGAAACTTTTTTTTTTCCCTGTGACCTCTGAAGGCATATAAAAAATTCAACATACCAAATATATGCAAAAATGATTAACTAAAAGCTAGTAAACAGAAAACAAGATGGTTGCTCGAAGATTACTGGTGTTTACTCCTTGGGCTTATTTGCTTCTCAAGTCTGAACATACCCAGGAGGGTCACTGTGAAGAAGCAGCCCTATGAAAACTGAAAAGCACGCCACAAAACTGGCAGAAAATTCAAGTGCTGGAGTCAATAGAGCTGTTTAAACAAAGGTCACTTGAAGAAGATTCCTGTATCAACACAGACTAAAAGAAAGTGTGTTTTAAGTGGTTCTACATGTATGTTAGAGCGATCCTTAAAAACAAAAATAAATTTAAACTAAAGGCAAAGGTAACTGAAAAAGATAAGTTTTTAATAGCTTAAGGAGAATAATATCCTCTTCCACTTTGCTGCGAATTATTGTCTAATGTGAAAGTTAACTTTCACAAATTTATGAAGAAACAACATTGTCATAATGGAAAAGCACATCCACTGCAACTACCAGGCCATTTTTTCTGTATAGAACATTTTCAAGAGAAACATCCTTGACTAGAGCCAATCTACTGAACAAACACAAGCCTATTAGACAGTCAAAAGATTTTAAAAGGACTAGATGGGATTATTAAAAGGAAGACAATAAGATGAAGCTATACAATGACCTCAGAAAAGTTCTATTCCCTTCTAAGGAAAAAAAAGTACAAAAAGCATTCAAAATCCAACACGGCACCTTTGTTGGTCAGCTGAATATATCCAAAATATTTACATCTTGCAAAACATAGGCTTGCTTTCAATTTTTCTTTTTCTTTTTTTTTTTTTTTTTTTTTAAAAACAAGCAACCAGGAACTATATCCAAAAAAAAGATATGTTATTATTTGCCAAAAAAAAAAAAGTATCATAAAATAAAAAAATAACA
>JAVKLA010000088.1:31520866-31528366 GCA_034782735.1 Sagittarius serpentarius
AACATAGAACATCTTCAGTTTTATGATACAAATAATTCTATATTACCAAAACCATGCAGAACTGAATTGAAATATTCTCATGGACTATGCTGTGAACGATCTGATAGCAGCACAGCAGACTACCAAGTAGCCTCTGCCCGTATTCCAGAGCGTCTGTGTGTACTCCGAATTTAAAAACTGAAAATATTTGCTGCTTTAAATGAAACAAAGAGTGGCGGTCAGAAGTTTGAATGACTTAATTTTCTAGAGTGAATATGTGACACACTCTGATTGCTGGGCTTTGAGTCCTTTGATGTCTAGTATCATGCATTATGAAGCTAGTTCAGGTGCACATATACTTCATTTTCATGTAGGTACTGTTTTTAAGTCTTAGTCTCAGCTTGCCATTGTTCTGATGCCTTTTATTGGGTACGAACTAACCTAGTAACCGTCAGGATACAGAAGAGCTGACCTCCAAGATACCAGCACATTTTAGTGCTTCAGGTATCACAGCCTCACAGTTTACCTCAGCTGAACAGTGCGCTGGCGTACTCCTTTTGACTGCGCATGGCTTACACTGGCACCTTTGTACAGAATAGGATAACCGGTTTGCAGAATAAGATAACCTTTTAATTTGGGAGTTTCCATGCTGTACCATGTTTGTTCGTCTCGGGAGGCAATGAAGACTGATGCTCTGCTGAAGAATTTGCCGTAAGCATCTCCAGATGAGCACCCTTTTTGTATCCACAGATGGTGGATCTCAGGTTCTCCGCTAACACACTGTGTCTGCGTTTTTGCTGTGTGTTGCTGAAAGGGCCATCCTGCTGCTTGCGCTACGAATGTGTCATGGTTTAACCCCAGCCAGCAACTCAGCACCACACAGCAGCTCGGTCACTCCCACCACCCAGTGGGATGGAAGATAGATTTGTGAAAAAAGAGTAAAACTCATGGGTTGAGATAAAGACAGTTTAATAGGACAGAAAAGGAAGAAAAAAATAATAATGGTAATAATAATAGTAATAATGCTAATAATAATAATATAATAAAACCAATGGAATATACAAAACAAGTGATGCACAATGCAGTTGTTCGCCACTTGCTGACTGATGCCCAGTCAGTTCACGAGCAGCAGTCTCCGGCCAGCATTTCCCCCAGTTTATATACTGGGTGTGACATCCCATGGTATGGAATACCCCTGTGGCCAGTTTGGGTCAGCTGTCCCGGCTGTGTCCCCTCCCAACTTTCTTGTGCCCCTCCAGCCTTCTTGCTGGCTGGGCAGGAGAAGCTGAAAGGTCCTTGACTGAGTCTAAATGCTACTGAGCAACAGCCGAAAACATCAGGGTGTTCTCAACATTCTTCTCATACTAACCCAAAACACAGCACTGTCCCAGCAACTAGGAAGACAGTTAACTCTATCCCAGCCAAAACCAGGACAACAACCAACTATCTTACATCAGCTAAAAAGTTAAATATTTTGCATGCTCTAGAAACTCAGATTTGGAAAGAGAAAGAGTGTTTAAGAACTTCTGATCTACCTAATGGTTCCTTGAAATATAAACATGTCATTTTACATATCCAAGCTGACAAAGTACACATCAGCAAATATGAACTGAAAGCTTGAAGAAATTGCTGGCTTACGTCAGAAACTCTTAATTTAAAAAATAAACAAACAACCACATAAAGAAAGAATCAGCTGCTTAAATTTAATAATGAGGCGTATTTTCTGTGGCTTTTTTTAACATTCTTGATCTTAAAAAAAAATTATCTCGCCCCTTAAAGATGCGAGGACAGTTTGTCTTAGATCTGAAGTCATACTTACAGCTAGGTTTGTATTCAGGCATATGTCTGAAGAACTGGGTTAAAAATTACCTGCCTGCTTCACTCTGGTTTCAAAACACAACTGCATTATCACTTCTGGATATTGTGATGAGTTTGATCTAGAGTAAGTATTACAAGGGCATTGTGCACATCAATAAAGAAATGTGATAATCCTCTAGCAAAAATTAATTTATTAATGAAATGAATAATTAAATCTGCTGAAAAACACATTTGCACGAAGTTAAGCAAAGGTGTTTTGAATAAGAATGGGGCTTTTTCTTATAAGTACCATAGACTTGCTAAAGTAAATAACCCTGTGAGTTACTTACCTCATAATGTATTTAGTTATAATATTAAATGGATAAAGTACTTGATCATCTCCCAGGATAATAAAGCTGGTGGTATGGAGAAAAGCCTCCATGGGATTAAGAGAGAGTTAAAACATTTCAAATATGCAATTAAAGGCATTCTAGCATGCCTGTGATCTCTGCTCTGGTTTCCTATTTACAGAGAAGGAAAACTGGCTCAGACCTCCTAGACTAAGACAAGGAAGTATGCAAAATCGAGCAGTCTCTGTGCCAGTTCTTGCTAATCCTTTTCAGTATGGTTTGCTGCTAATTTGTCATGGCACATATTTGCCTTATGTCTAATTAGCATCAAATTGCAAACTGCTATTTGCTAACAATTTGTTGCATCAATCTGCTTGAAAATCTATAGTTTAGAACTGGATTGCAGCTTATTCTGTCTTTCAAAATTCCATTTCATACACATCACAGTAAGTTATTTCCCTCTAAAAAACATTGCAGTGCTCTATTGTACAAAGAAGTCTACATTTAAAAAGAAAGCCTATACAAAGTAATACTTTTTGTTCCTTTGTTTCAAGCCTCCATTTATATTTTGCTATAACTTGTTTACGACTAGAATTAAATAAAGAAGAGCTTCCTCTTTGTTTAGAGTTAAATCTAGCTAAAATTGCATCACCCCTTTAATAGAATAGGTACATACAAAATTATCATCTATACTTTAGAGAATATAGGCAAGACCCTTGTAACAAGAATTTGTGGTCTGGAACTGGCTGTCAAAGTACAGGAAAATTTCAGCCAAGGATCTTGCCAGGTTTAGGAACTGGCTAATCTGTTCTGTTTAACATCCACAGACATTATAATAAACAAATAGCTAAAAATCTTTGTCACAAACCAATACTGTTGCAAAGATGTTCTTCAATAAAACTATAAGTGATGTGGGAGCTGTTTATATATAAGATTTCCTCCCCCGCTATGCCTCGTTAGAAGCAGATGGAACACTCCTGCTATAAGTGTTGCAGGGAATGGATGGAAATGTGTCAGTGTAGGACCTGGACTATGAAATTCACTCAATAGTATCACATGATGTTCTAAGCAGTCTGCTCTGCTATATTCCAGGGATGATATGGGGTCATCAAATAAGCATGGCTACATGCTGCTTCTCTGGAAGCATGATTTCAGCCCACATAAGATGATGTTTCATATCTAGATGTGGTAGAGATGGATATGAACTTTTTTTTTCCATGCCACGAAATATTTTAAATTTCTAAAATATTTCATCTGGAGAAGGTTGAATTTGTGTGGCTGAGGGAGACATTGTGGGAGTGAAAAACAAAACAAGATGAGAAATCCAAATAGGCGTTATCCATATAAATGCTCTGGGCCTCAAACTGCAGTTGGCTGTGCATTTTCCTTTTTCATTTTGATCTAAAATTCCATACTGGGCACTAGACATATATTCCTGTTGAAGTTTCAGCAAAATAAGTAGAAGGCTTGTCTTTCAGTGAAGTGGCTTTTGATACAGCAAACAAATGTAGCCAAAATTTTCTGCCCACTTCTGTGTAAAGTTTGCGTACTTTCTGCTTGTGAGAGAATGAGCCAAGCTCTGTATAAAATGTTGTCAAATATAACTAAAGCTTTTAAAGCTGAGTGAAAAGACAAGTCTGTCTTTGCCGTACCCATACCCAAGAAAAAGTCTTCTAAGGTTACAGGGAGAATATGTTGAATGCAACTTTCAAAGGCAGATTGAAGACAGACATTTAAGAAGTGCTTACTATTAAGTTGAACCCTGTGCTCAGTGGTAAACCTCCATAGCTTCAACGAATGTACTTCAACTTAGAAGCAGGTTCAGCATTTTAGATGAGTTCTAGGAGTGCTTAAATAAGGCCAGTCATAAATACTGAAGTAACAGCTTGCGCTGGAGATTGGCCTAGATGACCTCCTGAGGTCCCTTCCCATCTGAATTATCCTAAGATGTGACATCTTATTTAATGAATATTTAGTAATTCAGATATTTTTTTCTGTATTTTTCTTTACTTCCTAATCAGAGAAAAGTCCAATACAAATGCATATTGGTGGTCACTGCTGCCTGTAAACCGCACTGAAGGGCTTTAGGAGAGAACTGCTAACAAGCGGTTGAAACAGAGTTAAGAGAAAGACTACTTGTTTCCAGTAAGATCAGGTGATATCCCCCTTATTTGTTCCATAAGCAACAACAACCTATATTAAACACATCTAAGGGGAAGCTTCGCCTTTCCTTCAAAAGTTGGCTACATGTTTAGGGGCTCACTAAATTTACCAAGAAAAAAATAATACATAATTTAACGGTGAACAAGCCACTCTGAGAAGATACCACTTTAAGCAACTGGTATCGTCTGTGTCACAAATATGGGGAACAGTCCCCACTATGGAAGAGGGCTCCTGCCTTTTTACAGATCATACCAAAATAGTGCCCATATGAGTTGGACATGACATGGTAACATATGGTTAAGTAAGAACACTCACTGAAGGAATACAACTTTTCCTGGATTTGTTTTATGAGCGTTAACATGTTCTACTGCAAAACTATACTTATTTGCAAATATGTTAACTTCCAAAATTTTATAAAACTTCTTTTTATATGTATCCTTAATGGACAATATTTTAGAAACCGCATGAATTTCTCCCTGCTTCAAAATGATACATAAATATAGTAAGGCCCAATTTTGTGCATAGAAGCGGGAATGCAATCTGGGAGCTAAGCACCTCTTAATCTTCCAATCTGGAGGATAAAATTCAGGCTTTTTCATCTTGGCTGAAAGGAAACCAGTCTGTGTGCCCTGAATTCTCTCCAGATTTTATGGATATGGAATCAGCAGTATGTCCCCATCAGTAGCCAAAATAGCTGTGTATGCTGCAAGGTGATACACCTTCAGCGGGACGTTTGGGAACAGTTTTCTGCCTTCATAGCCTCCTAAACTGAAAGTGATTTGACGTCAGCAGAACTCATGTATTCTACGAGCATGCAGAAAGCAAGATCCATTAGTTTTCTTCTGTATAGCAATGCTGGTTTTCTTGGACAACTGAAGTGCTGGTTTTTTCATTTATACATAAGTTGTTCATGGCTTCTCTAAAACAAAACCCAGAATTTCTAGGTACAGCTTTTTTCTTATGTTAGAAGAGCAAGAAAGCCAGACATCTTACATCCCTATAAAACATAAAGAAGAAAAAGATAGGGAAATCACTTTTTTTTCAGTTGATTAAAAATAAATAGAATAAATGTATTGGTGACAAAAAAAAGAAGCATTTAAGAGTACACAGCATTGACATAATTGGATCTACCACATCTAGGCCAGCTGAGGATGCAAGATTCACACACCAATTATTATTCAAAACTTTTGAACAATACTGTTGCAACTGACAGCTCCGTTAACTGTGGCTATTCCCAGAACTAGCAGAACTACCATACTACATACACATTTTACATAGATCTGAAAAACAGTTCTCCACCTCATTTGGAAAACTCCAGAGACGTTGGATGTAATGTACGGAATGCCATATTCATCACTTATTAGTGGCAGCACTGCTGGGCCTGCCGTTGAGATTAGCCTTGGGATTTCACTGTTTGTTCTCATTGACAGTTATGGAACCAGAGTACAGGACTATCCATGAACAGATTGAAAAAGTTAGGTCTAAATTCACTAGGTGAGAAAGCAGTGGCATTACGTGTGTAAAACTGAAGCCTTCCTTCTTTCTGCCAGTAGGAACTTGAATAACAACCTCTAGGGAGTGTCTTAGCAGATAATGCACAAATCAAGGTGGCTTCTTTCTATGTCCTTTCACCAGCCTTCCAAAATGCCACCACTACCATAAACTGTTTTCAGTTTAAATAACCTAGAATTTAGAATGACATTTAAAATGGAGCCCCAAGGTGAGTGACTGACATATTGTTAAACGTATTCATATCAATATCCTTGGAAACGTCTGGCACATACCGTATGCATATTTCATCTTACGCTTTTGTACAATGCTTGTAAAATATGTTTTGCAACACATGAAATGGCTAATCCAAGTGAAGGATAAAAGTCACTGCTGCCAGATAAGCACAGTTCCTCCTTTAGCTCAAACAGGCACTAAAGATGTGTGCTTAGTTTGCCAGATTCAAGTGATACCAATGGCTCATGACGGAGATTTTTTTATGCTTCCTGTTATCTTCTTGAAGAAAAGACTATTACATATCCAGTTGAGTAGCTTGAAAAAACTATCAGAAATGCTGTGAAAATGTTTTAAGTCAAAACTGGGATTTGGGAGTTGTTAATGGAAATATATTTGCTTAGAAAAAGAAAAAACCCTACAGTTCTTGACAGTGTACATGGCTCAAAATGTCACTGTAAACACGTTTCAGTTCCTGATCTAATAACATACTATATTCAGTATACAAGAGGACCTATGTGCTTTCTTCCTCGTCCTCTAGAATGTTAAACAACAATATACTTACACATAAAACATGTTGTTCTTAGTTACATACAATAAATCGCCGTGTATCCCTTCCATCTTCTCATTCAGATTCTAATGAATGCTTCTCTGCTGGTCAACTATAACACAAGACTGCAAGTACTTTTCTCCTTGTCAAATAACACTCTATAAAAAAAATATTATTGTCCTCCTGATTTAGTACACATACACATGGCTAGTAAGGAAAAAAACAGCATAGTCTAGCAAGTAAAGTCTCCTGTGGGAATTTTCTCCCACGATTATCAGAAAAGATAAATGAAATTTTCAGACACAGCCCTATCAAACTCCACAACACATCACAGCATGTGTGGGGTTTGCATTCAATAAGAGGAGGAACCTGAGAGGAAAGTTATTTTTGCAATCTAAATAATGAGAGAGCGCCTTGAAACACTGACAGTGGAGGAAGCATTTTCATTAGGTATGTTTCACTTTCTTTCTCGGTGCAGCAATCCACTTACAGAAGCTGTATGTAGTTACATGACACATTTCCACTTTCCTACAGAAGTGCCTGTGATTTTTTGAATGCTGTTTGTTGTTACTGCCTTTCTTCTCCGACACAATGCACCAATTTTTAACCTTTTCAGTAACCCAGTGACACCTCTGGGATATTACAGTATTCCTGTCAAAATGTCTGGTCTACAACAATAAACTTTACATTGATGTCTTGCTTTTCGGGAATAATTACACTGTTCCTTAAATGTTAGCCTATTTACTATTTGTGCAAAAAGATGACAATAAAATCAATGGAACACAACTCCCAAATGTGCATCAAAGTCTTTTGCAATGTTAATGGATTAGCGTGTCTATAGAGGTGCAAGATCATTTTGTCTTGATGCTTGGACTTGCACATGATATGCACTTCCTCAAAGCTAAACTTATTAACCCTTATTTGCTGAACTCATCTGTT